>CM060244.1:22780058-23398145 GCA_030555515.1 Acutogordius australiensis
GTAGGTATGAAACGCAAAATCTTAAAACGCAAAAAGCGGAAGTCATAAATCATTTTTAATGAGTTTTTGCGTTTCATACCTAGAGTTTTTGCGTTTCATACCATTTTGGTATGAAAAGCCTAAAATGCAAAAAGCGGATGTAATTAATCAATTTTTTACGAGTTTTTGCGTTTTAAGTTTTTGCGTTTTAAGTTTTTGCGTTTCATACTAAAAAATTTTTTTTCGGGTTTTAGGCTTAAATGAGTTTCTAATGGTTTATAATGGGGAAATTAATAATTTTTTTCCGCGTTTTTGCGTTTTAAGATTTTGCGTTTCATACCAAAAAAATTTTTTTTCGGGTTTTCGACTTAAATGAGTTCCTAATGGTTTATAATGGGAAAATTAATAATTTTTTTCCGCGTTTTTGCGTTTTAAGATTTTGCGTTTCATACCAAAAAAAATTTTTTTTTTAGATTCGACTTAAATGGGTTCCTAATGCATTATTATGGACCGAATACCCGTTTTTTCCGCGTTTTTGCGTTTCATACCAAATTTTTTCCGAGTTTTTGCGTTTCATACCCAAAAAATTTTTTTTTAGATTCGACTTAAATGGGTTCCTAATGCATTATTATGGACCGAATTCCCGTTTTTTCCGCTTTTTTGCGTTTCATACCAAATTTTTTCCGAGTTTTTGCGTTTCATACCAAAAAAATTTTTTTTTTAGATTTGACTTAAATGAGTTCCTAATGCATTATTATGGACCGAATACCCGTTTTTTCCGCGTTTTTGCGTTTCATACCAAATTTTTTCCGAGTTTTTGCGTTTCATACCAAAAAATTTTTTTTTTAGATTCGACTTAAATGGGTTCCTAATGCATTATTAACCGAATTCCCGTTTTTTCCGCTTTTTTGCGTTTCATACCAAATTTTTTCCGAGTTTTTGCGTTTCATACCAAAAAAATTTTTTTTTTAGATTTGACTTAAATGAGTTCCTAATGCATTATTATGGACCGAATACCCGTTTTTTCCGCGTTTTTTCGTTTCATACCAAATTTTTTACGAGTTTTTGCGTTTCATACCAAAAAAATTTTTTTTCGGGTTTTCGACTTAAATGAGTTCCTAATGGTTTATAATGGGAAAATTAATAATATTTTTCCGCGTTTTTGCGTTTTAAGATTTTGCGTTTCATACCAAAAAAAATTTTTTTTTTAGATTCGACTTAAATGGGTTCCTAATGCATTATTATGGACCGAATACCCGTTTTTTCCGCGTTTTTGCGTTTCATACCAAATTTTTTCCGAGTTTTTGCGTTTCATACCAAAAATTTTTTTTTTAGATTCGACTTAAATGGGTTCCTAATGCATTATTATGGACCGAATTCCCGTTTTTTCCGCTTTTTTGCGTTTCATACCAAATTTTTTCCGAGTTTTTGCGTTTCATACCAAAAAATTTTTTTTTTTAGATTTGACTTAAATGAGTTCCTAATGCATTATTATGGACCGAATACCCGTTTTTTCCGCGTTTTTGCGTTTCATACCAAATTTTTTACGAGTTTTTGCGTTTCATACCAAAAAAATTTTTTTTTAGATTCGACTTAAATGGGTTCCTAATGCATTATTATGGACCGAATACCCGTTTTTTCCGCGTTTTTGCGTTTCATACCAAATTTTTTACGAGTTTTTGCGTTTCATACCAAAAAAATTTTTTTTCGGGTTTTCGACTTAAATGAGTTCCTAATGGTTTATAATGGGAAAATTAATAATTTTTTTCCGCGTTTTTGCGTTTTAAGATTTTGCGTTTCATACCAAAAAAAATTTTTTTTTTAGATTCGACTTAAATGAGTTCCTAATGCATTATTATGGACCGAATACCCGTTTTTTCCGCGTTTTTTCGTTTCATACCAAATTTTTTACGAGTTTTTGCGTTTCATACCAAAAAAATTTTTAACGAATACCCGTTTTTTCCGCATTTATGCAAATAAAAATTTTACAATTTGGATATCTGAAATGGTATTAACAAGTGGCCACTCCGCGCCGACGTTCCTAATGCAAGCTCGGTCACCGTTCTGGCTTGTCCTAATATCACGCTTTTCCAAAAAAAAAATTTACATTGGATATCTGATGTAGTAACACACCACTCCGAGCCGACGCTATTAAAAGCGTCGTTGTGGCTTGCCCTAAGGTAAAATAGTTATCATAATCAAAAACTAAGGCCCGCCCGGCTCGATGTTGCCTCACCCAAAAAGCCGGGTTGGGCCGAATATGCCAAGCCTATGCATTTTCAAATACTTTCGCCATTTTTTAATTCATCAATGATTTATATAGAAAATGATTTATGCTTTAATAAAATGTTTATTTGGTAGGGAATCGTTAATTCACGTCATTAGAGTGTAATGTCTACATTTATTTAATATAAAATATATAAATTATGTAAATTGTGTGTATAAAATGTATTATTTTGAATTAACATAATTATATATCTATCTTAATAATAGGTCTAACAATGTATATTAAAAAAATTGCTTAGCAATGAAAGCACTGTCACATTATAAAATTTGTAGGTATAAAAAAATTATATTTCAAAATTACTATTTTTAAACTCATTTTAATTAAAATAAAGCAACTCATATTATTATACGCTATAACTTAAAATATTAAAAAAATTTGTTCCAATATCTTAAACCTAGGCAAATATAAATATGAATTAAGGGAAAATGTATTAATTTGGTTCTCTTAATTTGGTATTTTGATGTAAACCATTAATACAATTGTAAAAATATCGTAATCCATATTATTTTAGAAACCGATTACTAATTCAATATATTTAAAAAAAATGGTTCCAAAAATCAGGTATAATATAGTTAGGGTTACCCCAATTAGCCTTGTTGGAAACCTAGGCAATTCAATGGTATCAAAATGATCATCGCTATATGCAAATTAATTCTTAAGTTAATAATTAGATAAAGGCAATTAAAAAATAGAAATCAGCCCAACCATAATTTAAATTTATTTTTTTTAAACTCAGTAGCCCGACCCAACATTAATGAATATTTTTCAATATGATTTGTTAGACCTATTATAGACCTATTACAATGAATAAATAATTTTACTGATTCAAAATAATAGATTTTATTGTTTTTAACATAAATCTATTGATAGAATATATTTCTATATTAAATAAATGTAGGCTGTAAAATTACTTTTTCCTACCATTTAAATGTTTATATTCCAGATTATTTAAGCATAAATAATATTGTATATATATTTACATTGATTAATTAAAAAGTGGCGGATTTGAAAATGCATAGGCTTGGCAGGTTCTGCCCAATCCGGCCCAACTATTTTACCTTAGGACAAGAACGGTTACTAAATAAGCTTTAAAGGGCGTCGGCTCGGGGTGGTCAATTGTTACTACCTTGTATATCCAATGTATTTTTTTTGGAGACCGAGCTTGCATTAGGAACTTCGACGCGAAAAGGCCACTCAGTCCATAATAATGCATTAGGAACCCATTTAAGTCGAATCTAAAAAAAATTTTTTTTTGGTATGAAACGCAAAAACTCGTAAAAAATTTGGTATGAAACGCAAAAACGCGGAAAAAACGGGTATTCGGTCCATATAAATGCATTAGGAACTCATTTAAGTCAAATCTAAATAAAAAAATTTTTTGGTATGAAACGCAAAAACTCGGAAAAAATTTGGTATGAAACGCAAAAACGCGGAAAAAACGAGTATTCGGTCCATAATAATGCATTAGGAACCCATTTAAGTCGAATCTAAAAAAAAAATTTTTTGGTATGAAACGCAAAAACTCGTAAAAAATTTGGTATGAAACGCAAAAACGCGGAAAAAACGGGTATTCGGTCCATAATAATGCATTAGGAACCCATTTAAGTCGAATCTAAAAAAAAAATTTTTTTGGTATGAAACGCAAAATCTTAAAACGCAAAAACGCGGAAAAAAATTATTAATTTTCCCATTATAACCCATTAGGAACTCATTTAAGTCGAAAACCCGAAAAAAAAATTTTTTGGTATGAAACGCAAAAACTCGTAAAAAATTTTTTATGAAACGCAAAAACGCGGAAAAAACGGGTATTCAGTCCATAATAATGCATTAGGAACTCATTTAAGTCAAATCTAAAAAAAAAATTTTTTGGTATGAAACGCAAAAACTCGGAAAAAATTTGGTATGAAACGCAAAAACGCGGAAAAAACGGGTATTCGGTCCATAATAATGCATTAGGAACCCATTTAAGTCGAATCTAAAAAAAAAATTTTTTTTGGTATGAAACGCAAAATCTTAAAACGCAAAAACGCGGAAAAAAATTATTAATTTTCCCATTATAAACCATTAGAAACTCATTTAAGTCGAAAACCCGAAAAAAAATTTTTTTGGTATGAAACGCAAAAACTCGTAAAAAATTTGGTATGAAACGCAAAAACGCGGAAAAAACGGGTATTCGGTCCATAATAATGAATTAGGAACCCATTTAAGTCGAATCTAAAAAAAAAATTTTTTTGGTATGAAACGCAAAAACTCGTAAAAAATTTGGTATGAAACGCAAAAACGCGGAAAAAACGGGTATTCGGTCCATAATAATGCATTAGGAACCCATTTAAGTCGAATCTAAAAAAAAAATTTTTTGGTATGAAACGCAAAAACTCGGAAAAAATTTGGTATGAAACGCAAAAACGCGGAAAAAACGGGTATTCGGTCCATAATAATGCATTAGGAACCCATTTAAGTCAAATCTAAAAAAAAATTTTTTTTGGTATGAAACGCAAAATCTTAAAACGCAAAAACGCGGAAAAAAATTATTAATTTTCCCATTATAAACCATTAGGAACTCATTTAAGTCGAAAACCCGAAAAAAAATTTTTTTGGTATGAAACGCAAAAACTCGTAAAAAATTTGGTATGAAACGCAAAAACGCGGAAAAAACGGGTATTCGGTCCATAATAATGCATTAGGAACCCATTTAAGTCGAATCTAAAAAAAAAATTTTTTTGGTATGAAACGCAAAAACTCGTAAAAAATTTGGTATGAAACGCAAAAACGCGGAAAAAACGGGTATTCGGTCCATAATAATGCATTAGAAACCCATTTAAGTCGAATCTAAAAAAAAAAATTTTTTGGTATGAAACGCAAAAACTCGGAAAAAATTTGGTATGAAACGCAAAAACGCGGAAAAAACGGGTATTCGGTCCATAATAATGCATTAGGAACCCATTTAAGTCGAATCTAAAAAAAAAATTTTTTTTGGTATGAAACGCAAAATCTTAAAACGCAAAAACGCGGAAAAAAATTATTAATTTTCCCATTATAAACCATTAGGAACTCATTTAAGTCGAAAACCCGAAAAAAAATTTTTTTTGGTATGAAACGCAAAAACTCGTAAAAAATTTGGTATGAAACGCAAAAACGCGGAAAAAACGGGTATTCGGTCCATAATAATGCATTAGGAACCCATTTAAGTCGAATCTAAAAAAAAAATTTTTTTGGTATGAAACGCAAAAACTCGTAAAAAATTTGGTATGAAACGCAAAAACGCGGAAAAAACGGGTATTCGGTCCATAATAATGCATTAGAAACCCATTTAAGTCGAATCTAAAAAAAAAAGTTTTTTGGTATGAAACGCAAAAACTCGGAAAAAATTTGGTATGAAACGCAAAAACGCGGAAAAAACGGGTATTCGGTCCATAATAATGCATTAGGAACCCATTTAAGTCGAATCTAAAAAAAAATTTTTTTTGGTATGAAACGCAAAATCTTAAAACGCAAAAACGCGGAAAAAAATTATTAATTTTCCAATTATAAACCATTAGGAACTCATTTAAGTCGAAAACCCGAAAAAAAATTTTTTTGGTATAAAACGCAAAATCTTAAAACGCAAAAACGCGGAAAAAAATTATTAATTTCCCCATTATAAACCATTAGAAACTCATTTAAGCCTAAAACTCGAAAAAAATTTTTTTAGTATGAAACGCAAAAACTTAAAACGCAAAAACTCGTAAAAAAAAATTGATTAATTACATCCGCTTTTTGCATTTTAGGCTTTTCATACCAAAATGGTATGAAACGCAAAAACTCTAGGTATGAAACGCAAAAACTCATTAAAAATGATTTATGACTTCCGCTTTTTGCGTTTTAAGATTTTGCGTTTCATACCTACCCTTTTAATCACAAATATTGGAAAATAATTTTTAATATATCAAGCTTTTACATCGGCATTTAGATAATAAAAAATATTTCGCGTCCAAACTTAAATACGACACGATATATTATCGGTTTTTAAAGAAAATATTGTTTGAAATTTGAATTTAACAGTTTAACTATTGTGAATATGCAAAAATAAAATTTCAATTTATTTTTGTTTTTGAATCTTTTTTGGTTTTTTGACCTTTTTTTTCTAAATTTTTCTATGTTTATAACTGACTAACTAAGTTTGATTAAGAAAAACGGCTAACGGATTTGATATTCCCAAAGATGGCAGGTTTGATCTCTGTAGTTAACTCATAACTCTCAAAAAATTGTTGTACTGTGTTATATAATCTTAATTATTACATTATAATACTTAAAAATTTATTTGTATAAAATATGTGCATGTGAGTTTTTCCACTACTCCCTCATTTACGTTTAAAATTACAGGTGTAATATTAAAACACTTTCAATGTCAAAAATGCTTTCAACTTACAAATTATAATGTCAAAAATGCTCAGATTGTCTTTTTTCGTTGAGACCCTTAAAATTTAAATGAATTGTCATATCGTCGTTGTTGATGTTTTGATTTATTTTTACATTACTCGCTAGACCGAATAACCATGATCATAGTAGGATCGGGCGGTCTAGCCCTCTGGACGCTCAAATTTGCCAAGTATTTTTCGGAAGAAGACCACATAGCCAAAGACAAAGTCCGTATCGTTATCGCTTGTACCAATGTAAATCTATTGCCAATATTTTCGTTTAAATATAAATTAGTAGAGAGTTTAAAGAATTTGGGCTATGGTTTGTCTTAGATAAATTTTATTTAATATTTACATATTTATATATGTAATTGAATAGTTAATTACACTTCGTTATAGCAATTTGGAAAAAAATTATTTAGAAGTAAAAAGTGTTGATTTAATGTAAAAAAATGTATCTGTTATTTTCAATGAATCTATAATAATTAAACATAGACCAATTTTTAAAGGTGCGAATAATTATTAAATTAAAATCAATAGCATTATACAAATTATTTAGTTATATTATTACTACAAAAATCTTTAATTCTAATTAATAATTTAAAATAAAATTGATTTATTTAAACTTTTAGGTCTTTATTAGCGTAGATAAATTTTAATTTTTTATTTATCTCGTTTACCTTTTTGAATATGATAGGAAGCCGGTTTATTTACGGCCCTAGACGAAGGTTGTCACGATGTTGTTCATTGGAACGAAGGTGAATTTGAACAAAACATATTGCAAAGGACGCGCAACGTTTGTTACTCAGTTCAAATGAAAGAGGCTGGATCTACTGGAAGTAATATTTTTTGGTTATAAATAATCATAAAAAGGTTATAGTTTTTAATATAGCCCATTATTTAATTTAGTTTTGCATTTAATATCGAACACGTGTCTCCACTTTGAAAAAAAAAATTGTTTGATTTTCAAAGGTTTTTTTTAATCATTAATTGCTTGAAGTAAATGTAATAGTAGAATAACACAGGTCAACAATTTTTTGAGAGTTATGAAACTACAGAGATTAAACCTGCCATCTTAGGGAATATTAAATCCATTTACCGTTTATCCTAATCAAACTTAGTTAGTCAGTTATAAACATTGAATATTTTAGAAAAAAAGGTTAAAAAACCAAAAAGATTCAAAAACAAAAATAAATTGAAATTTTATTTTTGCATATTTATAATAGTTAAACTAAACTTTTTCCTAGTATCGTTAGATGAAAATATTTCCTAGGAATATTAGACGAAAATATGGTTCGATGTTTATTTTGATTAAATATAGATATGAATTATATAATAAATTTCAATGGTATATTTATATATATTTTTGGACAATCATCGTGATGTGCATGATCTAATTTTAAATTTACTATTAAATCTAAATATACTTTTTATTACTTTTTCTACAAAATTCAAAGTTTATAAATAAAGTGATGACTAATAAAAGTGATGACTGCTACACACTAGAACACCTCCCTTTTTCAGAGGGCATAGTAGTAGTCTTCTTTTCGACCTTCCACCTGCACGTGCCCCGGTGCTTTTTACGACAAGTACGACACCGCCTCCTTTTTGCCATGGAATTATTATTATTTGGTACTCCTGGCCAAGGCCTAACCTTCGATGACCCGTGTACCTATCCTTAAGCACACTTTAATGGGTCTACGTGTTACATTTTTTCTCGCCTTCACCAGTACGCTTATTGAGGCCCATTCATAATCGTGACGCATCTAACACATAAACATACATATAACTAATATTTAACCTTTCTTGTGACATATAGTTTCGACATGCAACTTACGCGCTATCTTACTGCACACTAGGCATGCAGTTAAATCTATTACGTGTTAGTTAGTCTTCGATTGTCATTATTACGGTTGCGGTCTATTAAGAATTTGTGAAGTATTAAAAAAAATAATATTCAATGTTAAAACAAAAAATCATTGTTTGCTAATTGATGTTTTATCTATCTCGTTGAAATGTAAAACGTTCGGTTGTTATCGAGGCTTGATAGTAATGCGTCATTGATTTATTTTTTGTGAGTTTAAAGGGGAAAAAAACTATTTTTTCGTGTGAGGGGGAAGGGAAAAGAACTCTGGTTGATTGGCGGGTGTTATATTAGCTTCAATCGTGTCTTCATTATCCATTTTTATCGATTGGTGTAGCATTCGCTTTAAGAAAATGATAAAGTTTCGTCACCTCTCATCGTTTGCGGCTTGCTTTTGTCAGTTTCTGTGTTTAGGTGGTTTACCATCCGTTGTAGATAAATAAATTTATTTTTATTATTATGCTCCTCTACGAAGTGCCTAGATTAGATGGGACTTTTGCCGTAATCCATTTAGGGTGATGCTAGGTTTTACACTTTCGAGAGTTATAGAACAACCTTATAAAAAGGAAAAACGAACCGGTATCTATTGCGCGACCACCATCTTTTCCATCAGTATGCAAAGCCTTGATTACGTTGTTGAGGTGTGATCTGTTTGAGAAAGTGTTTGGTTGTTATAAGTGTATGAGAAATTTGGTTGGGGGTATGAGTAAAGAAATATCGTTTGCTGTTTGAGTAGAGAAATTATTGGGTGTGCGTGTGTGTATATGATTTAAGGAGAAGTTAGAGTTTATACCGTGTTGCTAACACCTGTAATGTCAGAACTCTTAACTGCCTTGGTTGTTCGGACATGCTCGATGTGCCTTCGAACTACCTCTCCTTGCCGATTTAGAATATTAATTATCCTATGACCTTCAGTTCCTACCACGTTACCCGATAACCACCTGGGTAATCGTTTATTATGTGATAGGTACCACACTTGGTCTCCGGCTTTAATGACCTCACTAGATGTAGCGGGTTCATCTTGGTGGATGTAACTTGGCAAAATTCCCTTTTTAGAAACTGCTCGGCAATGGTTGTTCCATCCGCTCGAGGTGCCGTGTTACGGTACAGGCGATACAGCCATATACCTTCTTTTTCCTGGGCTTGTAGCTTTAGCCATCTTTTTGCAATGCCTACCCCTCTTCCCGCAAGTCCGTTTGAGCTCGGGTGATAAGGTGGCTTAAATTGTAATCCAATGTTCCAGCGATCGCAGAAATCCTGAAACTCTTGTGAGGTAAACGGTGTCCCATTGTCAGTTACAATTTTTTCGGGCATTCCAAAATTACCACACAGTTCTTGTACGTATTTAATGACCACGGCGCTATTCACTTTGGTAGTCTTCACAAAGTCGATCCAGCCTGAATAAGCATCAGCAATTAGTAGATAATCTGACTTGTCAAAATGAAAAAAATATAGATGGATCCTTTGCCATGGCCCTTCGCATTTTGGCCATTTTTTGGTCCTATCGAGTTTTGGTTTATTGGCTATTAGTGCACAATTTTTGCAGGTTTTACATGTGTTTGTAATATCCCGTTGCATTGTATTCCACCAATATATCTTTCGAGCCAAACTTAGAGTTTTATCTCTGCCTAAGTGTCCTAAGTGAACCTCTTGGCATATTTGGTCGATTAGAATTGTAGGTAAAATTATAAGTCCTTGAAATTTTAATATACCATCTTCGATATAAATCTCATTTCGTAATTTGAAATATGGATTTGTAGATTCCAATTTTTCATTTTTACCTAAAACATAATCTTGTAATGCTGTTAGGACAGTATCCTGTGCTATAGCCAACTGTATGTTAGACCATTTGACACATCTTTACGTCGTTAATGCACCGATTATTTTTGTATTTGTAGGTTGTGCCACTAACCTAGACAAAATGTCTGGTAGGTTGTTCCACTTACCTGGTATGTGTTTAACATCCATATTGAAGTTTCCCATGAGAAGTTGCATTCTCTGTAACCTTGGTGACAATAACATGTTTTTGTTTTTTTTTGCTAGCCAGACCCACTATAGGCTTGTGGTCTGTCCAAAGCTCAAACCGTTGCCCTATAAGGTATTCTTGGCATCTTTCCAGTCCATATTGTACTGCAAGACATTCTTTTTCACTGACAGAGTACCTTGTCTCTACCTCCCGGAATAATCTCGAAAAATATAAAACAGGTTTGTTGATCTCTGATATTTTTGCATTAATACACCGCCAATACCTCGCGCAGATGCGTCCACTGCGAGTATACTAGTTCGGTTTTGATTGAAACATGCTAGGTAGGATAGGAGCTTGTGTTGGTGCTTCCTTTAATTTATTAAAACTTTCGTCATGACTAGGCATCCATTTAAAGATGTTGTCCTTCCGACTTAGTTCTTACAGTGGAGCTACTAAATCTTTGTAGTTTGCTACAAATTTTCTGTAGTAAACAAAGACTCCTAGGACAGACAACAATTCCTTTTTAACAGAACGTGGTCTCATCTCTAGTATCTTGTTAGTTTTGCTTGCTAATGTTTTGATACCATCTTTGCTGATCTGATGACCAAGATATTCAATTTTATCCATACCGAACATGCATTTGTCGAGGCCTAACCTCATACCTTTTTGTTCGATCCTTTGTAGGACTAAATCTAGGCGTAAGGTGTGCTCATGCATGTCTTTCCCCACTATAAGTACGTCGTCTAGATAACAAAAAGTTCCTGGTAAATCGCCAAAAACGGCTGTCATAGTATTTTGAAAAATTGGTGCTGATACTGATATGCGAATGGCAATCTTCGAAAATTATAGTCCTAAATTAGTAGTTATGGTGGTAAGTCCCCTACTCTCCCCATCTAACTCCAGTTGTAAATATGCTTGGGAAAAGTCTAACTTTGTAAACATTGTTGCTCCCGAGATTTTTGCCATAATTGAATTGAAAGTGGGAAGAGGAAACTTCAAATTTTTCAACCAAGGATTGAGCGTGAGACGGTAGTCCCCGCATACCCTAATCTTTCTGGTTTTCTTTTTAATAATAGGTACCAGTGGCGTGCTAGACTATAATCTGTGGATTCTAGTATACCTGTGGTTACCCAGTCTTTATAAATGAGATTTACTCCCTCTATGTGCGCATATGCTAGCTTTCTGGCCCCTAAAAATCTTGGAACTGCATTTTTGTCGATTGGTGTACCATTCGCTTTAAGAAAATGATAAAGTTTCGTCACCTCTCATCGTGTGCGGCTTGCTTTTGTCAGTTTCTGTGTCGTAAAAAGCACCGGGGCACGTGTTGGTGGAAGGTCGAAAAGAAGACTACTACTACGCCCTCTGAAAAAGGGAATTGAGATTGCCAAGTTACATCCACCAAGATGAACCCGCTTCATCTAGTTAGGTCATTAAAGCCGGAGACCAAGTGTGGTACCTATTACATAATAAACGATTACCCAGGTGGTTATCGGGTAACGTGGTAGGAACTGAAGGTCATAGGATAATTTATATTCTAAATCGGCAAGGAGAGGTAGTTCGAAGGCACATCGAGCATGTCCGAACAACCAAGGCAGTTAAGAGTTCTGACATTACAGGTGTTAGCAACACGGTATAAACTCTAACTTCTCCTAAAAAAACTTATTAATAATATCAGCAACAAATTTACCCATATTTTGAATTATTCACCTTAAAACCGGGTCTTCGGCACCAATTTCCTAGTATCGTTAGATGAAAATATACCCTAGGAATATTAGACGAAAATATGGTTCAATGTTTATTTTGATTAAATATAGATATGAATTATATAATAAATTTCAATGGTATATTTATATATATTTTTGGACAATCATCGTGATGTGCATGATCTAATTTTAAATTTAAAATCTAAATATACTTTTTCTACAAAATTCAAAGTTTATAAATAAAGTGATGACTAATAAAAGTGATGACTGCTACACACTAGAACAAACTTCAAATAATATATCCATCAAAAACCGATAATATATCGTGTCGTATTTAAGTTTGGACGCGAAATATTTTGTATTATTTAAATGCCGATGTTAGAGCTTGATATATTAATAAAAAAATTTTTCCATTATTAGTGATTAAATATAAGTTACAAGGGATTTTAATACGCAAAAAAAAATTTAAATTTTTTCTTCATAGGGTATATTTAGATTTGTCAATATGGTCAAAAAAGGCCATTTTTCTTATAGACGGATCTAAGGAGCCAAAGACGAAAGAAACTAAGAAAAACGAAAAACACATATGAGATTAGGCCATCATGGGGATGCTCTTTTATGTTTTCATAATAATCTCGTTCCTGACATAAATATTTGTTGACTTGTGTAATTGACCAAAAGGCCTTGCGTTTTTTGAGATACAAAATCTGGAATAAGGTTAATTTTTAATTAGGTTTATTAATACACATTCAATCTTTGAGAGTTATGAGATACTTCAGAGACCAAACATGCCATCTTGGGGATTTTAAAATCAGTTTTTTTAGTAAAATAATAAAAAAAAATTTTTATTTATATCTAAAACAGCGAAACTGTTTAATTCAAATTATAATATCACAGGTCAACAATTTTTTGAGAGTTATGAGTTAACTACAGAGATCAAATCTGTTTACCGTTTTAATCAATAGTTAGTCAGTTATAAACATTGAAAATTTTAGAAAATAAGGTCAAAAAACCAAATAAGATTTAAAAACAAAAATAAATTAAAATTTTATGCATATTCAAAATATTTAAACTGTTAAATTCAATCAAATAATATTTTCATTAAAAATCGATAATATATCGTGTCGTATTTAAGTTTGGACGCGAAATATTTTGTATTATATAAATGCCGATGTAAGAGCTTAATATATTCTTAAAATTTGTTTTTCATTATTTGTGATTAAAAATATATGTTACAAGGAATTTTTATATGCAAAAAAGATTTTTAAATTATTTATTCTTAGGGTATATTTAGATCTGTGTCAAAAAAGGCCATTTTTCGTTTTAAGGAGCCAAAGACGAAAGAAACTAAAAAAAAACGAAAAATTTATATGATAGGTCATCATGGGGATACATTTTTTTATGTTTTTATAAAATTCTTTCTGACATAGATATTTGTTTACCTGTGTATTATTTTTATTTCAACGCTAAGTCGTGTTTTTTTGAGGTGCCAAATATTCTGTATAACCTTCATATTGATATAGCTTGATATACTTAAAATTTTTTTCTTATTATTTGAAAATATAGGTTACTAGTGATTTTAATATAAAATTTTTTTTTTATTTTTTCTTATTATTTATTCTCAATGTTGCCAAATTTTTTTTTTCGTATATCTTTAAAAATAGCCCACGTCTTAAAAAACTTCGAAAAATGAAACAAATATTTGAGATAAAGCCATTATGTGGATTTTTTTTTCTAAGTGTCAAAATTATCTTATATCATTTTTAATTTTACTTGTGTAACGATATCTTTTTTTTTTGTTATAAATAGATAAATTTGGCAATTAACCATAGAAACCTCTCAAGGTTTTTTAAATTCTGAAAGGGAATAAAATAGTTGAGGGCTTAATTTAATTTTTTTTGTATAATTATTGAAAATATAATTATTTTTTTTGATAGTGTTAAATATTTTTAAATTGGAATTCGTTATAATTATAAAAATTATGAAATATCGTTTAAACAAATTTACCATCTTTATACATAGCATATACTTATTTAGCATAATTAGTTAAATTTGATTTTTTTGTATATAAATTTTAATATTTTTCTAATCGCTTTTCAATATTTAACAGGTCCAATCCTCCCACCCGATGATACGACAGTGCAAAATAGCTCAGCCGGATACGCCGATATCATTATCGATTTCGTTAGTTCTCACCGCACCGTTCAGCGATGCCTTCGTTGCTTAGCTGATGTAAATAAGTTACCTAATTTTTTCTTAGATTTTTTTATTTTCTATAAACGATAAATAGTTTCAAACTTAATTAATGATTCGATTAATTTGGTGTAACATGTAAATTTTTGTGATGTAAAATGACTTTGTAAATTAAGTGCATTAGTTTTAATATTGATGTAAAATGCATTAAAACTTAAAAACCTTTTTTAAACAACCAAACCACGCATTATGTAAAATTTTATTTGCATTTATATTTTTATTTTATTTATATCATCAAAAGTTTTAATAATATTTAAATATATATCTGTAGGGCGGGACTCTTTTAGTTGGCGGTCTCTCAGGCGCCGACGTTAGGATCCCTTTGCGCCCACTAGCTGTCCACGGCCATAGTATTGTTGGTGTTGGGCGTGGTACAGAGAAGCAGCTTGTTAAATTGGTGGATCAGGTTGCCAAAGGTATGGCCTTTATGTACATTTTTTTTGTAATTTTTGAATCTAATAATTCAATTAACAATTATTTTTAGTTTTCACATTAGAATTCACTTGTGAAATGTTTGAAAAATTGTATATCTATAATTGTTTAGCCACTTGTTTTAAATAATATTTCATCTATAGCAAGTTAAATAACCTTTTTAAATTTTTTGAAGTTTTAATTAACCTAAAAATGAACTGTTCAATAGGCGTAATTATACCCCCACCGTTCACCGTCTTCCCTATCGAAAAAGTGGGCGAAGTTGTTCGGAGACTCAGTCAAGGCGAAATCAAGGGCCGGGCTGTTTTTAAAGTCTAGTTCCCTCTTCCTAACATAGTCCAAACTCAAATTTATAACAAGACACAAAGAAATAACATTATAAATCTCAGTTTGTTTAATCAGACAACCCTTTATTTGCCCTTACATTTGTAAATATTGATCCCACTAATGCATTGTTTTAATGTATCATAAACTTGTGAATATTTTTATCAAAAAGTCATTTTTTTTATTAACTTTCATAGGTGACCTTAAATAATTTAAACTTTTCAGATCCAATTTTTATTTTATATATTAAAAGGGGTTGGCAGGGCCAAGGTTTTTCATTGACATTTTTTTTAAGGCGACAAAATAATATGGTTTCAATTTTCTCTGACATTTTTATTTTAAAATTTAAAATAGCGCTTATTTTTATAATATTATTAAAAACTGAAATATTAAATTCATTTTCTACCTGCCCCTAACCCACTTGACATTTTTAGTAAATTTTTACATTGCTTATCTCTTTTTAAGCCTCGTTATATATGTTTTTTGAAAGTATTTTATATTTAGATAGAGATATAAAAAAAGAAAGATTGTTGTTATTTATATTTAACATACATTTGACTCTATATGCCTTACTTTATACTTGTTACAATATCTCTCTTTAATATATTAAAAACAAAATATGACTTATATTTTTAGCCCTTTATTACATTTAATTTTATGTTAACAAAGGCAATACCAATATATATATTTTTATTTTCATATCTCCTAAATTATGTTTTTAATTTAAAAGTGCAAAACTGCGTCTACACATTTTTTAAAATTTAATTTATATAAATAATTTTTACTTTAAATTAAAATATAATTTAGAAATAACCACATTTTTTATAAAAAATAAATATAAGTGGATCTTTAAGGCCCAAAATTACTTCTTTATTAATACGCCAATTATGATTTATTTAGGTCGGCAATATTTGGGGGAGGTTTATTGGGAATAGTGAGCCTTTTGAGAAATTTTGTCAAGGTAGCCCTAGAAATTTTAAGGCAATTAAACGAAATATAAATTTTTGTACATTATTTGTAAACAATTTTTTACAAAATATTCTCTCCTAATTTTTCCGCCTATATGTGTCCCATACCTATCGGAAAAGGGCACATTAAACTTTATCGGTTATTTGATTAAATTATTTTTATAGACAGCTATTGAAATTACATTTTCTTCATTTTACTTATAGTTATTTTTAATATTATTTATATGTCATTATCCTTTTTATATTATCTCTTAATGTTGTTTTGTGCATCATATTTTGCACCATATACTCAATATATAAGGTATTAAACACCTGCATAATAAAGGCTTAAAGTTTAATTTTCCACTTAAATTGCATTTGCCTTGTCGTTTAAAAATGTTTTCCATAAACTTATATGGCTATTCTTTTAAAAAAAATGCGGATTAGATCTATTTTATAATTTTTAAAAACTGGTAAAATGCAAAATAAAAAGAAATTAATTTTTAGGAATTATGAGCTAACTTCATAGACCAGACCTGCTATCTTAATTTTCAAACTTGTTTACCGTTTTATTTAATCAAATGTTTTTTTTTTTAAATGTTAAACAAAAAAAGATATAAAAACTTTTTAGCTAAATTCAAACCTCAAATAATATATTTATTTAAAACGTATAACACAGGTCAACAAATATCAATGTCTTAAACGTGAATTTTATGAAAAAATAAAAGAATGCATTCCCATGATTGCCAGATCTCATATATATATTTTTTGTTTTTCTTAGTTTCTTCCGTCTTTGGCTCCTTAGATCTGTCTATAACGAAAAATGGCCTTTTTTGACCAAATTGACAGATCGAGAATACACTAAAAAGAAAAAATTAAAATTTTTTTTCCATATAAAAATCCTTTGTAACTTTTATTTATCAGCTCAAATAATGAGAAATAAAATTTTATAGTATATCAAGCAAAGCTCTTACATCAACTTAGATAATTCAAAATATTTCGCGTCCAATAAATAAAAGTTTTATTTGAAGTTTGAATAAGTTTAGCTTGTAAATATGCAAATAAGAAATTTCAATTTATTTTTGTTTTTGAATCTTTTTTGTTTTTTTGGCATTTTTTCTAAAATTTTAAATGTTTATAGCTGACCAACTAAATTTGATTAGAAAAAACGGTAAATGGATTTGAAAATCCTTTAGATGGCAGTTTGATATCCGTAATTATCTCATAATTCTAAAAATTTGTTGACCTGTGTTATGTATAACCTAATTGATGTAAAAGAATGGTATTCTTAAAAATTTGATATCCCATTATTTGAGTAAAAAATATAAATTACAAATGATTAGAATAACATCGTGTTCGCAAAATCTGTAAATTTGGTCATTCTTGGCCATATTTTCGATGTATACCTGAAATATATGAGAAAAGGCCTTTATAGCAATTATTTCCCCTTAATGTTATAATGTTCTTTTTTTACTCATTGATTTTTGTCGACCCGGGTAATAGTTAAAAATATGATGAGTTTTAAAACTTCGGCGGTTCCTGTTTTTAAATTCAGGCCCATCCTTAATTTTGTTTAGACCCGGCCTTTAAGGGGGGAGGGGCTTTGGATTTGGACTTTGATCTTTAATATAATAGATGTTGAGACACTTTTTTTATAAAAGTAAATTTTTAAAATTTGAATAAATTGTTTTCATATTATATGTTCTTTTTCTTACATCTGCAATTTAAGAAATATTATGAAAATCATAAACATGCGAACATTTATTAAAATTAACTTTTTTAATATACCGCTTATAACAATACCAATATTTTATAACTTTTTTAACCCGCGATTGGGTGTTTAGGAGATCTGGGGACGTCAGCACTTTTTTAATTGAAGATATCTTAAAGCAGACATAAATGTTTAAAATTTTATATTTAAGAAATTTTATTTTAAGATAACAAATTTAGATCTGTCACTTTGGTCAAAAAAGGTCATTTTTCGTTATAGACGGATCTAAGGAGCCAAAGACGGAAGAAACTAAGAAAAACGAAAAACATATATGAGATTAGGCCATCATGGGGATGCATTCTTATATGTTTTCATCAAAATCACGTTTTTGACATTAATGTTTGTTGAGCTGTGTTATATGATATAAAATATTTTAAAAAGTTGATAGTTGACACTAACCAAACTTGATCAAAATGTATAAAAAATCACAATGGTTTTCTATAATTTTTTTAATGAATTTTGTAAATATGTAACGCGAACGCTACATTGGGGTCCGTACGGACGCCAATTTTAAACCTCTATAACGTAAGAATTTTAAAGCTATGAACTTTATTTTTTTTATTATTAATACGCGATCTATAAATATATATTATTATTAATTCATATTGTAATACCTGTGTAACACTGGTCAACAATTTTTTGAGAGTTATGAGTTAACAACAGAGATCAAACCTGCCATATTAGGGAATATCAAATCCGTTTACCATTTTTCCTAATCAAACTTAGTTTGTTAGTTATAAACATTAAAAATTTAAGAAAAAGGTCAAAAAACCAAAAAAGATTCAAAAACAAAAATAAATTAAAATTTTTTTGCATATTCACAATAGTTAAACTGTTTGATTCAAACTTCAAATAATATTTTTATTTAAAACCCATAATATATCGTGTCGTATTTAAGTTTGGCAAAATATTTTGTATTATCTAAATGTCGATGTAAGAGCTTGATATATTAATAAGATTTATTTTTTTATTTGTGATTAAAAATATAAGTTACAAGAAAATTTTATAATCAAAAAAGATTTTTAAAAATTTTTCTTTTTAGGGTATATTTAGATCTCTGGTTAGGCCATTTTTCGTTATAGACGGATCTAAGGAGCCAAAGACGAAAGAAGCTAAAAAACGAAAAACATACATGAGATTAGGCCATTATGGGGATGCATTATATGTTTTCATTAAATTCACGTTTCTGACATTGATATTTGTTGAGCTGTGTTATATGATATAAAATAATTTAAAAAGTTGATAGTTAACACTTACCAAACTTGATCACAGGAAAGATATAAAAAATCACAATGGTCTATAATTTTTTTAATGAGTTTTGTAAATATGTTATGCAACATTAGGGTTTGTACGGACGCCAATTTTAAACCTCTATAACTTAAGAATTTTAAAGCTATGAACTTTATTTTTTTATTATTAATACGTCATCTTAATTATATATTATTATTAATTCATATTGTAAATTTTATTTAATACAAAAAATGAAAAATGAAAGTTTTTTCTTTGATTATATTAAATTAAATAAAACTTGTCACTATATTAAATGTTCCAAGGTCTAGTAGAACATATAAAAATGTTTTTTGACTATTATTTACCAAACTTGTACTAAATAGAAAAAAATAATTTAAATCTTTATTAAACAATACAAACATTTTAGGGTGCGTTCAGACTCCGTTGGTTTTTATAAAAAATTTCAAAAATTTTAAAATTAAAAAAAAAAAATATTGGTTCACTGTAAAAAAAAATAATATCGTGTGTTAATTTCGAAAAAACAGCCCATTCAAAAAACTTTCGCTTAAAATGAGTTATAATATATTTTTTTAGTGATATTCACTATTTATTATCAGATATGCTTGTCAGGTAAATATTATATATGTACTAGCCCATGAGGCCCGGCTCCGCCCGAACTTGACATTTTAATTAAACTGATTGGCTGTGTACACGACATTTTAAGTAAACTGATTGGCTGTGTACACGATCAGTCGATATATTTAAATATTTAATTTGATTATAAAAAACATATATTTATAATTTGTAACTTGTTATCGGAGTTCGTAATTACCAAATTATTAACTTAAAAAATGTTAGGCAAATCTTTCTCATAGCAAATTTTGCTCACTGAGAGCAAAAATACAATTAGTGGATATATTAAAATTCTAAAAATTTTTTGTAATATTCATAATGTAAAAATCGTCCGCGTTAAATATGTATGTTAAGCTAGGTTAAAAGGCAAAAAATGGCTGTTAGGTAATTTCTTAATAAAATTTTGGCACGGACATTTGTATCTAAATATATAGAATTCAAAATATCTGCGGACGCTGCCATTGAGAGGAAAAATACAATTAGTTGATATATTGAAATATTTATTTTTGATTAAAATATAAAAAACATAGCAAAATATTAAATGTATAATATTGTATATATTCATGATATTTATATTTTCTATCGTATTACAGCAAATTGCTCATTGAGAGCAAAGATTTATTCAGCTTTCAAAAGGTATAACAATAATATAAAATTTAAAAATAATACCATATAATTAATAATTTAACGTGATGGAAATTATTCCCATTGCAAGTATATCAACAGTAAACTCATAATATATTAGTATATTAAATAAAAAATTTAGACATATAATACCTTTGCATTTAGTATAAATACTTGTATTAAAAGTGTGAATGTATAAATTAATTGATATAATTGATAGTGATTTGTAGGTGATTTAACAGGGTAAATCTAAAAATTAAAAGAAAAATACTTGTATTGAAAGTGTGGATGTTTGAATTTATTGATTTAATTAATAATGATTTGTAGGTGTAACAGGATGAATCTAAAAATGTGTGGATGTTAAAATTCATTGGTATAATTGATATTGATTTGTAGGTGATGTAACAGGATGAATCTAAAAATTAAAAGAAAAATACTTGTATTGAAAGTGTGGATATTTGAATTTATTGATTTAATTAATAATGATTTGTAGGTGATGTAACAGGATGAATCTAAAAAAATAAAAAAATAACTTTGTTCCGTGCTGTGTTTTTGGTGCCGAGCAGCACAAAATAAAATTTTTTCGCCAAATGATGTATCAATTACTCACCCAAAAATTGATTCCTGAAAATTTCAATGATCAAAACTGGCTAAGTATTGTTATCTGGAATAAGAAAGAAATAATTAACATATGTTTAATATTAAATTCAAAATAAAAAAAAATAAAATATTTTTTAAACATATGTCTTATTTTTGAGACAAATATTTGTTTTATAAAAACAATTACAATGAAATATATCAAAATTTTTTATATATCTTACATAATATTTTGCTTACCCTCTTAATTAAGACAGTTGTTTTAAGGTACAATTATTCAGTATAATATTATTTTACTAAACAAAGGGGGTCCGGGCCCGGACCACTTTGGTTAATATAATAAATTAATATAAACATTTCAAATAGAATATATATGTATTATAAATAAAATTTAACTTTTACGTATTGCCTGCTTATAGGTGTATTTTTGTACCTGAAAATATATGGCCCAATCTTAGCAAAACAAATAAAGTAGCTATGTCAATCACTTTAAACCACGATAAAACTTTTATTAAGGAATAGGATAAGACAAATTTTGATCGTTTTGGCGACCTTCTTGTGTGTTAATTTAATTCGTACAGAGCAACATGATTTCCAGGGTTTGGCGCCCTAGGTCTTTCACACCGCTATAGCTGAAGAGCTTTAATTTGCATAAATTTTAAGGACCTAACTTGCTTACATATATTATGGATAAGGACGTTTAAAAAATATTTTTTAACTACTCTTTAAGACCGAAATCCCAAAAGGTACATTTATGTACCTTTCGGTACCGGGCCGCTAACTCGGCTCCTATGGGCTAAAAGAGTCTGAAATTTTGAGAAAAGGTAAAGGACTATACTATTATGATTCGATAAAAATTTAAGTATCTGTAGTCAGAATTTTTGTCAAACTGATCCCGAGTGTAAAGTTCAAATTTTAATCCCCTGTTTAACCTTAAATATCTCGGTAACAGAAGCTGATAAAATCTCGAAACTTTCCAAAAACGTGGGCAATATTATAATAATTAACCTAAAAAAATTTCAAAATACAACCTTACCATTTAAAGCCTAGAGAATTTCGTCGTTTAAACAAAAAATAAAACTTCCTAGTGGATAAAAATACAAACTCGACATTCCTAGGCACCTTTCAAACGATTTTTTTTTATCGCTACTGCTTGAAAAAACTTTTTAAAGTTAGGTTTTTTACACCCACCGGAAGTCTCGATCGCTTCCTAACTATCTTTCCGCACACCTTCTCAACCTACCCTACAAAACCACACCTCACACGTCGCTCAACTACAAACCATCTCCGAGATCTAGCGTAGCAAAGAAAAATCGAGTTTGAAAATTGTATAGTAGATATGTTTAGCCTTTAATATATAGGGCTTAAGCTAAGAATCCCGGCGCAGCCGGGATTCGCGACTTAGCCAAAACCGGGGGGAGGAGCAGTCGATAATTTTAATCTACATTGAATAAGGTATTGCGGAAATGGCCGGAATGCACCTTTTAAGCAGCGGTGGGGGCGGGGCAGGGAGGGGGAGCAGACGATAATATGAATTTGCAATAAAACTACTAGATTTTGTGTATTTTGAACTTGCAGGAAAAAGTGATGTTAATATCCAGCCGCAGCTTGAATATTTAGTTAGATTAATGTTAGGTTAGTATTAGGGTTAGGTTAGCCTTAGGGCGTGATGTTTAGGGTTAGGGTTGATGTTAGGGTTAAATTAGGGTTGAGGTTAATGCTAGGGTTAAGTTATCAGGTGCATTATCTCTAAAATAAATTAAAAAATATAATGTTAAAGAAAAAATTTCGATGCAAAAACTTCATTTTTAAAAATTGTAAATTTTTAAAATTTTTCTCAAAAACGAACGAAGTCTGAACGCGCCCTTATATGCTTAATATGTAAAACTATATAATAAAAAAATTAAAAATAAGGTTGCAATTATTTAAGTTAAATTTATATTGAGACAATATCATGGTTTTCGACAGTGAAATTAAGAGTGTGGAACATATACGGCCCAATAAAATTAATTTCTAACGAATTTTGTTATAAGACTAAGATTAAATTTTAATTACTAAATTGTTCAATATATATCCAAGGTCACAAAAATTTGACCAATAATATAAAATATTTTAAAGATATTAAAAATTCAAGATATGCTGGGGCCCATATGAACCTCACAGTGCTAATTGCGGGTTAAAGGTTAATAGTTTGTTATTAAATAAAAATCACAGAAATGGGTATCCCAAAATGGTAAAAAAGGGTGTCAATTTTATATGAGAGTGCCGAGTACCAATCACATTTAGTAACAAGATGTATGCGCTTGTTTAAAAATTGTATGTGAATTTGAAGTATTTATTTAAAATGTAATAAATTAAACATTTAATTTCTTGGCAATTTGTTGCTATTTTGCTAAGTAAGGCTGCGGCTTATTCTTTCAACATGTAAAAAAAATATTTCTAAAATAAAAACACTTTAGCGAATATCAAAAAATGAGAATTTAGGGTTTTTGGTTGTTTTAGGATATGCCTAACAAAATATTTTTGGAAAAAAATTTTAAAAACTTTTAATTTTTTAAATTTTTTTCACACTAGCCGCCTCAATGTTAAAATGCGTGCGATTTTTTTTTGTCAAAATTTTTTTTTCCACTAGCCGCAGCCTAAACAAAAAAGTTTAAATTGCATGTATTTTTTTTTCAAAAAGAACACGTATTTTTTCATATCACATTAAATAAATCATGTTAATATATTAAATATATCAACATTATAGATTAAATCGGGTAGGTCGGTTAGAACATTTTATGGAAGTTAATATATAAATTTATTATGAAAAAATGCCTAATAAAAAAGTGTTAATTTTTTTAGTTTATTTTTACATTTAGGCAACATCATGGTTTTACACATTAAAATTGAAAGCGTGAAACCCATATACACCCCAATAGAGTTTGTAATTTTTAAATAATTATTGTTGTTAGACTCAAATTAAATTTTTTACTAATTTGGCATATTATATATTTAAGAAAAAAAGTCACAAAAATTGTGGCCCATAATATATAATATTTTTAAAGATATTCAAAATTCAAGATATGATGGGGTCCGTATGAACTCCACCGTGCTATAATAACTTTTAGCACATTCTAAAATATTAGAAATATAAAAAATAATATTTTAATTCTATTTTATTAATGCTAAAATTTGCTACTCGGCACTCTGTCATAAAACAACGCAATTTTTTACCATCTTTGTAATTTTAAATACTTTTTTTATATCTTAGTGATTTAATTACTTAATAACCCTTTAAATTATATTAAAATTATACATTATTGCCTTCGATTAGAAATATATCAGTTAGTATATTTTGCTAAGAACATAATTATTGTATTTAAATAATTTTTGTAATGCGCTATTCTTTTAAGAGCTGTTTTTAATTATTATTTATATGTGACGTTAGTGCCTATTTAAATATATATTCCAATATTTCTAATAAAAAAATAAACATTTTTTTTGTTAAGTTCAACAGGTTATTTTAGCATGTTTATTTTAAGAGCTAATCGAATTAAAGAAAAATAATTTGCAAGACACGCCCAACGCATATTTCATTTTATTTGTTTAACACATGTTTTTGTCACATTAGTCAATTTTGAAACACGCGAAATGTAACATCATATTTTTTGTTATTATTATTTTTATTAAATATTAAAATTCGTTTTTAATTATGATATCATTATAATTTTTTTGGTATATTGAACCTTGCATTTTTTATTTTTTATTGATAAATTTGCTGCCTATTTATTATGTCTTCTTCATAAAATAACCTGTTATCAGGCAGCTTCTTATTAAATTAATTGACTTTTGAAAAAAGACCATAGGCAATTTTAGAAGTTATGATTAAAGACATAGCAAAACATGTTTTGAATGTATATTATTTTTAAAATTATAAATTTAAAAACTTAATATTATATATTATTCCTTAGCCTATTGTTATACTTTACCAATGTTGGTTATGATAATGATATGAAATGTTTATACAAAATAGTACAAATAATATTAACAAAGTTATACATTCTAAACCTATCTTTTGTATTTAAATAAAAGTTTAGAGTAATAATATTAGAAATATGTTTAAGTCATGAGAGAAAAATTTTACTACCATATTTTTAAACATTTGCAATAAAAAATAAGAACAAAAAGTTTGATTATTAATTTTTTTAAATTTAAGACCATTTAATCAAAAAATTTAAAAATAATAAACATTTTTAAAGTCCACCTTAGGTGCAAAAATAGTTGTTTTTGTAATTAAATCATATAAAAGATATATGGCACAAGTATGGTAGCAAACTTTTGTCAATAAAATAGTCCAAAAAATTTTTTGGCATATTAAAAATCAATAAGTAAAATATAAAAATTATGAAATTAAGGATCAATAATCCTCATGATTTCTCAAGCTCATATATTTTTAATTTTGAAGTTTCATAGATATTTTTTTAGATATAAAAAAGATGGTTAAATTTGACAAATGACTAATTTTGAGTGGGCAAAAAATGGAAAAAAAAAGTTGCATTGTTGCTTCCAACTCATCATTTACTTTTTTACCCAAATAATGAGAAATAAAATTTTAAATAAAATCAAGTTTTTACGTCAACATTTAGGCCATAGAATATTTAGCACTTTAATCTGAAAAGGACAATATATTATTGGTTTTGATATCAAAAATATTATTTGAAGTTTATTATAGGGTTGATCCCTATTGCTCTATGTGCACAAAATTATAGCTGTGTGCACAATATAATTGGTTTTAATGTTTATAGCTTACAAAGTTGAATAAACAGTAAATGGATATAAAATTTTTTAGAATGGCAGGGTCTCTGAAGTTAGCTCATTACTCTCAAATTGACCTGTTTATTAATGATTTACTTTCAACTATTTTTTTGTAAACTAAGACAAGAGTTTAACTGAAAATAAAATCAAAAATATAAATAGCACCCCCGCCCAAAACATTAAATTATTTTAACAACAAATAACTTATTAGGCATTGGAGAAATTTATGATTTTATAATCAAAATCAGTATATAAAAATTCCCTAAACCCAATGGGTTGCATATACCCTATATAACTCTAAAAATGGTGGCAAAATTTGTTTTTCCAATAATTTAAAAATAATGTTATATAAAAAACTAAATATAATGTATTAAAGTTGTATGTTTGGCTGCTGTCCTATTAATTGACAACTATTGTGAAAGCAATATAGGCAAAATTAGCATTGATTTTTTTTTAAAAATATGTAAATTTTGGTCAGCATGAAGATCTCTATACTGGGAAAATAATGCCTTTTTTCAAATTTCTTGGCCATTTTTCTCACTCCCTGCACTTATTAATCAAAAATTGGCCAAACATTTCCTAATATTGTAATAATATTTTTTCCTTCTTTTCTTTATATTTCAATTATTACAGATATTTTAGTTGGTTTCATTTGTATCAACTTTTAATAATTATTATCAGCCAAAATGAAAATTTTGCTTATTAATATTGTAATTGAGTTATTGACTCGCAAAAGCATCATTTTTACCTTTAAAGCCATAACAGCGGTTTGACCTATGCGACGGTTAACGTATCTAGCAGTAGGACATTAGTATTAAAAAAAATTTTGATTTTTTGTCCCGCTACATGTTTTATAATCATTCAATATTATTGAACACATTTTCATGGAATAAATAAAAAACAAATGGTCAAATTGCTAAAAATTTATTAAACACAACTTAAAATATTAATTATTTTTAATATAAATAAAAAATAAAGAAAAATTGCGATATATTAAAAGTGGGCTATGGCCTTAATAAACTTTTACTTTGAAAAAAAAAAAGTTAAAATATTGTCTTTTATGTAAAGTTCAAAACGGATCGTGATATTTTAGCCCGGCCCGAAATATGGTTTTTCATATTAGGCCTGACCCGGCCCGGCATTCACAACTACGGCCTGGAAATTTAAGCTAGCAATTTGTTCTTTTTAAAATTATCAATAAAATAGAGAGTGTAGAATTAATACCCTTTATTGAGTAATTGTAAAAATTTGATTTGAACGTGTTCGTATATAATGTATCTCAAAAAAATTTAGTGGCACTAACATTTGATTGTCAAAAGCTTTGACCATGTTCTTGGTGACAACTGCTTTTTGTAGGCCCACCCAAACTTTCATATCTTTATCATTCCGATTTTTAGCTAATACAGTTTACCTTTCTCTGTTTCCCCTTTGATGATTTTGCTCGAGATATATGGACCAAGCTCATTGGCCTTCTAGAAACTATTGACCTTAATTTTTATGTCTAAGCTTTTTTTGTGTAGAATACCTGAGTGATTTTATGTCACCTTTCATATCAATCCTCTATATTGTAATCGATTGTTAAGATTCCCCATGTAGTTTGAAATGCTTTTTTTCTATGGTCAATTGAGTAGATGTTTAAGGCCCTAATTTTTAGCCAAGAGGCGAAAGACAAAACCTTGGAGTTACCAAATACAAAAAAAAATGCGCTCGTGGAGTTGGATAGGGAAGCTATGGTCTCCGACTGAATCAAAAAAAAAAACCGATGGGCAACAGTTTCTGTTTATTTATAAATGAATAATGGGTTTTTTTATAGAAATCTATTTGTTTCTCACAAAGTCGAACATCTGAGCCTTTAGGAGATTTGATTTCAATCTGCTGACAAACCGTGCTGGGCAGGTATTGTGGGTGGGTCGCACGAACCTTATGATGCAAATTACAAGCCTACTTATTACACCTTAGTTTACCAAATGTATCTGTAAAAAGCGAAATGCCCTCATTTGTAATCACATGCTAGGTTTGTTATTTTTTCTAAGTTCCATTGTTATTTTAGGCTGAGTGGTGTGTTTATTAACAATGTCTAATAATAGAATTGAAAGGTCACACATTCAAATTACTGTACAATTATTTAGCTATGTGTAAAATATTGTGCATGCACCTTTATTGCTTTAATATTATCTGCTAATAATAGACTCTAATAGAGTGGAAACACAGCTTAGATTACGCACTGAAGGTTTGGTGTTCCATTGACGGTTTTTTAAAAGAAAAATAGTAATTATGTACAACCTCTTAAAAGCTGCTGTTTGGCCACTATATGCCCATAAGTGAAAATTTGGGTCAAAACCCCAGGTCGCAGGCGCCTGAGCAAATCTCATTATGTTACCCGTGGGAAATATTAATTGCTTTGCTTGAAATTAAATCTCGTACGGCTATGGGGTTAAATTCAGTCTCATTGTCCAAGTTCACTATTCACATAGCATTCAAAGTTCTTAACTATATAGTTATTAGGGGTAAAGCGGAGAGCAAGTAAATATGCGGCATTGTCAATTGCTTGATATCCTTAGAGTTGGGTGAATCTCTTCTTACATATTAGAATCCATTTAAATGACCCTTTATTATTCGGAATACTGCCGCAGGCTTGACCTACCTGACAAAATCAGAAATGTTTAAATGGATTTGAGTATAAATTTAATAAAATTATGAAATATATTCAGAGCAAAAGCTCTAGAAGTTTTGATGTAAAAATTTACATTTTGTCTTTTGAAATTATTTTCCAAAAAAAAGAATGATATCCAAAGGTGCCCATATGTGTGTAGTTGTAAAAATCTTTATTTGATAATTAATTTTATTTTAGTCATAATTTAAATAGGTAGTATATGAAATTATAAAATTTTTTTTATCAATTGAAAACATTTTGTTCTTTAAAACTAAATTTACGATTATAAATCTATTTTAATATTTCAAATTGGAGTAAATTCATTCCTATTATCCTTGGCGTTTTCTTTTTAACACGAAGTGAATTGAACGCCAGAATACAGAAGTTTTGGCAATTTTTTTACAGCCTATTTAACATTCCAACCACGGTTCTGGTTTTTATTTAACTTTTTGTTGTAATTCTAATTGCATGCGCGTGTTTTCAAACATAATTTGCAAAGTTCAATCATATGTTTTAATCCTTTTAAATTTTCCAATATTCAAAAACTATGTTCGAGTGCCTCCTTTTTATTAGGCTCTTTGGTGGGTCTAATCTAAACAATAATTTTCTTTAGTTGCATTCATTCAACATGGCTGAGTTTAGCCATTATATAACGTTTCTGTATATTTTTGCTCCAAGAATTTTACATGCGGGAAGCGTAAAAATCGATATTTAAGCCATTTTTTTTCGATTTCATTTCAAGCCATATAAACAGTATCGGCTATTTTTTTATCCTACTCTTCCTTTTAGGTCCCCATAATTTTAGTGAAGACGCCTACACGAAATTTATAAATTTTAAAATAAAAAAAAGTTTATTTTAATTTGAAACGACATAAAAGATTTTGTTGCTAGTTTTTATATTTTTTCTATTTGCCTAATACAATTATCTATATTAAGTTTTAATCTATATTTCTAGAATATCAATTGATTAATATTTACTTGTATTCGAATCTTCCAATCATCCATAAAATTGTGATCAAAACTCTACATACATTAAAAAAAATTATCCTCCGAAGAATCTCAAAAACAACTCTATCGATTACTCAACCATTCTATAAAATAAAATTTTCACTTGCGAAAAAGACGTCTGCTTTTCCCAACAATTTGTGAAATTCGTCCAGAAGTATATTTTAAAATCGACAACAATATGTCCTCTGATATAACCGAAGAGGCAACGACAGAGGTTAAGGATATACCTGTACTAGAAACGGTCGAAGATATAGAAAATCGGAGGTACCAGGTAAGAAAATACAAATTTTATTTATCATGCGCGTGTATAAGTGTGTTATCAATAGAGTTCATAATTATTAAGTTTTAATTATTAGTCTCAGCTTTAGGAAATCTTTTAATTAGCTCTGATATTTTTTTGGATTTGAATTACACAAAAACAATATATTAATTTAAGTGAGATAGTATGGACATATAGCCTGTATAAAATTTTTAAACCTTTTTAAGGTTTGGTTAGCTCGTCGCAATAATTTTTTTATAACATATGTAATTTAAAATTTTTCTACCCCAAATCTTAGGTTCTCCACCATTATCACGAAGTTAAAGAAAAGAGCAAAGAGAAACGGCTTAAGTTGGAGGATTCGAAGAAGTTGCAATTTTTTAAGGCAGATGCGAACGAATTAGAATCTTGGATAAACGAAAAACTGCAAATCCTTACGGATGAAAACATCAAGGATATGACTACCAACTTACAAGTTTGATTAATATATATTGCGAGATATGTTTTTATATTATTTTTGCTTTAAAGGCTTAACTACTAAAATGCCGTATTTAAATAATTTTGAAAATATGCCTGATAAGCGAAATTCATACCTCAATGTTTTGCTAGGGCCACGTGCAAAGTGAGTTTTTTGTACAAAATTTTTAAAAATTTTATTTTGTAAATGAACGCAAATTTTGCCAAATTTATGCACATGAGGGCGCGTTCAGACTCATTTCATTTTTTTGAAAAATTATAAAAAATTTAAAATTTTTAAAATATTAAAATTTTAAATATTTAAAATTTTTACCTTTTGACATTAAACGCCTTTTTACAAAAAGTTGCCAATTGTTGTTATTATAAATAGTTTTTCTGAGATAAGTTTTTAAAAAATTTAAAAAAAAAATAAAATTTCTAAAAATTTGAATTTTTTTTCAAAAAATGAAACGGGTCTGAACGCGCCCTAATATACTTATTTTGAAATAAAAATATTTCAAAAATTTTGAAAAATTTTTTAAAGCAATATACAAAATTTTTCTTTCATTGCTTTTGTTAAGTCGATAATAATTTTTGATCTAGGTATATTTAAATAAAGTGGCCGATTGAATTTGGTATTTCGTTGGATTCAGCATTTGTAGTGAAAATTATTATTAAAATTTTATTTATCTAGGCGCGCCTCAAAAAACACCATGCGTTTGAGGCTGAAGTCAGTGCTCACAAAAATTTTTTAGACCTCCTGGACAAGACCGGTCAAGAAATGATTGAGGCCCGTCATTATGCGTCACAAGAAATTGAGGTTTGTTTTATTTAGCTAGTTATTTCAATATTTAATATAAATTACATAAGAAATTAACTCTTGAACCTTAAAAATATGTAAAAATAAAACCCCAATTGATAAAGTTTTGTTTTTATATAACGTATATGTAGTTTTAATATTTATTTTAACTATGTACATCAGGAACGCTTAATAGAAATCCATCGGTTGTGGGATTTATTGAAGAAGAAGAGCAAAGAAAAGAGTGCCTACTTGCTTCAAGTGCAGAAGCTAGCCGATTTCTTACGCGAATGCAATGAAGTTCTATATTGGATCAATGACCGACAAGGGTATGTTAAGTTTTAATTGTCGATTAATCTAATCATGTAAATTTTTATAATGTAAATAATTAGTTTAGTAAATTTTTAAATAGCCTTGGACCATTATATATAGTAAATTGCATCGGGTATATTTTTAACATTCCCTACGTACTCACCATCCTGAAAATATGCTCGTTTTTTATTTACTCTTTTAATTACACCTTCTCATTAGATATATTAAATTTTAAAAATAAGATTTCTTTCATCTTCATCTTCCGACCACGATTTCGGAGCCGTCTTAACCGGAGAGGATATGGACCACGTAGATCATGTCGAAATGCTAAATAAGAAATTTGACGATTTTCAAAAAGTTATACAACTTTTGCCTACATTAATATAATTCTATATAATGAAATGTATAACTACGTTTGTTTATTGGGCTTTTACCCTAAATTAAATTATGTATTTGCAACACCATATTTCAATTGACGCTATAAAAGCATAGATGGATATGATTATTTTTATAAATTTAAAATTATATATAAATCAAGGATATGATTTAAACAAACTCTTCTGTATTAAAAACAAAAATTTCACGTTCTTATCTCTATCTTTTATTTTGTGACTAATAAAATTTATAAAAAATTATATATATAAATATTGAATACTTTTTTAGGAGCTGACTCTTTACAAGGACAAACTTGAGAGTATCAATCGGAGCGCTGACAATCTCTTGAACGAAGGCCATCCCGACAGTACTGTAATAGAAGAAAAACGTGGGGAACTTAACGCTGCCATGAACAACCTTATAACCTTAAGCGCCCAACGCGAGAATAAGCTGAGAGGTGCACATTTGATTCAAGGATTTAATAGGTAATTTTCTAAAAAGTGCTCTACTTATCAACAAATATTTATGTAAGAAACGTGAATTTTATGAAAACATAAAAGAATGCATCCCCATGATGGCCTAATCTCATATGTTTTTCCCTTTTCTTAGTTTCTTCCGTCTTTGGCTCCTTAGATCCGTCTATATCGAAAAATGGCCTTTTGACCGAATTGACGGATCTAAATATACCCTAAAGAAAAAAAAATTAAAAAACTTTTTTGCAAATTTAAATGCCTTGTAAATTATATTTTTAATCACAAACAATGGAACTTTTATTAATATATCAAGCTCTTGCATCGGCATTTAGATAATAGAAATGTTTCGCGTCCAAACTAAAATACAACACGATATATTATCGGTTTTTAATGAAAATATTATTTGAAGTTTAAATTTAACAGTTTAACTATTGTGAATATGCAAAATAAAATTTCAATTTATTTTTGTTTTTAAATCTTTATTGGTTTTTTAACCTTTTTTTCTAAAATTTTTAATGTTTATAACTGACTAACTAAGTTTGATTAGGATAATCGGTAAACGGATTTGATATTCTTTAAGATGGCAGGTTTGATATCTGTAGTTAACTCATAACTCTCAAAAAATTGTTGACCTGTGTTATATACGTATATATCAGTGTAAAAATTAAACAAGCCTATGCTACTGCTGCATGTTTAAATTTGCTTTGTTTTGCAAAGTATGGGTTGGAATTTTTATAATTTTATGTCAATTGTTTATTATTTTTTTACCTGTTTTATCTATTACATAGTTCTACAATAATTAACGAATGCTCTATAAATTCTCTGAAACTGCAGCGGAATCTAAATGATGGCCTTACCTCTAAAATTTTTTTTCATTTTTTGAATCACCTATGAGACCAGCCCCATAGCCTCGTGAAAACCTAAAAAATTGTCAGATGAGGCAAAACTGATTTCGCGACCTAGAGAATACCTGAGAATATTTTAATACCGAAAATCAAACTTCAATTTTATTTTAATAAATGAGATTTTAAATTATTAAGTAAATCAAGCTTTACCATATTAAGGTTTTACAGAATACTTTGTACTCCCCCTATTTGGCACACTTTTTATTTGAGATATTCTAAGCTCATCAGCAGCCTATTGTTATTTATATTTATATTAAAAAATATTCTAAATATCCATTTGTTTAATCTCATCCGTTTTTTCACTTTTTTAAAAAAATAAATTTCCATTGTTTATAACTGGCTTACAAAGTTTATCGAGATACAACGGCGAATTGATAATTGTTAAGATTGTAGTACCTTATAAATTTAACTTATGTCTCAAAAATTCGTCGATGTTATAAATTATATTGCATTTGCAAATTAGTATTAATTTTTTGCTTAACTCAAATATATATATTTTTTTAAGGGACGCCGATGAAACCATATTTTGGATTAATGAGAAGGATGCTGTTTTATCAAACGAGGATACAGGCCGAGATTTGGTCGAAATCCAATCACTTATTAAAAAACACGAAGGGCTTGAGACAGAACTTTCTGCTCTGGCAGAGAAGGTAACCTTTTCTATACAAATGCAGTTTTGATTTTTTATTGGGGGGGGGGGGGGGGGCTTGTAAAGTATTACACTTTTCTCTGTCTTGTTAATATGTTTTTACCTAAATTTGCTCAGTTCCTTTGGTTAGAGCTTGTCACAGGGATAAAACAATTGAAATTTATTCATCTACTTGGATACTTATTATCAGTAATATTTTAGTTAATTTTTCTCCATCTATGTGTGTGTGTTAGATCAAAAACCTCGAAAAAGAAAGTCTTCAGCTCAAGGACTCGTACCCGGATGAACATACTCGACTCTTGGCTAAATACGGAGATATTAACCAAGCTTGGACAGCCCTCAACGACAAGGTAATATATCATTATTATTTTAATTTTGATTAACTTGGGAATTTCTTGGGCATATTCTAACTATTTCCGAATTAGGAAGCCCTGTGAATGTTTGTAGCTCGTTTACGGCAAAATTTAGGGTGTTTGATATTAACAAATTTTTTTTACTCAGACATCAACAAGATTGTATTAGAACGCTTCCCATTTATTATTTTTTTACAATTCTCTCCAGATGCTTTATTTAATTTGTATGTATATTATAGTTTTACTTATGATTTTGAATTTTTAGATGGAAAGGCGGCGTGAACGTTTGGCCAAAGCCTTGGAGTTTCACAGTTTTATGGCGGATTACAAAGATTTATTGTCTTGGTACAATGATATGACAGCTAATATACGTTCGATGGAATTGGCTAAAAGTGTTCCCGAGGCTGAAGTCCTATTGAGTCGGCACCAAGAACTTAAGGTTTGTATTTTTTATTTGTGTTCTTTTCTTTAAACTTTTTTTTTAAATTACGGGTTTCTTTGTGTTTTTTCATTCATATTAACCTAATTATTTTATTTACGTAAATGAAAATAGCTAATTTTTATAATATTTCCAGCGATTTATAAATGAAATTTTTTGACTTTTTTTTGTTATCAATCAACCATTATGTATTTTTTCTTTTAGAGCGAAATAGATTCACGCGTAGATAGTTATGAAAAAACATCGGCAGCTGGCTTAAAATTGATTGATCAGGGCGAATTCGCACATGAAAATATACCGGATAAAGTATGGTTGGTTAAATTAATACAAAGTAATAAAATTAAAGATGGATTGGTCATGGGGCGTTCACTTGGACCGCAAATTGTGTTCGGCTGCATGCTAAGTTTAAAAATGGAATAAGACTAAGGCGTTGTGTTAGAAACAGGGACTTGTTAGTTAGTGCTTATCAAGTTAGGATAGGTTATATAAAATCATGTTACGGTTGAGTTAAGTTGGCTAATATGTAAGGGCGATATTTAGTTTTGTAAATGAGATAAAATAATTAAAACATTTTCTAACGGAGGAAAATATTGATAATTTATGTATTTGCCGTCTGCATGTGTAGAAACATAAAAAAATTGTCCTAGAATGCTTTAATCGGCAGAGTCAGTTTGTTTAATTAGGTATGTTATTAGATATTTTTAAAATATCTAAGGGGTCTTTTCTACAATTTCGAGTTGTAAAAGTAAATTTGTTAATTATATGTAAACAAAAAAACTTAACAAGGCTTAAATTTTCTTGAAGGTTTGATTGAGTATAAATACTTTATTCAATCTTAATTCAATCACTAAAATTTATTTACTAATATAAGTATTATTTTTATTTGTATGGGAAATTTGCTTCTAAATATGTGAAGGTATAGATATAAATATTATTCAAAATTATTATAATTTTATCTTCCTGTACGTACACTTTTATTTTTGGCATTTCTCTAATCTACATATAAATTCCCCGTTAAATTTTTTATCGGCTTAGCTCGAAATATTGAACGAGGCTAAAATAGCGGTGGATAAGTTATGGCAGGAATATCAAGGTCTTCTCGAACAATGTATGGATTACCAACTGTTTTTGCGGGACACCGAAGCAGCTGAATCCTGGATGAAAAAGAAGGAGGTTTATTAATATATATTTTTGTATAGTTTTATTAGAAATTTTTGGTGTGTTCTAACATATAAGCCAATTATTAACATTCATATTTAGAACTATATTAAAGACGTTTTAAATAAAAAATAAGCTTTATAATTGTCCATTTCGCAGGTTAAGCTATAATTAAATTCTATATATTGTGACAGTGCATGGGATATCGTCTCGTATTTATTTGTCAAAGTTTTTATGTAAAAAACAAAACCTTAATTTTAAATTCCCATCTACCTAGATTTACCTTGGCAATGAGGACTTGGGTGACACGCTGGACACAGTTGAAGGTCTTATAAGGGGGCTGGACGATTTTGATAAATCTTTCTCGGCGCAGGATGAGAAGATCCAGGGGTTGGCTGATTTTGCTGCCAAACTTATACGTGAGGGTGATCATTATGCAGCAAAGGATGTCAAAATTAAACTGGATGCTGTATACACTTTAATATTTAGTAGTTGAAATTTAAAAAAAATGATTAAGGCCTTTTTATTTGTAATTATAAATTATATTTAATAGAGAATGGTCTAATTTAAAATACAAGTTTGGTGTTATATAATTATAAAATTCATCACCTTGTAGCTATCTGAAAAACGAAACGAACTTCTTGAAAAGGCATCGAAGAGGCGCTCTAGGCTGGAGGAATCGTTGAAATATTACTTGTGCTTACGGGATTGCGATGAAATTAAAAGTTGGATATCAGAGAAACTCAAAATCGCCAAGGATCAAAGCTATTTAGTATTAATTATATCTTAAACATGTTCAAAGTCCATATTTTTGAAAATATTACAGTTTTTAATTTTATACTATTCTGATTGGCCATTTTATTTATTCACAAATTTTTTAATATGATATATTTTAGAGTTAATGATAATTACGATATGAGCTTTACAATGTTTTTTATTAAGGATCCGACTAATTTGCCCGGCAAAATACAGAAGCACGAAAATTTTGAGGCCGAACTTTTGGCTAACAAACCACGTATAGACGCACTAATTGAACAGGGCACAGCTCTTAGCATTTCCCTTCAACTTCCTTTCCCTAGCATTGAGTTTGCCTTTTTTATTTACCTTTTAAATCTTATAGCTCCTGTAATGTGCCTTTTGAATCTAAATTTGATAATTGTATCATTATTAACCGATCATTTAAAATTTTTTCTTTATCTTTTTTTTGAGCATAGTTGTTATATATTTTCGACAAAACGCCGTTTAAATTGAAGGATTTAGAATAATTATTAAATTAGTGTTGAATATTATGTGGTTATTTCAATTTTCATCTAACATAATTCTTTTTTATGTAGACAAAATACGTGCCCTATAGTCCAAAATTTTCAGCTTTGGTTTGTCCTGTTACCTTTTCATTTCAGATTATTTTTAAAGCTTTCACACAAAAAGTGGAATATTTATTAATAAAAAGCTGTAGGCATTAATAAATATTATTCGAGGGACAAGCCGCCAATTGTTAAATATTGTTAATATTCATTTCTTACTTTTAAATTCGTATCTCTATAACTTGCCAAAATTAAATAACTTAATATTGCTTGTAAAAAAAAATTTTGCTTTTAATTTTTTCCCCATTTTTATGCTTCGAGCTCGAATGCACAGAGGTTTCGCGACTTTTAAATTTTTTTGCAAACATTTTGGCGCTTGTTCAAAAGGTTTGATTAAATTAGAGGGTTTTGTTATTAATGTTACATATTTAACCTCAACTTCTGTACGTTTATTTCGGCCCATAACATTGAAACTATGATTAATTATGTAAATCTATTACGAAATTTATTTTATGCTACATACTTTTGTAAGATGTTTTGATTGTTTTCTAAGTTGCCAAGTTATCCACAAATAATTCTTTTCTTTCTATTCGCTTTTAATTTATATCTGTTCCTTCACTTTGAATAAATGAGTGATCTACCCGAGTTTGACATTACCAATCTTATCGACCGATATTCATTGCTCTGCTTTGGTGTTAAAAATGCTAATCTCGGGTATGTCCTTCCCTCGGGATGTTCGGCGGAAGTTAAATTATTTAGAGAAAAATAACGTATAAAGGAATAGAAAATAGGACTTCTATTTGGAAGGAATATGTTTAACATTTTTATATTAATTTTATTTACAGGAGAAATGTTGAAGAGATCAAAGGGATGTGGGAACAACTGGTAGACTCGTCGGAGGCAAAGGGGGAGCGTCTTAAAGCTATGCATCAGCAACTCGGTTATGCCCGGGACATTGATGACCTGGATCTCTGGATGAACGATATTGAGAATGAAATTGCTTCCGATGATTATGGAAAAGTTAAGAGAAATGTTTTTATTGAAAGTTTTGGATTTTATTAAGCCTCTGCTTTTTACACTCTTTCTATATGTTTGATAGCTACGGTTTATAATAATCATACATTTTTCATCCTTTAGCTAGTAGAATTGAATATATTTATTATTACCATGATAAAAAATATATAAGTGGCGACTCGTGGATTTTTAGCCAGGGTGTTCAATCAAAAATCATTTATTGTTTATTGTTTATTTATAAAAGCATATGAATTATATATAAAACTATAGTAGTAATATTGCAAAATATGAAACTATTTATGACGGGCAAAGTATTAAGTGAAAAAAAAATACTAACATTATTGTTCAACGAGCGTGTAGTCTCTACAATTTAATTATAAGCTTTAAAATTTTGTGTAACACATTTGGCCTTTCTCTCATATATCATTCGAATATACCCAATCTTTTATAAATATGAGACTTAATGCTAACTTAAACTTTTTACCCTTCTATGTTATTAAGTGTTCAATGCTAAAATTGAACACATTGACGCTTAATTTTATTTGAACACAATCTTTTTACTATTGTATTTTTCGTGTTAATAAAGTGTTCAATGCTAGGCATTGAACACAATATGTATGTGTTTAGAATTGAACACCATCTTTTAGCTGTTATATGTCTTCGTGTTATTAAATATGTAATTGGTGTTCAATTTAATAATTGAACACCATTTTTTTAATATTGTATATTGTATTCTGCGTGTTATTATAGGCTCAATCCTCAATGTTAAGAGGCTAAACTATAACTCACACATAGTGTTCAAATTGTGGATTGAACACGCTCCTGTGCTGGATGGAGTGAACCATTACGTGTTCAGTTCTTGGATTGAACATCGTGCAATGCAATATAAAAAATTATTAGCTTTCTTGTCCGGTTTGTTTATTTTTTTAAATATAGTCGATATATGATCAATTTTAGAATTGAACACGCTCGAAGATTAATATTACGTGTTCAATTTTTACGCTGAACATCTTACGACAAAATAATCTATGTTACCTGAAATTTAAGTTGTTGACCTCGTAAATAGACTTAATAGCTTAATAATATTAAGCTTTTAAATTGCATTTGACTAAGCACGGTTCAATATTTGAATTGCACATTTTCTGATAGACACTCGATGTTAGTTTTTTGAATCTAGCTGTTGATCCTCTTAATTTAAACATAAAACAGCTTATGTATGATTCAATTTTGTAAATAGAAAATGGTACGATGGGACTTTCAATTTTTTATTTTGTTTACAAATCACTGCCGTCCCGCTAGACCATCCAAAACTAATTTTAAATAGTTTTAAAAACATTTTCTATATAAATTTTTGCCAGGGTGTTCAGTGAACACCTTGCACCTAATGACGAGTCGCCACTGATATATATTATTAATAATAATTTTACATTAACCTTTTCTTTTTTAAATGAGGAATATTAAAAAAAATTATAGTCTGCGAAGAAAATTTAATTTATTTCGCCTTGATGTTGCCCACACACATATGTTACCGTTTATAAATGTAAACGGTTTATGAATGTAAAGGGAAATTAACTCATTGGTACATGTTATGGTGAAGCATATATAGAGAAATGGAGAATTTTTTTTTGTGCCTTAATTAATTTTATACTAATTTTTAATGTTGCCTCAAGGACTTGAAAAGTTTGGAACACATGAAAAAGAAGCTCAATCGACTTGAAGACGAAATTGCTTCGCATGCCGATAAAGTTGAACAACTTTCTCATGTTCCTGTCATTATACAGCAGCTGGAATCAACTCCAACTGCCTCAGGAGGTTTCTCAAGATTATACAATTTTGTTTTTCATATTTTTGATATTTATTTAAAATTTTCTGTTATATGTGTAATTAATAACAATGTAATTTGATTGTTCATTTAAAAATCAATAGACGATGTTGATCGGGCCACTCAGGCTTCTCCACTCATGGGTGAAAAGATCAGGAACAAACTGGAAACTTTGACCGACAGGTAGGAAGAATATTCTGTTAGTATCAATTACTTCTTTTGCTGACCTTTTTTTTTAAGTTTTAAATTAAAACATAATAATTTTATTTCAATTTTTAGACAATATTATAACTTATAACAGATACAAACATTTGATTGAACCTATCGAATCAAAGAAGACTAAATTAAAATTAGCTGAAAAATGTCTAACCCTGTTTAAGGACATTGAGGACGAAGAGGCTTGGATTAGGGAAAAAGAACCTCTCGTAAATTCGACAAATCGAGGTTTCTTTATCCGTGGTTTTCTAAAATATATTATTATAAATGTATAAATTTTATTCTGCGTGGTTATGGTACGTAGACTAAGATTCTAAAAACTTAAGCGTCTTGACGATTGAAAATGAACATTTTTGATGAAAACACAGGTCTACAAAAATTTATTTATGTTTGGCGAGGTTTATGAAACTGCAACGAAATAATCTAGATGTTTCAGACATTTTTTTCGTTTTTCGAATTTTCGACTAAACACACACTAAATAGATGGCAATCATAGCCAAATTATGAATGTATTTGCGACTTCAAATCTTTTAAGAATCTTTAGTGCTATAAAATACAAAATAATTCTTATATTAAAAACAACTAACTTTTTAATTTCTATATTCATAGGTAAAGATACAATTGGATGTCAAAACATGATTAAAAAGCATGGTATTCTCGTCTCTGAATTAGCCGCCAGGGAGCCTAACATTATACAACTCATTGAGCAGGGAAACAAGATGATCAAAGATGGTATTATACTTATTTTTTTTTTATTATAATACTGGATATAATCTATAGAGTTATTTAGTATTTTTTGCCCGCTACATTAATAATTTTTGTTTGTTTTTAAAAATCGTTTTATAGGTCATTTTGCAACCCCCGAAATCAAGAATCGACTTAGCCGGTTGGCTGAAAAGTGGAACCGATTGAAGGAAAGAGCCGCAGCAAGAGAAAATGATTTGCAAGATGCGCTTAAAGTTCATAGGTAAAGATTATAAATATTGAAGAAGAAAAAAAAATTAAAGATTAAAAATTTTATTGCAGATATTTAATGATTTGATAAGTGTCGAATTTCAAATTTATTATTACCAATGAATTTTTAAAGGCTAATTATAATTAAAAATTTGTATTTTTAACTTTAAAAACATTTTAAAAAATGAAGGTATCTTGCCGATGCAGCTGAAGCTGAAAGCTGGATGCGCGAAAAACGACCTTTGGTTGAGAGCAAAGATTATGGGAAAGACGAAGATATGGCTGAAGTATTATTTGCATTATTGTATTGATAAATTAGATTAAAGTTTATCTAGATAGATGGTATAAATAAATTATATAAAAGGGAGGGGGGTAAGTCTTAAATTTAACAATTGAAAATAATTTGATCTCATATTAAACTATTATAAAAATATTTATGTTTTCCCTGTTTATTTTTGCTAATTTAGTAAATTTTCAGGTTCTAGCTGATAAGGCCGTGTCCTATTCTGTGTTTTATTTTATTTGCTAAACCTATCAGATTCGTCCGCTTCCAATATTACAATTATAGATTATTTGCTGAATTTATAGAAGTGCAAATTACAAAATAATAAAATAAAATATTTTTGGTATTTAATAAAAATATCTTTTAAAGCATTTGACTGAATAAATGACTTACTAACTTAACAAAATCAATTTACAATTATTCAAAAATTAATTTAAAACAATGCTGTAATAAACTAATTTAAATTTTTAAATGCGTATTATTAGTTCACCTTTTATTTAAAAGTAGTTTCTTCTTCTTTCGCTGTTTTAATTGGAAGCGGACAAATTTAATTAGTTCTGCAAACATGAATTTACAAATATAAAAAAAAATGCAAAATAGGACACGGCCTAATCTGCTAAATGTTGCAAATCTATTTATATAAACATTAGCCATTTGATTAAAAGATTTATTTTCTTTTTAATAATTAAGAAAAACTTTATTTCTGTTTTTTAGGTCCTTCTCAAACGCCACAACCTACTTATTTCCGATCTTGAAGCCTTCTACCCTACAGTAGAGGACCTTAAATCGACTGCCGATGCCTGTAAGGCTAAGCAACCGGCCGCCCTCGATATATCTGGCAAGGAAACGGTACAGGCCTTGTTTGATTACACGGAGAGGAGCCCGCGCGAAGTCTCGATCAAAAAGGGCGAAATTCTAACACTGTTAAATAGCAATCACAAAGTTTTTATTTATTTTTTTTTTCATTTACGGTACAATAGGTTTTTGTTATCAATTGTTTATTTTAAATGAAACAAATAGGCTGTTTTTTTTGTTCTCTTTGCTATTTTCTTCGATATTAAAACAATTTTTATTTTCTTGTTAAGAGTGGAAGTAGCAGGTACCTCTCTTTTTTATATATATTATATATGTATATAACCCACGATTGAATGGATGAAAGATTTCGGAAACCTAGCTTTTTTTATTGTATAATATCTTTTATTTGATTGAAATATTAAAAATTTCTTAGGTTTAGCATTTTTCTTATAACCAAAAATTAAACTAAATATCTTTAAAAATATTTTGCTCTAACCAATATTCCTTTTCACCTGTTAAATCCACCTTGTATAAAATCAAAATCTCTCATTCGATTGCGTTTAGGATTGGTGGAAGGTGGAAATCAACGATCGACAAGGTTTCGTCCCCGCCGGCTATGTTAAGCGCATTGAAACCTCGGGTGGCGCTAGCTTGCCCCCTACCCGTAGCAGCACAACAGCTGATTTTCCCGTCTCCTCTTCCGGTGGTGCTTTCGGTGACCATAACATTATAGCGTTGCGCGAGGCCCAAATCGAACAACAGTTTTTATTTATTCTTGATATATTGTTTATTTTTACATGGAATAATTATATTAATACGGGAATATGTATTGGTCTAGTTTTTAAAATATACATTTTTATTTTAATTATAAATAAAAAAATCTTATTTACCGAAAGAATTTTTACCTTTTTTTTGCTTTTATTTTTTGACAATGATATTCGAGACAAGAAAATTTGCTAAATTACTCTTTTATTTTTAGATGTAATATTATTTTTGATTTTTTATACTATAGGAATACCCATATTTCAAAAGTAACATTTTTCCCCTCGTTTTTAGTTTAAGATAGTTAATATATTTTCTAAACCCCTAAACTAATTTTTCACTAATTTTATATTATTCTAAATGACGAAATTACGTAAAAAATTAAAATTTCTAAGCATAATGAATATCTAATGATTAAAATTATTTAATTCTATAAATTGTAAAATATTAACATAAATAAGAATAAGAAAATTAGTAGCAAATAATTAATTGTGAATAAACTTCATATTCCACAAGGTACAACGACCTTATCACCCTCGCGAATGAACGCCGAGCCAAGTTAGAACAAACACTGAAGGCGTTTAGACTGGTTCGCGAAGCGGCAACTCTTTCGGACTGGATCAAGCAAAAGGAAGTCGTTGCAGCGGCTCAAGAAGTTGGTGAAGACTTGGAACAAGTCGAAGTCTTACAGAAAAAATTTGATGATTTCCAAAAGGTTTGTTTTTTATTGCAAGTGGGGGTAGAAGGAGTATAGAGGTTGAATTTTTTTGTATATTTGCAAATTTCAATTAAACTTATTGTTGCCCTATGTAAAGTTATTAAGTGATCAGTTTTACCGTATTAATTAAATTTGTTACATTTACGATTCATATTGACATTTTGCAACCTTATGAATATTATAATCTTTATATTGTTATTACTTTTTATCTACTCAAGGATATGAAGGCTAACGAAATTAGGTTGATTGAAATGAATGAGGTAGCTTCCAAGCTTGAAGATATGGGCCAGACTGAAGCTGCAGCTAATATCAAATCACAAGTTCAGGTAATCGATTTTTCAATCATTACCACAATGACTTTGCATTTGTAAAATATAATATTAATATTTTTAGATATTCTATCTGTTAACCTAGACCAAAATACGCGTTTTTAACATAGAGCAAACATAAAATATATATTTAAAAAATTTTGCGAAATTAAAAAAGTTTACAGCTAATCCAATATCTTACTTTTTAAAATATTATGTTTCTTAAATTTTGTTTAATCGAAATTAATTAACATTTATTTTTCATTATATTAAAAAATATTATAAGGACTCCTTAATATGTTACGCTTGGAAACTAACAATTATAAAGCATTTATTTCTCCTTTATGGTTCATTCGATTGTTACTTTCTTTCTCATCACTTTTAAAAATTATAAAAAAATATTTTAAAAGCTGGTAAAAATAACTAGAAATACCAAGTTTATATAGATAATTATAAACAATTAAAATTATACTTTACATTAGAACCTCAACCTAAAATGGGAACAAATGAAACAAGCCACAAATGAACGTTCTGAAATACTACGAACAGCTCACGAAGTCCAACGTTTTCATAGGTTTTTGTTTATACTAACTTTATGCGTACAATTAGTAAAATTCAATACGAACATATCACATTTATAGGTATATTAGTAGTTGTATTAAAGGCATTGCCGCGCAGAATTTATTAGCCCTTATACTTAAAAATTTTACCGAATATGTATGATAACGTTTGAATTTGTTTTTTTGTTGATATATTTACCCCTGTACTAATTACTCAAATTATTATGAAATATCTGCAGAGACTCGGCCGATACGCTAGAATGGATAGACGAAAAAATGGGTATCTTGGCAAACGAAGATTTTGGCACTGACTTAAGCTCAGTTAAATCGTTGCAGAAGAAACAAGAAGGCTTTTCACGCGACCTTAATGCCTTAGGCGAACGGGTTTTTATTATTAATCTTGACCGCTGTTACATAATTATGACTGTATATTATATGTTAATAATCATTTATGGCGATTTAGATAAACCACCTCGAGGACACCTCTATTCGACTCATAAAGTCCCACCCTGAAAGCGCTGACGAAATCCGGGGCCAAATGAAAAGCATCAACGAAGCTTGGCAAAGTCTTACCCGTAAGGCTTCAGACTATGATACAAAACTTCAGGACTCGTATGATTACCATAAGTTCTTGAACGAATACAAGTTTGTTATGATTATTTTTTATATTTTGCTTATAATTATTTTCAAATTAGAATTTTTGGGTTTGCATTACTCATATCAAAATTAATTTATTGTTAGACATTTATTTCTATTTAAATAAAGCCTGAAAGAAAGTGCGTGGTTGTATTGTATCATAAATTACAATACCTTGCGTTTTTCTATATTCCCATCATGTTTAAAGATCAATTGTTGCCTCATATCTTCTTTTACAAAACAAATATTTTTGAATAAAATTCATCTATACTAAATTTTTCAAAATTGTATTTTACCCATTTAAAAATAGCGATTTAACAACCTGGATTACCCATATGACAAACCAGTTTTCGACGTTTGAGCCGGTCAATGATGTGACAGCGGCAGAAATGTTGCTTGAGAAGCATATGGTATCATATCTTATATATCAATCATACCATCGAATGTAATCCTTTGGTGTAAAATTTCAAAATTTACGCCTTAACCTATGAAAAATTATAAATGAGTGATTTAAGGATGTTAATATTTATATATCATATTTAATAATATAAAATTTTATAACGATTTTTGTTGTATCTAAATTAAATTTTGTTTTTTTAACATAGATTTGTAAACTTACTTGCGCTTTATTGCTTTCGAATTATGAAATAGCCGATTTTTTAATTATTTATTCGATATACAATTTTGAAATCGGTCTTGCGGTTGACCCTTTCATATACTCAAAAGAATATTGCGAAAAAATTATGTTGCAACTTGCTTGTGCTTAGGCTCTTATATAAGTTATTTGCCGCCTGCTCCAATTTTTATTTTTATCGTTAGGACTATCGAAACCAAATTGAATCGCGACAACCCGCTTTTGATGCATTCAACGTGTACGGTAATCAATTGTTACATCGGTCGCATTACGAATCACCCTCAATTGAACAGGCCTTGAGGAGTCTAGAGGAAGCGAGGAAAACTTTGGAACAGTTTGCTTTTCATTTCATTATAATGTTATTATTTTTTTTGTAAAGAGGGGGAAATTTTCCTCCTAAATTTTAAAAAAGAGTGGGGTTGGGTATAAAACCAATTTTCTTTAAGTTGACCGTTAGATTATTATGAGGAAAGGTTGTTGTTTGAGAAATTATAATGTCTTAAATTATAAATGTGTTTTTCTTTAAAAATTTACCGCATTTTGATTTATTGTGTAAACATATTTATTGCTTTTTGTTTAAGGCTGCCATACCCTTTAAGGCTTTGCAATTTTATCACGAACGTTAACGGGGCAATGTAGTTATAATGTTATTGGTTTACCAGCCTATATTAAAATGATTTATTTTGACGTTTTTTGAGTCAAAAGTTAATTTTGAGTGCTCTTACATTTTGGCTTTTTTATTGATTTTTGTTTAATTGCCTTATTTAATTTTCATGTTACAAAGATAACTATGTATAATTTAAAAAAGAATTATTGAATCATACTAGAAGTGTTAACTTAAACATTATATTACGTCAATCTATTTGTTGCATTTTAATTTAAAATAGGGAATGGCTCAAGAAGCGCCAGCTCTTGGACCAATGTTTGGAATCCCAGCTTTTCTTTCGCGATTGCGAACTCGCCGAGGGTTGGATGGCTTCACGTGAAGCTTTTTTGAAAGCGGCCGAGGCGCCTGGGGGTAGCGGCAAAGCGCCTGAAGATGACACTACCAGTACAGATTCGGCGGACGCCGTTGAATCTTTGATCAAAAAACACGAAGATTTCGATAAAGCTATAAATGTGCAGGTTTGTATAATATTTTAGTACTTGAAGCTTACTGGAACCTTTGCAAATAACTCTAAGCAAAAGTAGTATTATATGTATTTCCTATATCTTAACCATAGAGTTTATTAAGCGTGTATCAGATTAATTTTGGCAAAAAGTATTGTATAAATTATATTTTATTAGCGTTGGATTTATTTTATTTCACTTAGTTTTTTTACTTCCTATAATATATTTTTTAAAGCGGGTGACATGTCTTTAAATTGAGGGAAAAATGGAATCACTTTATTTAAGGCTTAGTTCAAATTTTTTTTGTTATGTCACTCCCCACTAGCTCTTTTTTAAGTTTCGTATATATTTATTGGTTATATCAATTAGGAGGAAAAAATTGCCAACCTCGAGAACTTCGCCGATCACTTGATTTCTTCCGGTCATTATGACGCCCCCGCCGTCGATCGTAAGCGCAAAGAAGTCCTAAACCGTTGGGGTTCGCTCAAACGTGCTCTGATTCAAAAGCGGGCCGAGCTCAACGAGTGCCGCACTTTGCAGCAATTCAGCCGCGACGCTGATGAGATTGAAAACTGGTTGGCCGAGAAAGCTCAGGCCGTCGTCGTCTCGGGTGGGGGCAGTGGCGCTAGTGCTCAGGAGCAGTCTCTGCTTTACGCTGACCCGACTACTATTGAAGTATATTTTTATATATTCTATCAATTTTTGGGGTGAATTTTTTCTTAGATATTCACGTGGGGGTTGAATCTTTACAGTGGCCTAATTTTTGTTAGAACGGATACTATTAGATATTTTAATCATATATGTTAGTGCGATTTGTTACATGCTTTCGAAGTAATTTTAAGACTATCTATAAATATTTAGGGTGAGCTTATTTTTGGACTTTTCTTACTTTGATTTTTATATTAAAGCGAAAACATCAGAAACATCAAGCATACGAAGCTGAATTGGCCGTTAATGCTGACCGCATCCAGGCGCTTGTGGCGACTGGCGCCAATTTAATTGAACGTGGAAAGTGTGGCGGTTCTGAACGTGCTGTTGAAGAACGTCTACGCTCACTTGGTCAGCAGTGGGACCTGCTTATGAAACGATCAAAAGCCAAGAGCCTTAGCCTCAAGGTTTTGTATAATTGTTGTATGTATATTTAAGGTTTCTTAATTGACCTTTTACAAAGTATATTTGTTAAAGATCAATCTAAGCCGTGATGATCAAATTTTTAATTTAGCCCTGGCCCGCCCGCCTGTGGCTCAGCCCTGCCCGGAACGGAATTTGGTTAATTTTAGGCCCGATTCGTCCCGGCAATTTTATATTGCAAGATTTTTTGCTTTAGAACTATCAATAAATACAAAGTGCAGAAGTAACACCCTTTTTTCTGCTATAATAAATTTATAATTTTAGTTTTTGCTAACATAAATAACTAAAATAAGGCAAAATATTTTATATTGGCCTGGCTCGTGATTCTTTGATCTTTTTCAGTTAATGCAAAACAATAATGAAATTATTTTTTTAATTTATAAAAAAAGAATATATTTAATGTTTTATGTATATTTAGACTTTAATTTTTGTAAAATTTGTTTAGGAAGCACATAAGAGACGTTCCTTTAACGCAGCTCTAAAAGACCTGGAGTTTTGGTTGAGCGAAGTCAAGGCATGTCTAGAAGTCGAACCCTCATTGTCGTTAGCGCCGGGTGAAGCGCCCGTTAACGCTCTTAAAAAACAGGCGCTTTTGGAAGCCGATATAGCAGCGCACGAGGTTTGTACAATAAATTCTATATAATTTTTATGAAATTATTTTGTCTGTAGTTCAAATGTGTTTTCGAGCTCAGTCCCATGCAATTTTGATTATACGTTTATTCTATATAACGGTAGATTCTTCCTTTTTATTCGTAATTAAAACAAATTATTAGCACTTTTTAAAAGATAATTTGAGTCAATTACACAGGTCAACAAATTTTTAAGAGTTATGAGCTAACTACGGAGATCAAACCTGCCATCTTAGAAATTTTTTGTTTCTAATCAAACTTAGTTAGTTAGCTTTAAACATTAAAAATTTTAGGAAAAAATGCCAAAAAAACAAAAAAGATTCAGATTCAGATTCAAAAATAAAAATAAATTGAAATTTTTTCAGCATATTTAAAACAGCTAAACTGTTAAATTCTAACTTCAAATTAAACTTTTATAAAAAACCGATAATATATCGTATCGTATTTAAGTTTGGACGCAAAATATTTTGTATTATCTAAATGCTGATGTAAGAGCTTGATATACTAAAAATTTTTATTTCTCATTATTTGATATGATAAATATAAGTTACAAGGGATATTTATATGTAAAAAAGATTTTTAAATTTTTTCTTTTTACGGTATTCGCGATCTGTCCATATGGTCAAAAAAGGCCAGTTTTATGATATGGACGGATGTAAGGAGCCAAGGCCGGAAGAAACTAAGAAAAACGAAATATATATATGAGATAAGGCCATCATGGAGAATTCTTTTATGTTTTCATAAAATTCACGGTTGTGCCATTGATATTTGTTGACCTGTGTTATAAATACATTCCATTAATTATATTCCAAATTATTGACTAAAACTATTTGTAATTTGAATATGATCCATCAACAAAAAAATCCAATTTTAATATCATTTTTCTATTTCAATAATTTTTTTTAATAAAAGGACACTGTGAATAACATGAACCAAATGGCCGCCGATATCATTGCTTCTTCGACCAAAGTTGCCTCGGCATCATCCTCTGAAGATCAGGATCAAGAACAGCCTGAGACTACGACCCCTAGTACAACTGGGATGGCTCCCATGGATATTGACTTTGTACGGGACCAGACCCAAAGGTTTTTTAAAATCATCATTTAAACCTTTGAATGCTTAATATATTGTAACCTCAAACTATTCATAATGATTTGACAACAAACTAATAACTTTGAAATTTAAAAGTTACGCCTTCTTATTTAAAAATATAATTATTAAATTTTAAACGATTTAAACTTGTTTTTATAATCAAGTAGAATTTTTAATATGATTTTTTTTATATATTTAGATTTACCGAAGAGTTTGAACGTGTGAAGCAATTATCAGCCGACCGGCGAAATCGTCTCGAGGAAGCTGCTACTGTTTATAACTTCTTGCGTGATGTTGATGACGAGGACGCTTGGATTAGGTTTTAAATTACATTTTAAAGGTTTTTTGCGACAATTTTTTAATATATCTTTAATGTATAGATTTTCAAAATTGGTAAATATTGATTTGTGTAAGTTGTTTTACACGCGAATGCTATGTTAAGTTTATACGGACCTAAGCGCTTCATTTTAAATATCTTTAAAATTAATAATATCTTTTAAATTTTGTTATTGTTTTTTTAATTGTATGGTATTATTGTCTAATAAAATTTTTTATTTAGCTCATAAGGCATTATTAGTAATTTTTTTAACTTAACAAATACCATTACCAATCACTTAACCTTACAATTGTTTTTTTATAATACAAAGAACCTGATACTCATCATATAATTTTAGCATTAACCTAAATCAAAATATCTACAGTTAGTAAATATCCTTTATTGCAACCATATGTGTGGGCCGCCCATCCTAATCTATTTACTATTGTTAGATTTCAATAAATGAATACATTCAATTTATGTTTACATATTAAGATTAAATAAAGTTAAAATTTGAATTAAGTCTAATAACAAAATTTGGGTACGCTTAGACCCCACATGTTTAAATTAAATAAAACCATGATATAGCCTAAAAAAATTAAAATTGAAACTACAACCTTTTTTTAGCTATTCTTTCTTAATAATTTTATTTAATAGATATATTAAGGGTTTGTATTCTCTATAAATGTTATATACCGTTAAGACTAATATTGTATTTATAGCTAAAAAAAATTTTATGTCGTAATACCTTTCGCGAATTGCTTTACATGTTCTACCAAATCTAATAACACAATTTAATCAATAATTTTGATACATATATATAATATATTGGGAAGATATAATTAATGTATTAAATACAAAATTTTTATTTTTAAAATTTATTACTTTTTTTTTTGTTAAATTAAACTGCACGTATTCTTCTTTAAAGTAATAAAAAAAAGTTTGTAGTTTTATAACATTTAAAGTTGTAAAGGTTGAAAATTGCGGTCTATACGAACTTCACTGAGTATTCGTGTTAAAAAAATAATACCTAGCATTCGCGGATTATTAATTTATCTTTAATTAGTTTATTAGAGAAATTGAATAATTTTTAAATTGACTTTTTTTAAATATGATCAGAGAAAAATTGTTACTCCTTGATTCGGATGATTATGGGAAGGACCTGATGGGCGTTCAAAACTTGCGAAAGAAACATAAACGTTTTGAGATGGACACGTCTAATCATGAAACCAATATTCAAGTATAAATTTTTTTATATTAATTTTCAAATTTTATTTGATCTCTCAGCATCGGTACATCAAGTTTTTGACGCTTTTATATTGAGAAAGCTTTTAACTTTTAAACAAAACAACCTTTTTTGACGTCGAAGGGTTCGGTCAAATTTTATGAGGGTCAAAATACATATTTTATTTTTTTATACTTATTATTATTAATGTCTACATTTTAAGAATGTTTCCAATAATATATAAAATAGTCACTTTTCGATTTGGGCGAACAAATAAAATCTGAAGATTGTCCACCTCTCGCTTGTAAAGAGATAGATGATCGTTTAGCCTCACTCACTAAGACTTGGACCAAACTGAGAGATACCATTGGTAATTTAAATTTTGGATTTTTTTAACAAATTTTCAAAGGACAAAGGTAATAGTTATTTGGTTAAAGTTTTAAGAAAGAAAAATTATTATACATCTGAAGTAATTTATAATTTTTGGTGTGTAATTTTTGAATTTAATTTTTACTAAAAAGTATTAAACTATATCGCAACATTAGCGAGTCGGTCCCGGAAACTTGATGATTCCCTAACTTATCAGCAATTCAACGCAGACGTGGAGGAAGAAGCCGCTTGGATCAAGGAAACCTCACGGGTTATGACGCTCGATGATTACGGCGAGAATATGGCTAGCGTACAAGTATTTACCGTTTCTATGTAATTTAATTGTTTGGTTTATTTTCAATTATATGAATATTTGAGGTATTTTAGTTTTGTTAAATACGTTATTGTAAAGCTTTAGTTTTTATGGCCAATTCACATCTAATTTTTGTGGGAAAATAATTGCATATGAACACGTATTGAATATATATTTTGCTACCCTTTTTATATTAATGTTAGAATATATATATATCTTTTGCTATGGAGTGTATATTCTTTGTAGCAAATTTCTGGCTGGGGCAATCATTCTTTCTCAATTTTAGCTTGACCCTATTATTTTTATCTTTTTAGAGTCTGTTAAAAAAGCACGATATATTTGCCGATGTGTTGGATACCCATATGAACCGCTGTCAGGCCATTGAAAACGTTGGGCAAGAGCTTGCAAATGAGGTTTTTTAACTGAATCCTTATATTAATTTTATATCGCTGTAAAAAGTTCTAGTTTCTTATATTATTGTATATTTTTTTTAAACACTCGTCATTTACCCACCCCCATCGGTGTTTCGTATTTATATCCTGATTTTTATATCTACGCCCTTTATATATTAATTTAGGGTAATATTCATTCACAAGCCATATTGGAGAAATGTAAAGCCCTGCGAGGCAAAATGGATAACCTGGCCCAAGTTATGCGAGCTCGCAAAGTTAGACTTGAAGAAAATCTAGCGTTTATGCAGTTTATGTGGAAAGCTGACTTAACTGAAAATTGGATTTTGGATAAGGAGACTTATGCTAAATCTGAAGATTACGGTATTTTAATTTTTTTTTTATTTTGAAGATCGTAACAAGGGCTACCTTAGACGCGAAAAAAATTTAAAAATTTTTTTTTTAAGTTTTTAAAAAATTAAAGTCAAGTTTAGACCCAAATAGCTCAAAAAACGTATCTTTATTTTTTTTGAAAAATTTATAAAATATGGCCCTCAATAATGTTAATAAATATATGATCTCAAAAGTTTGGGACCGGCATGACTTTTTAAATAATTTAAAAAATTCAATTTTTTGCCATAATTTTGGGACGTATTTATGCCCTTTACACTATATTAGAATATGCCAATGTGCCAAATTTGACAGTATTCAAAAAGCAGGACATATGGGCAATTATGTTGGACCATAATAGTTTAAGTTTTTTGATTATTACTATTATTAAAATTACAATGAAAAAGTGAACCTCAAAACCGAAAAAAGTGAAAATTTTGCCTGTTTTCAAAATCGACTTTCTGGTTAACCAGAAAACCTTTTTTTAATATTTAACATTTATTTTATAGATAAATTATTGTTTAATAACATATGATAGCCCCAGTTTTTTCCATTCGATTTTGACGTTTTTACAATAAAAATACCAAAATTTGCCAAAAAACAGCAAATTTTCAGGTCTCAAAAAACTAACGCATATTGTATTCGTCGGTGAAAGCTTATTTTTTTATAATTTTTGCATAATTAACTAATGATATTTAGAACCTATAAAATCAGTCATAATATGACTGTTTAAGTGTTAAAAAAATAGTATGTACGTTATGTATAGAAAATCTTAAAAGAACGAGATCGGAAAATTACAAAAAAGGAGACCATGAAATTATTCCATTATTATAATTAAATTTGTAGTTTGTTATATTATTAAAAACATTTTCTTGTTTAAAAATTCGTAAGGAACACATTTAGTTATTAAAAACTTTAGGTCAATGCCCAAATCCATATGCCTACAGAATCAAGTTACAGTGATATTTCCTCTTTCTTTGAAAGGTCTAGTGCGTCTATATTATAAACAAAGATGTAAATGGAACTAAAATTGTTGGTTTTAAACTTTATTAAGGTCGGTTAGATAAATATTGTATGCCTTGCTCTAAATAGCCTTTTAAAAACATATTTGGCATTTGTAAAAATTGGTAAAAAAGACTGAATGTCTACATTTTATTTATATTAAATTGGATCTAATATTTGGTCTTAAAATTCATCATTGAAGCTAATTCTGCCCGTTATAATCATTTGAAGTTGTTTAACCCTAAAACTGACTTCTTTTATTTAGTTATAATATCAAAAAACCATGTCACTATGTTTCATAAAATAATTGACTTTTTACGCTTATTTTAAGTTTGCTGATAATCATAAAAAAAGAATATCTGTTAAATCATAATATTCTAAATAGGCCAAATATATTCTCTTTTACTTTTATTTATCAGATTTAACGTTGTTGAGGCTGTTTTATTTAAAAACTATTAAATAATAGAAAAAAATAAATTTTTACAAATTTTTTAACCTTGTTATTTTTTCTAAAATCCTCTTAAATTTTTTTTTATTCAATAAATTTAACAAATTTTTTGAATTTTGCCGAGGATAAATATTGAGAATTATGTACATATTCTAATATTGTTCATCAAACTAAAAATGACTAGTAAAAGTTAACATATATATGCATAAAAATTTTAAATTTTCATTTTTTACACCTTAAAATTTCAAAAAACCTGGCAAATTTTGGTTTTTATTTCATAAAAAGCTATGGGTACGTTAAAAAATGTTGGGGGAAATTTATGTTATATAGTGATGTTTTATGTATAAAATGCAATTTTTAATTTTCAAATTGGTTTGGTAGTGACCCAGAAAGTCGGCTTAGAAGATAGGAGTAAAATACTGAAAATTACCAATTATTTTGATCTGAAGTTCCCTTTTTCTTTCCAAAATTGACAATAATATGAATCAAATTAATATAACTTTTATGGCCTAACATAATTGCCCCTATGTCTAACTTCATATATATAATCAAATTTGGCACTTTTAAATATTTTAATATAATGCAGGGAGCAAATTTTTGTCTGAAAATCAAAAAAAAAATTATTTTTTTGAATTTTGTAAAAAAATTCATGTCGGTCCCAAACTTTTGAGTTTAAATATTTATAAAGAATATTAAGAAGTATATTTTAGCATTTTTTCAAGAAATTTAAAAAAATGTTTTTTTAGTTATTTTATACTAAATACTCTTCATAAAATTTTAAAAATTTAAAAAAAAAATTTCAAGATAATAAACACAAGAAAGATAGCCCTTATTGTCCTCTTCAAAATAAAAAAAAAATTAAGTCTCTAGCTAAAATACTTTTTGACTTACAACCTCCCAAAGTTGCATCAAATGTGAAAATTCACCTTGCAATTTTTTTTTCTTTTGCCCCTATCTCCGTCAAAAATCACTTCCGGTCAAAAAAAATTTCCAGATTATGAGATATCCTTAGATACTACCTCCATGCAAAATTTCAGCCAAATCAAAAGGGGTAGCCTTCCCGGACTTGTTGGATTGAGGTGGAATTGACCATATATTTAAAACTTTAAGTGTGTATCAATATAGAAATTATAATTTTAATTGTCAAATATTTTGGCTGTACAATTTTTACTCACTATTTAAATGAAATTGATGAAGTTATTGAAGTTGTATGAAATCATAAAGCAAAATATTAATAATTAATATTCACAAATCTACACGTTTATTATTGCGAGCTTGTCTTTTTCACCATGTCTTTTATAAAACCTAGGAATGAACTTATACACAAGGCATATCAAATTACAAAATAAACATGGTTCTATTTTTACTCCTGCAACTAACATTTAAGCAAATCTATAAATTTTTTCATTAATAATTCTCTGCATCTGATGCGCATAGCACAATACTGGTGTAAGGATTTATTTTTTATTTCTACTTTCATATTTTTCTCAAAGGACATTTTTTTATCTATTACATTGAACTCTATCATTTATTTCTCTTTACCTCGTATATTTAATTTGGCATACTCCAAATTCTTTTAAAAGTTAAACTTATTTATCAACCCGCAGGTCATGACCTTTCTTCCGTGGTAAGTCTGTTAACCAAACACGAACATTTCATACGTAGCCTAAAATGTTTTGAAGAGGAAGGTGCCCTTAAGTCGCTTAACGAGCTCAAAGCCAACTTGCTTAGCGAAAGCGGAAGGCCCTTAAATGAAACTACTGAAAATGTTACTAACGGAGTCTCTCCTAGAGGTTATTTTTTTGACTCTTTACATGTTTAGTTTCTTTGATTTAATGGCCTAACCACTTAATTGCAGTATAGAGAGGTCTACAAAGATCAAATATATTATTCAGATAATCCTAAGCTGTATAAAAAATTTTATTTTTTCAGCCTGTCATGTCTCATGTCAAGCAAAGTTAGTAAAAACAAGACACTTTTTTCGACCTTAAGACAAAAATATCTAAAATATGTAACCAAGTTATTAAAAAAATTATTAATTACATTTAACTAATTTAACCATAGTTCGCCTGATTAGCTACAAACTAGAGTTTAAACCGGGTCGTGATGTTTCGACCCGGCACGCCCGACATTAACTTTCTAAACTTGGTTTTTTATTTTAGGCCCAGCCCGGAAATATTATATTGCAAGTTATAAATTATTTGCTTTCAAAATACAGAGTATAGAAGTAATACCCTTTATCATGTAATAATAAAATTATGAATAGTTCTTGTTAACCTAGGTTAAAAAAAATTAGGCCAAAAAGAAGATTAAAAAAATCGGCCCGGCACTTATTTTTTCTAATTCATACACATTGGAATAGTTCAATAAAAATAAAAAGGTGCCAAATTTTGCAACATAGAGACTCAGAAGCTAAAATTTGATGGCAAATTAAAAAATTGAACGTGACATTTTAATAAAAATGAGTTTTTAGTTTATTTAAATTAGAATGGTAACAAGTTTTTCAAAAGTTTAATTTTGTCCAAGTTACTATATTTTTTTAACTAATCTTATAAACAGTCATAAAATAATATTTTGCAATGTATATTTTTAGTTGAGTCTCGAACTGACAAATGTTTCATTTTTGGCATCTTGTGAAAAATGTTCGGTTATAAAAGAAAAAATTTGGGAAAAAGAGTAATAAAAAGGCCCAACTTCATTGTAAGTTAAAATTTATTTTTTTCTGTTGTCATCTAATTTTTATTTTTTGGTATAAAGTTAATAATATTTTTCTTTGCTTTATATTATTTTTATTTGATAAAGACCGAAAGGTTAGAATGTCTTAGTTCAATTTAAATATTTATAATTATTTTTTATGATCAAAATAATAAATAAATTAAACTTGTCGAATATTTTCTGTGTCCTCTTTCGACCTTAGATATCTATCTATTTTTGTAATTTAAAATCTTTTCCTTTATGCTTAATAATAAAAGTATCACGCGGGTTTTTTTAAATGTCCATTTTTTAATGTGTGTTGTTTGTTTTTTTAGACGAACGTGAATGGCTTTCTGAGAGAGATGGGATTATAAGGCGAAGGTATGACGAAGTTGTATCTAAGTGGGAACGTCTTGTCCATGAATCATCTGATCGATCGGATAAACTCAAGCACGCACAGGAGAGATACAAAAAGGTCATATTTTATTTTTTTCTATTTTATAATTATGTTATTATGCATAATTTGAGTGTTTTTTGTCAACATATCCTTAAATAAATTACTACTAATAGTTGCGTATATGCTGCAAGTAAATTTGAAGGGTGTAGTATATTTTTATTCCAAAAGTTAAAAAAAATTTAATGATAGAAGGTGGAAAGGGCGAGTTAATTAGAATAGAATTGTGCCCTAAAACGATTTTTTATAATGGCTATAATTTGCCTGAAATATGAATTATGCTAATTATTTAAAAATGTTTTTTTGCTTGAATTTCCATTTCTCTTTATAGATTCATGTCTTAACCTTATGTTTTTCAGGTAGCCATAAGAAAAAATTTTTTTGGTTTGTTTTCATTTTTCATATTAGAGAGAAATCCTAAATTAAAGTTGTTTTCACATTTTTAACACGAATTATAGTTTATACCATAATTGCTGTTTCGTAAAAAATGTTAATATATCTTTTTTACAAAAAAATTTTTTTTTAGGGATTGCAAAATTGTAAATTAATGGGGCATTAAATGATGTTATAACAAGGTAATACCCTGGTTTGTAAAATCGTTATCGATATAATTTATCGTAATTTTTAGCACCCCATAATTTATTTTTGATTCTATTTAGATTGAAGAGTTGTACCTGACTTTTGCTAAGAAAGCGTCGGCTTTCAATTCATGGTATGAGAATGCGGAGGAGGACCTCACCGACCCCGTACGCTGTAATTCGGTCGAAGAAATTAAGGTTCATCATGTGAAATATAATCTATCGATACATATTATTTTTAGGTCGGATAAATGAATTATAATAGATTTGCACTATAAGGAGGAGCCTTGGGTGCCTACCTTAATTTTTTATTTGATTTTTTTTCCCCATTTTATCTTAATATTATCATTTGTATAATGTAAGTATTTCCCTATATTATCGAATAACGGCGAAAAAAAAATTTCCTCTTTGACCCCACATTATTCTTAATTTAACCTTACCAAATCTAGCCTAACCCTAACTTATAACCTTATAAGATTAAATTTAAAATAATTTGCCCAGTATACACCTAGTGGAATCATTAAACGTTAGGAAAAAACTTGATTTTGACTCCGAAGGAGGATGCCATATGATTACTTAAATCGTAATAGTTTTTAAGGGTATATGTCACACATTCGTTTAGCTTCTGAAAGAGGCTCACGCCAGTTTTAAGGACCATCTGTCGGTAGCGAAGGAGGAGTTTGATGAGCTAGTTGAACTCGATAGACTAATTAAATCCTTCAGAGTCGGTCCGAACCCCTACACTTGGTTTACGATCGAGGCCTTGACGGATACTTGGAATAATTTACTGGCTATACTTGAGGTGCTTTCTTTATATAAATTATTTTTAATTTATTTAATGTGCAGTTCTATAATTAATTATATTATGCCCAAGATGTTAAAAAACTCCTTTTTTTGTTTTTTTTAAACTTTGCTTCCAATGTTCTCTAGTTTATAATAAATTGAAAATCATAATGTAAACATAAAATTTCACTTGAGTTAATGGGGAATTTTTAAATAAAATAGATACGTTTTTAATTAAAAATCCGAGTTCAACTTAATAGTTTTCTTGAAAGTTTATTAAATTATCTTTGTTGATACTTATAATTTCAAAACATTCATAAAAATTTTTGGCTACGTGCCGTAATTAGTTGACCTTTATAAGATTTTAAATGTTAGCAAATCTTTAGTATCTAGTTTCCTAAATATTTAATTTATAAAGACAATGTTTACAAAGATTAAAAAGCTTTTATTTGCCCATATTTTGACGATTAGCCCAGTGAAATAGCCATATGAGTATATTAATTAGTCTGGTTTTTGGCTCTCTATTTGACAGGCTTGGTTTGTTGTAAAATATATCAGGTGGTAACAATGACCAAAAATTATCAATATTTTACTTTTTTTAGAGTTTGGTTTCATTGAGAATCAGTGACTTACAGGGCAGTTGATACAATTTTACGTTTTCAAACATTGAGTTCAGGAAGATAATGAATGTCCAAATTGATACTTTTGTTTTAAAGCTGATAGCTCAATATAAAATTACACGGCATTTTTCAAATTGCGGAATAACTTTTGCTTGATTGTAAAAATCGGTATATAAAAATTTTATCATCTGCATATTTTTTACTCTAATTTCTAAGTTTAAAACTCACCGTTTTTACGATGCAAATTCGTTTTAGAGCATATAATTAAAAATTGGTTAATAATTGTAAAAGTTGTATCTATAGGGTAAGCTAAAATGAAAAATGGAGTGGAAATAATTAATCAGGTTGACAGGCAAGTCTAGGTAAAGTTAATTTACCTTTCATCATATTTAATAACTTGCTTACTTAATCTCATATCTGCTTACTAGAGGATTCGTGTGTTTTTGATCGCCACAAACAATCCCACGCTTGTTAGTTTTATTTTACATAAGTCCAGATACTCCAGTAACTGAGATATGTACATATCTCGATTACCCTAATCCAGTTTATAGCTAGCTATCTTTAATCTAACCGCTGTCTTAGTGATCATAGCCGATAGCGCTCTTTTACAGTATTGTGTGCAAATCTTTGCCTTCCCACTTATATTTTTCTACTCCACCACGCGCTCTAAGATGACCCTCTATGCTTTAGGCGTTGACGTTAGAGGCTCGCCTTTTCGTTTGTTATTTCACACCATTTGTTGAAAAAATTCCACCTTACACCTATAAAATTTTGTAAAAGGAATTGTTTTTATATTACCATTTTTTTCCATCGCGAATTTACCTCATTTTTACACACATGGTCATTTTTGTAAAATGTCATATATAATTAAAAAGACCCCCCCCCCTCCCCCAACTTTCCCTTTTAGACTTTTATTATGATCACCTATTAATGCCCACGACCTAGGGGGCGTACAGCCTGCCTAAGGTGCTCGCTGGACGTTTGGTTTAATTATTTGTGTGTGTATTTTTTTCTCTGGTAGATAGGTAACGAAGTTTATAATGTCTACCTCCATTAAATAAATGCTTAAATATTAATTTAGGTTAATGGTAATTAAGCAGATATGTTATTTTAGGGAAATTAGTAGTAGGGAAAACATTTTCGATGTTATCTTTTAAGTGCCAGAATACTCAAGCTTTCATCCCGTTCCTCTGTTCGGTACTCTTTACACCTCCCATTTTTGTAACTCAATGTCACATTTGCAACATTGTTTTAACGAATATAAACATTGTAATAAAATTTAATACATTTTGAACAAACCCTTGATAATAAATACCGCCTCGGTAGTTTTGCTATTATATACCACTAGGTAAATTCCCGGGTCCAGACTAACCTAGTGCGACATTGAAACGTTTTCTATGGTTTTTAAATCTATCTTATACACTTTTTTTAGGAACGCCAAATAGCCTTAGATAAGGAGGAGACCCGGCAAATTGAGAACGACAAGCTTAGGCGTCAGTATGCGCACCATGCGAACGCTTTTCACACCTGGCTCGTTGAAAGACGGTTTGCATAATTTTTTAAATAAATTATAAAAATTAGAATGGTTTTTAAATTTTTTTTAATATATTTTTTGTAATCTTTGTTAATATATTTTTTGTATTTGTTTGTGACATTTCCAACAACAATACGCGGTACTTTTTTAACTTCTCATATATAATTTTTCGATGTTTTAGAACTTCGATGATGGAATCCGCGGGTACTTTGGAGGAACAATTAGAAACCATCAAGGTATATTACTTCAAAATTTTTAGATTTAGTTAAATTTTTCAATCATCCCTGGATCATATATTACCATTGTTTTTTTAAATTTTAGCATAACGCTCATTTGGTTAAGGAATATAAATCGCATTTAAGACAAATCGAGGAGCTTGGAGCTTTGTTAGAACAAAATTTGATATTTGATAACAGGTTATTTTTAGTCTATTTTCTTAATATTTTACTATTATAATTTTATCATCATTATAATTTTAGTAGCAATATAATATCAATTTGTTAATTATTTTATATTTGTATATTTAAAATTTTTAGATATACGGAGCACAGCACGCTGAGCTTGGCCCAAGAGTGGGATCAACTTGATCATTTGGGCATGAGGCTTCAGCACAACTTGGAGCAACAGATACAAGCACGAAACACGTGTGGCGTCAGTGAAGAAACATTGAGAGAGTTTGGGATGATGTTTAAGTATGAAGAGGAGATTTTTAACACTGTTTTAAAATCAATTTTATTGATATTTTGAGATTGATTATGGCCATGAGTTATTACAACTAATTGTTTTCAATAAAAATTTATTTGTGATCTATCGGCTGCCATTAAAACACAGTTACATTGGTGCTGTTAAACGCTTGATCATATGTTTTGGATCTTCCCCCTTGGTCGGGATGCCTTGGTACCATCCTTTAAAAAAACATTCATGACATTTCTTACATAAGTGAAAATTATTTATCAAACCTATAGTTGATAGTTAACCCCTAAAAAAATTTAAAAATCATTTTAACTCAGTTAATTTTATTGAAATTAATGCTCTGGTATTTATGATCTTGCCACATATTAAATTAACGTGCCATTTATTAAAATCTAAAATTCTAATCTTTTTCCTAATTTTGAAAAATTCGGCCATTTTTGATTTTCATGTAATTTTTACCATGCACATTTTCAAGCTATTTTTTATGCTATAAATCTTAATTTTCTAAAAAAATTATATAATTTGCGTTATAGGCATTTCGACAAAGACAAATCAGGCCGTTTGGACCATAAAGAGTTTAAATCTTGTCTTAGAGCCTTAGGATATGACCTGCCTATGGTAGAAGAAGGTGAATACGATCCCGAGTTTGAGGCCATACTTAATGCCGTTGACCCTAACCGGTACGTAATTTTTTTCCTCTCTTTGCTTAATTGTTTTAGTTATTTTTTATTTTGCTGTTTTTTATATTCTTTGTTCTGTAATTTAAAAAATTAATTTCCTTAAATTTTCCTTGCTTTTGTTACAAAAGCACGGACCATTTTTACTTAAGTTGATGAAATAAAAAAAATGTATAACGATAATTTTACATTTAAAACTATTGTTTGTAAGTAAACTTACCAAGTTGTATAATTTTGTCATCAAGGGTGTGTTTATTTATAAATGGCAATTTATAATAAATGTTATTATTTATTAACCATTTAATATTCCATAAACCGACCTTCTATCCTTTTTCTCCGTGTACCATTATTTTTAATCAAACTTTGTAAGCCAGCTCTAACCCTTAAATATCTTTTGAAAAAATGTAAAAAAAAAAAAATAAAAGACTCAACAAAAAAGCATAGAAAAAAGTTATTTTACAGCTAAACTGTTATATTAACAACAAAACCATATTTTTTAACAACGTGTCTTATTTCAGCTTAGGGTGCAAAATATCGGGTATAATATTAATTCAATTTTAATATACCTAAAAAAATTAAATTTTGCTGAAAATAGAATTTCTTAATATGAAAAAAAAAGATATTAAATTTTTCTTTAAACTCCCGAGGTAGCAAAATTAGTCAGTTTGGCTAAACCATTTTTTTGACTATCATCAATCAATTTAGCCGGGCAGATTAAAAAAAAATTAGCCATCATGTAAATAATTTGGCTGCAGTTTATAACATTGTTGAACTGAACATTAATTGTTTTAAGTAGACATTTATATTAATACTATATATACTCTTTAGCGACGGTTATGTGTCACTACAAGAATACATGGCTTTCATGATCGCCAAGGAGTCTGAGAACGTTTCCAGCAACGACGAAATTATCGAAGCGTTTAAGGCCCTATCCGAAAGCAAACCCTATATTCTGGCCGAGGAGATTAGATCGGTTTGTTTTGTTTGTCATTAAACTCTAACAATTACATTGATTTCTACCACTATTAATATTTCGAGCATATTAGAACATTTAGGGTCTAGTACTCAAGCTATTTATTTGCTTATTTTTTCATCATTTACAAAACTGTGCCTATGGTGTGTCAGGCAAAATACCTTATTTTATACCTAAATTTTTAGAGTACAAAAACACTTTTTTACATCTAATCTAGGTAACCATGATTTTAGGGTATTCGATGCGGTAAAATTTGCGATTTGAATTTTTTTTACATTATCTTAATTAGAATTTGAGACCGGACGAAGCCGAATTTTGCCTGAACCTTATGACGCCTTACACGGACCCGAAAACAGGCAGGGAAATTCGGGGGGCCATAGACTACGTCGATTTTACCCAAAAATTATTTCAATCTTAAACCATTTTTTTTTTATTACAATTTTTGTTTTATTTTTAGACATTTGTTTTTATACAAGAAGCTTTATCAATTTTTTGTTAAATTTTTAAGTAAAAATTATGAAAAATTAATCGCTGCTTATTTATTTATATAGTTGCATTCAACCAGCACTTCCAAATAAAAAAATTTTGCATTTTATCTACAAATACTTTGAATATAAATTTAATCTAGATTTTTTAAATCTCCGTTTTTATAATAATCGAAGGATTGTTTCATGAATTGTATTTTTTGTAAGTTAATACTAACATTTTTAATTTTTTTTATAGAAATTTTTTATCAAAATCTTTCGATTCTTTTTACCTTATTTTTTTAACGCATTTTTTTAAACTCTTTCCAATTACGTATTTTAACATGGTCTTAAAATATATTTTACTTCATTTAAATTATACATATAATTGTTTTATCTGCGTTATTTGTTTTGTTTATACATTTTTTTTAACTAAATAAATTAAGCTTAGACACTTCAGAATCGACCAAGATTTGGACCAAAAATATTTAATAATTATAAAAAAAATTCAATAATGAAAATTATACCCATCTTGTAGCAAATTATAATTTATTATTAAATTTTATTAAAAAGTTAAAATATTAAAACAACACTATAGGATAATTGAATTGATAAAAGTAGCAATATTAAAAACAAGTATTAGAGACCTTGAATAGATAACAAAAATAATCGCATGAAAAACAATGAATAACATATTTATTTGCAAAAAAAGATCCAGGTGTCAAATTTAATATAGAAGTATATAACCTCTGGTATTTTGTAACAGATTACTTTATTTATGCATTAATTAACATAAAAGAACTATAAGAAATAATGTAATGTTCATAACAGATTCTCTAATAAATCTCGGCCCAAAATTAAAATTTTTTATAGCCTGCTTGGCAACAATATTATTAAAGCAAAATTGGTGAAATAATTTAACATGACATTTTATAAAATTCAAAAGTATTTAATTCGTAATTAAATTTTTCTTTCACAAAATTGAATGTTTTTATTATTTCAAAATATGGAAATCAATTATCTGTGTTATATTAAGTAAGACCTTAAATTAGTATCACAAAAAAATTGATTATTTGTAACTTTTATTTCAAATTTTAAGCATGTTTATTGAAATCAAAAATGAACATGTTTTTTAGTTTAGCCGTAGGCCAAAACTTAGGATGGCTAGAAATGTTAAATTATAATGACATCTAAAATTATTTTGCCAGTTTATTATAATTATAGATGATTTGGCAAACAATTTCATTTTAATTTATTATAATTTTTTTTTAAATAGGTAAAATTAAGGCACTTATATGACCAAAATTATAAAAATATGTGTGGAATAAATAGGTTTAAATGACTAGTTTAAAAAAATGTTTTTTAACTATAAAAATTTTGTTAGAAATTTGAGATCATGATTTTTTAACCAAAGGGTTTTTGAGTCAAAAAAGAGTATTTTACAAATCAAATATATCAATAACTTTTGATTTCTTACAACAGAAATCAAACTAGATAAAAAAAATCATGGTCCTTTAAAATTACTAATAAGAATGACAGTAACAATCAAAATATAGTAGGTTAAACGGGGAAAACAAAAAATATTGTGTGCCTATTTTTGGCAGGTAATTTTTGGAATTAATGTACCTGGTTTCGATAATTACTAAATTTTTAGGGCAATCTCAAAATTATTCAAAAAAAAATCATTAGGAAAAATAACAAGGTTTATATTTCCCCAATTAATTCTGAAACTTACTAAAACCAAATTTTATTTTTTGATGCGTGAACGGATTTTAGCCGGTCCGCTCGAGTCGGTGGTCGAAGAGGTTAGGGTACTGTGCCGTGACATTTTGGTGTTCCTCCAATCACGCATGGTATTGTAATAAGATTTTTTACGATTCAGATTTTTGTTTAAAATCAGCGTTTTTCCGTAAGGCTGCTCCTGAATATCATTTGCATCATTCATAATAATTTTGCCGCCATTGTCATTTTCTTTATTACTCGGTTTTAAGGTCCGGTCTTGGTAACTGTTTTGCGTTTGGTTTAGCAAAGCCCTTCGCAAATCAATTTGTTCGTCGGATAATCGATTTTCGAAACTCTGATCTTTATTGTTATATAACCTAGTCATACCCTCTCTATTATTTTCTATGTGCTTGTGATTTTTGCAATCACTATTATCATGATTTGAATAGATGACTTGTGATTTATTCTGATGGTCACCAAGGCTACGCCGACCAAAGTATTGCTGAAAATGGTGCAATGCCGCCGTGTGAGGCGATTCTATAGATCCGCTCCAACTCCATTTACTACCACCTAACAAATATAAAAAAATATACTTTAATATCATATTATTATGGCTGTGCCATGTCTCCACCAATTTTTTTTATATAAAAAGCAAAATAAATATGATATTTTAAAGTGTCTTTATATTTCATAAAATCTAGTAAAATCACTAATTTTTTTTTCCAGAACATCTTACAATCAATGAAACCATCTGGTCTTTCTGCTCTTAACAACCGCTATAACGGACGGCATAGCAGTTAAAACTTGGCCTCTTCACTAATTGAATTTTGATATCCCCCAGCAGAGTTACTTAAAGCACGTAGGCAACCTAAATTTTTAGCCTGAACTCTCATAAAAAACGACTTTTGATTATCACTGGTGTCGTTTTAAAACACGTTTTAAGATTTGTGTAAATGTTGCATTAAATTAGCAAACAAACCCTCGAATCTGCAGCTATATACACTTAAGCAAAATGCACCTATTGAAAATTTGCAATATTTGTTATAAAATTTTATAGACGGTTCTATTTTATACTAAAATCAGCGGTAGATAATTATCATACTTAACAAACAAAGGTGTTTATGGTTTAAACTTTTTCTTTTCGTAGGCAGGTAACTTTCGATGGCCTGGTTGCTCACAATAGCAATCCCGACGGGTTTCGGACGATTGACAACTGTCCCTAACGGGTCTATCGTCCCAACGTTATTAGGAGTTATGGTATTAAACAGGGGTAGCGTGGTGGTTGTCGTTGTGCTTCGTCTCGCAGTGGCGTTCGATATCTTGCGAGCTACTTCGCGGCACAGCATGGCGACTTTGAGGCGCCCCCAAGCCTTCCGTATCATGTTTTTGAAGCCGTCCCTAAAACTTTTGCTGAAATGCGTGTAGAGCAAAACGTTGGCCCAATGTCCCGTAAGTGTGAGGGCGTTGTGCACGTTGTAAACTACCCGGGGGATCTTGAGCGGGTAAAATAGCTCGACCAGCGACATGATGTAAAAAGGCAGGAAGCAAAAGACGTACATGGCCATGATGGAGATGAGTAAGCGGATGGCCCGTTTATTCTTGCGACATATCTTAGCGGCCGCTGTTAAATGGCGATGGGCGCCCGACTTGCGACGCGCCACGACGCTATTTGTCTGGCCCGATGCGATACTATCATCCTGGCACCCAAAAGGAGTTTGAGGCGTTGGCGTGCCCGCTATATCATCCGTTATCGACGGACCTTTAATATATTTAAGTTCATGTAAAATTATATTAAAATATTCGACAATATAATTCAATAAAAAGGGTTGGCCAATAATATTTGAGAGGGGCAGATGACCAAACCCGGCACACATAAATGGTCGCCAAAGAAAACAAAAACACCCTCAGTTAAGGGGGCTAAAAATTATTTTAAATTTTTGCTCCCCTCTATCTAAAACTTTGCAGCATTGGGTTAAGAGAATCATCCTATATTTATCATTTTTTGTAATTGAAATTATTTTAAAATTGGCTAAAAAAATGTTGACCCACAATCACATAAAATTACTCTCATACCTATAGCATCTACTAATTAAAATGACCTTCACCTACAATTCCGTTCTTATTTTGATATTAATTAAAAGAAAATTCACCAAAATGAAACCTTTTGTAAATAGCAACGTAGGTCTCGGTCCCTTTTTCTTAAAATTTCCAATTTTTCGCATCCCCAAATTAAGATTGTCAAGGTTGGGCGAATCATCATAATTAGTAGCATTACGCTTGGGACTCGCCTTTAAACTGATTCTTAATAGGGTTGAACCAATGCTCTTTATATTCATCGATCGTTTAAAGGGTGAACTTGAAAAATCGGCCACAACGTTATAGTCATTCACTCCTTTAGAATACAAATTATTTCTATCCAAGTTTGGCGGTTCATAGTACGAAAGCTTTTTTAATCCAATTTTATTCTTGCTATGTCGCCTGTGATAAACAGGATTAATTGCATCCCTTTTATCGCCGTAAAGGTCATCAAAATGTTTGGGTCGAACCATATTTTGGCTTTTGAAACGATTTGGAAAGACATGGCCACCCCCAAAAATATGTTCGTCAACTTGTGATTGTTGATAGGGGTCCTCGTGAAGTGATAAGTTAGCAGGAAAATTTGCAGCCGTAGTTTTGTGCCGACTCCCATAAACTTTTTGACTTTTATAACGGGGAAACGAGGCTTCGTGATGTATATGCGGCTGGGACGGTAACCGACTTGCTCTTCTTTGATCTTTCGCCGACGCGTAGACTAACGTTGTATCTATATCGAAAATGTGCTGATCTTCCCCGTTTTCTCCTTCCTCCTCCTGGTGACTATCGGATTCAAGTTGAGATGAAAACTTTCGCGTTGAATACGTTTTATCAAGCGGGGGTCGTTTTCGACTTTTCGTACTTGATATCTTATCAATAATCATGAGTGGCATGACTGCGTTTGTGGTAAGACCGCCCGTTTGGGTTTTCCCATTTCTCGTAGGGGAATCATTAGAGCCAAATGCCATATTTTTTCCTAAGTCGTCATTATCGTTAAACCTCGGTGTTTTAGAAGCAAAAAATCTTTTGATCTGTGCTAGCCAATTTTGGTTATGGTAATCAATTTGGTTCCCACATTCTAACTTGTAATCATCTTCAGCTGTCCGTTTTGATCTTTGGGGGTTTTTGGAATTCATTTCATGTACCTTTGGGTACAAAGTTGCCGTGCCATTTACCATAGGTTGCCATATATTAGTCTCGAGATTGTGATTTTCAGTATTTGCATCTTTTTGACCTATAGGAACAAGTTTTGATGCTTTAAACGTCTCATATAAGGTAGGGTATAGGTCAGCTATGGTTTTGGACTTACCCTTATGAAATGATGGCTTGGAACGTCTACCTTTTAACAATTGGAGCAAAGGTGGCTGACTAGATCGGGTTCTGAAGTGTTTAAGGTTACCAAGGTTATATTTAGGAATGACATTAACATCAGCATTCATATTTTCCCTCAGGTCCAATATGCTTGAATATTTCGTTTCGTCGTAATTCGTTGTACTATTGCAATTTTGGGTCCGAGGTTGTGTATTATTACGATTAAAAGTTGTATTATACAAACTTGAAGCTACGTCCTTTAGGCTTTTTCTTCTCACATTTTCACGCGACTCGTGTGAGGCTTTTACACAAGGATTACCTTCATTGAGATCAATTGCCCTATTATCACGTGGATTGAGAGTGGTATGATCCTGATTGGCGTAGGTTCTGTGAGCAAATAGTTTGTGAGAATCGGGTGTTTGATGCAAAGACAAGGTCCGAGGTTTCTTGAACAAAGTTTTCCAAGAATTTCTCCTATCTTTATGATTATTTTTTATACCATTACTGTTATTGGCATTGATATAATTAATTTTAATATTGTTGTAGTCATCTTTAGGTTTCGTTGCGGGTGTAATGCCGTGACTGGAGCTACTATTCGAACTAACGTGTCTGTTAAGCAAAAATAAATGGCGTTGAGAATTTTTTTGGTTCGATCCTCCTCTCCGCCAAAAATAACGGCCTTTCCCAAATCCTCCGTGTCGGCCACTAACATTTGTTGTGACAGAATAATTAAAGGGAAACCTGGTTGAACCCTTAAACGAGGAGCTATTGTTTGACGTGGGTGAACCTATCATCAAAAAAAAACATAATATTTATATGGCAAATATTCCATGCATTATATTTTATACTCATAATAAATTTTATTTTGCAGTGTCGATGCTTATTTGTACCTTTTAATGTTTTAAATTAATTTTTAATAAAAATAAATTTTGGCAGAATAAACTGCAGAAATAATCATTTATAAATTTATAAAGAATTTACCAATGAATATAGCTGGTAAAAAAATAATAAGAAGTAGATTATCAATGTATAGAAATATCTAAGAAATAGTTTAGTTAAAGTTTTTATGAAAATCATGGTGAAACTATAAACGCCTGCTAATTCAATCGTTGTTCAATTGCTATTCTAACTATAAAAATTTTTAGTAAAACACAGGTCAATAATTTTTTGAGAGTTATGAGTTGACTACAGAGAAAACCTTCCATCTTAGGGAATATCAAATCCGTTTACCGTTTTTCCCATTCAAAGTTAGTTAGTCAGTTATAAACACTGAAAATTCAAGAAAAAAAGGTCAAAAAACCAAAAAGATTCAAAAACAAAAATAAATTGAAATTTTATTTTTGCATATTCACAATAGTTAAACTGTTAAATTCAAACTTCAAATAATATATTTATTAAAAACTAATAATATATCGTGTCTTATTTTTGGACGCGAAATATTTTGTATTATCTAAATGCCGATGTAAGAGCTTGATATATTAATAAAAGTTATTTTTCATTATTTGTGATTAAAAATATAAGTTACAAGGGATTTTTATGCAGAAAAGATTTTTAAATTTTTTTTTTTCAAGGTATATTTAAATTTGTCAATTTGGTCAAAAAAGGCCATTTTTCGTTATAGACGGATTTAAGGAGCCAAAGACGGAAGAAACTAAGAAAAACGAAAAATATATATGAGATTAGGCCATCATGGGGATGCATTCTTTTATGTTTATATATAATTCACGTTTCTGACATTGATATTTGTTAACCTGTGCAATATTACAATGCACTGTTTTATAGATGATAACACAGGTCAACGAATTTTTGAGAGTTGTGAGAAAACTACGGAGATCAAACCTGCCATCTTATGGATGTTCAAATCTGTTTACCGTTTTTTATAATCAAACTTAGTCAGCTATAAACATTGAAAATTTTAGGAAAAATGCCAAAAAATTAAAAAAGATACAAAAACAAAAATAAATTGAATTTTTTTTTGCATATTCAACAGCTAAACTGTTAAATTCAAACTTCAAATAAAACTTTCATTAAACCGATAATGTATTGTGTCGTGTTTAAGTTTGGACGCGAAATATTTTGCATTATCTAGAGCTTGATATACTAAAAAATTTTATTTCTCATTATTTGATATGATAACTATAAGTAACAAGGGATTTTTAAATTAAAAAAATATTCTTAAGTTTTTTCTTTTTTGGGTATTCTCGATCTGTCAATTTGGTTAAAAAAAGCCATTTTTCGGTATAGACGAATGTAAGGAGCCGAAGACGGAAGAAACTAAGAAAAACGAAATATATATATAAGATAAGATCATCATGGGTATAAATTCTTTTATGTTTTTATAAAATTCACGGTTGTGGCATTGATATTTGTTGACTTGTGTAATTTTAGAACAAAATGTTTAGCTTATGATATGCCGAAAATGAAAAAAACTAAGCTTGCCGTTCCGCAGGCTCGAGCAAAACAGGCATAAGTTGATTATGTGTCGGGGGCAAAATATCATGTCCCAGTTTAAAATGTAATGCAAGTTTCTATGATGCAAAACATTCACAAACCTCTTTAAAAATAATTTTATCCCGGCCAAGCCCACTCGTTTAAACCCGGGTAACCGACTCTTTTTTACAGATCAAAGAGGTGATGGTAAATCATTTGATATTGATACTAAGAAATTACCCTATATGTTAGAGTTTATTTTAAAATAGAATATAATACATTACCGCGGCAGTTATAGAATATTATTGCATTTGTTTTAAAACGAGTTGATTTTTTTAAATCCTCTATCAAAAAATTACAAAAGCCAAAAAGTAAAACATTTTCTCGACCCTATTTAACATTAACAGCCAAGTTAGCTGGCTAAAATTTTAAAGTAGGCAGGCTGATTTTAATATAAATAAAAAATTTAATAATTTTGTATTCTAAAAAGACCAAAGCAGTCTCACTTAAATATTAAGATACAAATTTACAAATTTTTTAGATTGTAATGCAAAAATCATGTTAATCTACAAATTGATTCGATTATTTATCATTGTCTAAATAAGCTGAGAAAACCAGGGCTGGGAAAAATAATATTTTTGAGTTTTTCCCCAAATTCCCACAAACTCGTTGGGCATGGCAAAAGAAAAGCCCCTTTTCTTGCTTAAAGAAAGGGGGCATATTAAAAAAATCCTCTTTTCTTAAAAAGAAACTCCTAGGAGTTTTAAAAAAAAAATAACCCACTCATCATTATTATACATAAAAAATCAAAATTTTTCAAAATTATTATAAAGAAAAAAAAATAGGCTTTTTGGGGCTCTTTTTAAAAGCCATTTTTTTTGGATTCTTTTTGCCCCTTTTCTTAGTAAGGGCTTTATTTTAATACTTGTTTTGGCCCTTTATTTGTAACTCCCTTTCTTTCTTTATGTTTTAGGGGAAAAAATGAGCCAAAGTTTTATGGCTCATTGTTTTCCCAGCATTAAGGGAAACCAATTTTTAGCAAAAAGACCGAAACAATGTGTAAAATGTAAAATCAAGGGTAGGGTAAATAAATAAATGATAGATATTTTTAATCAATCAATTTGTATTTATTAATAACATTTTTTTTTAATAACCGAACCAAGTTATAAAACTAAGGTAGTAAATCTTTAAGAAGTCTTTTTTAATAAAAATAATTTTTTATAAGCAGTGGCTAGTTTTAGGGTGTCCTATGTTAAAAGAACAATAAGTTGTAGAAAAAATTTATAACTATTATAACGAATTAAGTGATGAGACCGGCTTAGATAGTTAAGTAACCATCCTGTCTTACACGCAGGAGGTTGCGAGTTCGAATCCGTGCACAAACTTTTTTCTTCAGAAAAATAGTATGCATGTGCAACCACTTTGAAGCTGATGCAGTGGCCTGCTTAGGCATTGACAAACAATATGCCTAAAGTAAAAGCCTAAGCTAAAAACCTAGGTTGCCGGCGTGCGAGCAAATCTTACTATTAAACCCGTCGGCAATATTGATTGCTTTGCTCGGGTTAAAAGAGTCAAAGCCCTAATCGGGTATGGCGCCCCTAAATGGGGAAAGGTATAGGGGAAACTTCAAACCCAAGTGATCAGACCAAAATGTAATGTTAATGACCAATTGGTAATTAATTGCCTTAAACTAAGAAATTTATAAAAAATAAATAAAAAACTTTAAATTTTTATTAATTTAGGTAACGCACCATTTTTAAATTTAATGCAAAGTTATGTTAAGTAAATAGTCAAAAAACACATTAGCCAAATGGTCGGCACTCCTGTAAATGCCACATTTTCTATTATTTAAGGTATTCATATAAAATTTTAATAATGGACATGCCATATTAATTTAGAAAACTAAATGAAAGCGCCAAGTTACCTAAAAAGACAAGAGCCATATTAATTATCTAGTTAATATTATTTCTCCTAACAAATTTATCATGCCTAGTCTAATAAATTAAATAACCTGAATTTAATTAGGCTCATCTAGAGTGCTTGTTGTTTATAATTTAATCTTATTAAAAAGACTGATGTAAAAAGCATTCTTAATTGGATTGCGCAATACATAATAAATAAGAATTAATCCTACCACAATAAGTTAATAATAATAATAATCTTGGTTAAATTTTTGACAGCTTTTATCTTTCATTTAGATTTATAATTTTATTGGACACCAACTAACATGTTGGTTTCAATTTTTAATAAGCGGAAGTAAGTTTTTGGTTAAAAGCATTTTATTTTATTTTTAGAGTTATAATTAACAATGTCAATGACCTGGATTGTAAAAAGGCTAATATTTTGTAATTTAAAATTTTGTTTACAAGTTATTCAACATCTCTGAACGTCGGTCATGTGAATGTTTATTACAAATATAAAATCAAAAATTCAGAAAAATAAAAAATACAGGTTATTTGAGCTGTAAAACTAAAAGTTGAAAATATAACACATTGCTTAATTTTTTTATAAAAAAATTTCCTTAAATGTTTTTTATACAAATCCGTTTTTTTCAAATATAACAAATAGTTTTAACTAAAATAAATTTTTTAAACAGGATTTGAAAAGCCAAATAATAAATTACGTGTTAAAACAATGTTATAAATATAAAATAAACATCATTGTTATCTCCATCCCGTAAAAACTTGTCTGCTCTGAATTTTTGTGGTTTAATGTAAACAAAATTTAAAATAATACCTAACTAATGCACACGTTATTTTTTTAATAAGTGTGAAACCGGGCCTAAAAGGCATGATTTCAAATACATAACTGCATTTCTTAATTTTTAAATTTCCCAAAATACCGAAAACTATTTTTTTTTATTTAGAATGTTAAAAAAAATATTTTATATTAAAGAATTATAACGTACTAATTTGATTTCGTGATCTCCAAAGGCATTTAACCATGGCCACGTACAAGCCCATAGCAGTTAGCAGAGGTATGGTGCATCCGAACGTGATCTGAAATATTACGTACGCCGCGTTTTGCCGTCGAGTCATGGCACAAAATTCTATCTCGTCTTCGTAAGAACCGGATAACATACCTGGATATAGGAATGGGTAATTTAACCAAAAGTTAATCAAAACAATTTATCAAACATTTAGTTAAGCCAATCCTTATAAGTTATAGTTGATAACACTGGACAACAAAATTTGGACGACCCTAAGCATCATTTATGGCAATTATGGTTTTTGGTCAAGTTTTTGGCGCTGATCACGAATATGAAATCAGAATTTTAGCCAATGCCTCAGATTTTTAGTTATTCGGTGTCAAAGTTGAGATTTTTTATTTGGGGTATTTTAGGCTTCTATATCATAAAACCTATGGCTAGTAACAAAAGTTTAAAAATATATTTAGATAACGGAAACATTCATTTTTAACGTAAGAGGTTTAAATTTTTTTACAATATTTAATTTTTTTTTATTTTTTCATTTTCATAAAATTAATGGTTTTCGTCATAAAATCCGTTTTTTGATCATAAATAACTTGAAAGTAAATTGCTAATAATTTTAGGTAATAACCTTTTTTAGATATGTTTTTTATAAGGAATTTGAATATGCCATTAGATTTTTTGGAAAATTAATAGTTAAAGAAATTTTGTAAATTTTTTTCTGAACTTTGGACGCGGTTAAAAAAAATTGGAGGCATTGGGAAAAAAACTAAACCCAGGATCGTTATCGCAAGAAAATTCTCTACAAAACCCTCAAAAAATTGTTGATGTTGTTTTTTTTGTTGTCTAGTGTAATCAAATATAACCATAGTCTTCATTTAGTTAAATTTTCCATGGTTAATGCCTATTCCTATATGGAATAGACATTAAAGTTAAAACCTGTCCGAGATATTCCAGCCCAGCCCACCCAATATACAAATAAGTCTAGGCCCAGTTTGGTTCATTTTAGGCCCAGCCTGGTGTAATTTATAAATACGACCCGAAATTTTTACATCTAGCTAAAAAAAAATTGTTGCAGTCAATAAAATACAGAGTGTATAAGTAATACCGGTCTTCGTGTGATAATAAATTTATCATTTTTATAAGTCTTGTTAAAATTAAAAAAGATAAGGAAATATAAAATTTAAAAAATCGACCCCACCCCGTACTCCTAATATAATTTAGTATTCGTGAGAATAGATTATTTTTAATGTTTAACAAACTTTTAAAAAATATGTTAACAATAAAAATTTACAACGTATATGATTAATGCATTTGAACGTCAACTTATATATGTACAAACCTCTTTTGGTGATTGTCGACGAGGAGATTGTAGTAGTTGAGGAATTAGTGTGATTGGTAAGGTTGAAGTAATACCCAAGTTGACCGTCAGTGAAAAGATTCATCGGGTCAACAAGAGTCGTAAATTCCTCGGCAAAACGATTATTAGAAAAATAAGCAGAGGAATCATTGCGTTTTAAGCCGAGTTTGGTCGCGAACGTTTTTTGGCGCCGTAGTTGTGTGAGAATGGCATATATTCGATTTGCGTCGAAACCATGAGCTAACAAGAAATCGATGATTACATTTTGGTAATAAGCGGCTAAGTTGAAACGGTTTTGGTTGTGTAATGGATGAGGTGTTTTCTGATTTGCTAAAAAAACACATTGTCTATTTTTTATTGAATTTTAAAAGTAAAGCTAGACGGTCAAAAGGAGGTTTAAATCAATTTTGTATAACATATTTAATTGGTTAAGTATTCTTGAAAAAAAAATTACTTAATTCCTTATAACTCTCCTTATAACTCTTTTTTTTAGATTAAATCAAGTCAAAGTCATGAAAAACGAGGTGAAAAACAATAATTTAAATATATCTAAATATATAACAATTTAATAATATTACAACCCGTATTATAATGTTGAAACTATGTGCTTCAATGTCTTTTTCGAAGATTTTAAATTCTAAAGGCCCTTTTTCCACTTGCTCGACTTATTATATGAAAAAGTTTTATGGAAAAAACGAACTGACTTGTGCAATTATAAATGTACAATGTATTCTTTTTCCTAAATAATGAAATTACCTGATACTTTAATTTACCTAAGTTAAAAATAAAAGTTTTTTGGCAAAGGAATATAGGCATCGCTAAGGGTTAGTTCAGACAATATTCCACCCGCTGAAGGCTTTGGACGCTGATACAATAAACGCTAGCTGATGTAAAAAATTAAAATTCACTCAGGTATTTTTGTTTTATATATAAATTTTAATGTTTGTAAGATATATAATAAATGACACAGTTTGCTCTATTACTTTTAAAAATGTATTTTTTTTTATAAATTAAAATTGGACTTCATGTTTTTAATATATGTTTTATCGAAGCTTATTGTAATCTATGATTGATCATTTAAATCGTAATTGAGCCAACATAAATTTAATATTTGCCCATAACACATATAAACCAAAAATTTACAAAATAAGGTAATAGTGGCTTCTCATATTTTCTTTATGTCGGTTAATCATATTCTTGGCTATGTAAATCAAACCGCGTGTATTACTTTTTTAAAAACATAAGTTTATAATTTTTTTATTATATATTTTTCTTTTTTTTTATATTAAAAAAACCACAAAACATTTTTGCTTTAAAGCTCGTACTGATCCAACTCTGTTCTCCTTGGTGTATTTAATGATCTCAAACTGTCTATTTAAATTTTCATTCCTAAAAAATGCATAATTGTTTTTTTGCTTAATGAAATATGGCGAAATTAAAAAAAGTGTTTTCTTAAAAAATTATTATTTTAAGCTATCATAAATTATTTTGGCTAGTTTAAATATTTTTATATATTAAGTAAAAAAATGTAAGAAGGACACATCAAAAAAAAATTATTTTTATAAACAAAATATATTTGATTTATAAAAATTGGACCAATATAAATAATAGGTTATCGGATAGAGATGTTAAGAGGATTTTAACAAAAGGCAAAAAATCTAATCCTTACTTTTAAAATTTGTCGGTATGTGTAATAGAAGATTTTAAAAGACCCGGCGGCATTTTTAAAAAGTTGGAATTAAAACGTAAAAAAAAATTTTTGTGCCCTAAAGCTATCAAACTGAACTGGTCATATAAAGGTCTAATGCCTAAAGCGCAGGTCATAAGTGCAGTTTTCATGCTGTATGTCATTTAATTATATTTAAGCTACAATTTGACATAGTAATGTAAGCCGTTTTAACATTTTAGCATGATATCCTAATAATGTCATAATTATAATAATATTAAATGATTATAATTATTATTTTTCCATCCCATTGATAGGGCGGCGGCTAAATTTATGTCAAAAACAAAGGGTTAAACCCCTAAGGCTATCTCTCGTGAATATTAATTAGTTGTTTATTATAAACTTTTTATTTTTTTTATAACGGAAAGTTACGGCGGATGTAAAAGTGAGCGAAACAAATATAGAAGAAAGCCGTTGAGGTATATAAGAATTTCAATGTTAACACACATTTGATAAAACGTGTGTAATCTACTTTTTTAAACTTTTCCAGCTGATGGCTAACCAAAAGAAATTTTTTGCCCCGCTTTGCTCGTTTAGCTTTAAAAGGTTTGGAAAACTTCTAGTAAAATTTCCGTATTTTTTCCACTACTAAAAAAAATTTAATGATTAAATACTTGCACTACCCCCTTTTTCCGTTTGCTTACTCATTAATGTGACCTATTATCCCGGCTACCCTAGAATAATCCCAACCAAATCCTAATTAAAAACCTAAATCTAACTCACAAATTTTTTTTTTTTGAAATATATTCAAAAATATTGATAATTTTTATGTTTTCTTAAGATGCATATCGTTCTCAATTTTTTAAAACCTCGACTGGTTTTTACAAAAAGATTAAGAAAGACTAAAAATCATCACTCGAGAGCCGGCACACGCCCTTCGACTTAAAGATTTTAGGCGTTCTTGTTTAAAAATGCCCTAATAAAAGTAAAATATTTGAGGCGCGACAACCTAACAGCAATGTCTAAAATTCAACTTTTATATGATTAATTGATAGAGGCTATTAAAACATTTTTTTACGCGTTCGGTCAACATTTAATTTGGCCTTGGCAAAACCTTTTCCATGTTGACCCCTTCCATATGGCGGGAATGGGGTCGAGCTGAGAGATAGAAGGATTGGGGAAAAAAGAACCGTTGGAATTTTAACATTCTTAAATAATAATCCGTCATTTTCCCGATAAATAAATCTAACATTTTTAATGTTAAATATTGTAAATCTCACAAAACAAAGTTTACCAGTAAAAGCATTAGGGCTTGATACGTTTTGCGGAGTTTGTCGTTTAGTTATCACAGCGGATACAAATTGCGGTAGTCGGCTGGCTGCACTGACTCCATCAAACTTTTGAGTTGTTTGATTTGAACCGATGGCATTATCCTTGGTATTCTTAAGTGTTGCTAGGTGGTGATAGAGGAGACGATCAAAAAACCGAACCAATTCTTCGTCGCGAGTTTTATCGTTAATATTATTAATATTACTACCAGCTTTTGGAACTTTTTCCCCAATTTTAGGTCCAGTGACAAGGGGTTTAGCTTGAGGCGGGGGAACTTCGTAGTTTCTCATAGGTTTAAAATTACCTGTAATGGTTTTTGAAAAAGAATTTTATATTGACAATATTAACTAATTAAGCAATTATAACTTAAATCCTATACCCAAAAAGAACAAACGTAGTATTTATGAACCGACCTGCCGAAGGTTGGTAGTAACTGTTTATGTCGTTGACTCCGTTGTCATTGGTTTCGGTGGGTTTAAGGAACCGCAAATCGTTTTTACTTTCAATCTGAACGAGGAATATGCAGGAGATGAGAAAGGCGATCGTCCAAAAAGCCACGATGGCCGTCAGGCATTGGGACCGGTCAAACCGGGGTTTAAGCGGTTGAACTATAACTCGGAAACGTTCACAGGCTATGCCTAGTAGATGGGGCGGAGTACAAATAAAAACAATGTTAATATTTTAAAAATATAGGAAAGTAAGTTTATAGCCGAGTTTTAAAAGATTAAAGAAAAATCTGGTTATTAAACAAAATTTTTTTTTTGAAACCCCCCCCCCAAGCTTTACAACTTGCTACGCCATTGGAAAATATTAACCCCCTTCCCCCGGCCCTTTCGCAGCAACTATAATGCAACAATGTTGACTCAGTTAGTTTAGTGGGAATATCCCAGAGTGTTCGATGTCGCACGTAGGCAGCTTTATTTAAAAAACATACACATAAAACAACCCCCTGGCTTCTTAGTAAACCATTAAAACAACATGTCCGATGGTCATTAACATAGGGTCGCCGGCATGCGAGCAAGTTAAAGGTGCCCACGGCTATTACTTTTAGTTAAATATTCTTATTCTCAATATTCGAGGAGTCAAAGCCTTAAAGGCTGATTTAAAATGGGTAAATTTCAAGTATTCTTGCTCCCCAACCGGTTGCAACAATATTGCTCGTTTATACCAATGTAGCTAGTTTAATGGAAACATCCCAGACTTGGATGTGGGATCAACCAAGTAGGCCAGTAGTTTTTTTGAAAAAATGGATAACCGCATAAATGAGTTTGAGAGGCCCATGTTAATCATGGTAAATTAAATTGTAGGGTACTGATGTCCGTATTTCAAGAATTCACCGATGCATGCAGGGTCAATGATTGATCAAACTCAAAAAACCACCTCCTCACGAAATTTGGCTTTTTGAGGCTTGCGTACCTGTTTAAGAGGTTTTTGGAACACTTAAATTAGGTACATAAAAAACTCTAAAAATGGTACAATAAAAATACACAAAGTTTCTCACTCACCCAATATAGAATACACTGAGCAAACGGCGGCGATGCAATTAAACATGATAAATAGGGAATAGATGTGACAGGTCGTGGTGGCGCTGAAACGTTCCCTGAATAGCTCGCCGACTATGAGCAGGGGCAGTATAATGATCCCGACCATGAAGTCCGAACCCGAGAGACTTATCACGAACAGATTCGTAGCGTTGTACAAACGTTTTTGAGTCAATAGTGTGGCAAGCAGGAGTCCGTTGGAGGCTACGATCGCAAGACTCAAAATCACGTTGATCGACATCCACAGGACATCTTCGGAACTTAGCGAGACCATCCCTATCATGTTATTTGCAGCTAGTTTGAGCTGAATTTGAATTTAGGTCAATCGATGGATAAAGGTTATTTTAGATGTGAAGTTTTTATCAATAACCTGTTTGCTTGCAACTATATGGTGAGTTGAAAAGGGCGATTGGGAAAAAATCGATTAATGTGCTTCAAGTTATAATGGGCAATTTTAAAAAAATTGGTGAATCCAAGCTTTGTTGACCTCTTTTTGTAAGATTGTAGAGCACCATAAGCGTAAAATAATTGCAGGTTGGAAAGGAGTTAGCTTTTGAGGAATAATAAACGTATAGGGAAAAATATAAGGTAGGCTTGAAGCTTTCAAATTAAATGGCATTGAAGAACGTCGCGCACGGCAAGTAGATATTGAATTTGCAAAGTTTTCCAAGACAATGCCGGCTAATTTAAATGAGTAATCGGTAGGGTTCCATGCTTTCAGACTAAGATAATTGTAAATATCTCTTTAAGATTAATTCTTTCAATAATTATAAGCGCGGCAATGAAAAATATTTTCTGGACGTCAACCTTATCGGGGTTACAGGTTTTTAAGTTTTTAGGCAAAAATTGACTAGATTTGGCGATTGAGCAATTTGTTGAAAGCGCAAAGGTAGAATTAATGTGTTGCTGAAAGGGTTGATTTCGGATATAGGTCGCTTATACTACAATAAAAGCAATGTTAATAATAAATTATTGTCATAGTTTGGGCAAATAAATTATTAACATTAAAAATTTGATTAAAAAAAATCAAATAATAAGTGTGATAAATAAATTAAAAACAGTGAATTTTGGTGACTCCGCAAAAAAATAAAAAGAAAAATATGACAATTAAACATGATTGTGTGGAAAAATCAATTGAAAACAATTCTTATTAATTAATTAATAATGTCTGCAAATAAATTATAAACTTAATAAAGTTTTCATTAAATTACAATTACAATTTTTTGTATTTAAAAGTCGTAGGCAACGCAACGACTTGACCAAAAAGGAATTTACTTGTTTTTAACATTTTCTATAAAAATACCAATTTAAAAAAAAATAAAGAAAAAAAATGTTTATAAAAGATATTTTAAACACTTGCAGTCCGCAGATACAACTATTTTTTCATATTTTTCATTTTTTAATCAACAAAAACTAAAAATGATAATAATTTAATGCGTACGTAAGGCACGGCACGTTTACAAATTTTTAAGATATTTGATTTTTTGAAAAAAATTAATTTAATGTTGGAAAAAAATTTTTAGTGTTAGAACTTGTTATCATATTTAAAAATTAGTATGTTTGGATTTAGATATAAATCAAATAAATTTCATAGAGCAACAGCACCGGGAATAGGCAAATATTGTAAACAGTTAATAATTTGCGGGTGTAAAAACCCAAATTTTAAAAATTTCTTTTTTGAAAAAATGAAGAACTTTGAATGCGCCCATATCAAACATTTCGCCACAAAAATTAATACATAACTTAATTATGCAATTTGAAACTTAATAGCATATTTAAATATCTTTTAAATAAGGTGGTGAAAATTTAATTATAATGAACTATTGTCAATCCACCTTCGAATAGTGGGTCAAAAATAATGAGTAGATATAAAAAGAAAAAGTAAAATTTTATTTTTAAAAAAGCCATTATGTTAATTAATGTTTTGTTTGATGATAATGAATGCATTTAATATTATGTTTGCTTCTAAACCGTAGTTAATACAAACTTAACAACCCAAATGAACAAAATTAAAACACGAATTAATTGAAAATAAAAAAATTAATAAAAAATAGAAGCATTCGGCAAATTATTACATCGTAAAAATCAACTTGACCAAGAATGATAATTAAAAAAATTAATAGGTCATTATTACACAAAATCAAGACTTTATTGGGCCAGGTGGCTCCAGGAAAGCATATTAATTTTAAACGATTTTGATTTTGAACAAGGAAAATCAAGAATTATTAATATTTAGTAATAACCCTAAAAAATTTCAAAAAAAAACTGAAATTTCGTGAGAAAAGTCTACTTTGACATGTGAATCTTTACGTAATTCTTACGTTGAATTTTAAAAACATTCATAAAACATAAGTGTTAATATGCAATTAAAATTGTAATCTCTATTGATAAACAGATTTGACATGGATTGATAAAGTTTTTACTCAGATGTTTTTTCTCGTTTCGCAGAAAAATGAGCCATAAAAGTTGTTAAATTTCCTGTCAGTTAATCCCATGACGTCTGAGGAAAAAAAAGTGATAATTGGAAATTTAAATAAATTAAAATGTGGCTCAAAAAAATTTCCTTTATATTACATCAAAAATTATGTAATGTCGACAAACCTTGAAAATGTTTTATTTAAACTTCTCTTATAACCTATGGTATGGTTTACCCGTCAGGGCTTTTTCTCATATAAATTCAGCGGCCGTGCAGATTTAACACACGCCAGTGACCTTTAGACCTAGGTTCTCACAAAAATAAACTTGGCATTTGTTGGCCCTCACCGATTTAAACCAAGAACACTTATTAACTAACTTGAGTTTAAAACACAACAATGCTTAAGAATGCTTAAGATGTTTCTCTCATTCAAGTCAAAATATTACAGGCCTAAAAATCGGCTGAAAAAATCAGCGAGCCAGGCTAAAAAAAATTTAAAAATATTTTGGCTAATGCCGGTAGTTAAGCACATTAAAATCATTGAAGATGATATTTATTCATACTTATAAGCAGACCGATACTTGGAAGCCCTGTTTTAAATAAAAACACTTTTTACGTTGTTCTAATTGAGGCTCCCCTGTAAAAATTAGTTTTAGCTATTATTAATATATATAGGCCCCTTTCATTCAATCATCACTCTAAAATTGAATATCAATAAATCTCTACCTTACAAATGACATTAAGTTTATACCTTTTGAAAGGACAATAATAATAATCCAAAGAACATGGAATTATTGGCAAGATAATTTGGAATATTGAAAGATTCACAAGCAATATTAGAGGGCGTTAAGTTGTTAAAAGGTTAGTATAATTTGAATTTCAAATTTTCGACATGTTAACCGGAATTTCCCTTTGATGTTTTATTAACGTTATTAATTTTATATTAATATTGTCAAGTTTAAGTGATATATAAAAGTTTACAAATAAAAAAAGTACAATAAATTATAAATTAAAATTTAATGTTAAAAATAATTATTATTAATATAAATTCATTTTTCTTTTATGGAATTATAAAAAATTATATCTAAATTTATATGTTTTTTTTTTAAAAATTGGCATTTTTATGAAAAAAACAATGTTAAAACGATTATTACGATATAAAATTCATTATTATTCTTGTCTAAAACGACATTTTCACGAGTTGATTTGTTATCGTATAACAGTGTCGGAAATGATAAACTAATTGGTTTTGAATATCATTAATAATATCATTTGTTTTTTATTTTTGAAAAAAAAAATTCCCTGGGTTGGTTCACATTACTTCCAGCCTGTGTGTCGTTAGGGTTTGCGCGCGAAAAAGTAAAATAAAAACGCGGTTATATCGAGTCCCATGGGGATATTAGTTTGTGAATGTTGTAACCTAAGAAATTGCAGGGTTATGAGTGATACTTCAAGTTTTTATAATCTTTTGTATATTATTCTTGATCTTTCAAGCCTAAACGCAATTTATTTTAGGCTCCATGAAGATACACTTTTTGAAACAAATAACACATATTTAATTATATTAAATCTTAATATTTTTAACAAATAATATGATTTAGTAGGGAAGTTGAAGCAGTGTATACCTTTTTTAATAGCTTGAATAAATGTAAATTTTATTTATTAAAACAATTATTGTCCTAAATGTGTATTTTGGTGACTTGAAATAATTCAATGTTAATAATCATACAAATCGAATATATAGTAACTTAAGTTGTCTACCTATATACCCCATATGATCACATTAGACTTCAACCGGGCAGTGATATTCCGGCCCGGCTACCCGACATATTTTTTATTAACTTTGGCCCAGCATGGTTGAACCTGCGGTTCGGCTCACCCCGGCCAAAATTTACAATGACGGTCCGGAATTTCGAGTTACGAGCTCTTAATTATTTTCTATTAAATCATTGTAAACAAATAAGTGTAAAAACACCTCTATCGTGTAAGCATTAGTTTTTAATTATAAGGCAAAATGAGGTATAAAAAACAGGCCCAGCTTGGCCCCTAATTTTTTTCCTGATTTAAGCCCGGCCCGCCCGAATTTTCTAATTTAAGCCCGGCCCCGTTTTTGGGGGGCCGGCCGGCATCCGGGTCCTTGATCTCTATTTCACATTGGTAAATTTAACATAAATATGGCCACCAGTTTTTTTTTACTAGTTATAAAGAAACCCAAAACACAAAATCTATTTGCGAATGTAACAAATTCAAAACACCATCTAGAAGTTTTTTGAAAGCATAGATTTTCGTATAACTTCAATCAAATGTTTATATAGGTTTCGGCTAATGAAAAACGATAATTGTCAGTGCCGAATTATTGACTTATATAAAGACTTCCTTGACGCTTGGGCGCTTCATAAAATAGCAAATTTCTGTCGATTCACCGATTCCCATGTCAATTTTCATTCAGATAGTTTTTTATAATGAAAAAATAACATTAAACAGACAGACATATCATGGAAGATAACGTAAGCCCAAAAAATGTGATAGGTTGGATAAACAATTTTAGGGTATCAAACAAAGATCGTGTCAAATTTAATTCAACTTTATCATAAAAATTATAATGTTGACTCTATCAAGAACGTTGTTATTCTTATGCTTTCGATGATGAGTTAATTATAATGTTATTAATTTATATATTATTATGTCATTTTATGCTCTACAAAGTCTTACATTCGTCCATATTTACAAGTTAAAAAATTTATAAGCGTTCTCAAAACTAAAGCCACCTTTTCCTAAGGTCTTTCTCTTAAATCTCGGGACTCTAACAGTCCTGGCTGGACCATGGCGTTATAAATTCAAAACATTTTATTTTAAAAGTTATAAAATTTTGTTATATGGAGCTTAGCCTCTATTTAGCCGGCGTAATGTTTATGGGTTGTTCCAAATTTTATACGCAAAATGCGTCGGCGGATTTATTTTTTTCTTAACATGCAAGGCTGGTATTTGTTCTGGACGCTAACAAAGCTATTCCTATCCCCCAGCTCGCACTCTTATATGTTAATGAGAGGAGGATCTTAATGCACATGGCATTTATTCAGACTTATGATAATCTTTTAATCCCCGAGGAGGTCCCCCCATTTGCAGCTCCTCGCCCGGTGTACAAAATATGATGCGCGCCAACTCATATAATCATATTTTTTCAAATCCGAAAAGATTTGAATAGGGCCTTCGACGTATTTTCATAACTAACTAACTATTATAAGTATGCGTGTCAGCCGGTCCGTTTAAAATTGAATTAAGCCATCATCTGTTTTGGTAGGTCAGTTTGCAGACGAAAAGGCAAAGGCTCGTTAATCCTAGGGGAAAGAAGGGCAGACATATATATAATAATACGGTGACGTTCAAGTTGCCAAACTATATATCCTATAATTTTTAATTTTTTTATTGATATTTTCTTAGGCGCTAAGTTATGTACCAGGCCCATTAAATTTTGCCTTCACCCAGTGGAAAGTTGAAATATGAAATAATATAATTGCAATGACACAAATGTCGAGCTATATGTAGAAATCTTGCTTATAAATGAGTATTCTTCATTTTTTATAAATTTAAAATAAGTGATATATATAACTGAATTTATACATATATATATAAGTTAATATTTAAATTTCAAAAATTGCCATTCTAACTCATTTTTACAATCTTAATTATAGGTTTTAGTTTAAAATAATAATCATTTTCCATATTTGGCAAAAAAAATCAGCAATTTATTTTGCTAACCCAAGCGTATCTCGGTATAGTGTCCTACAAAGGACATTAAATATCAAAATCCAATTAACGTAGCTTGCCGTTTTTTTGTCTCCCTAAAATTCTCCAGGGAATATTTACAAAAATCCTATTTAGGCTTCTCTCCTATAAAAAACCAAGATTCGATCCGAAGTTATTAATTAAATTGAATTTGATTCACGTCTGATCGTGACCACGTGAAAATTGTTCATTTAAAGCCACGGGGGACCTATAAATTATATCAAAGTCTGACAAAATTGCCTAATATTCGCTGATTTTACTTATAATTAATTACTTGACTTATTAAAGCCTTATTTTAAGTTTAAAATATAAAAATTATTTAGGAGGATTGTTAGTAAGTCGGGATAGGTGCTGTATGCTCATGGAATGTTTTGCACTCATGCCAAGTAGCGCTGAGCCTGTGAGTGATCACCAGAAAAAGCAATATGCCATTTTTTTCTTAGAGCCTAGGCGTAAATCTTTAGGTTGCCGGTGTTAGTTAGATCTTACTTAAAAGGGAGAATTTTGAAAAATTTCACCAATCTCTAAAAGTCAGAGCTCTGACGGGTGTGGCGCGCCCCTCATAAGTTATAAGGTCTGGGGAACCTATAATACCAGCTTTTATTGTAGTTGTAAACCTTTTATGGTCATAAATTTTAATATAAAGCCTGAAGGGGTTTAAAAAGGGCAATTTCGTAATTTGTTTTAGTGCCCCTATTATTTCTGGGAGTCATAGTTTAAATGACCTACAGAGACCCGTGTACTTTCTCATTATTTCTTTATTAGCCAAATAAATTGCGCTAGTCAGCTCTCCTTATTTAAATTTTATCGTTTTTTTTTTAGATTTTTGATCTTCGGTGCAATTATAGAATAGCAAATAATATAATTTCACAACTGTAATATCTGATGTATACAAAATTGGACATTGACCCCAAATTTATAGATTACAGTATCCAAGTTTCAAATAAAATTGTGTTTAAGTCGACTAGGTTATTAAAGTTTTGTAAGGTGGTACAAATAGTTTTAAAACCGTGCCTCTAATATATGAGCACACAAACATTTTCAATTTCGTATGTCGTAATTATAGCTATTAAGTTTAATTAAAATTGCTCAAGACAATTTAAACTTTGTTATTATTGAATCTCATTAATTTTGATTTACCTAAGGAATTTTTTTGGAAGTCCTATACATATAAACTCATTTTTGATATGCTGTGCCTAAAATTTTAGTTTCATACTTAAGTAAATATAATGATGGTATTGTCAATCATTCAACAAAACAAATAAATGTAGATTTTTGAAATGAGTTAAATTTATAATTACTGTTTTTATTTTCGGAATCAAAAACACAAAAAATAATTTTTAACTAATTAAAAATATATAAAATAATACTTTGAAACCAATAACATATCTAGTTGATATAATTTATTAAATCAACCATTTTCTTTTGAATTTTTATATTTAAAAAAAAATTTCATTTATAATTGTAAAATTGTTCAATAGAGTCAAAGAAATTTTGAAAATATACCATGTTTAAATGGGTTAAGATAAATTAAATAAGATTTCTAAATATACTTAAAGCAACTGCCCAGTAAGAAATTATATTAAAAACAATGGTTAATGAAATTTTGATGTAAAAACTCAAGTTGGATCTCTGAACGTGCCCTGATTTACAAAATACATTTCATATCAATTATGAATAGTTTTTAAATTTTAATTTTACAATGCATAATTAATATAAAAATTAATCTTTGATTATTTTAGACAAAAAAAGGTTACATTTTGAACGCAGCCTGAATAATTGATTTTTTAATTCCTGATTCAGGCCAAAAAATAATTTGAAACCAGGTCGGGTCATTTTACTATCTCATTATTGCCTTTTTGCTATTAGTTTTTGTTATTATGGTAAATAAATAAATTTTGTAATCACGTGATAACGAAAATTTTTTCGACACAGTGTTGTTGGTCTTTTTCGTTGGGAGTCGCCAAGCTGAAAATTAATAACACAGTTTTGGACGGAAAAATTTTGTCGAACTTGCCTGGGCCAGAAAACTACGGCGTTTTAACTCTGATTTGGACACTACAATTCAGAGCCGTATACCGAGGCCATTTGGGTGCGGCTAGTGAAACAAAAGTTTTGGAGAAAAAATTGAGCGTATTTGATTAACATTAAGGTGGCTAGTGTAAAAAAAAAGATTATAAACATATCTTAAAACGACCAAAAAACAATTCTCATTTTACGATATTAGCTGTTAAAATTTTTTTTGTTTTAAATTTTTTTTTTGCAATTTTGAAATTAGTACTAGCCGCAGCCTTTATGGTAGCTCGTTTAATAATTAATAGAATTGATATATTTAAATTAGGTTCAAGTTTTGATATTTTTATCATTTTATTTAATAGCCCGACAAATTGCAAACTTTGTTAAATATGTCGGACGCCTAACTGCAACAACTCAAAATTTATTCTTTTTTTGTATGATTTTTAACATTCTTTTATATTTTTAGGGACTTTCTTGAAGCATCATATGGTTTTTATTTCCGGTTAGGTCTATAAGAATTAATAATTTGGGGAGCCCTTATAACAATAACGATATTTTTCTGCCAGGTTTTTTTTAAACTAGGGTGGGGTGGGACTTTTAAAATGCTACTCCTTTATCAAAATACAAAACTCCTAAGGGGTGCCAAATCTTCCGTTCTCACGGTTATGACTGTGATAAGCCTTATTAATATTAAATCAACATTATAAATAATTTTTTTTGCCATTTTCAAACGATGAATTATCGTTAAAAAGACACGAATAAGTAGTGTAAATTACCCCTGCTGGAATAAATTTATTAATATGAATTAGAGGCATGACAGTTGTTTAATCTTTAATAAATAGTTCCAAGGAAGCCTGGATAATTTATTCTAAAATCTAAAACTTACATGTGGTTAGTGTTAAGGTAACCAACTAAACCTTATTATATTATCTGAGATCCTCGTTAAAAAATAGGTGGTAGTTATTAAATAAATAATTAAATCTTAAATAAATTCAACAAATTCTGCCTATGTAATTAAAGAGATGAATTTTTTTAGTTTTAAGAACTAATAATGGGCTGAAATTTTTTTAAAGTTATTTTTAGCATGTGATTAAGCTTTAAAAATGTCTTGTCCGAATATGCAAAAAATATATATTTTAAGCCTAACATCGGTTTTAAATGAATTATATTTGTAAAGTCATATCCCATAAAAGCTTTAATTTTTGGAAGAGAATCAAGATATTCACACGGCTGCGATGTTCTTTTGAGTTAGACAAATATTGCTATTTCCTAGGGATAAACATCTTGGTGTCTTTAACGTTGAATTTCAAAAGCCAATGAAGATCATAAAGATTTGAGACAATAAGAACAAAAATAGAAATGAATTATGTAAAGTCTGAATGTATGTGTGGTCTGCACATAAATAAATTAGTAACCTCTTTTTCAGACCAATAAAATTATGTTTATCGGGATATGTATAAATATGTTTGAAATCTAGCTATATATTTGTTAAAATTTAACAAATTCTTGTAATATTATGGTTTCTTTGTAACATGGAAAACAATGGAATTTTACACCAATCAGAATGCATGTAGCAATAATCCAAAATGTCTTTTTAAAACCATGATTCATGTGTTTTTATACTCATTATTTAATTGACTAAAACAGACATGGCCCACAATACTAATAAAGGTGCACTTGTGAGTACTCGAAAATTAGTAAAGAACCATTTTCCTTGTAAAAATGTATTATATCATAAAAATAAATATTTCTTTATCTGATTATATTAATAAACATAAAAAACAAAAATGATAATATAAAATAGAAAGTTTAATTCGATAAAATGTTAGGATAAAATGTTTAAGTCGAATCAGTATGAATGTTATGATGTTTATAGATATTTCAATATCCGTATTAGTAGTTAATAATGAATTTTATAATATGAATTTTCTTGTGACTTGAATTTTAAAACTCATTTTCCCATACATTTTCAAATTATAAAAATATGTAAAATTACTTAATAAATTAGAAGTTTCTGCGCTCCTTTTTAATGTGCAACTCCTGCAAACTTATAAATTTCATATTTGTGATCATACAAAAAACAAAAATTGTTTGTCGTTTTATCACTAATGTTTGAACCCTTCCAAGGTATAATTTTATATGCAAGGGTTCAAACATGAGTGATAAGACGACAAACAATTTTTGTTTTTGTATGATCACAAATATAAAATTTATAAGTTTGCAGGAGAGTTGTATATATCGGCTCAGATAGCTCAGTGGCAAACCTTCTGCTTCGCAGGAGGTTGCGAGTTCAATTCCGTGAACAGTAGTTTTTTTCTTCGGAAAAATAGCATACATGTGCAACCACTTTGAAGCCTCTGAGCGGCCTGCTTTGGCAGTTAAGTCTAACGATATGTCTAAAAGTAAGAGCTTAGGCTTAAAAACTAGGTCGCCGGCGTGCTTGCAAATCTTACTATTTAACCCGTTGGCAAAATTAATTGCTTTGCACGGGTTAATGAGTCAAAGCTCTAAGTGTATAGCACCCTAAGTGGGGAAAGGTATGGGTGAAATCTCAAACCAATTGTTTGTTTTGTTTTTATACATAGTTGTATTTGAGAAAATATGCCTAAAAATCAATGTGGCCGGCGTGCCCTATTTAACCCTTTGGGGCTATATAAAAGTCGTTTACGAGTAAAATCAAAGCAAAGTACTGACGGGAAAGCCCCCCCCCCCCCAAATAGGTTGGAACCATACCAGAGCGCATTATTATGTATAAAATAATATTTACAAAAGAAACGCCTTATTTTAGCAATTATTTTGACGAAAGGGTGCTGGTAAATTAATATTCCATGCATTAATGTGCCAATTTCTCCACAAGTATTAAAACAATAATTTTTTGCCTTTTGTGGTCAACCTTGAAAAACAAAAACAAAATTTGTCCTTCTTGTGGTGTAACAACAAAATTGGACGCGAGTTTAGGTATGAAGTAACGGTTTTTAGCGATCATGTGTCAAAAACCTTTCAAGTTGAATGTAGATGTTGTGTTATTACTGTTGATGTGACAATTGATTAAGGATGAGTGCAATATTAGCCAGCTTGTCAAATTTTTAAATTTTCCATATATACCGTTTCTTAGTCCAATTTGGTAGTTATCAAAGTTTTAAAATGGCCCATAAAAAATTCAAATTTTACCCTTAAAACGGCGCGTATTTTTGGTTTCCCTTTTGTATATTAGGAAAGGTAGCCGATAGTACCTAAACTTGCTTATGCTCTAAACTGTAATCAACTTATGTCAAATTACATAACAAATTGTTTTTTTTTTAATTTTGTTATTATTGTTAAATATGCCATATAAAATTTAATTTTTGTATTGAGGCCAATGGCCATGTAATTATCGCAGCCAATTTTGCTGATTCTAAGAAAGACTAGCTAAAGTTACATTTTAGCAAAAACACCTCGAAAGTTGATTAATTTCGTTTGAGGGGGGAGGATAGGAATGATAAGCTAAAATATTGTCAATTTTTTGGAGATTACATTATATTACCATTTTAATTAAAAAAAATAAAACTCATTGCATCTAATTAGTTCTTGATAACACCCACGCACGTAGAGGAGAGTCTATAAAAATACATATTAGAAAAAATGAGGTTTGATTGTCCTGAACTAAAGTAAACATTCATGGCGCCACCAATGCGCTTCGGTCACCTTAGGCTGGCCGCTCCCCGCGCTTTGTGCACCTCAATGTTCGTTTTATTCCAGGCTAATCCCTTAGCATTAGTTAAAAGTTGTATGGTGGATGTTAGTTATTGCATACTTTAAATAAAAAACCTATATTCATGCATTAAATAAACATTGAGAATGTCATAGTTCTTCCATAACTCCTGATAAAAAGGATAGAATAATTTGAATTAGAGTTCAAACCGGGCCGTATTCTGGTCCGCCCCGCCCGACATATTTTCTGATATAGGTCCGGCCCGAAATAGGATTTTTTTAATTTTAGGCCCGACCCAGACCAAATTAAAAAATACGGCCCTAAAATTATTTATTACAAGCTAAAATTTTGTAAAATTATCAATAAATAGTGGTGAAGTAAACCCCTTAAGTTTTAGTTAATAGTTTATAATAATAGGGTATGAGATTTAAAGCCTCGGCCAGGTTTGTCCCGTAATTCATTTTTTTTAAATTAGAGCCCTGCCCGTCCCGCCCCTTTTAAATTTTGGCTCGGCCCGTTTGGGGGGCGAGTTGGCACAGGGGCGGGCTTTCTGGTACTGACTTTCTAACGGCAATAATAAAATTCCAATTTTAGCCATAGACTTCCTTTTTTTAGTTTGGGTAATTTAGATATAAAGCATTTTTTAATGCGACCTGACCTATATTGATAAGTTTTTGAATATTCGCACTCATTTTTATTTGTAAGGGATTATCGGAATCTAAACGCCTGCCGAGAGCTGGGCGAAAATTCAAAATTCGTCGGAAATTAAATAAGAAAAGACAATATTGGGCAGGGACACAATTTAACATTGTTTTTTATTATTGCTTTATTGATTTTGTTAAGGACATTAATGACCTAATTATTTTGATTTTAACATAGAAATATCATTGGCAGAAAACTAAATTTTATGAAAACATAAAAGAATTTATTCCCTTGATGGCATTATCTCATAAATATATTTCGTTTTTCTTACATTCTCCCGGCTTCGGCTCCTTACATCCGTCCATATCGAAAAAATGGCCTTTTTTGACCAAATTGACAGATCGAGAATACCCTAAAAAGAAAAAGAATCTTTATTTCATATAAAAATCCCCTGTAACTTATATTTATCATCGTATATGAGACATAAAATTTTTAAATATATCAAGCTCTTACATCAGCATTTAGATAATATAAAATATTTCGCGCCCAAACTTGAATACGACACGATTATTATCGGGTTTTAATAATTATTTGAAGTTTAAATTTAACAGTTAAGCTGTTGTAAATATGAAAAAAAAATTCAATTTATTTTTGTTTCTAAATCTTTTTTGTTTTTTTTAAATTTTTCTAAAATTTTGTTTATAGCTGACTAACTAAGTTTGATTAGAAACGGGAAACGAATTTGAAAATCCCTAAGATGGCAGGTTTAATTTTCGTAAGCTCATAAGTCTCAAAAATTTGTTGACCTGTGTAATGAATTTTGTAATTGACTTCTTAATTTTTAATTTTATTTATTTAAAAGCAATCAATGTGGAACGGGCCAAATACAAATTTTTTGGCCAGGTTGAATCAATAACAGATTCGGGCGAGTAGGGTCTAACATAAAAAACATGTCATAGTCGTAAAATAGAACCTTAATCCCAAATAAGTAAAAAAAAAATTGGCTTAACACATATTTAACCTTTCTCTTACCTACAAACAAACTCAACAGCCTTAGGAAAATATCGTTTCCAGGATGTATTCTTAATTATTTAAGGTGTTGGACACAATACATCGTGACAAAAAAATGCTTTTAGAGTTCGAACCCGTACCCGGCCTGACATATTTTACCCTTTAGGCCGCCCGTTCGATGTGTCAAATCCGCCCAAAACTTTGTTTTTATTTCCTGGCCTAACCCGGAACAGGCCGAAATTATAAATACTTATCCATCCATTGCCGTATGTCGAAATAATGAGCTTTGATAACGTATTTGTCATGTTTTAAAATTCAGTAAACAACACCGTATCTTAACCCTAACTCCAATTTAATCCAACCCTAGTTAATTTTTATACCTAGCTTTACCCAAATAAACCCGCAATAATGTTGTAGGGGCCCTAAATTTTCGGACGCTTTTGTAATTACAAAATGAGTAAAGCGGTTTATAAGTATGGCCTAATGCGCATTCACAAGAAAGTTATGCGTGAAATCAAAAAAACTTGTAAAAAAAGTGGGCGCTCATGAAAAATTAATGCGCGTTAACATAAAATACCTTGCGTAAACAACATAGTTACATTGAATCCTCTAATGAGACGTCTTAATTTGGAGTTATTTTGAAAAGTATAGCACATAAATTAGTCTCAGTGTCGTAATAGGCAAAAAAAGGCAATATTTTCTCCATTCCCTGGAGGATATATATCAGGTTGCATAACGAATGAATATGCAAAAAACAAAAATATCCCGATTCTACCATGTAATCAGGGACGTATTGGGGGGGGGGGGGGGGGGGGGAGGGCAAAGGCAGGCCGTTCGTTGCCCCCCTTTAGAAATAGCTTTTTAATTTTTTTGTGAAATTTAACGCTAATTTTTATTTATTAAACAGAAATCGGAATATGCTGGTATATTTATTATTTTTTGGCAATTTTGCGGCTTTTTAAAATATATTGTACAATTATAATATCAAAATTTAGCTTAAGTTCTCTGAATTATCATCAAGTACTATTACGTGTTTTTGTCATAATAAAATAAACATGTAATATACAACTTAATAATTATGTTTCATAATTGTAAATGTTTTATCTATTAAAAATATAAAATAGTAATATACTTTTTGTTATAATAATTAAATTTTTTATTAACACAACTATTCTTCCTAGCATACAAAGGGCTCTGCTTATTGTTCTTTCACTACCAGTAACCACGTGTACAATTGAACGAAGCTTTAGCACAATGAAGCGCATAAAAACATATTTAAGATCTCAAATAAGCGATGATCGATTATCATCCTTGTGCTTGCTTGCCATACATAAGGTCATAATAGATAACACTGAATTAATAGATCGAACCTTAGAGTGGTTTTCAATAGATCCTAGAAGAATATCAATTTCTTAATTCTGTTTTCTTTATAAAATTTTTTTTGAATTTATGTCATACATTAATTTAATTATGATGCAATATAAATAAATAATGCTAGTCATAATATGATCATCCATTAAGCAACAATGTAATTCTTTAATTTTTCTCCTAAAATTTCTTGCCCCCCTTTAGAAAAAGTTCTGCCTACGTGCCTGCTTGTAATAACTATATAGTTTATCATTCTGAAATAAAAATTTTATATTTTTTAGTGGCTCTCTGTTTATAGAGTACTTACAAAATTTACTAAGCAAAATACGATTTATTAAAAGACATTAATCTACCATTGTGAAATAAGTATGTTTTATTTAATATTTCTAATTTAAGTTGTTTAAGGATTAAATCAAAAATATCTAACTCATTTATTTAGTATTATCAAATTGAAATAAAACAAATATAAACAAAAACCATTTCCGTATGCTATTGCGCGTAAAAATTGAGTTATTTTTTTTTTAAATTTAATTTCAAATTTGTCTACAGACTTAAAAAAAAGTATGTTAATTGGTAATAAATAATTGAAAACTTTTTTTTTAAAATGCGGTACAATAGACATAAAAAGTCAATGAATGGCCTTACCTCAAATATTTATATTCGAAAAAATTCAAAACTGATTAATTTTGCGACCTTAAAAAAATCTGAATAAAATTTTATATTGAAACTAGTCGTAGCCCGTAATACTAATGGATCACACTACTAGAAATTGATTGATTGATAGGCTAAGTTCAGCTTTGTAATCGTAACTTGCAAGAAATTGTTTTGTATAATAAAATAGTTTTTTAAATATAGAACATAGAATATTATTTTTACTTAACTAATTTCAACATTATTTTAATAAAGAAATTATAAATTTAAACAGCTAGTTGTACAAGATATTCCCATATCCTGGTGGACTGGTTGTTCTATAACTCTCGAAAGTGTAAGACTTTGAATTACCCTAAATGGATGTTACCAGTACGGCAAAAGTTCCGTCTGATGCTAGGCACATCGCAGAGGAGCGTAAAATAATTAATTAATTTATCTACGACTGATGGTAAACCACCGGTACACAGAACCCGACTTACGCAGGCCGCACACAAGGAGAGGTGACATAACTTTGAAAAACGGAACAAAAGACCAGCAAAGTTTAACAATTGTACAATAGCAGTTCGCAATTTCGACGGTCTAACCAAGTCAATTACGATAGCCGAAATCCCCAATTATTCATCACCTATTACTTATTTTAACGCAAACACTTCCGCAATCATCTAATTATATAAATCGACACTACGACAGGTACGATGCCCCCTGAAAAAGGGAGGTGTCGTAGCCCGTAATACTAGTGGATCACACTACTAGAAATTGATTGATTGATAGGCTAAGTTCAGCTTTGTCATCGTAACTTGCAAGAAATTGTTTTTAATAATAAAATATTTTTTAAATATAGAAATAGAATATTATTTTTATTTTTAAAATTATTTTAATAAAGAAATTATAAAGTTAAACAGCTAGTTGTACAAGTTATTCCCATATCCTAGTGGACTAGCCACCAGGATATAAATTCCCTAAAATTGTCTCACGATAAACCAGTCCAATAATCTATTTTTTTTTAACCTAATAAAAAACTGTAATTTGTATTATTCTTTTAAATTAGAAACAAAAAAATAATTAAGCCCCAACATCAGTAGTTAATAATGTTTTGGATCCCAACAGAATAAAAAAATTTTCGGATTGAAATAAATATATTATTTTAAAGTTTAACGTTAATTTAACAATTAAGCAGTTTGATGAAAATTAAAATAATATTTTCTTACCAAATTTTTTTGTTTTTGAATCTTTTTTGTTTTTTCAGCATTTTCTTTATAAAATGCTAGAGTTTTTAGCTGGCTTACACAATGTAATTAGGGTACACGGAATTGAATTTTCTTGCACGTCTAATCTCTAAAGTGAATTTATTTATCTCAAAAATTTGTCGAGCTGTGTTCCAAACAAAAAATTTATTTATTTATTTTTTGAAATAACTCAACTTTGAACGTACCCACATATAAGCTCTCTGTTTCTAGCCTTTTTCTTAGTCCCAATAAAAATAATGACCATTAGATAGGAGAATTCTGATGGAGGAAAATGTCATAATTTATTTTTAACGCATCTAACAAGTATCAAAACAAAATATCTTGAGCACTCACATTATTGTACCGCATCTGATGAGAATACGTTTAAAAACATTGAGGAAAATTTTTCACCAACAGAGCTCAGATGATTAGTAATGATTGCGCATTTGAGAGTTGCAGGCACGCATATTAGTATAAATATAACAAAAATATATGTAACAAATTGAGACATGATGACACATATAAACACATTTTTGGACATGAATAAGGGGGAAAAATATTGAAAATTGTTCTAACATTGGTAATTTCAAAATCCTCAACAGAAACAAGTCAGCCCTCCCCCCCTCCTATAAACAGCACACGATTACCATATGACTGTTTAAAAAAGCTTAGCCGATATTGCCACGATAACACGTCAACTAAGCTTATACTTTGCAATTATCAGGCTCTGAGGATTGTAAATACGTTATGAGAAGTTCGATCGAAACAAATTATATTGGTCATGATAATACATTCATAAACAATGATTTATGCAATTCCACTGTGGGTCCGGAGATTAGGGATAAAACAGTTGTCAAAATAACGAATAAACTTGAAGCTGGAAAACCCAAAATTGGATAAGTCTGTTTAAAAACAAGACTAATAAATACTATATCGATATTGGGCCAGTTTGTCGTCTACTAATATATATTAAACTTGTAAATTCAATTTATATTTTTAATTGTGATTAAATTTTTTTTACGTGCAAACTGGACCTTAGGCCCTATCACCGGTTACTGGCAAAAACATTCGTCTTCTAAATGTAAGTCTATATTGGATATAAATGAATATCAATGCCAATATATTTGTTTTAGAAGCTAAACTTAACCGTAAAATATCGAAAAACATTAAAGGTACAATTCCATTTCAGCTTACTTGAACTAGAACTAAATTATCTTCAGAATTTTGCAAATCTTCTTTCCAAAGCTCCAGAAAACTTTTTGCAAAACAAACAGGTCTTAAAAAGCCTCACTAAGTTAAAACCTTTTTTATGTCAGTTCTAATTATGCCATGGTGGTAAGCTCATTAATCATCTTAATCCTTCCATGGACAAACGCCAAAGTTTTGTATTCACATGGCTTAATATTTTTTAATTAAAATATATTTTTATGGTCGCATTGCATGTGGGGAGTATTTTGTTGACCTTTTTTGGTGAAAAAGTGAATAGATTGGATATTCGGGAAAAAATTTTGTTTATTGGTTATTGTTGAATTATTTTTCGATGTATATCGGCAAATTTTCGTTTATTTATCGACTTATAATTTGGGGAACAAGACAGGCTTCTTCAAAAAAGATAAGTGTCCTATTTTAAATCTTAATTGGTTGGTTTGAACGAAATAAATTAAATTGATAAGAAATATAAATACGCTATTGTATTTGTCCCACACTGGTACAATTTAGATATGTATGTTTTATTAATGGGTCCAGTTTTCGGACTTAATAAATTTAAAGAAAAATTATGAAGATTTGATTGTTTAAATGTAAGGTGAATTAGATAAACAAAACAATCAATTTTTTAACATTACCAATGCAATAAACATTAATCTATATTCAATCGGATTAAGATAATTTACATAGAATTCTTACATTTTGTCCAAAACCTTATCGGTCTAGTTTTTATCGCACGCAATGTATCTACTTAAATCTTCCAAAATGCTATCAAATAAGACCTCGACTGTGTAACAAATTTATGTAACTCTGCAGAAACGAGTTAAAATTGTTCGTTAAGAAACAACATTGACAAATCGTTTAAAGATTTAGTGAAATCAAGAAAATTTAAACTTTTGCATTTTAGATTTTAAAAACAATTAATAGATGGAGTAGGCGTAAATTTCTTTGCGACAATTTTTTTATAAAATTTAATTAAGAAGGGCGTCGCGTTCAATTAATTTTAGAGCGGGACAAAATGTTATTTTGCTCGTTTTTTGGCATTTTAGATAATAAAACTTACGTCTCCAATCTGAAATATTTAAACAGGTTACGCACCCTATAAAGATAGTACATTTGTAAAATGCCTTGCGTTCCTACTTAGGAGGTAAATTTTTGTCGAAAAATTACAAATCTCCTAATTACATTTAAATTTTAAAAAGCAAGGTATATTTAGGTTTGAGAGCACCAAATCTAAAAATTTTTGTTTTTTTAATATTTTAACTCGAAGGCACCTTATATCTAATCCTGTGGCTATTCATTTATTTATGAAGCTAAATTTTGTTAGAGATGGCATAATTAATTATTTTTTACCTTTCAAAGTTTGATACCAAGTTTGTATTTACGACGCCCTCACGCTCCCTTTCGAGCATGCCATCTGACTCAACTAAAGAGCTATACTCCACTGTTACATTATTCTTTTTAACTAACCAAGTTAAATAATTAAATTGTATCCGTTAATAGATGTCTTACAAAATAACCATTTGCAAATCAAAATATCAACAAAATATAAGTTCTAATTAAATGTTTTAAAATTTTTGATAAAAAAAAGTATAATGATTTGATTGTTTAATTTTTGAAAATGGCCTGCTAGTGTCATTGGTCTTCTTTAATAGACCATTAAATAGCTTTTGGGCACTTGGTTTCTCACATTATAAATCATTTTAAAAATAATTTTATAATTAAAGTTAAAAAATTATTTACTATTAATTATAGCTTACACGTTAATTTAAATATTAAATTTTGAATTCTACAACCGTCTTATTTGTCAGTATAATTAATAGGGCTAGCAGGCTTTAAGTAATAATTTCAATATATATTAATCCAAATTAAACATACTACCTATCAACCCTAATTTATTTGATACACGCAATATAACTAAAGATTCAAAGTTCATCCATATTTGGCATCAATTAAATCTGAAACAATAAAATTATACTTTATTTTTTTTTATGGTTAATTTGCCCATCACAGGTGTTTAACTAGTGCAAAATCCCCATTCGACAATAAATTAATTTGATAATCATTCTTCATACAACTCAATTTTTCGCCGAAACATAACCATTTGCGGTTTTGTTTAATTGTTGCGTCTGCCTTAAAAATCGATACGAAAAGATGGTGTGCTATCAATGGACAAAGTTTGAAATTGAAAGATCAATGGTGCCCACCTTATTTTTTAAACATTTTAGATGTACAAGTTTTAATTTGTAACAAAATTAAGACCTTATAACCCATAAATATAAATTAAAAAAAATGCTAGAATAAAATATTAAATGTGTCTTAGTCGTTTGTAAATCCTGTTCAGGTTAAACAGACATTAAGAATAACAAATCTGTGCGGGCTAAAGAAAAATTTTACCGGGTCACTCTAAATTTTACTAAAGGCTTAATAGAATCTAAAATACAAAATGATGACCAAAATTTATGCCTTGGACTAATTTTCAAATTGTGCTTTGCGAGCGAAAATTTACAGAGGTCATTTTTACACCTAAATTTGACCTCAAATTTCCCTATGCACAGCAGATTTTTGCTGTCCAGCTAGTGAATTTTGACCCAACTTAGATTTAAATTTGGAATATTTATTGTCTATATGAAGCTTCATGCACTATTTTTGCATTATGGTTAATGAATATGAGATTTCACGCTAGAATAGCGACGTTGTATATTAAATTTGATTAAATTTATATTAACAATAGAAATGACAGACTACTTCTATATTAAAAGACTTTGTTAGCATGAAAAATGTCTTGCTCGTAAATAATCACGCTTTGTTACAAATCTTTATTTTGCTATTTCAAAATACATAGGCCACACAGCCTTAAAAAATGTTTTGGGCTTTGAGAACAAATTCAGGGTCTCTAATAGGCGGATTCCTTAAGTTTTTGCCCTAAAAATATTTTTTTCATCACTGTAGTAATAAGATTAAAATTATTAAGTAACTGAATGCAGTCGCTGACGTATCCCCAATTTTTAATAGAGGGGGGAGGGGGTTCCGAAAATATTAATATTTTACATTATTGATAACATAAAAGTTATATTTTAATTTAGATATTAATTAATATATAATCTATATAAAAAAAATAGAGCAATTTTTGAGTAAAATTCTTGACATTCAACATGTTTAGAGTTAAAACTCCAATTGCAAACAATATATTTAAGTTTGAAATGTTAAAATATAACACATATTGATAAATTAAAATTTTAGTCCGGAAAATGATTACCGATATGATTTCGCAATAGAAAAATGAGTTCTCTTTAAAAATCGGTTTTTACTTTCTTTTAATCTAGATTTCTTCTTAAAATTTAAAATTTTTTATTTATTGATTGCCGGCAAACATAAAAATTGTTAAATATTGCTAAATGTATAATTTATTCGAATAATTTTGGCCCAATATGTTGCTCTGACATGTCCAAACCGTTTTAGGTTGCATCATTTTGCCTGATTTTAAAGGTTTTTTTTTTCACTGGACAACAAAATTTGGACGACTAAGCATCAATTATGGCAACTATCGTTTTTTGGTTGAGTTTTTGGTGCTAATTACGAATATAAAATCAGAATTTTAGCCAATGCCTCAGATTTTTAGTTATTCGGTGTCAAAATTGAGATTTTTCTATTTTTTTTGGGGGGGGGGGGGGGGGGGGTATTTTGGGCCTCTTTATCATAAAACTTATGGGTAGTAACAAAAGCTTAAAAATATATTTAGATTACGAAAACATTCATTATTAACGTAAGGCATTTATTTTTTATATATTTATTTTTTATTTTTATTTTTATAAAATTAGTGGTTTTGGTCATAAAATCCGTTTTTTGATCCTAAATAACTTGAATTGCGAATAATTTCAAGCTATAACTTTTTTTAGATATGCTTTAAGGAATCTGAATATCCCGATAGATTTTTTGGAAAATTAATAGTTAAAGTAATTTCGTGAATTTTTTTTCTGAACTTTGGACGCGGTTTAAAAAAAATTGGAGGCATTGGAAAAAAAGTAAACCCGGGATCGTTATCGCAAGAAAATTCTCTACAAAACCCTCAAAAAATTATTTATGTTGTTTTTTTTGTTGTCCAGTTTCATTTTCAAAACTAGATGGAGAAAATAAATCCCAAATGGCCGTTTATTAAAGTCTTGAATTTACAAAATATAACCGAATGACGAGATAATAAAAAACGGTAAATAGGATTGTAATAATTATATGGTACTTTATATAACAGGTCGACAAATATTAATGTTAGAAAAAAGAAGTTTTTAACATTGAACTTGGATTCCCATGATGGCCTTATATCATAATCTTTTCCGTTATATAATTTCTTTAAACTTCAAAAATTTTGCTCCGTCCATATCGAAAAATGGCCCGTTTTGACTAAATTGACAGATTTGGGGACCTCGAGAACACCCTAAAGAGAAAAATAAAGAATTTTTTTGCATTAAATGACTTGATATTTTTTTATCTCAAATAAAGATAAATAACATTTTAGTATATTAAGCTCTTACACCAACATTTAGATAATACAGAATTTTTCGCGTCCATGGCAGGTTTGATCTCGGTAGTTAGCTCATAACCAAAAATTTTTTGACCTGTGTAATAGAATATTTGGCATCCCAACCTAAATATGACACGATGTATTATTTTAATGAATATATTATTTAAAGTTATAATTTAACAAATTTTTTAATTAATTTTTGTTTTCGAATCTTTTTTGGTTTACCATTTTTCCAAAATTTTTAATGTTTATAGCTGACTTACAAAGTTTGATTTTATTTCCAAGGAATAAACACATAAAATACCAATGGCTGCGGCTAATGCTTTTTTCAAAATTGTAAAAAAAATATTTAAAAAAAAATTTAGCGGCTAATATCAAAAAATGAGAATTTAGGTATTTTGGTCGTTTTAGGATATGCCTAACAAAATATTTTTTTTTTTTTAAATTTTTTTCAAAAAATTTTAAAAATTTTTAATTTTTTACATTAGCCGCCTACACGTTATTCAAATGCGAGCGATTTTTTTTTGTCAAAACTTTTTTTTCCCACAAGCCGCAGCCAATACTACATTAAATAATTGTGCATCGATTAAAATAAAAAAAAGGGCACCGTTAAGGTAAAATCATTTCACCTTCCCTAAAACATTAACTTAGAGAAATTTACGTCTTTAGCTTCCATTAAGTGCAATAAAGACAACTTCCAGCAGGGCCGTACCAGCCTATCTCATGGGTCAGACATTTGCTGAGGGCGCTTCATTGATTTTACTATTATTGTTTAGAATTCTATTTTATCATATATATTCTAATTCATTAAGATTTTTACCATGCATCATATTTCAATAAATTAATATTAAAAAAAAATTATTTTTATTGTTACCTCTTGTTCTTTCTATATAATAAATAAGGGGCATTTTTTTTTGCCTAGGGGCGCTAGAGAAACCTGGTACGGCCCTGACTTCCAAGGTTGCACAGTTTGGATTAAAGAACAAAATTAGATAATAATTGCACACAAAATTTGGAGACTTATGAGCTAACTTCAGACACCAGACCTGCCTACTCAGAGATTAGTTTTCGATTTTTTCTAATAAAATTTTTTAAGCCAGTTATAAACATTGAGAATCAATGAAAAAATGTTAAAACAAAATATCCAAAGCCAAAAAATCTTAAAAAAGTATATTATATTTAAAACAATTTAACTAAAAAATTTAATCTTATAAGGGTAAGCGAATTTGAAAACCCCTAAGATGGCAGTGAGTAGGGAGCACTAAAATTGCTAATTGAAGACCACGTATTTTTCTTTAAAATAATTTAAAAATAAAGTTCGTAGCTTAAAAATTATTGAGGTTATAGAGGTTTAAAAATGGGGTTTGTTTAAACCCCACTGTAGCATTTGCTTTACAATTTCTTTACCCTATAATTTGCGGGTTAATGTTCTAAAATTTTTTTTAAACAAGCATCAGACAGTATTTATAGTATTTTTTTTAATCAATATTTAGTAGTAGACGTTTGTTAAATGACCATGTCATTTTTGTTTTAATTTTTAAAAAAATAAGAAACGCATATGTTCACACTAAGGCATATTTATCATATTGGCGCCTTTGACAGAAACAGGTGTACGTTTTATATAAAAATCCCGTTGTTTTTAACTTTACTAACAAACTTAGGTACTCGGAACTCTCTCATAAAAATGACGTCATTTTGTACAATATCTGTGCTGTGCAATATCTGTGCTTTTTCTTGGTTCAAGAACTATTACCCTTTAAAACTTAATATCATATACCATCATCATATATATGAAATATGTAAACTAACTAGCCCATGTGGCCCGGCTCCGCCCGGGCAACTTGACATGTTAATTAAACTGATTGGCTGTGTACACGACATTTTAAGTAAACTGATTGGCTGTGTACACGATCAGTCGATATATTTAAATATTTAATTTGATTATAAAAAACCAAATTATTAAAAAATAAATAATTTAAAAAAACTTATTAAAATTTAAAAAGTTTTTTAAAAATATACATAAAAATTAAAAAAAAATTTTTAAAAAAAAATTCAAATAAAATTGAAAAATTTAAATAAAAATCCATGAAAAAATATCAAATATTTAAAAAGCTTTTTTTAAAATATACATAAAAATTAAAAAAAATTTGTCTAAAGAATTAAATTCCAAATAAAATTGATATTTTTTTCAAAGTAATTCATAAAAATTGTGAAATAATAAAAAAATTTATTTAAATTTAAAAAAAAATTCATGAAAAATGAAAAAAATTTTTTAAAAAAATTAAATTTTAAATAAAATTGAAATTAATCAAATAAAATTGAAAAAATATCAAATATTTAAAAAGTTTTTTTTAAAATATACATAAAAATTAAAAAAAATTTGTATAAAAAAATTAAATTCCAAATAAAATTAAATCTGACATAATCCAAATATACCAAAAGCTTGAATAACTAATTAATCTAATTACAAATTCAAGTACTAATTCAGACTAAATCTATTTAATTCAATAAATTAAAATAGTAACATATAAATCCCTAAATAGAAACCTATTTGGTAGCAAATATCATCATATCAAAGATCTGAAGTTAAAAGAAAAGAATTATTTCTATATACTTTCCTATGAAAATTAAAGCAAATACAGCCCAAAAAAATCAGTATTAAATCCAAAAACTAACTCTGAATGACTTTCCGACAAATCAAGACTCAAAGATCCTATAATTTATACTAAATGATTTAAGTCAATTGTTAAAAAACAAAAATCTAAACATACCTTCAAATGTACGGGGTCGACAGTTTGACCGATAAAGTTGTACGGCTTATAAGGGCACAAATCATATATTTAGGCATAATAAGATTAAGCTAATTCCGGGGCTCATCACATGCAGATCTTGCATCTGGGAGTAAATCACAGTTGTCTTAAGGTACAATTATTCAGTATAATATTATAAACAAAGGGGGTCCGGGCCCGGACCACTTTGGTTAATATAATAAATTAATATAAACATTTCAAATAGAATATATATGTATTATAAATAAAATTTAACTTTTACGTATTGCCTGCTTATAGGTGTATTTTTGTACCTGAAAATATATGGCTAGCAAAACAAATAAAGTAGCTATGTCAATCACTTTATACCACAATAAAACTATCATTAAGGAATAGGATAAGACAAATTTTGATCGTTTTGGCGACCTTCTTGTGTGTTAATTTAATTCGTACAGAGCAACATGATTTCCAGGGTTTGGCGCCCTAGGTCTTTCACACCGCTATAGCTGAAGAGCTTCAATTTGCATAAATTTTAAGGACCTAACTTGCTTACATATATTATGGATAAGGACGTTTAAAAAATATTTTTTAACTACTCTTTAAGACCGAAATCCCAAAAGGTACATTTATGTACCTTTCGGTACCGGGCAGCTAACTCGGCTCCTATGGGCTAAAAGAGTCTGAAATTTTGAGAAAAGGTAAAGGACTATACTATTATGATTCGATAAAAATTTAAGAAAAATCTGTAGTCAGAATTTTTGTCAAACCGATCCCGAGTGTAAAGTTCAAATTTTAATCCCCTGTTTAACCTTAAATATCTCGGTAACGGAAGCTGATAAAATCTCAAAACTTTCCAAAAACGTGGGCAATATTATAATTATAACCTAAAAAAATTTCAAAATAAAACCTTACCATTTAAAGCCCTGAGAGAATTTCGTAGTTTAAACAAAAAATAAAACTTACTAGTGGATACAAACTCGACATTCCTAGGCACCTTTTCGACAAACGATTTTTTTTTATCGCTACTGCTCGAAAAAACTTTTTAAAGTTAGGTTTTTCACACCCACCGGAAGTCTCGATCGCTTCCTAACTATCTTTCCGCACACCTTCTCAACCTACCCTACAAAACCACACCTCACACGTCGCTCAACTACAAACCATCTCCGAGATCTAGCGTAGCAAAGAAAAATCGAGTTTGAAAATGAAAATTGTATAGTAGATGATTTGGTTAAGGATATAATTGCTGTATTATAAAGATATATTTTATGCGCCATACATATTGCTTTTTATAGCAGAGTCACTCCAATCACAAACTTATTACGACTAGGCTCACGGGGTACTCGGAACTCTCTCATAAAAATGACGTCATTTGTACAATATCTGTGATGTACAATATCTGTGCTTTTTCTTTATTCAAGATTAATCACCCTCTAAAATTATTTTAATATCATATACCATCATTATAAATATAAAATATGTAAATTAATTGATTTGGTTAAGGATATAATTGCTGTATTATGAGGATATATTTCATGCGCCATTTTGCTTTTTATAGTAGAGTTACTCCAATCGGCTCACGGCAACGTAGAATATTTTTTTAAATAATTTTTGTGTTTTTATGCTTTTTTTAAAAAATGAACGAGATATTGCATGGCTTTAGCCATAGCCACCTGAGAAAATGAACGTATAGAAATTATTTTCACCGCCAAAATCATACTACAAATGTGAGGTGGTTAATTGACAACGAAATGCTCGATCCTTTATACATATCTCAACTAGTTTTAGGTAAACAAATTTTAATTTAAACGCGATTTAGGGTTTTTGCAAGATCATAATATGAAAGTGACTTGTGAGTCATTTAAAAAAGAATGTCCATGGTTGGGTTACGCAGTTAAGCCTACTGTATCTTTATATGAAATTCTTTATCAGTATTCTCTCTACCAAAAAGGTTAGTCTTACATTTACTTATAATATATATTGAATGACAAATAAAAGTTAATGTTTTATTTTACCAGCAAATGACCATTTACTAATGTTAAGAAATGTTATTGATAGTGTTTATACACTAACTAAAGAGGCTAAGAAGAAATTAGTGAAAGATTCAACTCAATTATGCAATAACAAAAAATTAAAAATTTCAAATAAGAAAAGACAAATAAGTAATGATGGTATGTATAAAGAAATTATTTTTTTAATAAAAGGCAAATTAGTGAATATGTTTTTCAATAATTAGATATATTTGATAAGGATAACTTTCAATCAGTGCCTTCTACATTGTTGAATGGTGGCATTCAACAACCTCCCACCAACAAAATAGACTCAATAACAAGTCTTGAAAATCCACCACAAAGATTTAAGTATTGATAAAATCTTTATTTTTTTATTTTATAATTATTGCTAAAACTATTAATTATAAAAATAAACCCTAATCTAGACATTAAATTTAAATAAGATCAGAGTCGTATAAGTTAGGCACTGTAAATTTTTGGCTAGCCTTTATCATTTTATGTGCTCAAAGAGCTATATAAGCTATAAAATACAATCTATTTACCTTAATATATTATTTGAAATCAATTAATTAATTGATAAAATTATTAAACATTTATAGTGTCATGGGGAAATCTACCATACCTAATTCTATGCCTCTCATTCAGAATTTAGCAACAGACTCTTTATTTACAAATGGACTTCAACAAATGTTAAATAATGATTTATCTACCCAACCCTTAAGTCTTAATAAAAATCCTGGTTCAAATGAAATTTTGTATTTAGATCAAACTGAAATAATGGGAGCCTCACATAATGCACCACTTGAAAGTTATCGTAGAAGCAATGAACCTGCTATCATTGTCCCATCTACACGTGATGGTGGTGAAAAGTTTATTAGCAATTTTGATAACAAACAAAATGATATAGATGACAATATTAATAACAATAATGAGTTTGTTAGCAATACCATATTCAATGACCTTAATAATATTAATAATAATAACAATGATATAAATAATAATAATGTCATTAGTAATCTCAAAAGTTTTGGTAATAATTTTATAAAGGATAATATTTACCAAAATGATACTACTAATGTTAAAAGTTCTAATAATAATCTCAATGAAAATGGAATATCACTTGACAGTACACAACTTTCAGAAATCTTGGGGAAGTCACCCAAAAAATGGATCAAATGGCCAGTATATCATTTATATTGATATTTTATGCATCGCATATTCACTTTATTAATAGTCTAGTTTTAACAAATTCAGGTTAGGTGTTTATTAAGTGAATTTTATAAAAATTCAAGAAGCTTTTTTTCAAACAAAGATCTTCGTCATTTAAATGTTAAACGTTTGTTAAAAGCTCTATCTTACTGCACTTTTTTTTGCAATGTTCAATCTATTTAATAACGTAATAATCTTACAAAAGTAAAGATGTTTAGAAATTTGAAAACTGTTTAGATTGAATAAGACGTTTTTTACCTCATTGCATTTAAATTGCATATTAATTAAATAAATTTTTGGGTTTATGTAAAAAAATATATGTATTTCATATTTTTTTATAACAGCACCTTATAGGAAAACTGCTAGAGGACCACAAATTTCAAGAATCTCTGGCTGATGTAATCAACAAAACATTTTACACCGATTCAGAATTTTTGCTCAAGAATAAAGATCAGACTAAAAATCTTTCGAATACACGTACTGTATCAAAACGCATTTTGAAACAAAAACAGAGGAAGGGTGAACTTAAATCGGATTTGACTGTATCGTCCAATCAAACAGCTGTTGGGCCCTTAAACTCTCATACCTCGCTCGTCACATCTACCCCCCTTGCCACCCTAAATAAGACGGGTATGTTCAATTTCACCATAAACCCAAACTTAAAATTGGGTGAGGCCTCTCTGAATGTTGATAAAAACAAGAATTTTAATCCATTTGTAAACCTTACAGATTACATCAATGAGGATAAAAATGAAAACGGAGACATAGATAGTGGCATAAATAATAATAATGAACAACTAATTGTTAAAATGCGTGATCTGCCTAGCGAACAACCAAAAGTTCCTATTAACCATGTAAGAATTATTTTTAAAATAGTTATTTATTTCATTATGTTTTTTTCATAGTTTTTATTATAATTTTTATCTTATAAATTTATAGCAAGATGAAAAAGAAAATTCGTTTGAGATTGATCAAGAAAAGATTAGCGATTTGCTCGAAATGATGGAAACAGACCCCGATTTTGAACCACTTTTTAACTTTTTCAGTTATATACCTTTGTAACTTTTATTCCTATTGTTTAATCTGTATATTTTTTACTACTTTGACGTTTGGGATAACTTTTACTAAAATTTCTCACATAATTGTTAAACTATGGTGTATAACACAAATTGACAAATTTAGATACATAAACCAATTAATCAGATCAAGGCAGATATTTTTCGTATTTTTTTGTCATATAGTTTGGCCAAACCTTTGTTATAAACATTAAAAATTTGTAGTAAAAAAACTTTAAATTATATTTTTATTTCAACTCGCTAAAATATTGCCTCATTTAGAATTTGGGGTGCATAATATTTTTACTGAATTAAATGTAATTGCTTGAAGTTGTTATATATTTATACTACTTCAATTGAAAAGTTTGTTGCAATGTATTTTTATTTAGATTTTTTTTAAGGGGTTGAGGTCACAAAATTAAAGACTTTTGACAAATTTAAGATTAGATCATTGTAGATTGTTTTACTCTAGTTTCATACATTTTATTGAACCTTTTAAAATTATGTATACATTTAAAATAAATCATTTACCAATTTTTTACTTTCTATAATTATTTTAGATTGTAAGGATATGTTAAGCGAGGACGTTTTGGCTCTTGCGGAAACGTTGTCATCTTCTTGTGGAGATAGTTCAAATGATAACAATAAAATAACAAATAATACTGATAATATAAACATAAATAATGAATTTATACCCCAAGCAATTAATACAACAAATAGCACCAACTTGCCCTTATCAAGTATATTATGTTTATTAATTAATTAGGTGGTTGTTATATATTATACAACCAGAATAATAGTATACGTGTTTCTTTGCATTGTGTTTGTGTCAATCATACTTTACCTTTATTTAATATTATTAAAATTTAAAATTTGTTTTTACCTCTTTTCCTACCTGGATCAATTTTAATATCCCTATAAAATGTCATTATATACTTGTAATAAATACAAATAAAGAAATAACCGGCAATGTAAATGATAATAATTACACCAATAACAACAAGGTTGCACCAAACTCTGCTCAGGAACTTACTTCACAGTTGATCGCACCTGTTTCACCCACCCTCAAACGTAATATTCGAAATTTTGGCAATTTTCCTACCGTTTCATCCAAATTTCTACCACCTAAAAAGCAAATGTTGTTTTCGTGCCGAAATACAACCAGTGATACTAATATGGATATCAATGAAAAAGATATTGACAACGATGATGATAATAATAATAATAATAAAAATGGTGACAATCTTAATACTGATCATGATGATGATTATAATAGCCCCAAAGTTAATAATTATAATATTAAAAATATTAATGACGAAAATAATCACAATTATAATTGCAATAATAATGTAGTTTCAAAGACCCCTATGATTGATAATTTGATAGGCCAACAAGGATTATCAAAATCTATATCTATAACCAAATCACAAGGTAATATTGTTTTCCTTGCATGTGCTATACTTAGTAAGATTTTTTATTTATTTTTATCCTTTAGAATTAACGAAAATACGTGTTTTTTTACATGGCTATATACTCATATATTTGAATAATAATTACGAACCATGTTTATATATAATCTTTTTTAAAATAAAAATCCAATAGCCCTTAGCAATTTTTCTATATATTTTTGATGAAAGTTTTTTTGTACAATTTTATTGTAGCATATAGATTGGTCTTTCTAATTTTTAAACTCTCTTGCGTTAAGTATAATATTTGTTTAGCACACTACAAAAGTTGCATAGGACATGATTTAAATGTTCTTTTCTTATACTTTTTTCCGAAAACTTTGATTTTTAAAATATTTGCGAATCGCAAATAGTCCAAAGTGAAATTTTTAAAATGCTTGATCTGGAAATTTAGATTAAAAAATACTACAACTTTAATCGAACTCCTATATAAATTTGAACCTTATTAATTTTACTGCAAATTAAATAATTGTGTAAATTTGGCACAAAAGTAAAGATGCTATAAAAGGTTTTGCCACGCTACCTCATATTCGTATCATCTTGCGCATTGCCTTATCGATTATAAAAATTTAAATGGTTTGGACATTAGAAACGATGATTAACAATAAAATGGAATTAGCATCATGTATGAATTGGGAGATTAAAGGCAACCATCTTTTACGGGATATTTATTAAAAATTATAACTGATTTTCAACTTTCTTTTAATTCAATTTTATTTAAGCTGATTAAAGATTAAAATTTCTTACGCATAAGGTTTTTTTTTTAAAAATGCAACTTTTTTACCTTTTGTTTGACAGCAATTTTAAATTTTACATCGAAATAGAAAGATGTAATTTGCCATTAACCAATGTTAAGTCCTTTTATATAATTTTGCGGCCAATATCAAAACGTGAGCTTTATTAAATATAGCAGTATATATATATGACTAAAATTTCTATAATCAGATACAATCCCAATACAAAGTTCTGTCCTGCAAAAACCATCTCAACAACCATTGCCACCAAACAAAAGCGGCGCCGCAGCTCCAAACAAGCAACAGTTGTTTTTTAATTATATTGTTGAACAGAAATTGAGTGGCATGCGAAAAATAGCTCCGAAAACATATTCAGATTCCCCTATTCAGCACACATTTATACCAATACCTCCAACTCCTAACGATAATGACACTGATTTAACCAATAATAATAATAGTAAAGTTAATAAAATTAGTACTGATAACGATAATTTTAATGCAGATAAAGTTGTAAAATTGAATAATAATAAGGATGTTAACAACAGCGTTAGTAATGTTCAGCACAAGAAAAATGTAGAAGAAACGATTCAAATACCAAATACCAACAGTAAGTTATCTAATACCTTACAGAAGGCTCGAAAACCGCCAGCAAAAAAGGCTCATACTGAAATACATTTGGGAAGAAGCAAACCTCCCACTGATAAGGAAAATAAGGTAAATAAGCTATAAATTCTTACATGAAATTTCTAAAATTAATATGTTTTAAAATATCTATATATTTTGCTTAACTTGTCAAATAATTTAATTACTTAAAATTATTAAAAATTTAGCCAGTTTTTTGGGTCAAAAGATGAATTTTCAAAAACCTCATATTTTAGAAATATAAAAAAAAAATATAAAAATTCAAACTCCTTGCCTTATAAATATTTCATTTATTGCATATTTTTCACCCTATCCCTAAAAAACCTCAAATATAAGAAAATTTCATTATTGATATTGGCATTGGCGATTTTGATTATAACCATTGTTGCCATAAATGCTTTTTAAATTAATGCAAATATGTTCAATGTAATTACCCGCCCTTTAAATCTTTAGATTGTTAAATTTATAGTGAGCCCTTAATACATGACAAATGTATAATTTTAATGGTCTTGGTAGTTTCGAGCTTTAATTTAGATTTTTAGAAGGTCTATGTTTGAATTTCTAAATAGACCATTTAAATGCTGCTGAAAGGCCTATTTACCTAGCCAAATAAAATTGAATTATAATGTTGTTACCTATAAATTTTTTTAAGTGAGACTCTAGGCAAAAAAGCCTATGTCATTGATTTTGTAAAACTCACTTTACAAGTCAAATAAAAATTTTGGCTAGAAAATTAGCCTTGCCGGGGATGTGTCGCTCGTCAAATAGGTTTTCAGACCCAATTATTAATTTTTTCTGGTTCCTTGGAATATAAGAAAGGAGCTTTGATTTTTAACAACTTCTTTCGTTTATTCGTTCTTAAGAAATACTTTATTTTTTTACAGGAGAAACAAAAGCTCTTGGCTACACTGAATGAAACTGAAATCGAAGCCTTTTTGAACTCACTCCACCAGCAAAACTAAATTTATAATTTTTTATTGATTTATATCAATTTTTAGATTTTAATTTTAATAATTTTTTTTATGTTAGCCAAAAAAATATTAGCTAAGCTAAAAAATTCAATTATAATTATATTATTCTCGTTTGAATTATTTCATTATATTTTTTATTTATCGTTATATAAAAATATCACATTTGTCTATTTAATTTTAGTTAACCCCCATTCCTGTTATTTCATATTGTTATTTTATTTGACGATGTAATACAATAAATATATTTTAAATTTTGGATATATTTTTTAGTCTATGAGTCCCTTTTTTTATTTTGTATGCTTAGAAAAAACGAAAGGGTATTAAAATTCAAGGAGTGTTTTTATTTTTTTTCAAATTTTTGTCGCCCCCATATATGATATATTTGCTACTTACTTAATATTAAGTTATTTAGAGTCTAAAAAAAGATTGGAGTTATATTTATACGTTTCTAGAAGCGCTATATTCGTGTTTTTGCTAATAAAATTTGCATCTTTACTAAGGCTAGATCTTGAACTCAGTAATCCTTATTAAAGTAATCATAATTTTTGTTTTTTCCCTTCCCATATTAGTCATCCTCTGTTACGATTAGCTAAAACTAGAGGCAGAAAACATGTTTGCACTTAATGATCTTACGATCAGAAAAAATGGGTTTTGTCAAATATCACAAAAACTTTTTAATTGATTTTAGACCAATAATAGATAAATCTTCTTAGCGATGGTAATGGCTTCTATATATTTCGAATTACTGAAGTGTTTTCGTAGGATTAGATTTCTTGTTTCTTGTATAAGGTACTAAAAATTCAGTACTTAATCCTTTACCAATTGTTAAGTAGTATTAATCACACTTTTTACAAATACACCATTAACTACAAATCAAACGTCCTTCCCTAGATATTATTTCTCACTTCGATTAAAAGATTCTGATGGTAGAACTTTTGTTATATTAATTTTTGTGACCATCGTCTCAAATTACACTATATCTCCATCATAATTTACATGACGGAGAATGGAGAAAACATAAAGCCTTCTTTGTTAGACAGAGGTCAAGTTACGTTTGTTGCTATATTTTAAGTTAGCCTCAAAATTTAATTTAAAATTTTTTTTATGGAATGGCATTTTAATCTATCGAATTATCAGGTTATGAGCATTTTCTTTTACCTTACATTCGCATTGTACTGCTGGGGTAACAAATCTTAATATAATTTTATTTGATGTTTTTGTCTCTATGTAAAAACACTATATTTGGCCAAGGTTTTTAGTTAGGTCCAAGGATTGAGCAGTTTTTCGAGATCTTTTTGAACTCCAGCCAAATTTTATAACAAATAAAATGTGCTTTAAGTATTTTAATGCCTAGGAGTGTTCGATTTTCGATTGGCACTTGGTAAATCAAAAAAATATATAATAAATGATTTACCGTCATCCAAAAGATGATAACTCAAAATAACATAATTTAGTTTTGGAAACCTACCGGGCCCAACTCCACTTTAAGGTACACTTTGTATTCGGCCATGTCCTATTAAAAATCTTTTTTTTATATATATAAATATAAATGCACCTCTCCAGTAGTACATACTAGGCCAACCGGGCGGTGATATATTTCAGCCCGCCCTGCCAGTTTTCCACTTAGGATTGGCCCGGTCTGGCTGGTTAGCCCCGGCCCTGCCTGGCGCAATTACGGATCGAAAAATTAATGTAACAAGCTTAAAATTTTTTGATTAAAATTTAATAATAAAATACACGGTGTAGAAGTAATAACCTTCATTGTGTGAATTTGTCATTTTAATTTTTTGTTTGCATTTAATAAAATAAGGCAAAATCATAATTAAATAGCCGACTTGCCCCATAATTCTATTTTAAATTCAGACCCTCCCCCGCTGAATCCCGACTTTGATCTCTATTACATACTAAGATGAAGAATCAAAAGCCATTTAATTAACTTTTATATGTTGTTGATATTTTAATGATGTTAAAATTTACAACGACTTATATCTGAGGTAGAAAATATCATTTCTCTTGACGGATATATAAATACATCAACAATCTTGATAGGTGCCACCGTTAAGGTGAAAAATGAAAAGGAAGCCTTAGACGCGGATTTGATGGCGGAATTAAAGGAACTGCACCAAATCGCCAATACTTTCACTACGACCAACGAGCACAACGTTACCATCCCGTTCCAAGTTTCCATATAAATATCATTAATATTTTCAAAGCCCTGTACCACAGCAGAATATTAATTCTCGAGACCTTTTTTTGCAAAAGAATTTAAATTACAAAATATTAGTCTCTAAACGTATGAGTAAAGGAGTAAAGTGGGAATTGGGCTTCGACACGAGAGTTGTCGGGGTTCAAATTTTGGGACGATTTTATGCTTTGTGAAAACAAGCCCACCTCACTTAGAGGCAGCTAAGAGGCCCACCAGGGCGGCAGGTCGTCAAGATAATCTGACAGCTTGTACCTAAAAATTAAAGGGAGCCGATAGTTCTGTAGGTCGGCACACAAGTCTCAAAAACTGTCTAATACCTATGGAATCTAACACTGAAGGGATTGGAAAAAAAAGTCCACATACCGAACGTATAAAGTATAGTTAAGCTAACCTACAGCTGCAAATGGTTAAAACCAGGCCTGGGAAAACAATGAGCCAAAAAACTTTGGCTCATTTTTTCCCCTAAAACATAAAAAAAGAAAGGGGGGCAAATATAAAGGGCCAAAATAAGAATTCAAAAAAAGCCCTTACTAAGAAAAGGGGCAAAAAAAAACCCACAAAAAGTGGCTCTTAAAAAGAGCCCCAAAAAACCCATTTTATGTTTTCTATAATAATTTTAAAAAATTTTGATGGGTGGGTTATTTTTTCTTAAAGCTCCTAGGAGTTTTTTTTTAAGAAAAGGAGCTTTTGTTAAACATGCCCCTTTTCTTTAAGCAAGAACTGGTTAAAACATACAAGAAAAAGTTCATATATTCAAATATCAAACGTATAAGCGTTTAAAAATAATTCACTTTGTTCAAATTTTTATTTATTTATCTACTAATCGTAGGGTCGCATAATTAACGGAGTTGCTGCGAAACGGGGCGCCTGGCCGTGGCAAGCGAGCATTAGGTACCGGGGTTTTCATGTTTGCGGAGGCTCGCTTATCAACGACCGCTGGGTCGTTACCGCAGCTCATTGCAAGTTTTCTAAAAGGTATAAAATTTGCTACCTTTGTACTTATCGTAAATGTAATTATGAAATAACTAAATGAATTTAAGCATTTATAAAGTTACCTTAGCCAAAAATATGTGATACCCAGTATTTATAAATCTAAACGGATAATAGTAAAACATAATTTCAACTTTTTTTTGCAAAAATACAAAAGTTCGATATGCCCTACAATGAAAAAGTTTATAATTAGAATCAGTGCTGGTGTCACTGCAAGCTTCGATACGTTGTCCTCCAAGGGAGACGGAAGAAATGAGCAAAAACGTAAGGTGATTAAAGCGATAGAACATGAGCTACATAATCAAGGTTAACGTCGTATTATTTTGTATATCAAGTTTTTAATTTTCATATTTTTTAAAAACAACCGCAAACCAAGGTCAAATTTATATTATAATTTTTATTTAAACTTATTAAAAGGGGGTGGCGTAATGTACCCTCACCTCTTAAAAAAATATATTTAATTTACTTTTAACCTAACAGCACTAAATTTTAATAATAAAAATTATTTGTTAATAAATGTTTACATATTTTTCTTCGTGCATCAATTCGCATTTCGTTAGCAATCTTTTAAGTAATTCTTTCAGGCTAAACTGTTATTGCATTGAGTTTTTACTAACACAGGCCTTCGCCACAATAACGATGTAGCCGTCTTACTCTTGGACAGTCCAGTTAAGATCAACCAATACGTGTACCCAATAAACTTACCCACTTCTCCGGTCAAACCGGGAACTGAATGTTACACTACGGGATACGGTGACACACTTGGTATTATTTGCATTAGGACACGTCTAAAATGACTTTTGTTTTATTTTTCTTTTTGCAAAAAAAAAAGTTGAAATTCTGTTTTATTGTGTTGTTTTATGGGCGACGAAAAAAAAAATGGTGTTAAGTAGTTTTTATTTTTGAGTGTTGTTTTCTAAACTACTGCCTGCAGAGTGTTTATAATAGATTATCGTTTAGATAAATATTATTTGGCCAACTACATTATTTTTTTTTATAATTTGAAGGAATGGAAAAAAGAACAAAAAAAAACACTTTTTTTAATAAAAATTAAAATTTGAGCGTTACGAACACCCATTATACAACTTATTCTTTTATTTTAATTTACTTCAAGAAATATCAAATAAATTTAACAAGTATAAGTTCGTGAAAAATTATTATAAGCATGGAATTTTTATAATGTTATTTGATTATTGTACTAAATTTAACCGATAAACAGGTACTGGCATAGAAAATGTATTAAACGAAGTGGCCATCCCAATTGTGTCATATGCTCAATGCAATCAAGCGGGATGGTTGGGAAATTTAATAAACACTAACATGATTTGTGCGGGAGGGGATATCAAAGATTCTTGCCAAGTAATTCATAAAACAATTTCATATATATATACCATACACTTATTAATCAGAATTAGACTATTATTATTAATATTTTAAAACAAACGTTTAAAGCTGCTTTAAACATTGATAATTTATTAAAAAATGTTGGGATGAGTTTTAAATATTGAAAGAGAAAATAGCAGAATTAGAAATTTTTTACTTAAAGGGTATTTTATTGATAAAAAAATGTCAATTAAAAGATGGGGTGGGATGCAAAACATTTTGTACAATGTTGATGTTGGAGCTTTATTTTTTGAAAATTTAATATGGAATTGTTTATGAAAATGTTAAGTTACATCTTTTTTAAACTTAGTTTATAAAATAAATCTTGAGGTCGTAAAATCAGCACTTAACTTCGTGAAAAAAATTTAAGTTAGTTGCACCCTGTATCTATGTTTATGTTATATAGTATTGACCGTGGGAAATCAAAAGAGCCTGAAAATTAAGCATATGTAAAACATTGATAGAGGGGCAGAGGTTTTAAAGCATGAGTACGCCGGTACTCAAAACATAACATTGAAAATGTTCCCCCATAAAAATTTATCCTAGATTTGTAAGCGGGCCTAACTGCAAAGCTATAGAGGAGAGAAAAAAATGTGTTGGTAAAATGGGGTAAATTTCCCAGGGGTAAAGGGGCGAGCGAACTCATATTGTGATTTGGGTAGAAATATAAGGGCAATACAGCGAAATGTAGAACTTGACCGAGCAAATTTGTCATTAGTTATATCTTTTAAAGTAACAATGGGGCATCAATAAAATTAGTATAAAAAAATGCCTGTTAATTAGTAAGAAATTTCATTAGCAAGGGTATTTTTAATTTTTTTACAACTGTAAACATTATTAAAAAGTGAATTTTATATGGCATAAGAGACCTCTCTTATGTTTCAAAAACTGAAAAAAGGATATTTCATTGACATAAAAACAAGTACACGGATTTGTTAATTAACGGCCGAACACGCACAACGGGTAAAAAATAGAAAATATACATTTTACACCGGACCTGCCGTCGGAAAACCAACCAATAATGACAACATTTTATTGTCAATGCTAAAAATAAAATGTTTAGCAATACAGGCTTTAGACTCTTAATTTACCATTAATTAACAATTATTATTTTCAACATTGTGTTAACATTACGGAGACAAGTAAGTGCATTGGATACTAAGATTAGGGTTACAAGGGAAGGCAGTAGGAAATAGGACCAAAAAATCGATAATAATGGGGATTTGTTATTTTTTCGGCCCAATATTATTTTTTTAATTTTTTTTTATTTATCAAAAAATGACATCATCGGCCAAACTCACTTTTGTATGGGAAAAAGCGCAAATTTTTTGTTTGGGGTTAATTAAATGGGAAGAAAAAAGTGAAATCAATTTCTCTACAGGATTCCGCATAAGCCAGTATAAAAAAATTTAAAATAATAGGTAAAAGAAATTTACCTGGCATAAAAGAACGGATACCAAAAAAACAAAAACGATGACCTCATTTTTTACACCGAAATTTTTATTGGATTATACGAATGTATTAACTGCCGAAAGCGCAAAAGAAAATTTTGGTAAAAAAATAATTTTTTTGCCCTTATATGGATATGATTTGTACGGCCCTATCACCTTAATAATAACGGGGAATTTATGTAAGATATAAGTACAATACCTGGGCTACCTCAATAAACCCCGAAAAGAGAGAACATAAAAGCGAAATTATCCTAAATTCCTTAAAAATGCACTTTTTTAGCAGGACACCTGTCAAACATGAAGGTATATAATAAAAAAATTTACATCAAATTGTAGACCAAGGTGACCATAATTTATCAGATAAACATCAAACCCCTATAACAGTTTTTTACTTAAAAATTTAAAAGACTCTTATCAAAAGCGGCCAAATTTTCCATATTTGGGCATGTTAGAAGTGACCGGATATTGAATTTTAGTAAGGTTAATATATATGTAATGGCGTTAAAATAGCTGTTTCAATTTTATAAGGGGTATATAGAACAAAAGTTTGAATTTTGATTTAAAGTAAAATTGTCCTTATATGGTATATATATATAAAAAATATTTCAAAAATTAAATGTCCTATATTTCTCTAATCTCACGAGCAAGCTGTGATTTTGTAAAAACACTTCAAAAAGAGAGCAATTTTTTTTAAGACACCTGTTACATTTTTCAACTCCCAAGAAAGGCTCTAGCAAAAAAAGCACAAACTAGCCTTAAAATTGGGGTTCTTTAACGTAGGCTTTAGATTAAGTAGTCTTTAACAAGCTTGGGAAGCTTTTTTTATTTTTTGTCATTTTTCGGCTACCGTTCTTAATAACATTTTCATTGTTAAAAAGGAAAAAAATGGATTTGGCCACGTTCTAAATTACTGCAATTTTATTGACTTCATAATCTTTTATAAATGTTTGTGACCTGTATTTAATAAAGCAATTATAATGTTAACAATGAATGTGGTCCAATTCAAACCGGGCCTTCAGGTCCCGCCCGAAATATTTTTCAATATAAGTTTGGCCCGGAAGGATTTACAATAGTTTTCACATATATTAAAGTAGTCCTTCACTTAAGATTATGAAATTATATAATTTCTGTTGTGTATATATTTAAATATTTTTTTTAAATGTCGAATAGTAGTTTTACAATAATTAGGAATTTATAAAAAAAAAAGCTAAATTGCGAAAACTCGGTCATTTTGTACACGTCAATCCAACAAATCCGGGAGGGGTACTTCATTAGATTTGGCTGATTGCATGGAGGTAATATTAAAGGGCTTTATTTGGAAACTTGTTTTGACGGAGATAGGGGTAAAAGAAAATAAAATCGCAAGGTGAATCACATGATGCAACTTTGGGAAGTTATAAGTCAAAAAACATTATAGCTAGAGACTTAATTTGTTTATTATTAAGAAGACAATAAGGGCTATCTTGCATTTGTTCATTATTTTAAAAAATTTATTTTAAAATTTTACGGTTTTCTAATAAACATTTTGATATAACTAAAAAAACGTATTTTAAAATTTCTTGAAAAATTGCTGAAAAACAGTCCTTAGTTCTCATTAATAATATTTGAACTCATATGGGACCGGCAAGACTTTTTTAAAAATTCAAAAAAATAATTTTTGTTTGATTTTTAGACAAAAATTTGCTCCCTACATTACATTAAAATATTTAAAAGTGCTAAATTATATTATATATATAAAGTTAGACATAGGGGCAGTTATGTTAGGCTAGAATAGTTTTTATTAATTTGATTCATACTATTGTTAATTTTAGAAAGTAAGGGAACTTACTATCAAAAAAATTGGTAATTTTTAGTATTTTACTCCTATCTTTAAGGCCGACTTTCTGGTTTACTACCAAACCAATTTAAAAAAAATTGCATTTTATACATAAAGCATCTCTATATTACATAAGTCCCCCAACTTTTTTAGTATCCATAGCTTTATATGAAATAAAAACAAAAGATTGCCAAATTTTTTAAAATTTTTTGTTAAAAATAAAAACTTAAAATTTGTACGCATATATTTGTTAACTTTTACTAATCTTTTTTAGTTTGATGAATAATATTACAAATTATACATAATTTTCAATATTTATACTCGGCAAAATCCAAAAATTTGTTAATTTTATAGTATAATTGGGAGGTTTTTAGAAAAAACAACAAACTTAAAATAAACGTAAAAAGTCAAATATTTTATGACATAGTAATATGGTTTTTTGATATTATATATATAAACTCAGTTTTAGGGTTAAACAGCTTGAAAAGTTTATAACGGGAAGAATTAGCTTCAAGGATGAATTTAAAGACTAAATATTAGACCTAATTTAATTTAAATAAAAAATAGGTATTCAGTCTTATACTAATTTTTACAAATGCCAAATGTTTTTGAAAGGCTATTTAGAACAGTGCATACAATGTATATCGAAACGACCTTAGTTTGAAAACCAACAATTTTAGTTCCATTTAAATCTTAGTGTTATAATAAACGCATTCCTATTGAAGAAAGAAAATATCACTATTACTTGATTCAATAGGGATATGGGTTTGGGCATTGACCTAAAGTTTAATTAAACAAGTGTTCTTATCGAATTTTTACACAAGAATAAGTTATTAATAATATAACAAATTACAAATTTAATTAAAATAATGGAATGATTTCATGATCTTTTTTTGTAATTTTACTATCTTGTTCTTTTGAGATTTTCTATACCTAACGTATATACTATTTTTTTAACACAACAGAAAAATAAGAACATAGGTTCTGAATAGTATTTATTAGTTTAATATGCAAAAATAATAAAAAAAATAAGCTTTCACGGACGAATACAATCTGCGTTAATTTTATGACACCTGATAATTTGCTGTTTTTTGGCAAATTTGGTATTTTTGTTGTAGAAGCGTCAAAATCCAATAAAAAGATGCTAAGGGCTAGTGTATGATATTTAGCGGAATATTATCTAAAATGCATGTTTAATATTAAGGAAAGGTTGGCTGGTTAACCAGAAAGTCGATTTTGAAAACAGGCAAAATTTTCACTTTTTTCGGTTTTGAGGTTCACTTTGTTATTGTAAATTTAATAATAGTATTTATCAAATAAATTAATCTATTATGGTCTGATATAATTGCCCGTATGTCGTGCTTTTTGAAAACTGTCAAATTTGGCACATTGGCATATTCTAATATAGTGCAAAGGGCATAAATATGTTCCAAGCAAAAAATTGATTTTTTTAAATTTTTTAGTCATGCCGGTTCCAAACTTTTGAAATCATATATTTATTAACATTATTATAGGGCATATTTTATAGATTTCAGAAAATTTAAAGATACGTTTTATGAGCTATTTGTGTCTAAACTTGACTTAAAATTTTTGGTAGCTTAAAAAAATTTACATTTTTTCAAAGGTAGCCCTTATTACGTTAAAAATAAAAAAACTGACTCTAGCTACAATACTTTTTATGATACATGCGCGCAAAGTAGCCTCAAATTTATTTTTTGCAAAAAAGTAAAAAATCTTTTTGTTCATATCTCTAAAAAATCACTTCCGGTCAAAAAAAATTAAGGTTTTTATCAGCACCCAAGGACCCTACCAGTGTACCAATATTCAGCCAAACCTGAGATTTCATGGGAAAATGTTTGTCGATTTGAGGTGGAATTGACCTTATATAGAAAACGCAATCTTTTTTATGCAGGGTGACAGCGGAGGCCCGTTGGAATGCAAAGATGCTAACAATAAATGGTATTTGCAAGGCATAGTTTCTTGGGGCATAAGTTGCGGACGGAAGAATAAACCGGGTGTGTATACCAACGTTAGCGCATACGTTGATTGGATTCGTTCAAAAATCAATTAAAACCCAACTATATTTTTATTCAATTTTTATATTTACGTTAGATGATATTTTTAATAAGCCCAAATACGGACATAAACATATGTTATTTATACTTATATACATACACAAATTGTTAAGTTTTCATTTTAAGCGTCAAATTATTATTTTTGTCAAGATTCTATAATTATAAAAATACATGTGTTGGCAACTTAATCATTTTTTTTTAATAATTATTATTGGAACAATAAAGATTTTGAAAATTTATCAGCCCAACTTTCGATACTTAAAGACAAAAGCAATGAATTATTTTTTAGTGATTTATAACTTTATTAAAACAACAAAAATGAGGTTGTTTTAATTAATCTCTCATTATTTTAAATTTGTTGAATTTTAACCTCTTTCAAAGCCTTATACTATTTGCCGTGTGAGAGGCATATATGTATTCTTCAAAAAATAATTTATTATAAATTTCTAAATTTTTATTTATCCGAATTTAACAGCGTCTTTTGAATAATTTTATATCAATAAAAATCTTGTATTTTCGTTTTATCCTTTGTACTGAATGTAAAATTTGATGAATACATTTTGTTTTTCTTTATAACGTTAATATACATTTTTAACAATAGTTTACTAAAGATTATGATTTTTTTAATTGAATAAGCGACAAAAAATTAATGACTTCTGATTTTTCAATCTTTTAAATATCGAGCACGGAATGGTAAAGTTTTGTAATCCTGTTTATTTGAAAAAAAAAAATTGTATTCTTAATAACCTAATTACAATTTTGGCCTTTATATTGAAAATATTTAAAACTTTTTTTTTGATATCTTTTATGAGTATCAAGTTATAATCAGAGCTGGGAAAAAACCCATTTTTGGCTAAACTCAAATTTTTGTTTTTCAAAAATTTTATGACAGATTATAAAAATCAATTATAAATAGATACAAAAAAGCAGAATATCTTAAACATTATAAATATTTTCTTAATTAAAGCTAAAACCGTTTATTTTTTTTTAAATTTCAAAAAATAAAAAAATGGGTTTGACCCAAATATGGGTTTTTTCCCAGCTCTGGTTATAATACTCCTATTATTGTTATTTTGTATGATTTTTTATGTTTGAGGTAAACTTTATTGTTATTATATATGTAACTTTTTTCTAAATAATCTAAATATGAAATATTTAATATATTTTATATTATAGAATATTTATTGCATTTCACCATAAAAATTTTAGCCTTTATTCATTACCAAAGTTAAACCGAAAAAAAAATTACTAAACAAATTAATTTAATTTTAATAAATGAAAAAAATAAAGATTCTACATTCAATTAAATAATTCACTTATTTACCTATACTTCCCTCTAGAAAAATTTTGTCGTGTTTTAATCCAAGTTTACAAAATTATTAAATTTAAAAGTGAATTGTATATTATATTTTTCTTTTATTACGGATTTTCCCAGCCTGCCTTATAAAATGATTTTAAAGTAAACTCATTCAAAATTATTCAGAAATGCACGGCATAAATAAATATTATATAAATAATTGTAAATATTGTGAAATTTTAATATTGGGATATATAAGCTATTTTAAGAGATCAAACCTATCTATATTATGTATCAAATCCGGTTACGGTACTTCTAGTTCAAGCATCGTAAGCCAGGCTATAAACATTAAAAATTTATAAATATAATTCAACCTAAAATAATATCGTTTTGAACCCGTATATTATATCATATTAGTTTGGGTGCAAAATATTCTGTATAACCTTAACCCGCGATTAGCCCTGTAGGGTGCATATGGACCCCAGCAAATCTTTAATTGAACTCAAAAATATTATATATTATGGGTTAAATTTTTGTGACTTTTTACTTAAATATATAATAAACAAAACTAGTAAATAAAATTTGGTCAAAGTCTACAAAATTTGTTTAGAATTTGAATTGGGGTCCATATGGACCCCACCCTCTCAATTTCAATGTTGAAAACCATGCTACTGACTTTATTAAATTCAAACCTAAATATTTGCAACCTAATTTTCTAGTTATTTTTTTTAATAATTTTAATTATTTAGTATACATAACGTTTGTATTGTATAATAATGATTTTCTTTCAATTTTTTATATCAAAATATTTTTTTCACGAAACTTTCTAAATATGTTTTACTTAGACGTAAAAACACGATTTAATCAATAATATTGATACATTAAATTTATTGACATGATTTATATGTTATATGGAAAATTAAAAAATTTCAATTTTTCAGATTTTTTTCTACTTTGTGTCAAATAAAATTTGCGATATTCATTAGATAACTTATATTAGTCTAAAATTAAATAGCACAAAAAAAAAATAAAAATCATAGCTTTAAAACTGTCGAGGTTATAGAGTTATAAAATTGGGGTCCGTATAGACCCCACCATCATTCGCGTTACAAATTTCTTACCATACCATTCGCGGGTTAATGTGGATGCATTATTTCAGATAAATGCGATTTCTAAATAAAATACATTGTGAATTTTTTTTTCTTTCGAGGTCTTTATTAATGGATTTTGCCAAATTTCCCAGTTCATTTTTTTGTCGCGAGGTTTTATAGACCTGTCTCATGAAAATGGAAAATATTAGAAATAAGGTAATTCAGACATCCGTTGTAGTTTATACTTGGCCAAACTTTAATTGATTTTTGTAGACCTGTCTTAATGGCGAATTTAATAAAAATTTTCAAGTTAAAGACTCTTATTTCCATTAAATAACGAAGCATATGGATGAGATCAGGATTGGAAGAAGCTCATAACTTGGCTATGTTTACTTCTTTAAATTATTTAATGAAAGGTATGCAAAACTTTAGGGAAATATCTGTGGTATAATAATTGTTTCACGCGTTAAGTTAAAACTGTTTATTTATCCTTTTAATTACAAAAAATTAATTTAACCTAAAAAGCCTATCCCCAGCTCTGGACCGAATAGGCATGTCTAGTTCATATGAGCATGTGTTCATGAACTATAAGATTTGGCTTTATTTAAGTCTTAAATACATTCAAAAAATCAAAAGTTTTATAAATTTTAAATATCAAGACAAAGCCCGGCCAGGCCTATATTAACCACCCGAAAAACGGGTCGGCCTAAATTAGAAAAAAAAATACACGAGGCGGCCCAAGTCGATTTCTTAAATCTCATTCTGTCGTATTTTCATTATTGTTAACAAGAATTAATTACAAATTTCCCGGCATATATTAAAAAATATGTCGGGTGGGTTGGCCTGATAATCACGGCCTTGAAACAGGTATTTTTTTGCTAAAATAAAGCATTTATGTGCGTTAGGGTTGTGATAACAGCTTCTATTCCTTTAAAACTTGTATTATTATTTTCGTTCAAAAGCAAAAATGTAATTATTATGTTGATAGATGGACATTGGTCCCAAATTTTTTATATATAGGCTTAAAAAGCTTGTTATTTTTTTATTGCGTTCGACAACAAAAAGTATGCATGAAACCTGACCAGACTTTAATAAAAATTTGACCTGGCCCTGACTTATCAGTTATTTTCAAATGTAAGGCCCACCTACTCGGCTCGTCAACTGATTTTGGCCATTCGGATCGATTTAATTTTTTTTATAAATAAATAAGGTAAAATAGATGCTGACAAGCAGGTTAAAAAATAATTAGATGTGTGCCCGGGCCCTAAATTAGGCGCATGACAAATTATTTATAGGCGTTATAAGAATTTCTACCTGATAAAACCCCCATAAATAGGTTTGGAAATTTGTTGATATAAATAAAACATTGACGCACGTGGTTTAAAACACAGGTCATTAAATCGGTGGAGCACAATAATTGTCAGACTTTTGCCATAAAGAAAAAAGTTTATAAATATTAATGGGGGAAAAAAAATAACATTCATTTTATTTTTTAGGAAAATATTGCATGAACAATATTTGTGGGGGGCTATGCCACAGGTAACGCATTGAATCATCAGTACGCAAATATTTTTTACCCAGTTTATATAAGTTTTAAAGGGGTTTTATCACGTTTAAATTTACAGTTGTTATCCGAAATCCAAAATATGAAACGAATTCTAGGAAATTGTTTTGTTTTATTCCGAATTTCCCTAATTCTAGTTTTGTTAGTAAATTCGATAGAGGCTGCCAAATTATCTAACAAAATAGGTTTCACCCAAACTAATTCATTTTTTCACATATTTTTTAATTCATGAATTTATTTGAAATGGATTTTGACATTTGGCTTAAAACCTAGCCTAACTAGCTTTGCTGCTCGTAATTTTTCTGTCAAAAAATATGGTCAAAAGTTTCTATCATGATAATGAAAACCTAGTTTAAAGTTACGTATTATTCTATTATCTTTGTTATATTTCCAAGATAAAAGAGCCGTCAGCAGTCGCCTTCAATTTGATTGCTTCCCCATCGCGTGTCTCTTTGACCTCTGCAGTGAAGGGATAAAGTGCCAAGGTCACCCGAACGCAACGTGCGAACCCGATTACTGCAAATGCAGACCGACGTTTTATGTAGACGGAAAGCTCGTCAAGTGCCAGACACCACCAAGTTTTACATTTTATTATTACTTTGGTTTAAATACTTCTTCAAATAAATTTTTATATCTCAAATGCCTTATATGACCATAGGGTGGGGGCATGCATTAAAAGTATTTATTGAATTGGCACACGTCTATTTAAGATCCTAAATGCTCCTTTCATATTTACAGAGACCTTAATATTTTAATTATTTATATGTCCCAAAATAAAATTTTATCGGCCTTAGATATTTTGAACCAAGTGCCAAATGTCCAAAAACCGAATTCGCAATTCCATTTTCCGGTCGAGTCATTTAAAATACTAGCTTGGAATGTTTGCATTATGCGAAGTAGTGTTTTTCTTAAGGATTGGAAAAAAAAAATACGTATACAAACCACGTTTTAAGGTTAACTTTGTCCAATGTCCATATCGCGGGCGAGATTAACGTTTATGTGAGCGAAAAAATATATAATTGTTGAGGAACCGTATATCAAAATTCCATTTAATATATATTGCTAGTTACAATACCAACGACTTCCATCAAAAGTTTTTCCACCTGCCCGCCTGGGAAACCGCTTTTTTATTGTTTCGCCAACCCGTGCCTCTTTGTCAGATGTTCGGCCTACCCTGACGCCAAATGTGCCCCCGATTACTGTGGTGGCTGTTACGCCCGCTTCTACGTCAACCAAACGCTGGTGCAATGCTAATGAAACGTTATAACTCCGAAAAGTTTGGCACTCGTTTAAATACGGGCGGACGAAAACTGAAACCTTAATATTTTAATTAATTAATTCCATCATTTATCAAACATTTTATTACATTTCTATTTGTTTGAGACTAATAAATTCACAATTTTTAATTGTACATAAATATAAGGGTAGTTTAAGAACTGTTTAATAAACCTAGAGTTGCCGGGTTGTATTTCGGCCCGGCCCGGCGAACATATTTTTTAACTTACGGTTAGCTCGAAGTAAAAAATACGGCTCAAGTTTTATTTGCAAGATATAAATTATTTGTATTAAATTTATTAATAAAATAGTGTAGAGGTAATACCCCTTTTTCACGTGATATTATCTTTTTTAGTTCTTGTTAACATTATTTAAATAAAAGGCAAAATGAGATATTTAAAAGGGCCGGCCCGTAATTCTTTTTTTCTAATTAGGGCAACCAGCCTGGCCGGTTGGAAATTTTCTGGTTTAGGGGGGGGGGGGGGGTGGCGCAGCAGCGGGCCGAATTTGGAGCCGACTTGTATCTCTACCTCCTCTACAAATTTCCTAGGCAATGAATGTCACAAATTTTTAAATCAGTTTATTTAGATATAAAAATAACTTTTGCTCATTCTTATATGCGCACTCTCTCTTAATAATTTTACTTCAGCGTCTGTTTTAGTTGGGAAAAAAAATTAGAATATCGTCATTCAAACAGTTTACTAATTTTTTCTGCAATTACAAAAATTTGAAAAACATTAAAGACAGGCAAATCATAATTAAATTTCATTGAAAACAGGTGGTTTATCTAATATTTTAATCAATTTTGTTAAATAAAATAGGTCACAACGTAAGCGCCCAGCGATATATAGTTTTATAACCGCGCCATCGATACACTCAAGCGCGCAAAAAATGGCATCTTCGTTTGCGCGCATATAAAACGCGCAACATAATTTTTGGTCAGTCTATTAGTAAAGCAGTTATTTAGCCTAAATTATGAATCAGATCTCGAAAAAACGCACCCTCTAGTGTAACAATTTGTTACCGAGATAAATATTTTGGTCATGCCCCGTTATCCAAAAATATGATTTTAATGGAGGCAAAATTTACATTTTTAATTCATCATGGCTTAATGGAACTTTTAACATTAAAATTGCTTTTGTTGAGACACAAAAATAAAACAATCAATTTTTTTGAAGTTTCTGAAAAACTATTAATTTATTAAACCTTCACTCAGGCACGATTCTAGACCCCTTTTGGGGGGGCAGTGCCCCCCCAAAAGTTTTTGATTGCCCCCCCCCCCCCCAAAAAAATAATTGAATTTGCCCCCCCCAAAAATACATAGTAATTTTATGTTTGCCCCCCCCAAAAAATTGAATTTGCCCCCCAAAAAATACATAGTAATTTTATTTCTTCCACATAATATTATTAAATTTGCTCCGTCAAAAATATCTTAAAAATATTTTTTTTAATTGTTTTTATTCATTAATACTTCTCATCCGCAAGAGAGATCAAACTAACAAAAATAAATAGAAAAATTTGATTTTACAGAAAGCTTTATATTTGTGAAACCATTCATAAATCTGATGCCTAAGTAATTTTCTCAGTTAACAACAATCTTTTGTTAGAATATAATCTAGAACCAAAGAACCTGATCGCACAATGCTACGATGGGGCGAACGTAATGCCCGGGAAAAAAAATGGTGTTCAAGTATTTCTAAGCAAAATAGCTGGACACCATGTCCCGTATATTCACTGCTTTAACCACCGATTGCATCTTGTTGTAAAAGATTGTCTTATTTTATGTGAAGGGAAAGATTTTTTTTAATAATTTTTCTTCCCTTCATAAATTTTTTCAACATGATGCAATCAAGGTAGTTAGTGTATGCGGGACCATACCGGCTGTTGCCCCATTGGTGGTGTTGTCACTACCTGCCCATAGTTTTTTTTTAAAAATTGCAATATTTAATACTCTTTTAAAAATTAAAAATAAAAAAAACTTTTATATCTTCAGGTCACAGGGCCGAATCGGGGTTTTTTGACCATATTTATAATCATCTAATTATTTTTTTGTATTTAATTGAAAAATTATTTTATTTATTAAAAATAATTATAGATCAATTTCAATGCAGAACTATTTATGTTTCTAAAACTTCTGATTTTATACACCATTGTTTGTTAGAAATTAAACAATTAAGAAATAAAAATACATTTGAAGATTTATTCAAAAATTGTTTTGATATTAATATTTTTTTAAATGACAATAATTTATCTATGGATAAAAGAAAAACTAAACCTAAAGATTTTTCTGATTTTTATTTATTTTTTTACTCATAAGTTTGAAAATATTTTAAATATTAATGATGAATTAAAAAGTATTTCTTTTAATATTATTGATTTATTTATATTTTGATAATAGATTTTTTACCGATAATAGTTGTTTAAAATCTTTAGATTCCCTTTATAAATTTGATTAACCTTTATTTTAGATATAAATAAATTAGCCTCTTTTAAAAATAAGTAATATTGATAAAAATTCATTATCTAAAGAAATTGACGTAGCCAAAAATTTTTTTAATAAGAAACTTAATAATTACAAAGAATGTGTTACTATTGATTTTGTTAAATTTTTATATTATTACAATGATGCGTTTTCTAATCTATTTAACATTTTTCCTATAAGATTGTTAATTGGCTTTTCAACGTCGAGTTGTGAGGTCACATTTTCTTCTTTAAGAAGGATAATAACGGCTGACAAGTAGTGACCTGCTTAAAGGTGATTTGGTTCTTTTAGAACACGAAAAATCATTAACTAGGGGCGTTGAATTTTTATGAATATTGTAATTTAATTAAAATCCTCTAAGATAAAATAGTTTGATCAATACAATACACTGCTCATAATCAGCTAATTATTGCTTACTATTTTAACATGGTTGCAAACTTATTTTATGCGCATTTAACGTTTATGTCCATGTTTTATTTAATTTTTTACCCTAATATTAATAACTAGTTATATATAACCAGTGTTTTTTCATATATATTCTTCCAAATTAGCATACTTATACATTTTGTTTTCATGATAATCAATCATATTTCACTTTTCATAAATCCAAAGTTTTATATAATTCATTTTTATTATTCATATATATCATATTTTTAATTTGCGCAATGATGCCAAATGATAAAATTTTACTTACAATTAATTCAAATCTCATATCTTTTTAAGGTTTAAGCAATTAATTTTAGTGAAAACAATTAATTTTAATTCACATATTCAATATATAAAGTCATTTTTTTAATTAAGAATATAATAAATTACTATTAATTTGTTAAAAAATTTTGAACATGGATTCTATTGTTGTACATGTATATTTTTTAAAAATTTTTTTCTGCCCCCCCACGAGTTTTTTTTGCCCCCCTAAAATGGAAAAGCTAGAATCGGGCCTGCCTTCACTAAAGTAGCAAATAAATTTTGTAATTAGTTGTGATTCAGCTTTAAAAAATATCAAATCTCGTTAGAGCTAGGGGTCAAGGAACGGTAAATGGTGTAGATTTAAGGGATAGGGAAATTATTAAAAAATATGCTGTTAAATAATTAAATCAATATTTTATCTACACCCAAATAGGTTAACTAATCCATAATTAATCGCTATTTATTTCATGATTTTTATTTAAATTTGTTGCAAACCAATATATGGATGGAGCTTTAATATTAAACGTTTCTTTCATATAAATTGAAGTTAAATTTAAAATTTATTATTACAAAATTTTTATATTTTCCTCAAAAAATTCCCGAGGTCGCAAATCAGTAGATTTTACTATGTCTGGCCAATTTTTGGATCCTCGTGGATCAGGAGGGTCTCTCTCCTAATTGAATCGAAAAACAAAAAATACATGAGCATTAGTTGTTTTTTGTAAACCAGTGTTATTAAAGGTGAGTGGAGATGAATACCTCAGTGAAAAAACATATTTTTGGGTAAATTTTTTATTATTTCTCTAAACTTTAATTGCTATGTTTGCCAGCAATCTTAAAATAGATAAAGAAGTCACAATGTTGACAGTGCCGACCAAAACATATGGTCAATTCCACCTCAAATCGACAAACTTTTTCCCTTGAAGTCTCAGTTTTGGCTGAAAATTGGTACACTGTTAGGGTCTTTGGGTGCTGATAGATTTTTTTGACCAAGTGATTTTTGCATGAGCAAAAATGTTTTTCGTTTTTTTGCAAAAAAAAAAAATAGATTTGCGCGCATGTATCATTAAAAGCATTGTAGCTAGAGTCATGATTTTTATTTTGAAGATCGTAATAAAAACTACCTGAGACGCAAAAAATATTTAAAAAAAAATTTTTTAAGTTACAAAATTAAAGTCAAGTTTAGATACGAGTAGCTAAAAAAGCATATCTTTAAATTTTCTGAAAAATTTAAAAAATATGGCCCTTAATAATGTTAATATATATATGATTTTTGGGACCGGCATGACTTTCTAACAAATTTAAAAAAATCAATTTTCTGCCTTAATTTTGGGACATACATGTGCCCTTTGCACCATTTTAGAATAAATGTGCCAGTAAAAAGTAGGACATAGGGGCAATTATATTAGACCATATTTTAATTTATTTGATTTACTATTATTAAATTTACAATGAAAAAGTGATACTCAAAACCGGAAAGTGAAAATTTTGCCTGTTTTTAAAATCGACTTTCTGGTTAACCAGCCCAATATCTAATATGCATTTTACAAATAAAATATCGCTTAATAACACATAGTAGCCCCAGCTTTTTTAATAGATTTTGAAGCTTCTACAATAAAAAAACTAAAATTTGCCAAAAAACAGCAGATCAAAAAACTAACACAGATTGCATCCGTCTGTGCAAGCTTGTTTTTTCATTATTTTTGCATATTTAACTAATTATATTTAGAACCTATAAATTAGTCATAATTTGCTTGTTTAATAAGTGTTAAAAAAATAGTATATATGTTATGTATAGAAAATCTCAAAAGAACGAGATATAAAAATTACAAAAGAAGGATAGTATGAAATCATTCCGTTATTTTAATTATATTTGTGATTTGTAATTTCGTTAAAAAAAATTATGTAAAAATTCGTTTGGATCAAATTTAGTTATAAAAAACTTTGGGTCAATGCTTAAATCCATATGCCTACAGGATCAAATAATAGTGATATTTCCTCATTTTTTAATAGGTCTTATGCGTCTTTAGTACGAAACAACGGAACTAGAATTATTGGTTTTTAAACTCTATTAAGGTCGGCTAGATATACATTGTATGCCTTGTTCTAAATACCATATTAAAACATATTTGGCATTTTTGAAAATTAGTAAAAAATACTGAATGTCTATAACACAGGTCAACAAATATAAATGTCAGAAGCGTGAATTTTATGAAAACATAAAAGAATGCATCCCCAAGATGGCCTAATCTAATATATATTTTTCGCTTTTCTTAGTTTCTTCCGTTTTGGCTCCTTAGATCCGACTATAACGAAAAATGACCTTTTTTGACCAAATTCACAGATCTAAATATACCCTAAGAAAAAAATTAAATATCTTTTTTGCATATAAATATCCCATGTAACTTATATTTTTAATCACAAAAAAAATAAATTTTATTAATATATCAAGCTCTTACATCGGCATTTAGATAATACAAAATATTTCGCGTTCAAACTTAAATACGACACAATATATTATCGGTCATTAATGGAAACATTATTTGAAGTTTGAATATAACAGTTTAACTATAGTGAATATGCAAAAATGAAATTTCAATTTTTTGTTTTTGATAGAATTTTCAGTGTTTATAACTGACTAACTATGTTTGATTAGGAAAAACGGTAAACGGATTTGATATTCCCTAAGATGGCAAGTTTGATCTCGGTAGTTAACTCATAACTCATAAAAAATTGTAGACCTGTGTAATTTATTTATTACACTGGACAACAACAAAAAAACCACATCAACGATTTTTTGAGGGTTTTGTCTTGCGATAACGATCCTGTGTTTAGTTTTTTTTCCAATGCCTCTGATTTTTTTAAACCGCGTCCAAAGTTCAGAAAAAAATTCACAAAATTTCTTTAACTATTGATTTTCAAAAAATCTAATGCCATATTCAGATTTCTTATAAAAAACATATCTAAAAAGGGTTATTACCTAAAATTATTAGAAATTTACTTTGGTTATTTAGGATCAAAAAACGGATTTTATGACGAAAACCACTAAATTAATTAAAATGAAAAAATAAAAAAAAATTAAATATTGTAAAAAAATTTGACGAAAACCACTAAATTAATTAAAATGAAAATAAAAAAAATTAAATATTGTAAAAAAATTTAAACCCCTCACGTTAATAATGAATGTTTTCGTTACCTAAATATATTTTTAAACTTGTGTTACTAGCCATAGGTTTTATGATATAGAAGCCCAAAATACCCCAAAAATTGAAAAATCTCAACTTTGACACCGAATAACTAAAAATCTGAGGCATTGGCTAAAATTCTGATTTCATATTCGTGATCAGCGCCAAAAACTTGACCAAAAACCATAGTTGCCATAAATGATCCTTAGGGTCGTCCAAATTTTGTTGTCCAGTGTTAGGTCTAATATTTATTTTTTAAAATCATTATTAAAGCTAATTCTGCCCGTTATAATATTTTGAAGTTGTTAAACCCTAAAACTGACTCGTTTTATGTATTTATATTATCATAAAATCATATCACTGTGTATCATAAAATATTTGACTTACGTTTATTTTTAGTTTGTTAATATGCATAAAAAAGAACATCTGTTGAACCTCAATATTCAATATGCCAAAAATATTCTAATTCACTTTTTAATATCAGATTTAACGTTTTTGTGGCTCTTTTATTTAAGAACTAATGAATAAAGAAAAAAAAATTTTACAAATTTTTTAACCTTATTATTTTTTTTTAATCTTCCAAATTTTTTTTTATACAATTAATTTAAAACATATTTTTTGAATTTTGAGGATAAATACTGAGAATTATGTACAATTTCTAATATTGTTCATCAAACTAATGAGGGCTTATTTCATAAAAAGCCATGGATACGTTATAGAATGTTGGGGGAAATTTATGTTATATAGCGATGTTTTATGTATAAAATGCATTTGAATTTTAAAATTGGTTTAGTATTAACCTAGAAAGTCGGAAGGTATGAGTAAGTTATTGAAAATTACCAATTTTTTTGATCTGAAGTTCCCTTTTTCTTTCCAAAATTAACAATAGTATAAATCAAATTAAAAAAACTGTTATAGCCTAACATAACTGCCCCTATGTCTAACTTCTTACATATAATCAAATTTGGCACTTTAAATTATTTTAATATAGTGCATGTAGCAAATTTTTGTTTGAAAATCAAAAAAAAAATAAAATATTTTATTAAATTTTCTAAAAAGTCATGCCGGTCCCAGACTTTTGAGTTCAAATATTTATAAAGTATATTAAGGGGTATATTGTAGCAATTTTTCAAGAAATTTAAAAAAAATGTTTTTTTAGTTATATTAAACTGAATATTCTTTAAATTTTGAAATATTTATTTTAAAATAATAAACAAATGCATAATAGCCCTTATTGTCCTCTTTAAAATAAAAAAAAATAAGTCTCTAGCTATAATACTTTTGAATTATAACCTCCCAAAGTTGCATCAAATGTGAAAATTCACCTTGCGATTTTTTTTCTTTTGCCCCTATCTCGATCAAAAATCACTTCCGGTCAAAAAAATTTCCAGATAATGAGATACTCTTTGATACCTCCATGCAAAATTTCAGTCAAATTTAAAGGGGTACCCCTTCCGGAATCTGGACTTGTTGGAGTGAAATGGAATTGACCATATATATATTATTATTATAATTTTATATTTAATAAATACATAATTGATTATTTCATTTTTGTATTTTAAATAATACAATACTCAATTTTAAGAATTTTTAATCAATACACATATTACTCTAAAATTTGTTCAACAGCTGTGATTTTAAAATCTTTAAACTGAATTTTTTTTAAATTTACCCCCTTTGTCCGTTTTGCCCGCGTATCACAAAAAATAATGATTAGTTGTTTATATTTGAAAAAATTACTCCAAGGCCACCCACTCCGAAGCAATATTTAATGTAAGTGCACACTCACGTTGACCCATTTGAGTATGAGTTATTTTAGTCTACCTATTAAAATTGCAAGCTTTATACATCAAGTATCATGGCCTGTTTGTGGCCTCAAGTCGGCCTTAACTATTGCAAATATCTAAATTTTTTCCCCCAATTTTTAAATATTATATTCCCTTTAAATTATTAATTGCCTAGGGCCTTAAGCATTCCTTATGAACCGACTAGCAAGCATATATATATTTAAACCTTTGGGGGGGGGGGGGGGGGGGGGGCTATTATGTTGAACGAAGAATAACAAATTTTATTTGAACACAAATTAACATGGTAATTAGGGCAATATATTAAAAAAAAATACAGGGTAGTTTTTTCTAAAAACGCATTATATTATCATCAATAATGAGACACCTGTGTTGAATGTAGGCAACCAAAATATCGCAAATCAATGGCTTTAATAGGTCTTGCCGGTGTACCATGTCGTATTGAGAAGCTTCGTCTATAAATGCCTGCCAAAGGGTGATGTTTTCTGATTTGTTTAAGAAGTTCAATATTTCGGGTCTGATGAAATTTTGACAAGGCAATGCCGGGTTGGCTATTCGCTTAATCATAAAATAGGGAACACTATCCCTCATAAAATTTACGAGATATGTTGTGGCATTCGTGTAATGACTAGATTGGTAAAATTTATAGATCTCACCGTATAAGACCAAAGGCGATGGCCATTGGGTTTTTTGAAAACTTTTGGTAAAATTTAAATGTTTAGTGGTAAAATTATTATCATTATTACTACCATTATTTTTACTATTGTAATCAGACATGTAATATTTGATCAAGTAAGAAGCATATAAACCCAGGATTGAGCCCATGAAGCATGTCTTGAGGCCGTCGATCATATATTGATGGATGAGTTTGTATACGCCGAGATGCGCGTCAATCATACCCAGCATGATTGACAGGTCTGGCCATTTTATAATCGACGGTGACTGACAGCTGTCGTTTACAAAATCTATAAAAGGAAGGTCACACAGCGGATGATTGACGTACGAGTTCAATAGTGCAAGTTCCTCGTGCCGAGTGTCTTTAATCACGACCATGTGATTAGGGTCGGTCAATTTATTTATAAAGCGTGTCTCGCTTCGATCCAGCATAATTTTGAGAACAGGTGATATAGCCCTTATCCGAGCATAATTAAATTTAACGCCCACCCCCGATTGGTTAAAATTAAATTTCTTATCATCCCCATCCTTATTATTATCATGTGAAATGTGTTTGCTAACGACAATTTCTCGTAAGGAATTTGATATTTTATCTACATTATCAGGAGCCTTACCGGTATCTATATCATCGACATCCTCAGCTCTAAAATATATAAAATCTTCCAATTTTTCGGATGTGTTTTCACCTTTGTTGTGCGAAGGAAAAGCTTTAAAACTTGAACTCGCTTTAATACCGAATGCCTGGCTGAGACTGGCATCAGATTCAAATAAATGCTTAACGGTATAGAAAGCTTCTCGGGCGTGCCCCTCAAACGTGTATTTACCGTTGTAATAACCATGATCCTCTCCTTGAACGTGGACGCGAAAAAAAAAGTAAGTCAAATTGAGCATCATTGCGATTGTGCTAATGCTTTTAACATCCACCGAATCCAGCAGAGGTTGATCAAAAAAACTTATTACGTCTCGTAAGTGATGACTAATTTGACATCTCTGGTTAAATTTCCTGAGAAGGTGTCTAAAAGGAAGAATATCAACAATTTATGGAAGACGTTCAAAATTCACTTTTGTTATCTTTAAAATTTGAAGAAGATAAAATATCTATTTAAAAATTTCCAAATTTAATTATCACTATAAAAATACTCTTTTCCTTATATAAAATAAGGAATATGACATTTTCAACAAATATTTAAATATTTTAAAAATATTTCACTTGGAACCCCTAAAAATACGAGTGATGTATGAAACAATTAAAACATAGAATATTTAAAAAAAATTTAAAATAATATTAGTTAAATTTTTGAACGGTTTAATGAGGAGTATGGACGAGCATATGATCGATATGAGTAATTTGATCCTTTCCAGAGCCGAACTATTTTCGTATTTATATAAAAATGGAGAAATATCATTTCCAATGTGTTCTATTTTTAAAGCCTTCCACTCCGAGACCTCCCAATTCGAGAACGGGTGAATATGTTTATGTTCATGGTATTGGGCCGTAATTGTAGAAGCAATTTTTTGCAGACCCCACAACGTAGGGAGAGTTGTAAGGAGCACCCTAATATGAGATGGGCCACACCTGCGGAAATTGTCTATGAACGTCGCTAATACTTTTAACAGGAAATGTCCTTTGAGGAAACAGAGACCGCATTGGACCGAAAAAATTGGGTCGGAATTTTTCAAAGCAAAGTGGGTGACGGACGTTTGCAGCTTACCCAAATGCAGGTCCATTTTGAGGCGTTTGTTAAGATTGCCTCCGTAAAACTTGTTTTCCTTGGTATACGGGTTGTCTCTCCAACTACAAAAGGTTGGTGACTTAGTTACGTACCGTATGTCATCAGATTTTTTGTAGGGAGAATAACGAATCGTATAAGCTGCAAGCATTTGATGAAGCTTGAGGGGAAAGCCGACTCCTAAAAGTGTTACGAGAAATTTTTCGTTTTTCCCCAGTCGATTGAGGATTCGAATGAGACGATGGTCGGGTTCTCTGCTGTATACCAGTAGTTCGAGCATCGTATCAAAAATTTCTGTTCAGATTGGTATGAATTTATAAAAATATAAACACGTATATAATAAAAATTGTGTGAGTCAGGGCGCGTTCAAAGTTCATTCGTTTTTTCGAAAAATTTCAAAAATTCTAAATTTGTAAAATTTGAGTTTTTACATCAAAAATTATTTGTTATTTACAATATCTAATTCCCTGTGCATTTGCTCAAAATCTATTTGGAAATCTTACTAAACATATGTCTATATCCATACAAACATAGCTGATATTATTTTAACATGACTCCTTTATTAACGCTTAAAAAAATGTATATACACGATTATTTTGTTTTGAAAAATGTAAAAATTATCCAAAAAATGATTACACTCTAGACGCGCCCTCAGATCTCAAAATTATTATTTTTAAATGTCTTGCGTTGGGTTTTTCTAATCCAGAAGTTTTGGTATTTTTGTTTTCAGCCTTATTATATGACTGATCAAAATATTACAAAAACGAAGAAAATAATTTTTTTTGAGGCAATGCGAACCGATATAACAAGTAGTTGATAAGAACCAAAAACTTGACCAAAAATATGGATGCCATGACAACTCTGGGTAAAAAGGTGATTCACCAGTGAAATAAAAGTCGTATTAAATGTTTAAAAAATCATAACCATACTGTCATTTTAATAAGGGAAAAAGGGCACTATAAACGCGAGAAGCCCAAACTTGCTTGGTTGTTTTTAAATTTTATATGGAGCTCATAGTCCAATTATCACAATTGCCAATTTTGTTATATTTTTGTAATTTTAATTGGATTTTTTTGTAATCCTATTTAAAATTCTACAATCAACAAAGTTACCATAATAGAAAAAGAGTTTCGAACCCATATTTTTTCGTTTTTTTTATAAGTGAGAGCAACTTTCGAAGCTTCTTAAAGATATGAAGTTTAATTGAATAAAATAAACCTGTGCTTTGTTTGACAATGGCCATAGGGTTTTGATGGTACATTCGGAAGATTTGAGCTAGCAAAGAGTACAGCACTTCAAGGAGTGCGTTATTGCTAGCTGAGATATCGTGTTTTACGGCATCACAATTACAGTCGGTTCCTGAGCTCGTTGGTGAGACAAAAGCTTCATCGATTTCATTACGAGGTTTGGCCAATTTCTCACAACCAGGACTCTCCATTACTTGGTCATCCATAGGCCTATTAGCCGTGTTATTTTTTTCTTTAGTTGTAAGTAGCGTTTTAGGCTTATTTGTGCCATCTACGTTGAGCGAAGTTGAATAATTATGGCTTATCACTGGGCTATTATAGAAATATTCGTGCGAATTACCCAACTTTTCAACAAAATATTCCTCTTCACCGCTGTAATAATTTATGATGGGATCATTCGTTTCATCCGACAATGTATTGTAAGCCGATTGAAAGGGATCGTTGTTATTCAAAGGAACCTTGTTATCATTATCATGGTTGATCTTTTTTCCTCTAGTTTTTTTTATTTTTTTTGAAACATAAACCTCTGAAGTGGTGCTGGAATAGGTGCATCCACTACGTGTAGCACTTTTCACACTGTTATTTAAAGAGGATTCACAAGCCTTAGAAGGGGTTACAGGAAAAATATTATTACACTTTAATAAATTGTCTGTTGGATTGTTTATGGAATTTATTATAAGATTTTCTAATTTGTATTTTGTCTCTAGATGTATGTCCCACATTTCATTTAAAAGCATGGAGAAGGCTGTGTTAATATGCCCTAGCAAGCCCTTTTCACACAAAATGACCATTGAAGTTGGCTCATGTAAAAAGTTATTGAATGTTGAAAACATAAGGAGTAAGATGTCATAATTACGGTTAGAAATGTTAAGGCCAGGTAATAATTGAAAAACCAAATTTGATAAGATTTCCAAAATTCCCAAATTTTTAAACCTAAGTTGGTTTTGAGCTTCCATGGATAATAGGTTTATCCCTTTCAAGGCATAAATAAGAGTTAACTCAAGACATTTGTTTCCAATATATTTGCCAGATTTCATTATTCTCAATTCAAAAATAGTTTGTTGTAATAATGTAAGAAAAATTTTAATGCCTCCTTTATGACCAACAATTAATTTTATTTCAGATACATCCAATAAATTTATCATAAATTCCAATAGTTTGTTTAACAGAGAAAACTGATGGACATCATTAAAGTTTACGAAAATATTTATCTCATAATTAAGTACATCTAAAAGAGCTAAAACAAATTCTTTATCAGACAGTGTCTTGTAGAAATTTTTTTCTTTAGATTCATTTAATGTATTCTTATAATTAACCTTGCCATCATCAATAAAAGTATAATATAGTATGCATTCATTAAATATGTCAATGATTTTCATTAAAAGCTCATTATATTTCTGTTCCCCCAAAGCTTTCCTTTTAACTTCTGATTGGAGGAATACTTTTATAAATGAACTTAAAATAGTTTCACTTGCAATTAACTAAAAGTTATTAAAACAAAAAAACTTGTTTAATGTCAGATTCAGATCCAACAATAAATTTACTAACAAATTCAAGCAAACCTTTTAGATTTTTATCACTTGTATAATCTTCAATGACATATTGCAAATGCATTTTTGCAAAATTTGATTCAAAAAAGTTATTTGTACTAGGACATAATTAAAACAATATCTGTATCATTTTATACAATTTTGACAAATATCTAAACATTTTCATATTAGGAGTATCCATGATTTTACCTAAATCGTATAAACGTTTATTAATTATAAATAATTTCCCAAAAATTCAAAGTTCAAAAAATACGCAAAAAATCGGTTGGAAGATATGATATCGTGTCCTATATTAAAGAATGAACAAATTATTTTGCAGCATTTATCTAATGCTTACCATTAAATTTACTTAATTATATCTTAATTAAGTTAACATATGTTTTAAAACATGCATTAACTAACCCTATGGGTCCCCAATTTTAAACCTTTTTACACAGGAAGTATTTAAGTTTATATTATGCTTACTTATAAAAAAATTAAGTATTCTTAGATTTTTATATTAATGCATTTTTCCAATATATACCTTTTTGTTTATTTGGCAAAATACAGAAACATGTTGACAAAAAATAAGATTTTTAAAATTATAAAATTTTAAAAAAATTTTAAAAATTAAAATTAAAAGTTTAACAAAATTTTACATTTTTTAATGTAATTTAACATGTTTACAAAGTTTTAAAAAATTATAGAAATTAAATTCTAATGCAATAATATCGCTTTAAGCATGGGTTTTAAAATGAGACATAAAAAATTAATGTCAAAAAATTTTAAAAATAATTTAAATATTAAATTTTCCTAAAATATCAAAAATAATTTACAAGAAACCTAAAAAATTTGATAATAATTGTCCATTTACAAGCATTAATAAAATTGTATATTCTTTTTAAATTACTTATATTTAAAATAATTTATAATTTACCTGCATAAAATTCATGACTCATTTGTAACATTATATTGTATTAAAAGATATCTCATAAAATAAAATTTGGATGCATATTAAATAAAGCAACTGAATATAAAAGGTATACATAATTTTTAAGAAGTTATAGTGGGGTTCCTAAGGGCCTCAATTCACTTAAAAAATTAATATGCGTAAAAATACTGATTCAATAAATTTATGTTTAATATTGTTAACATTTAACTTAGATAGTCAGTCAGGTTTTAAACATTCATGTATGCTTACATATGTAATATTCAATTAAATTGGGGTCCTCAGATCTCCAACTCTAATCGATTAAGTATTTTACTTAGCTGTTAGATAATATAAAGTTATATTAGGTGCGAGTAATTAGCATACTTTATTTATAACATGTTTTGCATAATATTTATAGAAAAGCGGGCTATTAAATTCTAGAAATTTAAATTCTATATCATAGTATTTATGTAATGCAAATAAATTTATTAAGATTAATTTATCTTATGTTACCCGCGAATGTTCGGGTGAGAAATTTGTAACGCGAATTCTACAGTGGGGCCATACAGACCCTAATTTTAAATCTCAATAACTTCAACAGTTTTGAAGCAACTTTATTTTTTTATTATTTAAAGAATACACGTGTTCTTTAATTACCAACTAATATAAGTTATTATTAATGTATTGTAAATTTTATCTAACACAAAGTAAAAAATGGTAATTTGTTTTTTATTCTACCTTATTTAAATCTTGTCAATAATAATGTTTCAATATTATTGATCAAATCGCTTTTAGGTCTATTAAACCATTTTTAAATTTATAAAAAAAAATATTTTGGATATTATTTTTAGCTATAATTTACCATATAGATAAGAGAGTTATTTTTGACTAAAAGAGAGCAGTGCTTATACCTTACCAAATATATCTGTCGGTTGTTTCACCTGGTTTAAACCAAAAAATTAAACGGGATGGGTTGCGATATGTGAAATATTATCCGGAAATGACATTTTATAAATGTAAGATGTATCTAAACTCTTCCGGCTACTTTTTCCTTTAACTTAATAATTGTACTTTGAACTTAACTAAAAAACATTCAGTTAACTTATTTTTACCTTGTTTATTTTAAAAACAGTTGAACAAGAGTTATTGTAAATTTGTTAAAGCAAGGGCGGTAGTAAAAATTTTAGTCGATTATTTGATAGTTACTTACAGAAATTTGCGCATTTTTACTTAAAGACTGTCTTCAATCTATTGCACTTTAATATTAGGGCTCGAGCTAACTTTTAGCCTAAATGGTAAAATCGTAACAATTTAAGGATTTATAACTTTTTTAGGGATGCTTGGGCCCTCGTGAGCATCCCCCCCCCCGTCCTTACACCCTGGCCGAGGGCTAGAATTTTTCTTTAGCAGACCGAAGCCTAAAAATCCCGGTACGCTATTATAGATCAACCTATAAATTTCTATTTATGGTGCGATTTTTTATTTTCTTTGTTGATTGAGGGGTTTGTGCTAAAAATATTGCTTATAAGGGCCGGTGGAAGGGTTAACGTCGCTTTAGCTTTTTGCGTTTCTTTGAAAGTGTTTAAGAGCGTTATGCAATCCGTGGTTAATTTTTCTAGTTCGACCTAATTTTTAGTACAACAAACAATTTAATTTAAGCTAAAATTTATATTAAGGTCCATATGTCTTAACATATAAAATAAGAATTTTTTAAAAAAGGCTACATCAATAAACTTCCTCCCACCTCAATCCAACAAGTCTTACGCCTTTAGATTTGGCTGAAATTTTGCATGGAGGTAGTATCAAAGGGTATCTCATTATCTAGAAATTTTTTTTTGACCAAATATGATTATTGACGGAGATAGGGGCAAAACGAAAAAAATAGGTGTTTCACATTTGATGCAACTTTGGGAAGTTATAAGTCTAAAAGTAATATAGGAGACTTAATTTTTTTTATTTTGAAGAGGAAAATAAGGGCTATCTTGTATGTGTCTATTATTTTAAAAAATTTATTTTAAAATTTTGCAATTTTTTAAAGAACATTCAGTTTTATATAACTCAAAAAATGTTTTTAAATTTCTAAATTGCTGATAGTCCTTAGGATTCATTATTAATATGTGAACTCAAAAGTATGGGAATAATATGACATTTTGATAAATTTAACTAATTTTTTTTTCTTGGTTTTCAGACAAAAATTTGCTCCTTGCACTATATTAAAATATTTAAAAGTGTCAAATATGATTATATATAGGAAGTTAGACATAGGGGCAATTATGTTAGGCTATAACTGTTTTATTAATTTGCTTCATTAATTTTGAAAAGAAAAAGAGAACTTCAGATTAAAAAAATTGGTGATTTTCAGTGTTTTACTCCTTTCAAAGCCAACTTTCTGGGTTACTGCCTAACCAACAATAATTTATTTTTAACGTAATAACAAATAACAAATGTATTTAAAATAATGGAATGATTTCATACTATTCTTATTTTGTAATTTTTATATCTCGTTCTTTTGAGATTTTCTATACTTAACGTATATACTATTTTGTTAACACTTAAACAGGCAAGTTATGACTGATTTATAGGTTCTAAATATAATTAGTTATATGCAAAAATAATGAAAAAGTAAGCTTGCACAGAAGAATAATACTGCGTTAGTTTTTTGACACCTGAAAATTTGCTGTTTTTTGGCAAATTGGTATTTTTATTGTAGAAGCGTCAAAATCCAATGAAAAATGGGACTACTATATGTTATTAAGCGATATTTTGTTTATAAAATGCATATTAAATATTTAAAAAGGGTAGCTGGTTAACCAGAAAGTCGATTTTATAAACAGGCAACATTTTCACATTTTCCGGTTTTGAAGTTCACTTTTTCATTGTAAATTCAATATTGGTATAAATCAATAAATTAAACTATTATGGTTTAACATGATCGCCCCTATGTCCTGCTTTTTGAGTACTATCAAATTTAGCACATTGGCATATTCTAACACAGTAAAAAGGGCATAAATATGTCCCAAAATTAAGGCAAAAAATTAATTTTTTTAAATTTTTTTAAAAGTTATGCCGGTCCCAAACTATTAAAATCATATATTTATTAACATTATTAAGGGCCATATTTTATTAATTTTTTTAAAAATTTTAAGATACGTTTTTGAGCTATTTATATCCAAACTTGACCTTAATTTTTTGGTAAAAAAAAATATTTTTAATATTTTTTGCGTATAATGTAGCCCTTATTACGATATTCGAAATAATAAAAAAATATGACTTTAGCTACAATACATTTGATGATACATGCGCGCAAAGTTGCCTCAATTTTTTTTTTTTTTGCAAAAAAATAAAAATTATTTTTGCTTATATCTCAGTCAAAAATCACTTCCGGTAAAAAAAAATTTAGGTTTTTATCAGCACCCAAGCTACCAGTGTACCAATTTTCAGCCAAAACTGAGACTTGAAGGGAAAAAGTTTGTCGATTTGAGGTCGAATTGACCATATGTGTAAATTTATATGGGATAAAACAATTATGTCATTATTCTATTTAAGACAAAGTCCCGCAATCCATGAGACCAACCAGTATGAGCAACAAAAAATATACATGTACAACAAATGAATCCATGTTCAAAATTTTTATTTTTAACAAATTTATTGTAATTTATTATATTCTTAAAATAAAAAAAATGATTGCGATTACAAATTGGATATGTGAATTAAAATTAATTGTTTTCACTAAAATCAATTGCTTAAAAAGATATGAGATTTGGAAATTAATAGTAAGTATAATTTTATCATTTGGTATCAATGCGCATGAAAAATAAAAATAAGAATATTAATTATCATGAAAACAAGTTGTATAAGTATGCTAATTTGGAAGAATATATATGAAAAAACACTGGTTATATATAACTAGTAATTAATATTAGGGTAAAAAATTAAATAAAACAGGAACATAAACGTTAAATGCGCATAAAAAAAAATGCAACCATGTCTTAAAATAGTAAGCAATAATTAGCTGATTATGAGCAGTGTATTGTATTAATCTAACAATTTTATGCTAGAGGTTATTTTGATTAAATTATAAAATTCATCAAAATTCAACGCCCCAGTTAATGATTTTTCGTGTCCTAGAAGAACCAAATCACTTTTACGCAGGTCAATACTTGCCAGCCTACTAAAAGTTATTTTCCTTCTTAAAGAAGAAAATGTGGCCTAACAACTCGACGTTGAAGAGCCAAATAACAAACTTATAGAAAAAAATGTTAAATAGATTAGGAAACGCATCTTTGTAATTATATAAAAATTTAACAAAATCATTAGTAACACATTCTTTGTAATTATTAAGTTTTCTTATTAAAAATTTGGCTGCGTCAATTTCTTTAGATAATGAATTTTTATCAATCTTACTTATGTTTAAAAGAGGCACTAATTTATTTATATCTAAAAAAATGATAATCAAATTTATAAAGGGAATCTAAGTTCTAAATAAATATTATCGGTAAAAAATCTATTATCAAAAGAATCAATAATATTAAAATAAATACTTTTTAATTCATCATTAATATTTAAATTATTCTCAAACTTATGAGTAGAAAATAAATAAAAATTAGAAAAATTTTTAGGTTTAGTTTTTTTTTATCTATAAATAAATTATTGTCATTCAAAAAAGTATTATATATATATCAAAACAGTTTTTAAATAAATCTTCAAATGTATTTGTATTTCTTAATTGTTTAATTTCTAACAAACAATGGTGTAAATCAAAAGTTTTAGAAACATAAATCGTTTTGCATCATGATTAATTATTTTTAATAAATAAAATAATTTTTAAAATGATAAATACAAAAAAAATAAATTGATGATTATAAATATGGTCAAAAAACCTCGACGCTTCGGCCCTGTGACCTAAAGATATAAATTATTTTATTTTTAATTTTCAAAAGAGTATTTAATATTTTTATGTAATTTTTGAAAAAAATGGCGTCGTAGTGACCACACCACCGATGGGGCAACAGCCGGGGTATGGTCCCGCATTCACTAACTTCCTTGATTGCATCATGTTGAAAAAATTTATGAAGGGAAGAAAAAATATCAAAAAAATCTTTCCCTTTAATTAAAATTTTAAGACAATCTACAACAAGATGCAATCGGTCGTTAAAGCCGTGAATATACGGGACATGTTGTCCAGCTATTTTGCTTAGAAACAAACATCACCTTTATCCCCGGGCATCACGTTCGCCCCATCGTAGCATTGTGCGATCAGGTTCTTTGGTTCTAGATTATATTCTATCAAAAGATTGTTGACAAGTGAGGAAATTTCTTAGGCATCAGATTTATGAATTGCTTTCACAAATATAAAGCTTTCTGTAAAATCAAATTTTTCTATATATCTTATAACAACAGAAATAATTTCTGTGTTAGTTTGATTTCTCTAGCGGATGAGAAGTGTTGATGAATGAAATTTTTAAAAAAAGTAAATATTTTTAAAATAATATTTTTAGATATTTTTGACGGAGCTTTAATTCTATTATGTGAAAGAAAAAATAAAATTTAGTTTTTTGGGGGGGCAAACATAAAATACTATGCATTTTGGGGGGGGGGGGGGGGGGGGGGAATTCAATTTGGGGGGGGGGGGGGCAAACATAAAATTACTATGCATTTTGGGGGGGGGGGGGGCAAATTCAATTTTTTTAGGGGGGCAAACAAAAACTGGGGGGGGGGCACCCCCAAAAGGGGTCTAGAATCGTGCCTGGTTTTAAACGACATTCAGCTATCGATGGGCTTAATACCCACCGTCTAAAAGAATAAGTTAAGGCCTTGCCTCCTTTTTCATGATTTTACAAAACCTAAGAGATGCTTTGGGGCGCCAGGCAAATATAAAATAATTATTGGGTTTTATAGTGAATTATTTAAAATGGGGGTTAGGGCGCCATTTAACATTTCACTTAGGGGGGGGGGGGGCAATGCTGTACAACTGTGATCCGGGGTATTCATGCAATTTTAATTTGGACGTTGTTACTACAGCATGAATCAACGATATCTCTTACACTAACAACTGGCTCTAGTTTCTACAGTTAGCATTCAACGACAAATTCTTTATAATGGCAGTGAGATGTTGTTGAGTATAATATTCATATGGATTGAGCAAAATAAGAACATTGAAATTTATATATTCGGTAGGTTCTTATAAATCTGCATAAGACGAATATAATAGTTGTGGGGTTTAAAACACTAACCATACATGATAAAACATTTTTCTTCATTTGAATATCACTTATTTTTTTTACCCGCCCTCAAACAATAATTTGCGGTTAGCTAACTATATTTTGTACGGCAAACTAATGAAGCAATTCAGGACAATTATACCTAACTTATTTCTGATAATCTCGTTTTCAATGGCTCAAATTCCGGTTCGTAATCCTTCCGAATTGATTGATAGACAAGGTTACACCATTTTACCAAATTAATTTATAAACTTTAACTTTTTAATTTTAAAATTGTTAGTTCTTTAGATCTATGTGAATAACAGAATGCACTATAAATTTAAAATTTTTAAATATGTCCACAATTGTTCTCTAACAAATTTAAAACCATATTTAAATTAAATATATTTATTCGATAAAATCATTTAAAATAAACTACAATTATTTTAAACATTTTATCATTTAGCCGATACATCATTTATTTCCCAGGATGTGTCAAGGCTTGTAGAAAGTAATACAAAAAAATTTTATACATTCATTTATACTTATCTTAATTTGTTAATTATTATTGTATTTTTACTAATACTGGTTTTAAATAAAAAATCTTTTAATTTAAAAAATATAATTATGTAATGTAATTGATATAAGTAGAAGTTGTGTCCAAACTTAGAAAAAAAAACCTGTTATAACAAATAAATGTTCAAAATTATTTAAAACTAGGCCTTTCTCTATTATATATTTATCTATATGTTCATATTTGCTACTCATCAGGCATGGCAATACCTTCAAACGTCTCACCCAACTTCAAAGAAAGTAATATTTACAATCATTATTTTAATTAACCCATCTAATAATGGCGGAAATCTATCTATCTTTAATATTAAATAAAATGGACTTGCATAGGACAAATTCTGTAAAATGTTACAAAAAAAAGATTGGAACTAAAATTTTCCTTTAAATTTCAATTTGAGACCATGTTGATTTCCGCTTAAATTCCTGAGCTGACAAAGTGATTTCGCTTCGCTATCTGGTTACATTGAAAGAACCTCCCATGCCGGTGATTCAAAACTTTGTCCCAGGTTCCATTATTAGGCTTTTAGCTTTGATCAGTAGTTCATTATTTTGAGCACAGAGGGGTGAGCTCACTTATCTTAAGGAAGATGAAATATTTGCGAGTTTACGCAAAGATATTTTTATAGGCTCGCTTGTTTTTATAAGTTGGAATAAAAACGATCATAAATGAGTTTGAACTAATTAAACTAAAAAATCTTTATGCCTAAAAAATTTTATTTGCTTTAAATTTGATTTTGATAAATGAAGAGCGTGAGCTCACATAATTGCCAAAAAAACAACTGAAGTAAAGCTCCCCTCCCCGATAGTGTCGTTATCTCTGATTTAGAGTCTATTGAGTTAGCCAATCAATATGACCAAATAATATTGCTCTAGGCTAAATGAATTATCAATATTAAACTGTATAACCGCAGTTATTGAAGGTCTAGCCAAAAATTGCCCCGATGATAAACCCTGGTTGGACTGTCCTCTAAACCCATGTGTTAGCGCAAAATGTCCCGGCACTCCTAACGCTGTGTGCAAACCCTACCAGTGCGGCGGCTGTTTTCCACAATTTACCTTGGGACCCTTTCCTATTCAATGCTGACAATTTGTATAGAAAATGTTGCATTTATGTTTTTCTTTTTCTATAAATATTTTGTCGTTTGAATAATTCATTCAACAAAAATTGTAAGGCACAAGTTAACCCAGGGCCGTACCAGGTTTCTCAAGCGCCCATAGGCAAAAAAAACCCCTTATTTATTATATAGAAAGAACAAGAGGTAACAATAAAAATAATTTTTTTTAATATTAATTTATTGAAAAATGATGCATGGTAAAAATCTTATATAATTAGAATATGATAAAATAGAATTCTAAACAATGCATAATAGTAAAATCAATGTAGCGCCCTCAGCAAATGTCTGACCCATGAGATAGGCTGGTACGGCCCTGAGTATACCACTTAGTTTAGGGCTAAATATTTGATTTGCAAATAAGCTCTGGCCCTTTATCATTGCTAATGGATCAAATATACATATTTGAGAAGCCAATTAATTAAAAATTTTTATTTTTGAAGATGTTTAAAATTCTCAAAAAAAAGTATAATTTTTTAATGACCATGTCCGATTTTATAACCTATCATAAAATAATAATTTCGACCTTATTGCTAAAAAAAACAAAAGTTTGTTTTCAAAAGGCCTATCAATTTTTTAAAGAGCTATAGATGATTCGTCATAGTTATTTAAAATGCTGCAGCTGAGGTCGGGCATCTCGCACTTTTATGGAACAACATCAATGTTGCCCGTTAATGACTAAAAAAAATATATTTTTGATTTCGTAAAGATTTATATAACAAAAAATTTAAACAATTTATACCTTGCTTTATTATTTTTTTAAGTCAATTATAAATTTGTCGCCAAGAGGTTAAATTTTCTAATATAAATCAAAGTTTAAAGATAGCAAATTGCACTTCACGAATTATTTTCGAATAAACACATTGATAATTTTGTCAACGTACAAATTTGTTTACGTTGTAGTAATATTTGATTTTATCAAAATGAATTTGCTCAAAATCAAAAATAATTAATAAACAATTTTTATAAATTCACAGGTCAACAAATACCAATGTTAGAAGCGCGAATTTTATGAAAACATAAATGAATGCATCCCCATGATGGCCTAGTCTCATATATATTTTCGTTCTTCTTAATTTCTTCCGTCTTTGGCTCTTCAGATCCGTCTATAAAATGACCTTTTTGACCAAATTCACAGATCTAAATATAACCTAAAAAGAAAAAATTTAAAATCTTTTTTGCATATAAAAATCCCTTGTATTTTTAATCACAAATAATAAAAAATAAATTTTATTAATATATCAAGCTCTTACATCGACATTTAGATAATACAAAATATTCCGCGTCCAAACTTAAATACGACACGATATATTATCGGTTTTTAATGAAAATATTATTTGAAACTTGAATTTAACAGTTTAACTATTGTGAATATGCAAAAATAAAATTTCAATTTATTTTTGTTTTGAATATTTTGTGGTTTTTGACCTTTTTTTCTAAAATTTTCAATGTTTATAACTGACTAACTAAGTTTAATTAGGAGAAACGGTAAACGGATTTGATATTCCCTAAGATGGCAGATTTGATCTCTGTAGTTAACTAATATCTCTCAAAAAATTGTTGACCTGTGTTATAAATAAATGGACAACTAAAAAATATTTAAATATAACTTGTGCAGAGAAATATATAAAAATTAAAAACATAAATAAAAAATTTAAAAACTTAAAAATGACATGTTAGAAAATTTTTATCTAAGGCCACGTGCAAAGTAATTTTTTGTTTTTTCGCGAAAATCGCAAAATTTAAAAATCTTACGTATTTTAAATGAGAGGAACAAAATCGTTCAAAGTCATATTTTTTGATAAACGCTATTTTTAAAGGGTAAACAACAAAATTAATATTTATTTTTGAGACAAGTTACAGCAAGTGATCTGTCGACATAAACCCCGAAAAGACGGAATAGAAAAGTGTAACCATCTAAAAGCCCCTAAAATAACAGTAATTTGGCAGGCCACCTGTTAAATAAAAAGGTATCATAAAAAATCAAGCATTAAATTAAAGAAGAAGGTAACTTTAATTTATCAAGTAAACATCAAACCCCTGAAACAATTACAAACCCAAAAATTTTAAGGATCTTCAAAAATGGCGTCAAAATTTGGGCATGTTAAAACCTGACCTGATGTTAAATTTTAGGGAGATAAATTTGTATTTAAGGACTGAATTGAGCTTTTACAAAGTTTAACAGACCAACTAAATCAAAAGTTAGAAATTTGACTTTAAAGTGAAATTATCCTTCAATGGAATATAATGTAAAAAAATTTTTTTTCAAAAATAAAATGTTCATTACTTCTTCAATCTCAAAAGCAAGTTACATTTTTTTAAAAAAACCTTCAAAAAAAAAAGTAATTTTTTGTTCGATTTAAACTTGTTGCATTTTCAAAACCTGATAGGGGTCTATCAGAAAGAGCACAAAAAACTGTTCTAAAATCTAGGGCCTCTTATCAGAGTTTGTAAACCGATAAGCAGTTTGCAGGCGACAGAAATTTTATTTTCCCATTTTTCCTCATTTTTTGACTATCGTCTTTAACAGCATTTTCAATGTTAAAACATGATTTAATAAAGTCTATAGAAGTAAAATATTATATACATTTTTATCTAAGTCCATTAATTCTTATGTAATTCGACAAATAGAAAAATATGAAGATTTTGGTTTTGTCAAACTTCACTTTGCGCGTGAAACCCAAGTTTAAAATGATTTCGATACGATTATACAAAGATGACAAAACTCAACTGTTATAAGCTATATCCCACTTAGATTTCGCAAATACTATTACAAGAATTTAAATATAAAAGTAATAGAAATAATAAACATTAAAAATAATAAAAAAAAGATATTAAAAAAATGCTCTACAAAATGTTTGGTGCAAAGCGTTCTAAATAAGTTATTTAGCTAGAGCGCCTTAAAAATGTAATAGAGTGGTCCGTCGGCCTTCATTGCCTAAGTTTCTTAAGGCGCGCCCCGGGGTTTAAGGTAAAAAGCAAGGTTTTACATAAAAAATGCAATACATGCATAAATTTTATAGGTTTCGACGGGTAATTTATGCCGAGCATAGAAGGGTTAATTATTAGCTTCATAGTTTTTATAAGTATCAACACCTGCTTTTATATGGAAACGTTCAGAATGAACTTTTGCTGTCATTTTCAAAAAGGCTGAGCCATCTTGTTCCAAGTAATCGATTTTTAAGGCTAATATAATTACGGGCTACAGATCGGTGATTAATCTCCGTAAATTGCTATTTAAAGATGCTAATATATATATTTTTTAAATCTAAAAAAAATATATAATTTTTTACGACATTTGAATATCATGACAAATTAGAATTTTAATTTTACAAAAAAAAACTTTCATCGTGTCCTCTAAGATATTGGGCACATGAAAAACTCTCTTCGGTGTGAAAACTCGTGTACAAGTTATTTTACACCGAATAGACCTGCCGAAAAAAAATGCCGTCACTTGAGTTGAATATATGGGCAAATAGGCACTGATCATTATGTTTATGTCTGACCAAATTTAATTTACAATGTATATTGGGATGAGTATTAATATAAGGACCAATTTTATTGACCAAAAGAAAAAAATTAAGAATGTTAATGTAGCATTTTCTGATATACAATACTTGTAGATGCCTAGCTCATGTCTTAAATAAGTGTCCGCTCAGCTTTGAATTAAAAAACTTTTGAAACAATAAGAATTATTATAATATTTATTGAAGTATATCATTATTGTATTATACTTCGTGCATAACTTATTATTGCAATATTATAGGTACTAATAATCCTTAATCATAATAAGCAATCGTAAATATAACTTACGCCATCTATCGAATGATATATAACTTAAAATCATTCGACACAGGTAAAGGCAAACTTAATAAAATTGATATCATTATATTTTATTTCTGACAGCCATGGCCCGGATCAACATAATTTTCAATGTATTTTGTGGTGAGATTTTCTTATTATAAATGAAAGTTTAAATGGCCAAAACAATGTATGTGCTATTGTGATTAAGGCCCTATTTTCATTTTTTTGAAAAATGAGTAAAAAACGCATGGTTAATGTAACCTAAAGGCAGCTTCGGCGCCATTGATAGAAAGCATTTAAAGTTTGATGGAAAGGAAATGTTATTGTTTTACGAAAATATCAAACCGATCACAAGACACGGCTATTAGACTGGAGAGAAAATACATCTCATATATGTTTTATGTTTTTGATGTTCCTTCAGACTTTGGCTATTTTCTTAATGACATATCAAAAAAATGGCCAAATTGGAATTTAAAGACCTCTAGAATACCAAAAAAAATATAAAAACTAATTTCTTTTGATATTAAAATAACTATTAACTTATATTTTTTATCCCAAAAAATGATTAAAATTTTTTAAGTACATCAAGCTCTTACATTAACATTTGGGATACAGAATATTTGGCACCCAAACCTGAATAGGATACGATATATCATTTTTAAAAATAAGAATCTAAAAATTACGAATAAGATCTGTAGACCAACAATATATTCACTATGTCCTCAATTCGAATCTTTTCCCATTTTTTTAATGTTGTAAAAAATGATATAAACTGGATACCTTTTGTAACTCTAAAATTTCAAAACCAAATATTTAATTTCTTCAATATTTAATTTTATTAAAACTATAGCTTTTTAGTAACAATATATAAATATAAATTTTTTTTATCAAACAAGCTTTTAAATTTTAAAAAATAATGATTAAATTTAAGGTCCCCTGACCCAATAGGGGTTTTTAAACGAGCAAAGCAATCAATTTTGCCTTTGAGTTATATGTGATATTTGCTCGCAGGACCTACATTTATTACATAGGCTCTGACTTTAGGCATAAACCACCAGCTTTAAACTGGTTGTACATGTGTAATATTTCCAATAAAAAAAAGCCGCTTATGCAGAAAATACAAGTGACCTCCTGCGTGTGTTTTCATTAAGTTGAGCCAACTTTTGAGATTTTTTCATTGCTTTTTATTAGTTTATGTTAAAAAAAAATCTTTTACGCCTAAGCTTCCAGTAAATACTTTTTACCATTCTAATTAATGCGATAAAATTATTATTGAAAAGTTTGTTTTATTTAATTCAATTATAAAAACTAATTTTCAACAATTTTTTGTTTAAAAGCTTTTATGTTATATTTTATATTTCCAATTTTTGTAGGTTTAAAAAATTGAATTACAAGTATAATCGAAAATCTATGATCGGATACTTTAATTTTCAAAATCGACCAGTATAATATAAAATTTTTCAATAACAACCTTATAAAAAGAGCAAAAAAATGAAATATATTCTTTTAGAAATAAACCTTGGAAGTTGTGACTTAAATAGAAGGTTACAATTTTGTCACAACACAAAAATATTACTAAGCTATACCCGTCGTCGTGATGGTTCAAAATATTGATAATATTCTATATTTGGTTTGAATTGAAAATAAGACGGAAGTTACTATCTTCTTTTTCATTATTTTTTCTAAATCTTTCAAGCCTTTCGACTGAATAAATAATTTAAAATTAAAAAGGTTTTTTGCGAGCTCAAGCCCTAAGAATAAATGAGGATAAAAAATATTTGATTATAATGTACATTTAATGCAAATGACAAGTATTTTAAATAATTGCCAATTGAAATATTGTTAAATTGGCAATCTTCAAAAAGCCTCTAATAAAACGAATACCCTTGAATACTATATATTTATAATATATTTTGATGATGTTTCATAACAAAGCAATAAAATATTAACGATGCTAATGTTACATTGTCCAGCAATTCTTTCCATGAAACTATATGTGCTAATTATATTAATGTTTTTTAGATATATTTGACCATTTAACAAGACACGATCAACCCTAAAAAAATTAATGGAAAATAAATTTCTTAGGGTTCCTACATTCATAATTATGTTTATATTTGATTTTAAACACAAAATAACAAAATCAGATCAAATTGTAAATATACTATGCAAGATTTGTATTACTACCAGACCTGATTATTTTCAAAAAAAATTTGTACCTTTACACATAAATATATCTGAATGCCAAAGATGACACTTTTGAGTTTTCTCAGAAACCAAGGAATATATAGAAAACTTTTTATATTATTAAAATCATATTTTTTCATATTATTAGTCTTAATAAATATATTTTTTTAAGCTTTACTTAATTATTTTCCTACTAATAGACAAAAAACATTAATATTAAAAAGTTAGTTCTAATATTCTAACTTGTCAAATAAAAAACATTATTTAGTTTTTGAGTCTCGAGGTTGCAAATAGTCACTTTTAACTTGACATATCAATGTCAATTAATGTGCGAGGCAAAAAACGGTTAAGTAATTAGGCTTAATATTGAATGATGCATGGTTTTGATCCTATTTAGCAACCTAGGTTTAAATTCGACTTATGTAATTTAATAAATTTTTCTTCTACATTTTCAAAAATCAATCAAATTAGGCAAAAAATATTGTCTTTATTTAAAAAAAAATTTTTTAATATACTTATGTATGTTGAAATATATTACTCATATTTATTAGAAGTCTCGAGGTCGTAAAGTGTCATTTTCGGCATATTCGTTGACTTTGAATGGAGCAATTTAATAATAGAAAATTAGGACACTCATTAAGTTTAATATTAATGATTACTGGTTTTGATTTTATAAACATGTGTTGTAAAAAAAGCAATATAAGCACAAATGAGTTTTAAAGAGAGAAAATGTTAATATATGGCAATAATAAATTTAGGGGCTCAACTAATAAATAAAAAAGTATTAGATGATATTGTAAAGTGTAAGAAAAAAACCTTAAAAAATTAATAAACTTTTTTTAATTTAGGAACAATTTAATTTAATATAAACATATTGAGCCGTCCTTAATTTAAATGACAGTAATGAATGAAACATAATTGCATATTATATAAATGGCGTTTCCTTATCTAATAATTTGAAGCTTGATATTGGTAAAATTATAAAAAATTCTTTAGTTATAAAATTTGATAAAAAACAAATGGGAAAAATGCTTTTTTTTTATAATACTAAAATGCTTGATATAATATACCAATATCTTGCCCCAATTAATAAATGAAAATATTGCATATCAATAACTTAAAATAAATTAACAAATTATAAAATTTCAGTAGAATAAAATAAATCCAGCATGGAACTGCCCTTCAAAATAAAAGAGTTAAAGGAACAAAAAAGAAAATGTAAAAAGAAAATAATTTAGTAGGTAAAAAATTGCGCATGCAATTTATTTTTTTTGAACTGTAAACATTAATGTGAGTTAATGTTTTCACTGAGGCTCATACTGATATTTGCTTTCTTATTTTTAGTTGTGTGGCAACTAGAACAATGTTTTGGTATCAAAAGAGCAAATTTTATACTTCTTGCCAAAAAGTAAAATAAAAACAAATAAATAACAAAAAGTAAAGACAAAAATAAGCAGATTTAATAGAATTAAATGTATGATTTAAAAAAAATTTACAAATATGTAAATACAAAAATTTATAAGCAGCTTGATTACAGTAATATACAAAAAACATATATTTAAAATAATTTTTAAAGATAAAATATAAATCAGAAAGTATAGGGACATGTATAAATTTGATAATAAGCAAATATTAATCTATAAAAGGAAGGGGTTTTTTTTTAAATATTTGGGGTAAATAAAAATTTATAAAATATTTTTTTAAGTCTGTCATATGGCCAAAAACGTAAGAATTTTCTTTCACAAATAGATATTATATTAAAAAATTCTTAATTTGAGATTTCTTTGAGTATTACAATTTAATTTTTTTTCACAAAGATGATAACTATACTGTAACGTTGAACGTAAAATTTAGTACCCCTTTGATGATAATATTTCAAAACATTAGATATGGAAGCAAAAAAATAAATTTTGATAAATCAAACAAATATACTCGTATTTAAATTTGAAGATATAAAATGTAACAAAACAAGGTAATGTCATAGCTGAAGGTAATGCACTATTAAAGAGTTGTTGAGATTTAGCAGTTCTCAAACCCGGACGCCGGTGTATGGGTTAAACTCTCCTTGGCCAAATTATAACAGAAAGAGGCCTTCACCGACATGACGCCCTTCCAAATAATTTTTGTGTTTTTTTTTCTCACAAAATTATCATAAGTTTGCATTTTTATGAAAAATCATTAACTAAAATTTTGGTCCCCTAATTAAGAGAAAATGTTGTTGATAAAATCAATCAATCATTTAGTTTGATTGATTAGTCAATTTGTTTGGAAACGATGTAAAAGTGGTGTTTGCTACTAACAAGGCCCCAGACTACGGCAATAACTTCGATAACCACGTTAAACGGAAGCATAGCGAGGGAGCCTATCACGCAAGCCACGATAAATATAGCTCGGTAAAAATATTTTTTTAACCTTGTTACGATTGACCATTTGATTGCTAATGATGGATCGGATTGCATATCTAAATATGTGCAGTTTAAAAGAGCTAAAATAAAATAAAGAAATAATTTATTTTATAAATTCAATATGTAGCTTAACAATACAAACCAAATTGATAAATAAAAAAAAGCAAATATTTATACTTTTTTTAATGTTATATCATACTTTCACGTTTTTTCGTCTACCTTAAAGCCTGCATTTAATATTTAAAAGTTGCAAAAATCCCGAGTAAATATTTTTGCAAAAACAATAGAAAAATTATTATAACAAATGTTTAGTTTTGCCACGCAGTAAATTTTTTTGATAATAATTTGTTAGTAAAAAAATTAGACAAAATTTTTTTTTGCAAAAACACAATTAATACTCACCTATTACTCTCACCCAATTCCTTTCTCGCCCATCTTTTTCGTTTTTTTTTCTCTGTCGTCCTCTCTTGTAAAATAATTAGTGGAAAAAAATTAAAAAGGAGTTTGAAAACAAGAGTCCAATGTTTAAATGCAAAGAGGGGCATGAAGGGCAAAGAAAAAATGATTGACTTTCTAATCATGCCTTTTTTTAAATTTGTGACGAAAATAAGATAAACTAAAATTTAGAAATTAACCTAGGGTATTAACAATTGTTACACAAGTAAACAAAAAAATTATATCAAAGAATTAATTTCATTTGTACTGATTTTTCATCCTTGTTACGTTTTTCCTTAAAAATTTTTTTAGTGTCTTCATTCATATTAGTAAAAATGTTAAACCCGACAGATTTTGACCTCAAGACTCAAATACTTAAAAATATTAAGAGTATATATAATATTTTAAACTTAAAGTTTTTAATAAAACATTTAGAAACAATTTGAAACATTAAAAAATTGGAAGTTTTATAAATTTCACATTAAAATAAAAATAAATCGTCACCTAGTTGGAGTTAAATTAAGCATAATTTATTCTATTCTTCAGCCCTATAGATCTTTTAAGCATTTTTTTAACCAGCCAATTCTAGGCTTCGCCTCAAAATGAGTGAGCCCACCATTCGGAGCTCAAAACTATAAACTTAGGTCAGGCATTATATAAATTAAAAAGTGATTTTTGGTTTGGATGCATGGTTTACTCAAAAAGTTTAGTCGTATTCGATATTTTCGGCGCAGGGCAATTGCAAAGAATCGATTTGTAGTCAGGCGTCGGAAGAGTGGCCGCACAAAGGTAGAAAACAAATAGGTAGGGGGCTTTGCCAAAATGAATAGTAGTGCATGTATAATATGATGGTAGTTATAACTTGATTTGTTGGTTGTCGAAGTTGAAGCTTCAGCGAAATTACATGATGCGGCAGAATGGGTAAAAGAATAGGCCGAATGGTTTGCTGACTTTTGATCAGGGTTAACACCCGAAACATTATTATTGCCGGTATCGATATTTAGATTATTGGGCCCGTTTGTAATTTGAAAATTATTTGAATCGCTATGAGAGGTTTTTATTTCCGAATTTATGGTTTTCATGGTAGAATTGTGGATATTTTCGAAGGAATAGCTACCTTTAAGATGTTTTGAGCTTTTGACAGCTGGAGTTTGTTCTATCTCAATAATACAAGATGTCGGCAAGGAGTCTGGTGTTTCTTAATTATTATGAAATGGGTGAGAAATAAATAAAATGAGATAAGACATTTAATATAAACTTATAAAAAGCAATTTAAAGATTAGTACATCGTTAAGGAATATAAGGCTGAATAGGCGAATAAATATAGAATTAGTCGGTTGGACAAAAATTTTAGTAGCTGATAGGTTGTACACAAAAAGCTTAGGCGCGACACCAAAACTGGAACTAATAAGCATGGCATATTCAGATATATGTTAGTAAATAAATTGCAGTATGTTAACGTTAAAATATAATTAGTTAGCACAATATAAAATATAAATTAAAGCTTCAATCTAAATATAACAATATATTTTAATATAAAAAAATGAGTTTTAATTTATTTAATTATAATATCATGTGTTATCAGATTAAATTATATTTTCAACATAGTTTTTGATTGATTTAATTTTTTTTTACAAAATTTAACTTTATTGTCGACGCGTTAATTAGAACCAAGACTATTGAAAGAATTAATAAGCATTAATTAAAAAGGTTATAAAAAAAAATTATGCAAAAATGGTTAATATAATAATATAAGTTAAAATTAATAGATTGAATAAAATGTGCGAATAGATTAAGTAGGTGTTACATACAAATCAATATATGCGCATATATTTATTTCAAAGCATGGCGCAGAACTAGACTTATATACATATTTACATTATAATAGAAATTGCATTTATAGATATACCACGAGATAAACAGAAAATTTGTGTCCAAATTATTTAATTAAATTATATCTATTCTGTGCAAATAAGCAATTAGCAACAAAACGAAAAGTTACACGAGGACATATACATGATGTAAATTTACTAAGATATAAAACTTGTTATAAAATTTCTAGTCGCCAAATTTATTGCTTGAGCCCCAGAGGGCGTCGACTGAGAGGCGCTGAGACGTCGACGCGGCCGTTTTGAGCGCTGTTTCCAGGAACTAAGTCGCTTTAAAGCGCGCGGCAAAGATTGAGAGTACGGGTGAAGGGGGTGTGCGCCGCCGAAAAAAGATTTAATACTGCCAAAGGCGTACATGTAAACGGTCGTGCCCGAGGTAAAAGCGGTCAAAACTCGCAAAACGCGAGGCGACTCAAGCGGCCAAATCTGTATAGGCGAAATGTAGAATAATGTATAACTTTAAGCAAAAACTTTTAACTTAAGTCACAAAATTAATTTTCAGAGCTGGAATAAATTATTAGATTGATATAAGGGCGCATCTTACGAAAAGTTATATAGAAAACTTATATTTATTATTTGAGCACGTTTAAACACTTTTATGTTATTTAGGAAAAAAAATAAGGTTTTTTTGCTCAAGGTCGTTTTATATTTTTTGACAAAACGCCGCTTTAGGGATATAGAAAATAATTCATACTTGTTTTTAAAAACAATCGAGACAAAATATAATAACATTTCCTATTCACTTGGTTATTTTTATGTAATCCGACAAAATACAATTTATCTTAGACTTTTTCAATATAATTTTAAAAACGTGCCTTGAGACGCACCAAATTTAATTTTAAACACAGAAAAAAATAAATGAAAATATAAATTGTAATTTACAAAATACGACATAACTTAAAAACGCCCTATATATATATAACGCACAAACAAGGACATAAGCACGACAGATGTTATTATAAAAAAAAAATTATCCTAGGTTCGGTGCTTTAACACAGGTCAACAAATATCAATGTCATAATCGTGAATTTTATGAAAACATAAAAGAATGCATCCCCATGATGGCCTGATCTCATATATATTTTTCGTTTTCTTAGTTTCTTCCGTCTTTGGTTAGATCCGTCTATAACGAAAAATGGTCTTTTTTGACCAAATTGACATATCTAAACATACCCTAAGAAGAAAAAATTTAAAAATCTTTTTTTCATATAAAAATTCCTTATAACTTATATTTTATCACAAATAATAAAATATAAATTTAATTAAATATATCAAGCTCTTACATCGGCATTTAGATAGTACTATTTCGCGTCCAAACTTAAATACGACACAATATATTTTCGGTTTTTAATGAAAATATTATTTAAAGTTTAAATTTAATAACTATTGTAAACATGCAAAAATAAAATTTCAATTTATTATTGTTTTTAAATCTTTTTTGGTGTTTTAACCTTTTTTCTAAAATTTTCAATGTTTATAACTGACTGACTAAGTGTGATTAAAAAAAAGGTAAACGGAATTGATATTCCCAAAGATGGCAGGTTTGATCTCTGTGGTTAACTCATAACTCTCAAAAAATTGTTGACCCGTGTAAGTTCAATAAAATGGATCCCATAAAAATTAGCATATGGTGAATATTTTGTCGAACTGATAAATATACAAACAAACAAAAAGCTATTAAACGAAATTGAAAGAGAAAAAATGGCAAAACTTTCAATGTTTACACAGCCTGTCTAAACCATAAATTTAGGTGTACATTATTTAAATAAAATTACCCTTGAAATTACGATTTCGTTAATAAGGATGACAGGCATTAGGATCCAAGCATATATAAATATAACGAGGCATAACTTTACTGACCATATTGGAAGCTCAGGGCATCTACAATAAATAAATAAATAAATAAATAAATAAATAAATAAATAAATAAATAAATAAATAGATAAATAAATAAATAAATGAATAAATAATAATAATATAAATATAAGTAATAAAACTTGTGAACTATGAGGTATATGCCCTGGACCCATCGTTTCCGTTGCTTCAAAAAATCGGCGACGGTGAAAGGTGATTTCTCCAGCATTTCACCTGGAATATAATGAATCAAACATACTTTTAAAAATATTCCAAAAATATATGTTAAAATTAACCAAAAATTAATACGCTATATGGTAAAAGTTTATATACAAAAAGTAAGTTTTGATACTGTTACCCTCTACAAAATCGAAGCGGAAATTAAAATGATTGCCAATCGAAGATTCATTTGATTGCTCTGTGTTACCGCAGTGGCCATTTTGAGTGGTAAAATTTTGTTGACGCTGGTCAATATTGGAGTCAGTGTGGTGTTTGTACGAACTTGAACAACCTTCTACGCCCGCGAAGGCGCAAGTCTCGTCAGTCAAGTGGACCAAGTGCATAGCCGTGTGAAGCGATTCTGCTAAAAAACGTAATTAAATCAAAAAATGATGTATAGGGAATAGGGCATGTCAAAACTCCGGAGTCTAGAAGAAGTTCATAAACTCCGGTTATTAAAATTGGCTAGTTAATATATGTAATTATTACATAATTAACTGGTCTTTCATTTATTTACAACTTTCATTAAACAAAAATGAGTTTTGATTACAAAAATACAAATTCCAATATTTTCAATAAGCTAATGTTTACTAGCAAATTCCAAAAAACTAAAACTCCGGAGTTGATGGACTCCTTCCCAACTCCCGGAGTTTTTACATGCCTTAATAGGGAAGGAAAATGAGATTTAAATGTAAAGTAAGACTTCTATTTGAAACAAACAACAAACTTTATTCTTTATGTATATAGGTTGCACAAAAACTTCAAAATTGATTATAAAAATTTGCTAAAAAAACAATATATATTTACAAATATATTAATTTTTCCCTATATGCAGATTAACACCTTTATTTTGGGCCAAAATGTTATTTTTTTAGGTATTTCAACAAAAAAAACGATTAAGTTCTTTTGTTATTTCAAATTTCGTTGAACCTGAATAAGTTGTTACGCTTGTAAAATTAATTTTATTCTCTAAATAAAAACAAAAAAATTGTAGGCATACCATTGTCCGTATTAACGAGGTTTGGGCTTTTGTTATCGGTGCATATTGCATTTTGGTCATTTTGCCAAACAGCGTTAGAACAAGTAGAATACTTTGTCATTGCCAACGCACAACAAGGCGGCCGTGGCGCTCGAGCCGCAGGCGCCAGTTTTTGTTGAAGTTTTATGGCCGCCATAGCGAAGTAACAGTCTTCAGCTACACTGCCGTGAAGTCCCACGTCAAAAGTAACCTGGTAATAAATTAATGATATTCAATGAACTAAAAATAAATAAAAAAATAAATAATGTTGCAAGCTTATACTTAAAATAATAGCATGTTTATTTAATAAAATAGCTTTTAAACCTAGTCAAATTAAATGTAAAAATATTTAAAAATAAACTTTGCGTTCGGCGGCTGCCCGGGTAACTACGTAACTTCCTTTCCAGTTAAAAACGGGTTTTCCTAGAAATCTAAGTTGAAATCTGTTTTTTCCCATGTCGTCTGCAACGCGAAATGTGTCTGCCAGCGTAGTTAACCAATTTACCACGCCATCTTTAGCGTAAGTAATTAGTCCTTTAAATATTAATAGGGTTATCACTAATATAACTTTCAAATATGTAAAGGTGTAATTATTAGGGCCGTATGAATTCATTCCTAATAATAAAAACGTGTTATAACCACTTTAGCGAACATTTTTGGCTTATTTGTCTTTGTTAGAATCCAAAAGTTATATTCTTGTAACACAAGAAAAATCTAAAAAAAAAACCCATAAAAACATTAAACTAAAAAAAACGAAACCAAATTTTTTTTGAAAAGTACCTTGGCCAAAATCACATCGACCCTCGGTGGTAAAATTGAGTATGCCTATTAAGGAATCACGCGTAAGCAGGGTCTCCTCATCCAAGTGAACTATCCAATCATCGTCATTTAAAAAGTGATTTTGGTCCTCGAGGGCGTATTGCAGAGCCCGCGCCTTGTAAAGCGAGCCCCGACGGGTCACATAGCTAACGGGCACAACGAGCTCAAAGGCGGATTGTCGAAGAAGAAAAAGATTGTTCTTTTTAAGAGTTTTGCCGCTACCACCAGGTGTAAAACTATTATATGTTGACGTGGTGAAGCCGTTTGCACTTATCGAAGCAGTGGTATCTCCTTCTTTGTTGTCAAGCATAAAATTCGACTTGTAAAAATTATATAAAAAAAAAAGTTTAAACTATAGATAACATTATGTTTTTTAACGAGTTGGCAAATTAATAAAGCTTTAAAAATTTTATTCTCTTTATCTTATTTTATAACTTTAAAAAGCTATAAAAAAATTTACCTGGATAAAAGGTATGAAACGCTCGCTCGCAAAGCAATAAAATTTAATCGTTCCGTTTTTAAATTTTACACAAAATAATATTTAATTTAAACATAATTTAATTAAGGTCCTATATTCAACAACATAACAGATCTACCTATAGCACTTTTTTGTTTTTAAGATATTAAAATACAACCTAAGAAGTTATTTTTGTCATACAAAATATAATGTAATTAATTTTTAAGAAACCACCAAAACAACAAAGTCAATCATGATTTAACAAAGCAGTATGTTGTCAATTACTTTAAAGGTCATGTATATGTATGCAAATTTTAAAAATGTTGGTGTTAACTTAATTTAAGTCAATAAGAATATTTTATACTAAATTTTCATCAAGTACTTAACAATGTTCCTAGATAATACATTATTAAAACTTGTAACAACAGCTAAGATATACAATATGATTGCTTATTTCCACATTTTTGTTACTCGGGGCATGAAATCTATTTGTTACCCTTTCAAATAATTTTAAATAAATTTTTGAAAAAACAAAATATATAAATAATTAATTTATATATAAAATAAATTTAAGCAAAAATTGATAGCCAAAATTTGCTTTAATGATAGAAGATGAACATTAAAATAATACTGGCAACAAAGTTATTTAACAAAACAACAAATATTGTTTGGTTTTAAATACAAAAATTGCTTCTATCACTACAATCAAAATAAAACTAAAATATGCCAGTGTTTGTATTTGCTAAAAAAAAATATTAAGTGCATTGAACCATACGAATTACATATTAATATTTAAAATGCATCTAGCTGTAAGACAAGTGCTGTAAAGTAAACAAATCTTTTAGCAAAAATTATATTTAAATTAATAAAAAAATACTTGATCAGGAAATCCAATGGATTTATCTGTAACAACTTGAATCACATAATTATCAAATTTAATAGAATTACAAGTTGCATGATTTCTTTCAACATTTTTTTTTACCAAATTGGGAAAACTGCCCCTGGTTACTACTCGAAAACATAAAAAAGGTATTTTCCTTGATTTATTGTCCACATTATTGATAGTATTTTGCATTATTTGATTTAAACTTGTTATTTTTGGAGGATCTGGAAATGCAGGGTAAAAAACTAAACCACAAAACTGAAATAACATAATAGGCAATGCAATTAAGTTAAGGCATCTCATAAAAAAGAGTATGCATGTAAAAAAAATGCCATATTTATAGAAAACAGACTCTGTGTCTATTTCTCTAACTTCCCTATAAAGTCGATAAGATTCTTCATTTAACGATCTTTTAATTAAATGAGATGATGATTTATTAAGGTAATTATAATCCAATGAATAAAATTCATCTGTAAGTTTGATGCTTTTAGCTTTTAAAGGATATAAAATAAATGAAGATAGTGCCCGCCAAAATTTATAATCCAATCCTCCACCCATTAATTGAAATAAGGTTAATATAAAAAAATAAAATGATATGTGCAAAAAATGCTTGAACAACACTTGTCGACTGTATTTCATAATAATGCAATAAAAAAAAGTTTATCAAAATTGCATTACATGAGTTAAATCACATGTTTTACGTCCTATGTCAGGTGGTTTTTATTACATTTCATTACAATAAAATTAATTATAATTTATCTCAAATTTTAATTTAAATCTATATAAAAATTTATAATGCAATATTGCACGCTTTTTTAAATTTAGGTTTAGGGTGCGAGAGCTAATTTAAGAATGTTAATTTTAAACTAAAAATAATTTGTAGTTAAAGTAGGGTTTAAGATAGTCTAAGTTAACGTTTAAATAATTATAAAATTAAATTACGATTAATTGTGAGGTCTCGGACCCCCGCACAATTTAAATTTTGAATGTCTTTAAAATTATAATATATTATGGTCCAATTGTGACTTTTTTCTTATATATATAATAAACAAAATTAGTTGTTAAAATTTGGTCTTAGTCTATCAACAAAATTTGTTTTAAATTAGAATTTCTATTGGGGTCCATATGGACCCCACCCTCTCAATTAGTTGAAAACCATGTTATTGCCTCTATCAGTGGCGACTCGTGGATTTTTAGCCAGGGTGTTCAATCAAAAATCAAAATTTTATTGTTCATTATTTATTTATAAAAGCATATGAATTATAAAACTATAGTAGTAATATTGCAAAATATAAAACTATTTATGACGGGCAAAGTATTTGGTCAATTAATTAAACTACAATAAAATATAGTATTTTAAAAAAAATTTATTTTAATTTTTGTATTTATTTGTATCGAAAATCCAATCTTCTTGAACTTTGTGCAAATTTATCTATGATTTCGTCATAAAAAACTGGATTCGTTTTTAAAAGTTATTTGAATTTTTCCAGGAATGTTCTGGAATGAGAAGAAAATGGGTTGTTTTTTAAATCTTGAATTTTCATTTATATTAATTAAAATTCAAAAATTAAACATAATTTTTATATTGAAGTGAAAAAAAATACTAACATTATTGTTCAACGAGCGTGTAGTCTCTACAATCTAATTATAAGCTTTAAAATTTTGTGTAACACATTTGGCCTTTCTCTCATATATCATTCGAATATACCCAATCTTTTATAAATATGAGACTTAATGCTAACTTAAACTTTTTACCCTTCTATGTTATTAAGTGTTCAATGCTAAAATTGAACACATTGACGCTTAATTTTATTTGAACACAATCTTTTTACTATTGTATTTTTCGTGTTAATAAAGTGTTCAATGCTAGGCATTGAACACAATATGTATGTGTTTAGAATTGAACACCATCTTTTAGCTGTTATATGTCTTCGTGTTATTAAATATGTAATTGGTGTTCAATTTAATAATTGAACACCATCTTTTTAATATTGTATATTGTATTCTGCGTGTTATTATAGGCTCAATCCTCAATGTTAAGAGGCTAAACTATAACTCACACATAGTGTTCAAATTGTGGATTGAACACGCTCCTGTGCTGGATGGAGTGAACCATTACGTGTTCAGTTCTTGGATTGAACATCGTGCAATGCAATATAAAAAATTATTAGCTTTCTTGTCCGGTTTGTTTATTTTTTTAAATATAGTCGATATATGATCAATTTTAGAATTGAACACGCTCGAAGATTAATATTACGTGTTCAATTTTTACGCTGAACATCTTACGACAAAATAATCTATGTTACCTGAAATTTAAGTTGTTGACCTCGTAAATAGACTTAATAGCTTAATAATATTAAGCTTTTAAATTGCATTTGACTAAGCACGGTTCAATATTTGAATTGCACATTTTCTGATAGACACTCGATGTTAGTTTTTTGAATCTAGCTGTTGATCCTCTTAATTTAAACATAAAACAGCTTATGTATGATTCAATTTTGTAAATAGAAAATGGTACGATGGGACTTTCAATTTTTTATTTTGTTTACAAATCACTGCCGTCCCGCTAGACCATCCAAAACTAATTTTAAATAGTTTTAAAAACATTTCTATATAAATTTTTGCCAGGGTGTTCAGTGAACACCTTGCACCTAATGACGAGTCGCCACTGGCCTCTATGTAAATTTAAACTAAAATAATTGCAACTTTATATGCTAATTATTTTTTTAAATATTTTAACATATTAGGGCACGTGTAAAGTGAGTTTTTTTCGTAAAATCTTAAAAATTTAAAATTTTAAAAAATTTTTTTTTTTAATTTTTTTTAAAAATTTTGTGCATATACTAAATTTGGCAACATTTTAGAATTTTGCGTTTTATTACAAAATAAAATTTTTTAAAATTTTTAAAATTTTACGAAAATAAAAACTCACTTTGCACATGCCCTTAAGTATATAAAATGTTTGTATTGTATAATAATGATATGATTTATTTTTTTTTCTCTTTAAAATATCTAGTTTTATGGTAAATAATAACCAAAATTAATTTTTATATTAAAATATTTTTTGACATGAAACTCTCTAATTATTGTTCTACTAGACGTAAAAACACGATTTGATAAATAATATTAATATATTTAATTTATTGACATGACTTATTTAATGTAATATGTAAAAATAAAAAATTTTAATTTTTCAGATTTTTTTCTACTTTGTGTCAAATAAAATTTGCTAATTCAGTAATGATAACTTATATAAGTCTATAATTAAAGAACACGTATTTTTCTTAAAAATAATAAAAAAATAAAGATCATATTTTTAAAACTCTTGATGTTATAGAGGTTTAAAATCGTGTCTAAAGCGTTCGCGTTACAAATTTCTCACCCTACCATTCGCATGTTAAGCCATATTTATTTAAGCAGTTAAGCGGAAATTAATCATTGCAGAGTTTAAACCAAAAACTTGGATTTTTTAAATTTATAAATTTTTATTTTAGAAAGTATTTTTAATACTAATAATTACCATAGGTTTCAATTTAAGAAGCTCAAGCCTTTATTAAATAAATGGAAAATGAGGTAAAAACAATAAGTCGACAAATTTTTCGGAAAAATTACACAGGTCAACAAATATAAATGTCAGAAACGTGAATTTTGTAAAAACATAAAAGAATGCATCTACATGATGGCCTAATCTCATTTAAATTTTTTGTTTTTCTTAGTTTTTTCCGTCTTTGGCTCCTTAAACCGTCTATAACGAAAAATGGCCTTTTTAGACCAGACAGATTTAAATAACCCCATTGGCGTAGGAGAGGGGGGGGGGACCCCCCCCCCCCCCCAAACTAAAATATTTTTAAATGTTTAATTTAAAAATCTCCCTTCCCCCAAATTCCCCTCAAATTAAAATACTAGTTAAATATTTTTATTATATAAAATCATTACATAATTGTATCATTTATATAAAAATTTATTGCATATAATATATCAATAATATAATTTTCTTAATACCATATATGTTTGTTTAAATAAACATTATTTATAAAAGTCCTTAATGATTACTCAAATTTTAAAAAGCAAAATTAAGTAACAATCATAAGAATCAGTAGATTTCAAACTAAAACACTATGGCCGCACTATACCGTCGAAGGCGACAAAATTTTTTTTTTGAACCCCCCCCCCCCCCCCCCCCCCCCAAGCTTTACAACTTGCTACGCCCTTAAATATACCCAAAAAAAATTTAAAAATTTTTTTTTGTCATATAAAAATCCCTTGAAACTTATATATATAATCACAAATAATAGGAAATAAATTTTAAATTTCAATTTATTAATGATTTTTTTACAATAAAACAAAAATTAATAGGTTAATTATTTAATTATAAAACTAAAATTGCATTGGGCCCACAATTATAAAAGAAACATTTTATTCCATCTAAGCTAATGTTAAACGACCATTATAATCCTCCATATTGGGTAACTTATTTTAATCGGGCAAGTGGCCATCTTTGTTTAACATTTTAGGCCACGTACAAAGTGTAAAAAAACCAAATATTTAATATTTTTCTTTTATTTGTCAAATACATTTCTAAAAATGACGTTGGATAACACAGGTCAATAAATTTTTGAGAGTTATGAGCTAACTTAGATCAAACCTGCCATCGATTTTCAAATCCGTTTACCGTTTTTTCTAATCATTAGATAGTCAGCTATAAACATTAAAAATTATAGAAAAAATACCAAAAAACAAAAAGGATTCAAAAACAAAAATAAATTGAATTTATTTTAGCATATTTACACAGCTAAACTGTTAAATTTAAACTTTAAATAAAATTTTTATTTAAAACCGATAATATATCGTGTCGTATTTAAGTTTGGACGCGAAATATTTTGTATTATCTAAATGCTGATGTAAGATAATATAATAAAAAATTTTATTTCTCATTATTTGATATGATAAATATATGTTACAAGAGATTTTTATATGAAAAAAAAAATTCTTATGTTTTTACTTAGGGTATTCTGGATCTGTCAATTTGGTCAAAAAAGGCCATTTTTTCGATATGGATCAATGTAAGGAGCCATGGCCTGAAGAAACTAAAAAAAACGAAATATATATTTGAGAAAAGGTCATCATGGGGATATATTCTATTATGTTTTCTTAAAATTCACGGTTGTGCCATTGGTATTTGTTGACCTGTGTAATAACACTGTACAACAAAAATCGACCTAATTTCCGGGAATTCAAAATTCCCCACAATTGTTTTTTATGGTAAGGCTAATGGCATTTTTTAATTTTTCTTAGGGGCAAGGATTACCACATATTACACCTTAAAAATTATATAATGCCCATTTTTACCCTTTTAATAGTAAATAACTCCCTTATTTTAAATAAATAATTAAATATAAATGTAGTAATGCTAAAAAAAAATTCTTCACGCCTTCTATCTAAAGCAGTAATCTATTTTAGAAATTCGATATTTAAATATAACATTTATTTAGTTATTTTCCCTTTTGTCTGTGTTATTTATGTGGTTTATACAAATTTTCTTGTCTCTCCCTTCACTATTTCGAAATTTTATGACGATAGACCGCCCCCTTTTAATACCTATTCAATGCAAAATCAATGTGAATTGGTTAATGTATAGCATATGTTATTAAATCATATCCTATTTCTAGAAGAGGCAATTTTATGCCACAGCTCGAATAAATTTGTTCTTTATCAATTTAAAAACTGCATATTATCAATGTATACTAGATTATTAGCTCTTGTCCTTTTTTTAACCAAAATTTTTAACTAACAGTTAATCACCTGAGTTCCTCCACTAATTATTGAAAAAAATTATTATTAATGAGTTGAGGACCCAAAGAAAATTACAAAAAATAGAAAAAATCAATTTCTTTAAAAAACAATTAAGAATTTTTTATAAATTTGATTTAGGATACATTAATCTAAAATTCGAAAATTAGATCAATTTAATACAATGAAATAATTATGATTAAAATAGGGTTATATAACTTTATATTCATATGTCAAATAACCAAATTAACCGAAAATGTAACCGCTTTATTAGATCAAAAATTTGTTCGCTAAATTATTGAAAATTATCAGGCGTAATGCAGGCTTTGGAAGCTGAGGTCAAGTCCAAACAATATTGCGCCGACGAATGTAGGCTTTGGACGTAGAGGTTAAGTCCAAACAATTCCGCCGGCGGAATATAACCTTTGGACCGTAATATGTATATAACACATATAGACAAATTTTGTTTTAAATAAAAATTGCAAAAGTGCCCTCTCTTAAAATATTTTTATATTTTTTTAACCCGCGATTAGCACTGTGGGGTCCTGGACGCCAGCACATTTTGAATTTTGAATACCTTCAAAACTATCACATTTTATGGGTCAAATTTTTGTGACTTTTTTTCAAATATATAATTAACAAAACTAAATTAAAATTTGGTCTAAGTCGAACAAGAAAATTTATTTTGAAATTAGAAATTTAATTGTTGAAAACCATGATATTGCCTCAATGTAAATTTAAACTAAAAAAATTGCAACTTTATTTTATAGGTTTTTTTTAATAGTTTTTCATATTAAGTATATATATAGGGAACTCCCCCTATAATCATTATAACAGTATATATAAGGGATCTAGATTGTATAGAAATTTTGATTTGCGACATTCTATATGTAATGATCAAAGACCACATATTGAACGTTTCACTTAGTGAGCTCCCCTCATAATACTTATACTGGTAGATATAAGGGAACTAAGTTCTTTAAGATTTTAGTCAAGTGACACCGAATGTTAATTGATCGCGTTCATTATGTTGCATATATTTCTAATTACACATAGATATCTTTGAGCGATAATTTTAAGTATGTTTCCTATTAAGGCTATTTTTATTAATTTAATAATTTATATTTATTGCATATATATATACGTAAAATATATATAAAAAAATCATATATTAAAATTTTAATGTAAATATCCTGGAGTGTATAAGCACAGTTTTGGACCGCACAGTTTTGGGATAAAAGGTCCAAAACTGTGCTGTCGAGGAGGCTGGTGTCTCCAAATTTTCTACCTCTTTTGCTTATAGTAAATGGTATGGGTTGCCCATTTTCTTTTACATTAAATGTTTTTCGGCGATAGCGGTTGATGCTAGACACAGAAAGGTCCAATATACTAGATATTTCTTTGGCTAATTTCTCCTTTATGGACCCATAAATGCGAACTTTCTCTGGGGTCCATTTCGAATATGGTTTATGCGTTTTTGTATTGGGGACATTTTCATTATCAAAATTGTCATTTTCAAGAAGATTGGCAATGTTAAACATTAAAAATAAGTTTTTGCTTATAATTTTAAAAAATTTAAATTTATAAATATGTAAAATAATTTATACATTATCATTTTTACCCCTTATATAATCAAGTTTTTCCGGATATTTACAATTGAAGCCCTAACAGAACTTAAAACAAATATCACCTCAAGTATTGCAAAAATCCAACTCCGGAAAATAATACCGGATCATTGATCAATGAAAAAAACAACATTCTCTTTGAAACTCGCTCAATTACTCCAAAACTTAATTACATAACAATGTACTCTCTTTCCGTGCACACCGGAACATGTAAATACACTTTACATAACAATATATCTCTTTGTAATTAGAAATATATTCAAAATAATGAACGCGATCAATCGACATTCAATGTCATTTGACAATAATATTAAAGAGCTTAGTTCCCTTATATCTATCATTATAAGTATTATGAGGGGAGCTCATTAAGTGAAACATTCAATATGTGGTCCTTGATCATTACATATTGAATGCCGCAAATCAAAATATGTATACACTAGATCCCTTATATATACTGTTATAATGATTATAGGGGGAGTTCCCTATAATGTTTGTTTTGTATAATAATGATAGAAATTATTTTTTTTATATAAAATATCTAGTTTTAAATATGAGTAATAGCCAAAAATAATTTTATATTTCAAGTTACTTTTTTGTTCATAAATTGTCCTAAAAATGTTCTATTAGACCTTAAAACACTATTTAATCTATAATATCAATACATTTAGTAGATTGTCAAGATTTATCTAACGGAATAATGTAAAATAAAAAATTTTATATATTTCAGATTTTTTTTTACTTTGTGTTAATCAAAATTTACGATTTACATTAATAATAACTTACATAAGTTTTTAATTAAAGAACACGTATTTTTCTTCAAAGTAATAAAAAATAAAGTTCATAGCTATTAAACTATTGAAGTTATAGAGGTTTGAAATTGGGGCCCGTATGGACCCCAATCTAGCATTCGCGTTACAAATTTCTCACCCTACCATTCGCGGGTTAAACACCTCTTTTAAATATGTCCCTTTCATCATTCAATGATTGGCCACTAATAATTGTCTTGGAAATATAAACATTTATATTTTTTTTGGATTTGGCTCTATATGTAGTGTTAACTTGTCTAAATTCAAAATTTATAAGGTAACTAGATTTAATTGTAAAAATTCTTTAATAATATATTATTATCTTTGTTAACTTTTGAGTTGTAGACTTTGGTCAAAACATTTGATAGTGAAATTAAAAATACAAATTGTAACATAAAATGTGAAACATTCTGAACATTTTTTACAAAAAAATAAAATTCGAAGATTTTAAATTTAGAATGAGGCACTTTTTTGCCACATCAAAAACGATAAAGCAAAATTTAACTAAAGTTTGACGAGATAATAAAAAACGATAAAAGAGGGTTTAAAAAATACATGAACTTTTTTTAAATATAAAATATTACCTAAAATTTTTTTGTCGCGAATATACATTTAGGTAAGGCGCAATTCACCCTACTACAAATAATTGGTATCGACGTAAACAGGTTTCAATAATCCTGCAGGTTATGAACCATCTCTACATCGGCAGTCACCATCCCTTATTTTTAATAGCCAGAGGTGCTTCTAACACTCGCATATAATGATGGGTTCTTCCCATGTTATTTTTAGTGCCACCGATAAAGTATAGATGGATATTGAACGTACGGTTAACCCAAACTTAACTGCCTAACCATTTTCACTGTAAAATAAGGCCCCTCTCCGAAGTCCACCTCCTACACCAGTGCAATGTTTAACGGTACAGATTTAGTGTGAGATAATTTTCAACACGAATTTTTTATTCAATATTTTTAATTACTTTAAAATTATTCTAAGCAAAAATACAATTGGGTTTAAGGTTTCCCCACACCTTTCCCCATACAGGCGCCATACTCGTTTAATGCTTCGACTCTTTCAACCCGAGCAAAGCAATTAATATTGACGAAAAGTTGAATAGTAAAGCTCTCACGACGGCTACCCAGGTCGTCATTAGACATAACCTTCAGGGCCTACTGCCTAAGCAGGCCACTCAATAGCTTCAAAGTGGTTGTAAACATGTGGTTTTCAGAAAAAAGCCGTCTATGGAATTGAACCCAAACCTCTTGCGTTTAAGACAAAAATGTTTGCCACTCAGCTATTTGAGCCGGGGTAGCCTTAAGGATTAAGTTTAGTCATGAGAAAATTTAACTTAAACAAAATGTCTTATTTTATACAAATTTTCGTTGTGTTTGTTTAAAAGATATCTTCATTTAAAAAAGTGCTGGGGTACCCAAATCCCCCACAAATAAAATCGCGGGAAAAAAATGCTTAAATTACTTCTCTCTGTCATAAAATTAATAGAATTTTCTTTACTTATATTAATGGTATTTTCTTACTTTAATTAATTAAATAGATTTTTTTGTAAATATAAAAATGACCTTATCGAGCTGCGTAATGTAAGTCCTACTAGATTCTAAAATTTTATCAATAATACAAAACCTTCTTGAATTATAAAAAATGAGGGGGGGGGAGTTGCATATTAGAAACAAAATCGTTGCAAAAATAATAATGTTTATATAAACAAACATATATATTATATGGTATTAAGAAAATTATATTATTGATATATTATATGCAATAATTTTTTATATTAATGATACAATTATGTAAAGAATTTATATAATAAAAATATTTAACTAGTATTTTAATTTGAGGGGAAGGGAGATTTTAAAATTAAATATTTAAAAATATTTTAAAAGTAAATTAATTTTATATTCTAGATACAGATCATAGATAGTATCTATTATCTATGATCTTTTGCAGTTTTGGAAAACTATCTATGATCTTTAATCTAAATAGTTTTTTTGCAAATTATCTGTATCTATGAAATTTTGACATAAAATAGATCATAGATCAATCAGATTTTTATTTAGCCCCAGCATTTTTAATTATCAGAATAATAAATAATAAAAGCATGCTGGATGGCCATGGGCTCATTCTTTCAAATTCAATTGCCAACTCTCTATTTGAACGTTTTAAAACTATATAATTTTACTGACACATAGGTTCTATTGGCAGCAGCCTCGCATCCCCGACACAAAGCGCGATGGGTTTATGATAACGAGAAAAAGAATATTTTAATTAAATTGTTGATTGAAGCCACAAAAATTGTCCACTTTACAGAACCTATTGAGACCAAAGTTGCACCTTCTAATATTTCCACGAGCGATAATTTTTTTATGGTAATCATAACAATATTAATGCATCCAACACGGTTGAATTGGAGGTTTAAAATTACATGAGAGATCCTTCAAGTAAAATAAAATCATTAAATTTGTAACCATTAATAATACCCATATTTATTAAATACAATTCTATTCGGCCATCATCAGCTCCTGGTGAACGACTGTTTAGTTTCACTAATTTAGTTTTTACCCCGAATAGGCGAAGACTTACGGATTAAATGTTAGAGAGACTAGTCATTCTAAAAAATAATTTTTTCTATTTTTAAATGCCTATCATATATTTTTTTATATCAACCTTATTATATATTTTCAATTTTCTTATATTACAAGTACATGCTAATAAATATATATTCATTTGAATTAATTTATTGTTTAAAATTTTATAAATGATCTGTGATCTAGATCATTTTTTTAAGGCCAAATAGATACTAACTATTATCGATGATCCTTTTAAGTTTTTGAAAAACGATATTTAATCCTTGATCTATTTTTATAAAGTCAATTGATCTATATCTATTATCTGGATCATTTTTTGGTGATCTATGCCCAAGCCTGACAGACACACAAAATGTGGCCATCTAACACTATTTTTTTGTTCGCGGTCACTAATAAAATGATCACAATCACAATTAAATGGCCAAGATGATGATTTCATGGTAAACATCACTAATTTGTGTGATTAGCCACAACATAGTGATATTTATCATGAAAACATCATATTGGCCAATTAATTGTGATCGTGATCATTTTATTAGTGGCAACGATCAAAAATATAGTAGTTGATGGCCACATTTTATGTGTCTATTGATCAATCTATTTCTAACATGTGCCACTTTATTGAAGCTAGCACTTCTCATATATTTTTTCGGTTTTACTTAAATCAAGACTCGGACATATGATAGCTCAAAAAAATAGCCAAATTGACCGATTTTGCGACCTAAAAAAATACCTAATTAAAAAATTTCTCTTTCACCTGTAACATCTATTTCATCTCAAATAGTAAAAAAAAATTTAATTATATCAAGCTATTACACATTTAGGTTATACAGAATAGTTGGCACCAATAGGACACGATTTGGTTTTTAAATAAAAATATTTTTTGAATTTAACTAGTTAACATTTTTATATATCACTAAAAAATTTTCTCAACATTTATTTGTTTTCAAATTTTTTTTGAAAATTTTTAAAGTTCTGGCTTACAAATTTGATAAGAAAAAAGGTAAACAAATTTGATAAGAAAAAAGGTAAACAAATTTGATAAGAAAAAAGGTAAACAAATTTGAAAATCACTAAGATGGCAAGCTGGTCTCTAAAATTAGCTCATAATTCTCAAAAATTTGTCGGGCTGAGTTATATATAATAAACTACAACTACAAACGGTTGATGCTAAATTACAGAACTTCTTAAGTACCTGTGAAATATTTAGATATTGTATCGATAAAATTATAATTAGGTCGGGAATAGAAACATTTTCAAAGTTTATTAAAGTTCGTCAGGTAAGAAAGATGATGTGGGCAAAATTTAGGACCGCCTTTTATTTTAAGCTGCCTGTTTTAATATTAAATAATCCTATCTCATTTTATAACTTTTACCTAAAACTTTACAATTCTAAATTTACCTTGCCCCTACACTAACTCGAATAACCAAAATATAAAGGATAGATTCAGTAAAAGTGAAAATGCAAGGTGTATGCATTTTTGCAAGACGGCTGTCTAATTATAAAAATTAAAGTCTTTAGAGGTGGCGGGGCACCGGTAGATTAATTCTTTAACGAACATTAGGTGGGTAAAGTACTTTTAACTACTATTCTCCGCCTAGCAAAATTTCACTTTTAGAATTAGATTTTAATACAGAAGTACGTTTAGAAAATCAGTTATAAGTAAAAAAGTACAATGTGTTTAACTATCATTAAACAAGGGTTAACTTTTAAATCCTGGTTTAATTGTAAAGCTTTAAACATAATTTCAAAATGTTATTTGCTAACCCATTGCTTTTTCTTTTTATTATGTAATTAGAAACGCCATTTATAATGCCAGTGAATTAATTTATACAATGATTAATAAAAATTAAAATCTACAATATATAACAAAACAATAATCATATAAATGTATAACATATGAACAAATTAATATTTCGTAATATACCATATCATACTATTTCAATATTTTAAAACAAGTAAAAATCTAAAAAACAACAAATTCAAGCATAAACTATGAGCGTTCGGATCCATTCAATTTTTTTAAGATATTACGCTACAAAATCCAACGGTCGATTAAAACCACCTTTTCGATTCATGTACTGTCTATATTAATTAATAAAGATTAAATTGAAACAAATTAAATAACATACGGTAGTAAAATAAAGTATAGTTAGATTAAAAAATTTTAGCTTAAAATAACCACCTGTATTTCCGTTTCTTGGCTTTGTTAACGCATTCTGAAATTTCTAAGTTACCCTCAACATGTTTATTCTAAAAATACAATAGATAAAATAATTTTTCTTATATATAAAACTAACCAATATTAGGTATAAAAAAACTGAATTATATAATAAGGTAATAAGCCAAATAAGAATAACATTTCAAAGCTTCTTCTCCAAAAAAAAATTTAAATAATTATAACACAACATGATAAATATTTCTCACAAATTAATGCCGTTATAAAAGACAATATAACTTTTGTAGTGTCAAATGTGGCAAATCCCATGAGTTTGCGCATAGCTTCTTGTTCAGCAAGTGCTTGAGGGTCCACTAAACATAAATAAATGCAACAATATTTAAACAGATCAAAATAAATAATTATTATGTGGTTCAACAGGTCAGAATATTCAATTGGAAAAAAACCTATAAAAGTTACTCTACAAATATTAAGAATTGAATAATAAAAAGCATTTGTTATTTTTTAAACAAGTTCAAAATGGCTTTGTAGCAAGGCCAAAGTTGAAATTTTTTTTCCATGTGATTTCTAAAATTTTTTGTCAAAACAGATTGGGGAGTTTAAATTATCTATTAATTTTTCTTAGACACAAGCCGCAACATCTAACGAAATCCAACGATAATTGTTTGGTTAATAAAATCATATCTTTCAAGCCACTTGGCCTTGCATAACAACTTGAACTAATATTCATGAACTTATTAATTAGCATTATATTTTTTCTAACAAATTAAATTTAAAATATAATGTAGGCACACACCAAGCGGTGGCTTTTTAAATGATTTTAAAAATTACTTTATTGCTCCTAATCTATTTTTACAATACAACTCAATTGCCTTCCCAAATCCTTGCATTCAAAAACAAGCAAAGCATAAAAAAGGTTTTTTTTTCGTTATAATGATTATAAGTTAGCATTTAAAAGTATAAAATAAGGTTATATAGTCAAAATTCCCATAGGAATTTTATAAGTGTCCAATCAGTGGGTTTTCAAAATTAATTGTAAGAAGTTATATTGTTCAATGAAGTTAATTTTAATGATAAATTGTTTTCGTAAAAAAATATATTAGATTGTGTAGCTATAATTTGGCATGATAAGTTTTAGTCAACTTTCTAATTTCACTAAATTTTTATTGATTAAATATTTGGCAAAGTAATCTAAATAAATTGGTTGTGTAGTTATAGGTTAATAATATCTGGTCTTTGTCAATTTTAAGCATGGGATACCACCAAATTGTTGCAAATGCAACTAATAAATTGCTCAACTAAATTTTATGTTTCTTTTGTATGGTTGGCTATCTCAAATTCAATTTCACCAATTTTAATTTTGAACAATGTCATAGAATTGCCCAAAAAAATTGAATTAGAAGCAGTAGTTCTTAATGCCTGATTTAACTCAATTAAGTTTTGAAATAATTATTCTCTAATAAAACAACTAATACTAAAATTTAACACATGATGTCACAATCCTAATCTATTCCAAACATTCTATAAGCTAAAATCATTTAAAAACCCCTTATTAATTCTAGCAATCTTCACAAACATTACCCTATAAACAATCTATATACCCCTATAATATATTAAAAATTTGCCCAATATTTTAAGCTTGCATTTACACCTAAGCTAATTGCTATTTGAATTATAAATTTTTTTCATACTGTATAAAATTTATAAATAAAACAAACATTACTAGCAATGTTATTTGGAAGAGATGGAACTTTGTCTGATTTTTTGGCAGACCTCTGCCCAAAATAAATAATTTCAGCTTCTGGGGCATTTTTGTTTTTATCTTTGCCATTTCTATGGTCCTTGTGTGATTTTGAGTTCCTAGGTGACCTTGATCTATAATAAAAATTATAATAACATATTATAACGAGCCAATTTTTTAAAGTGCATACCTAGATCTATGTGTGGCTCTCACTCCAGGCCTTTCTTCAATAATATATATTTCCTTTGATTCACTTCTCTTCCCTATTACATATAATAAATATTAACTATAATGAATTCAAATAGGCAAATAAATTTGTAAAACTTCTATGATGTCTCTCTCTAGAGCGAGAAGATCTTCTTCTACGGTGTTCCCTTGAACGGCTGCGCCTACCTTTAAAAATAAAAAAAATTTAATTTTACTTCGATGAGGCGAGACCATCTGTTTAAGTATTATATTTACCTAATAAATTTTTTATGAACTTTAGAAATTTATAAATAAATTCGACAACGGGCACTTTTATGAAATTTTGGGTATGAGTTTGGCCCCATGCCGCTTGGCTTTAAAAAGATCATCAAATATTTTGTTTAAGCATTTCCCTCAATATAAATGTTATTTGACCTTCAAAACCTACCCCTCAAAATTGGTGTTTTTCTCAAGTATATTTTTTTAAATTTTATTTAGCTCCCTTACCTCCCCTTACTTATACGAGGATACAGTTTATTCGGACCTCTTCAAGTGCATATCGTAAAGATTACTATGAAATTTTGGGTATTAAAAAAACTTCTTCCGAAAAGGATATTAAAAAGGCTTATTACCAAGTAAATTTAAGATTTTTTTTAAATCTGTTAGCTAGCTAAACAATTTCACCCTGATACAAATAAAGACCCAAAAGCAAAACTAAAATTTCAAGAGGTTTCTGAGGCGTATGAAGTAATTAGGGATATAAATAAAATTTTTAGGTTTTAAGTGATAAAACAAAAAGGCAGCAATATGATCAATGGGGTTCTGCAACAGATTTTGGTGCTGCAGGTGCACAACAACAAACATCTCAAGGGGGTCCTTATGGAGGCTGTAAATATTTATTTTGATTTTCTTTATAAAATAAAAGTCTTGTCCAATTATTCATTATAATATGTTTATGGGATGACATTTTTTCATCAGGGACAGAGAAAATTAAATCTGAAAAGATTTTTTAATTACACAGGTCAACAAATTTTTGAGAGTTATGGGCTAACTACAAAAATCAAATCTGCCATCTTAGGGATTTTCAAACCCAACCGTTTTTTCTAATCAAACTTAGTTAGTCAGCTATAAACATTAAAAATTTTAGAATAAATGCCAAAAAAACAAAAAAGATTTAAAAACAAAAATAAATTGAATTTTTTTGCATATTTAAACTAAACTGTTAAATTCAAACTTTAAATAAAGCTTTATTAAAAACCAAGTAATATTTGAGTCGTTTTTAACTTTTGGATGAAACATTTTTACCTTATTCAAATAAAGACCCAAAAGCTTGATATACTAAAAAAATTTCTAAGTATTTGATGTTGAGTATGAAGTAATTAGAGATATTAATAAAATTTTTAGGTTTTAAGTGATAAAACAAAAAGACAGCAATATGATCAATGGGGTTCTGCAACAGATTTTGGTGCTGCAGGTGCACAACAACAAACATCTCAAGGGGGTCCCTATGGAGGCTGTAAATATTTATTTTGATTTTTTTTTATAAAATAAAACTCTTGTCCAATTATTCTCAATAATAATTTTATGGGATGACATTTTTTTATTAGGGACAGAGAAAATTAAAGTCTGCCAAAGATATTTGTTGACCGTGTTATAGCTGATATTAACTTCTTTAGGTTTCTTTTTTCATAGAATTGTTTTTTTAATTTTTCTTGACAATTTTTTAGTTTAACACCTTGATTTTAAATGAATGGCTCTGGCTAGTGAATGAAAAATTTTTGTAGAAATAGTTAATTTTAATTTATAGTGGCTAATTAAAAATATTTAGAAATTAATAAATTTTTTGATAAGTTTTTTAATTTTTTGGTTAGGCATATTTAAACACTAAAACATTTTCCTTTTTTATTGTCAAAAAATTTAATTAACAATAACAAAGAAATGAAAATATTATAGTGTTTAAAATATGTTTGACAGTCTGAGATAAAAACAGGCACCATTTTGTACCAAATTGATTTTTTTGTACCTATTATTGGTAATTAAAATAACTATACATTTTTTAAGTTATTAAATCATATACTATTATCCTAAATTAAATTATGTGAACTAGGGAATTTTAAGTAAAACCATTGGATTTGTTAATTTATTTAATGCACCATTTATTTTTGATTTATGCCTAATATTAAAATATATGTATTTAAAATATAAGTATTGAAATATAAAGTATTTTAGAAAGATAATTTAGGAATTAATTGGCCATATATAATGCACGTTAATGAATATTAGTTAAGAGTTGTTTATTCAAAACGATTGTATAACTTGGCTGGAAATATGAAGTAAGTAAAATGTTGAGAGTTTTCAACTATAAATAAAATGTTTTTAGGAAAGAACGTTAACGAGATATTTAAATATAAGAAGGAATAGAGGGGATTAATTATGCCTAACATTAGACAATATGCATATACATTTTTAATGAAATTGTATCCTCATATGCCTCATTTCAAAAATCATGGTTACGAAAATTCAGTTGACAAATATGAGTATAAATTAAAAAACAGGGTTAAAATAATTATCACATTTAAGGTACTTAATACCTGATTCTTAAATCACAATAAATACCCTAGTAGGTGAGGTGCTCTTGTGAGAGGAAACAAGAGGATATTAATCTTAATTGCCTTTTTACTTTTAAATATGGGCCTCATTTGTAGATTTATTCAAATTGGTGTGTTTTGTTTTTGACTTCAAAGCTGGCACAAGGATTGATATTGAGCAATATTTGTGATGTTTTTTTATTAATTTTTAAATAAAATTATTCAGATGATTTTTCTCAATTTCATTCAACCATTGATCCTGAAGAATTATTTAGGAAGATATTTGGTAATTTTGGCAATATGGGAGGCAGTGCTAACTCAGAGGCATCAGGCAGCCGTCGTATGGGTGGATTCTCTTTTGGTGACTTTTCTGAAAGTATATTTGGCCATGATGCATCTAGCGAGGTAACGTTCAATATTTTAATAAATTGAGCTCATTTTCTATATATTAGGGTGTATGTATCATTTTTGTCTACGGCATGTTTTAATGTCTTCATTTCTAATAATGATTATTACTTTGTAAATTTATTTATTTATAATATGGAAAACTACAGATTAACCTAACCCTGACGTTTGAACAGGCTGCTAGGGGTGTTAACCAAGAGGTCCTTGTCAATGTGCTTGACACGTGCCCAAAATGCCTTGGAAGCAAATCTGAACCAGGTTACAAGCCTATCACCTGTCCGTACTGTAACGGTACTGGAATGGTAATTTATTAAAAATTAATAAATAAGGGGCTTATGAAATTTTTGTGTTTTTACATTAAATGTAAAGCAGGGTTGAAAAAAGGCCTATTTTTGGGCTAAATTCATTTTTTGTTCTTTAAAAAAAAGGAAAATTTAAGGGTTTAGCTATAAAGTAATAATAATCAGATTATTGCTTTTTGTATCTCCCTATAAAATATTTTTCAAATTTTCAAATATAATTTCTGAAACCTAAAAATGGGTTTAGTCTAAGTATTGGTTTCCCTGCCCTCAGCCAAAGGTAAAAAAACATTGTTTATGTTTTTCAACTAATTTTTTAGTTCACACATTTTTTAGATTTGTTTTTAACAATTATTCACTATATTTGTTATTTTTTGCAGGAGACCATAAACACAGGTCCATTTGTCATGCGTAGCACATGCAGAAAATGCCAGGGAACGGCCAAATTCACGAGTCATCCTTGCCGAGAATGCAGCGGACGTGGTCAAAATTTGCAGAGGAAACGGGTTGTTATACCTGTTCCTGCCGGTTTAGTCTTAAATACCTAAATATGCATCTTAATTTGTTTAAATTATCGGAACTTATATTAAATTTCACTGTGTTTCAAACCATGGCTTAAAAACATGTGAATAATCTAATCTTGTAAATATATCTTTTTTTTAATTTAAAGATTATATTAATTATAAAGGGTGGATTAAATACGATATAAACACAAAATTTGATAATGCACATGTTATTCGTTTAGCATTGGTTTAATTAAAAAACTATCAAGTAATTGTGCAAAATCTAATCGCTTAGACTATTTTTTTGTTTGAATATATATAAAAAAGGTGAGTGAGTTACTCACAAGAATCTCAATTGTGAGTTTAGGATGCGGTTTTTATATTTTGTGTAAATAGGACAAACAATTTGATTTCCTTAGAAGGTTGTATGTTAATGTGGCCATAGCCTTGTTAATCCAACCATATTATAAATTTGGTTCAATATCAATTTTATAGAAATTTTAATAAAAAAGGATTATGTCTTAGCTTGTGGCCTATTTTAGAGGAAAAAAAAAGAGAACTAAAAATAAACTAATTGGGATAGCTTGGAATATATGCCAAATTTTTTTGCAATTAATAATTTTTCTTAAACGAAGCGGCTGATATATATAATTTTTTCCTAAAATAAATAGGCTGTTATGATTTTTTTTTATTTTTAAAAATGAAATAGGGAACGTTTTGCTGTTTTATTATTTTTATAATACTTTGTTTTCGATTCTTTAGGTGTTGAAGATGGACAAACTCTTCGTTTAACAGTCGGTAAACGAGAATTATTCGTTAACTTTAAGGTAGAAACAGCTCACAAATATAATTTTAAATATAGAAGAAATGGTTTTTCAAGCATTTTTTTATACGAATTTTTAATTAAAAACCGCTTGAATCACATGGAATGTCTAAACCAGTGCTGGGAAAACAATGAGCTAAACTTTGGCTCATTTTTCCCCCCAAAACTTTAAGATAGAAAGGGAGCAACAAAATAAGAATTCAAAAAAGCTCTTACTAAGAAAAGGGGCAAAAAAAACCCCAAAAAGTGGTTTTTAAAAAGAGCCCCAAAAAGCCCATTTTTTATTTTCTATATAATAATTTCGAAAAATTTTGATTTTTTCTTTATAACAATGATGGGTGGGTTATTATTTCTTAAAGCTCCTAGGAGTGTTAAATATACCCCTTTTCTTTAAGCAAGAATAGGGGCTTTTCTTTTGCCATGCCATTTGGGAAAAAAACTCAAAAACTTGTTAAAAAAAGCCCATTTATTTTTTTCCCAGCCCTGGTCTAAACATTAAATGGCGTTTAGTTTTCCATGTTATTCAAATTTATAGATTTTTTTAGCTCTAATAAATACGTTTTTATATGTGCGTTTTTTATAAAAACAGTACATGGTATATGTAAGGATTTTATAACTAGCAACTTGTTGAATATTCTTTTGTATTATTTATAATTTAATTTTAAACTTAATTATAATTTCGATTCCAAATTTTATATTAACATCAATTAACTTATTTCTTTGAAGTAATTATTAAATAAATTTTAAATTTAAATTGAATTTTTTAAAAGACGCTCAACTTCGTTATATAAGCTTCCATTATAAAACCTTTGAGGTTCAATTTGTATAGTTTTAATTACAGATTTTTTTTTATCATAAAGCCAAATACAACAAATAAAAAATATAAATATTTTAATACTTTTTAATTATTAATATATAAATTGTATATAGGTGTTTTTATTAACATGATAACCTTGCAAATTTTTTATATTATTTTAAACGTTTAATGAACTTATGTCTGATATAGATTATGTATGAAATATTTTTGATAAACCACAAAATTATGCCAACCCCTTGTTTTTCGAATTTTTTAAACCATTTTTAATCGGATAGGATTTAAAAAAAATTATTTTAATTGATAGTGGTGAAATGGTTGGGAGTATAACATTGAGTTAATAACGTAATTTTTATTAATATTGATATTGATTAAGGTTTCTAAAAGTGATTACTTTCGACGAGACGGAGCTGACATTCACACCGATGCCGCAATTAGCGTGAGTCAAGCCATTCTAGGTGGCACTACCCGCGTTCAAGGACTTTTCGAGGACCTCGATGTTAAGGTGTGATCTTTCTTAATCTTTTAGTTTTCTAAGTAAATTTTTAGCTCTAATATACAGATTTTATTTAAATTTGTAAATTTAAAACTAGCACTTTATTTTATTATTTTTTCTGTTTATGTACAAGTAACTTTGTAGGGAGTTAAATGAACAGTAACAAGCTTAAAAATACTATATGGGCAAGAGTTTGTTAGATTGACACTGTTATCTTTATATTTAAATATTTTCCCTTTTCCATAAATTTGTTAACTTATGAAACCCTTTAAATAATTGGAATGTTAAGTATTGCAAAGAATAGAAAGTTGTATGTAAGCGCTTTACAGCATCCTCGCCTTATGACGTGGGCTTGGAGTATTTTTTTCCGGTCCGAATTTATTTTTGGACGGGCTTTGGTCGACTTTCATCTCCAAATTGGATGCTCTGCCCAGACATGTCTTTTTAATTTATTTGAAAATACGACCAAGATTGACGTATAATTATAGCATGGCTTCACCTATTTCTTCTTCCTTAAATGATACATCCACAATCTGTGCATTGTACGAGCTATTTTATTTGGTTGAGTTAATTCTCATTTAACTTGATTGACTGCATGTTCAAGTGTAGCTTATAATTGAAATATTAAGCCCACTTACATTCGCAAACCATTTCAGAATTTTTATTGATGATTTATCATAATTTCACGATACCTTTACATTTTCATCATTCATTCATTGGTTTATTTCGTGTCTTTTATCGATTTTTGGTTAAAATATACAAACAGTATATAATGTGTAATTTTTTGACTTTATTGTATATTGTTAGTATAGTATTTATGTTAGTAAATTATATAAATACTTAACATTTTGAATTATTAAAATAAAAATGTCCTTTTTTATATTTTTTATAATGAAGGATTGGTTATTTCTTTTGAATAATCATTACAACTAGATGTTTTGTTATTTTTTACAATCATAGATAATCAAAATGTTTGTTATATAGGTTAAAAAATAACTCATTTAAGATTCTTATTTACTTGTAATATTTTTATATAATATATGAAAGATCCCTCCCGGCACCTCTTCTGGCCAGACCATTAGACTCTCTAAAAAAGGTATGCCTCGGGTCCATAGTTACGGTCAAGGCGATCACTACATTCACGTACAAATCAAAACTCCCAGGTTTTTTATCATTTTGATTTTTAAAAGTTTTGTATGATTTTTTGGTATTTTTAATTTTTGCTAATTTTCTGTTTAAATCTTTATATATTATATTTATTAATTTCTATAATTTATGGCTCATCTAATTACTTTTATACCGCCATGCGTTTGGATTTCCTAAATCTTTTAAATTTTTAATTGTTTTTATATTTTTATTAAATACGCAGTCGTTTAACTGCTCAACAAAAAGCGCTCATTCGGGCTTACGCTGAAATCGAATCTGATACTCCTGGCACCATAAACGATTTCACTAAGACCCAAACTGGTTTGTTACAAATTAATTATAATGGATTATCACGTTTTTATCTTTCCATATATTCTTAATAATGAATTTGTTTGCTAAGTTTTCTTACATTCGATTAGAGGTTAATTTTAACATAATCCCTTCACTTTTTAACCTTGTTTTGCCAATTTCTTTATCGTGAATAACTTTCGGAATCGCTCCATTAAAGCATACTTTAATGTCTAAACTAATTTATTAGTTTCCTTTGCTGTAATGAATGTTGAAGTTTTGCTTTTTCGTTTGCGGAGTTTGCCTTATTTTTGAGACTTTTTCTAAATTTCTTCTTAATTTGCACACATAAATAAAAAGATACGCGTACGGTTCATTCAAAATCGAGCGATTCCGAAACCCTTTTAAGCAAGATTAAGAAAGCCATTTTTGGGTTAACATTTTTATACATTACAATATATATTTAAAATTACTTTTTACTCGTTTTATTTATTAATTTTAAACTAAATAGCACATTACATTATATTAGTATTGATTATAATATTATATAATTTTTTTAGGTAACAAACATTACATAAATAAAGATGAAATGTTGGAGCATTTACGTAAAACTGTCAATAATCAAACGTAATCTAAAATTCTACACCGGCTTTCACTCTCAATTTTTATACTCTATTGTCATTATATATATTTAGGTTGTTTTTCTATATCATCATTCATTATTTTCTAATCTTATTCCTTATTTTTATCTTTGTTTATAACACACATCGACAAAAAATTTCATAAAATATGGTGTCATATTTTATTGATATTTTATGTCCTATTAGCAAACTCGTCTTTTTTCGTTAGATAGGCTTATTGCCGTTATTGCTTTTTAAAAGGAAAAAAATGTACTTTTTATTGGTCAATTTTTATATGAGATATGGATTTGTTTTGTTACAAAAATTGGCCAAACCTTTGAAATTGCTAAAAGTGTTAAAATTTTTTTTATTGAATTACTACTACATTCTGTTTTAGGTTGTTCAAGCTTATAGTTAATATATTTTAGTTGGGGAAATTCATTATGACAAATTTTGATTATAAATTTGCGCATTTTATAGTAGAAAAAAACATTAAATTAGAAAAAGTTATTGACTTGAAAATCAATATATGGCCCTTTTTGATAGTATTTACGGCAATTTTAAAATAACGACATACTTAAGGCATTAAGTATTATATAAGTTTGTTTTCTGGGATTAGTTCTACGTGTTTTAAAATCGGCTCTTAAAAACTTGTCAATTGCCTATCATTATTTTTTATTACACTGTTTACAGCAATTTGTGAATATTTTTTGCTGGTCGATAGCATAATACTATATTTCAAATTTCAACTAAATGGCTTTTGCATTTATTGCTGGCAGGTTCACTCTTCATTTTTTTATCGTAATAGAAAATTATTAATTTTTAAAAATAATTATAAATGATAATTTTGCAATCTTGGTTTATTTATACGTTTGTAAAATAAAATAGTCTTTGTAAGTCATTAAACATAATATTGTTTTTTTATTGTTAACTTCTCTGTTTTTTTTTAAATTTGTTAGGGATATTTTTTCCTTCGCTAATTTGACATTTTCTCCATTTTTAAGCACATGTTGATTATTTTGAGCTTATGATCATTTTCGTACCAATAATAGTTTATTATTATAAATAAATAAATATGTATTATAACCCCAGTAACATAATTTAATTACTTATAAGACTCCAATGGTTGTCTATCACTTAAATATTTAATAATAATTAGTTAAACAAAGTTAATTTGCTTTTTTTAATTTTGCGAACTTGAGAACGCTTAGAAAAAAAATGTAAAAAAATTCTTTAATGTTAACTGTAACTTTAATTTTAAATTTAAAATAATAATTTTTAAGTTTATCAAGCTTCAATACGCATTTAAGTTATACATAATATCTTGCACCCCGCCTTCTAAAAGACGATTTACCGGCTTGAAGTATAAAAAAATATTGTAAATTAAAGTTATTAACGACGAATAATTTTATTTGCCTTATTTGTTAGTTTTCAAATCTAATTAGTATTTTAACATTTTTTATTTATTGTTTATAAAGTTTGGCCATAAAAAACCGTATACTCATTTGATCTTTAAGGAAATTAGGATTTATTTTACAAATTTATATATCTAATATTTGTCGAACTGTGTATTAGATTTATAGGTTTTTATAACATGTCAATTAAATCAGGCGGCACACAAAAGTATAAAAAAATTGAAATTTACTTTATTGATTTTTTTATTTCTCTACTTATATTGTCATACAATATTTAGCCGTATATAACAGTTATTTTAATTTTAAGAAATTTCGAAATTTTATAGTTTTTAAAATGATATTGCAACCAAGACCCTATAAAAATTATGAGGGATGAATGAAATATATTTAACTTTATTAAATTTCGAAAACCGTTAGCAAATTCCAAATGTATTTCCATGACAGTTTTAAAACACTACATTTTTTTACTATAGCATTTATGTTGGAATTTTTATTAACAATCTAAGCGAAATAATATAAATTAATAATAAAAAACGAATAAAATGGAAGCAATAACATTAATATTTACATAAAAAATGATAATAAAGGGCATGAAGACTGTTAACAAATGCTAAATAACACAGCGAAAAAGAGCAATGTATGAAAATTATGTAATATATGTTTTGACTTTGATAACCTTCAAAATTAATTTATTTGCCAATATGAGATTTTCTTATTATCACTTAAAAACCCCCCAAAAAACAAATGTATTAATATAACAATTGAGGAAAATCTGTTGGCAAAATATTTTTTTGATAGCTTAATGCGCTTAAAAAAATATTAAAGGCTAACGAATCATCAAGTATAAATATAAAAATATGGGAATTTTATCTAAACTTTAGTTTTATTGTAATTTTTTGAATACGTTATAAATGCGAATAAATAGAATAACAAAATAAGATAGATGTGAGATTATAAAATGTTCTGGGCTTTAATAAGCCCAATATATAATGTTGGTTGTAAAATATATTGGGTAAAAAATATCGATTGATAAAAATCAATTAGATACAAAAGGGCTATAAACAATCAAAAGCTGCGTGTATACTTTTTTTCTATATTAATAAGCTTAAACATGCGCTTGTTGGTCAAAATAATAAAATTATTGCTTTAAGATGAGTAACAAATGCATAATAATATTGTAAAAGATTAGCAAAAAATTGAGTCTTAGGCCATCCATACTTTGGTTTTGTTTTGAATAGTATATTTTTTATCAACAAAAAATCCAATAATACTCATGAATAAATAAAAAGTATAAAAACTTGACTAAAGCAATACAAAAAAAATATAAAAATATAGCACAAAAGTCTTAGTCAAATAATCAAAAAAATTCATTAAATATAAATCTTTAAGCAATGGTAGAAGAAAAGATAAGAAAACCTAATTTTAAATTGTTCACTTATAAACATTGGAATGCCGTTTTGATGGAATGTTACAATTACATTACATACAAAATAAAGAATTGTTTGATTTTTAGTCCAATGAAATTCATGTTTAAGGAGTGAAACTGGGATGCTTCCAAGTTATTGAGGTCCACATCGATTTAAGAGCCGTAGTTAAGTTCTAAAATAAGGGCTAATACAATTTAAAGGTTGACTATGAATTGAATATATTCATTTTATAAATAAATCTTTCAAATTTTAACATTTATCGTAATACAATTTTTTTATGTAAACTCTAACGGTATTTTACATACTAAAATTTTTAACCATTTAAAATGTAAATTAGAAAGTTATAAAGGGAAACAAAAACACGATAAAATATCACTTTTTTGGCATTGGGCGTAGCATTATAATTTGCGCCATCTTTACTCGAAAAATTCATATCTCCAGTTGCCAATGGTGTGTGAGTGGTATTTCGATTACGGGCACTATCCAAACATTTTTGATATCTAAGGCGGCAAGCGGCTTCAATCGTTTTACAAAGCGCCGCAGATGATGGTTCACATCGTAATACCTAAAGCCAGAATTAAATAAATCAAATTTAAACAAAAAACCATCGAAATCATTCAAGTTACAAAAAAAATAATATTTTGTTTAAAAGCCCATTTGATTGGAATAAAATTTTGAGTAAAATTAACAATATGTTACAAATGTAAATTGAAATATAACCTGACACAGAAATTTTTCAGTCACGAGAGGGGCGTGACACTGCGATTTAAAGCGGACATATTCCTCATGAGTCATGAATGGTCTATTAACATCATCGTCGTCTTCATCGAAATCAGTGCCTTTAAATTTGTTAAGAAAAAATGTTACGAAAGGTTGTTACCGTTATTTATTTCAATTTTGTCAATAATTATGTGTTAAATTAACTCTTTTCACCTATTAATGTCATGTAAAGAGGAGATATATTAATAAAAAGTCACGTATATCGTTTATTCCACCTAATCAAACCTTTCTCCTCAAATCTTAGATTTGGCTAAAATTAGGTACACTTGTATTATACTATTAACACGAAACAAAATTTTATGAAGGTTTTGTAAATAACACTGGACAACAAAATAAACATCATAAACAATTTTTACAGAGTAGAGTAGAGAATTTTCCTGCGATAAGGGTTCCGGATCTAGTTTTCTCCCAATGCTTCCAACTTTTTTATACTGCGTCCAAAGTTCAGAAAAAAAATTCATAAAATCCCTAAAAACTATTACCTTTACAGAAACTCTATAGGCATATTTAGATTCCTTATAAAAAACATATCTAAATAAAGTTATTACTTAAAATTCTTAGCAATTTACTTTAAAGTAATTTAGGATCAAAAAACAGATTTTATGATGAAAACTATGAATACCAATATTTTTACAAAAAAATTAAATAATATTCTAACATCTTACACAAAAAATAAATATTCCCTTAATCTAAATTTCTTTTTTAACTTACCCATATATAATTTATAATAAAAAAGCCCAAAATACCCCAAAAATAGGAAAATCTCGAAATCGAATAATTACAATTTTATGATGAAAACTATGAATACCAATATTTTTACAAAAAAATTAAATAATATGCTAACGTCTTACACAAAAAATAAATATTCCCTTAATCTAAATTTCTTTTTTTACTTACCCATATATAATTTATAATAAAGAAGCCCAAAATACCCCAAAAATAGGAAAATCTCGACATCGAATAACTACAAATCAAAGGCAATGGCTAAAATTCTGATTTCATATTCGTAATTAGCACCAAAAATTGACCAAAAACGATAGTTTTCATTTCCTTTTTTGTTTTATTTTATGTTAAAATTTTCAAAATATAGCAAACTTACAATTTGACCAGCAAAACTGTAAAATTTATTAAAAATCTGAATGAGATTTGATTGGATTAATTTAGTTTTTATGTTATATTTGTTGTAATTGTAATTGCAATGTAGTGCAAGTTTAAAAAAAATACAAACTATATTAAAAAATCAATATACTCATATTATTATGCGACCCGTTACCAACGTTATCTTTCGGCAAAGTTGGATCTCGGGTTGGCGTGCCAGCTGATATACCGCTCATGATGAATCCACAATTACGGACATCTCTACGGGATATGCCCAAAAAGGACAAATAGCGCACACGGCAACGCGTAATGGGTTCGCTATCAAGGAGAGCCTTAAAATACATATATATAAAATAAAGTCATAAATAAAATGGGAACTTTTAATACAAGTATTGGAAATGAAATGATATTATTAAAAAAATCTTTTAATGTAATGATTTTTAAAAAAATAAGTATAAACGTATTTAAATATATGTACTTGTGTTTCAAAAACACCTTAAGACATTTCTAATTTTTGGTTTTCTTTTGTTATTTATTTCTTCCTCCCCCTCCCTTTTGTACATCAGTAAAAATTTTCGTTCACAATTTTTTTTTAATTATCTTCTTATTCAATTTCACATTCATGTTTTACATTAATGATTACATTTTATAATTCTATAATTTTATATCATATATCTGTATATTTGAATATGCCTTAATATTGAATATAAACTAAATAAATACATTGGAGAAAAAAAAAGAAAAAATTTCATTTAAATAAAAGGATATTTTTAACAAATGGGAAATTTAAAAAACAATAACTTAAACCACAAGGAATTGACTAAGTAATTTTCAAACCATACAAAAATTTCTTAAAATTGAACACTGAGCCAAAAAAAAATTTGTCATATATTTTAAAATATACATCCTGTTGGTGGATAGTTATGCAAGACGGTGATATTTTGACCCTAACTCGAGTCCAAGCGGATTGGGGCACGCGTTCGTACAAGAGGTCAATAGCTTCGTTCAAAACGTTCAACCCTAAATATTCAAACCTTAGACAAATGATGTGTGATAACACAATGAAAGGCTTAAAGTTATACGGTGTTTTTTCAATTAACAAACAAATTAATCAAAAAAGGGGGGCTTTCGTATAATTATTATTATAAAAATAATTGATAAATACTCAAACAACTAATGAAATATGGAAATATCTTTCAACAAAAAATTCCCATATTATCTTTGTATTTATTTAAACATTCTAGGTCATTCCAATGGTTCAAGCCAGCACGGCCCATCAGCAATTTTTAATTGGCAATTCCAAGCTGATTTTAGCTTTTTTCTCTAGTCCATACAAGCCAGTAATTTTATAAATATAAAATAAGGTGTAATAAAACAATGGGCTTATGAAAAAAAAACAATTAGGTTTGGAGTTTTTTTTATATAGGGGGCCATTTTAGGGCTTTGACTCATAGTAAGATTGGATTGCACGCCAGCGACCTAGGTTTTTAGCCTAAGCTCTCACTTTAGGCACATTGTTTAGGGCCTACTGCCATAGTAGGTCACTCAACAGCTTCAAAGTGGTTGCACATTTGTTCTATTTTCCAAAAAAGAATTCTACGCACAGATTTAAACCCCCAACCTCCTGAGTGTAAGACATGAATGTTTGCCATTGAGCTATCTAAGCCGTTAATGGGGCTTATGGTCAGAAAAAAGGTGTGGTAACCACCTAAACTGAATGAAAAGCCAATTTATTTTTAGTTTAGCTCGGTCCGGCCAAAATTTTATAGATATATCGGCCTGGTGCCTTACCCATAAAATAATCAGGTCGAACTAGCCCGGTTCACTGTAAGGTCGGCCCGCAACTTCGCCGGGTGGGCTTATGTGTCCTTGAAGACTTTATAACATTATAAATTTAATAAAAAAAACTATAACCTGATGGTTTTTCCACTTTAATTTCGCCCAAATAAAGGGCCTTAATTATCCGGTAGGGTTCTTCGATTGGCGTTGGGAAGCAATGCACTATTAAAAAATATAAAAAACACAAATTGAAATTGATAAAAATATAATACTTGATTTCTATCGTGCCTTAGAACGCTAATATTAGAATTTACCAAAACAATATTATAGAACAGTGATTTCTTAGAACGATAAGTATAGTATTTATAATAAATTAATAAAGACATCTACTGGGATTGAGGAAAGCCACATCGATAGGTGATATAACAGTAGGGTAATATGCGTTATCTCCGTTGCAATAGTTAGAGGACGATCCGCCATTATTTGAATTATTGGCATAATTATTATTACTGTAATTTTGCCGACCGTCCGAATTTATGAATGGTACCTTGTTGTTGTTATTAGGATCAAAATGATTGAGAGAGTTGGTATTGAAGGTCGATGTAGATTTTCTCAGCTGGTTTGCGAGCAGGAGTGAAAGATTACAAGGTCTTGCTTGTTTGGAACGGCGCATACAAGAAGCAGTATTAGAATTATGGGGTACCGTAGCGTCTGTAAATACGTCGTGAGTGGTCCCTGTAGCAGACGAATTTTCACAGTCCGTATTAGAATTTTGTCGTTGCTGATAATTTATGAGGTTGGCGAGCGACGCTGCGTATTGCAAGCGATCTACTTCATCATTTTCGTGGTAAAGGCCATCAATAGTTTTATCATGGTTCGATGTCACACAAGAATTTTCACCAATTGCCTATTGAACAAATCGATAAATTTTTGAGAAAAATACGTTAACCAATTATGTCAAAACTTTTATCTACCTATTTTCAATAGCCTTTTTCAATGATCAAATTTTTGACTGCATTATATACTTAAAATTCACAGAGAGAACTTAAAAACTATAAAAACATTGTGTAATAAATTCTTGCATAAAATATTCAAATAAAATGATATTTTTATGCTCTTGTCTAATAAAAAAAATCATTTTGAAATTAAAACAAAACATTTTTATTACATAAATAAAAACAGTTAAAAAACGTTGGAGCTTGATAGACTTTATTAACAATTTCATAAAAATTAAATTAAAAATTTAATTTATTTAAATCAAACTCTTTTTACAGTATTTTTTAATTATGAACCTCGAGGTTTCAAAAGACAGGTTTAAAAAAACATCACATAAATAAGTCATTTTGCAGATTGATCTTATAAAACGCAAAAAAGGTAAAAGGGTCGATTAATATGACTTTAGTTTCAAATATTTCTAATAACTTAATTAATAAAGATATAAATAAGGTAAAAAATTTTAGCAACTCAATAAGTCGGCGATTAAATAAATTTTAAAATAATACAAAAAAAGAGTAGCTCGAATATTTAAAATCATGCTAAAATTAAAAAAAATTTAAAATTATTTTCATATATTTTTTAATAGTTTGACAAGCTATTAAAACGGTTGAAAAAACATAATTGATTTCAAAAAAAAAAAAAATTTCGCAACTTTAGATAAATTTTTAATAATTAATTAATATAAAAACGACTAATGGATTTCAAAATAGGGATTAATATATGTTTTTGAACTACCTCCTTGTTATTATTATAACGAAAAATTATAATTTGAAGACATGCAAAGATTAAAACTAATACATATGATATTTTCTAATTTATTATCTTCAAATACCCAAACAAAAAAATGTAATTTGAGTTTTAAATTACCTTTGCCCTGTCAAAAGATCCGCATTCATGTTGGTCTATGCCATTTGTGATTAACTTATTAAAGTCGTCCAAATTTACGCTTTTTGTCTAATAACAAACATACGATTTATGATTACCAGCAAAATTGCATTATTAACATCAAAAAAATTAATTATATTTTAAATAAATATAAAATATATAATTAAAATTAAGCTATAATGTTTTGATAATTTTGTGAAAATTCAAAAGCCTTTGGCTTCTTTTTAAATGTCTATACACAAATCAGGATTACTCACAAAAGTTATAAAGCGATATTATGTTACAGGATTAGGTTTAAAATAAAATTAGATATCATAAAAATTGGCAACATCTTAAAAAGCAGGGTCGTTTAATTGTTACAACATATAAAGAAGTTAAACTTGTCTGTTGGGTTTGGTATGTGTGGGAAAATGACAAAAAGACAAGGACTTATTTAAGCGGCTATTATTGCTAGTAGTAAAATCATTTTCGTTATTGCGGTATGGGTCATTATAAAGAGCGAAATTAAGGTTTATATTAGAATGTTGCAGGTTAAACGCACTACGTTCAATCATAAGTCTTTTACAGGCAGCTTTTAGTGTATCTATCCAATAAAATATGTGGCAATTCATAACAAAATATCATATTTAGAATTAACTTAAAATTTGGCTAAGGACACGAAGGCATAAAATAACAATAAAAAAAGTTTATATTTCATTTCTTTTTTTTTATTATCAAATTTTTATACAAAAAAATTAGTTGGTCCTAAAGTATTATAATATAAAAAAAATATATATTCGTTCTATAGTCCTTAATTTTGAATATTTGTCGAAAATAAAAAGCAACTACAGCTAACCTTTAAAAGGAAAAAAAAATTCAATCTTTTTTACATAAAAACATTAATTCGAACTTGCCCAAAAGTATTTATGTTAGTTTGCACCAAAAAAAACGTAACCGATCTATTCAGTGAAGTTATATTTTTAGAAATCCTAAATATATATTTTATTTTCCAGTTATTTAAAGTGCTCATAATTAAAATGAATTCATTTAAAAGTGCATTTCTATAAAATGGAATTACGAAAAGATTTAAAAAAACAAAAGTTCATTTCAAACAAGCCCTATATTAAAAAATTAAAAGAATTGGGACTTGCGATAGTGTAGCCATTATATGTGTGTGTATTCGTGTCACAACGAAACACATAGCATACGTACCGCTTAGATGGATTTAAGCTACTAAGTTTTTCTCGCATCGTTTTTGACTGATTATTATTATACATGTCATTATTTTCAAGACTATTATAATGTTTGTCATGTTCCTCATTGCTATTATCAATATTGTTATTGTTTAGAGTATCACGGACAACGTAAGCAAAATCTCTGGGAATATAAAAAAATTTAATATTATAAGAAATTAATTGCAAATTTGTATTAAAATCAACATGAATTTAACAAAAAAATATTAAACATTTTATAGGGGAAACAAAAATTTAAAAAAAATATGATTACGGTTAAATGTATATGGTCAATTCCACCTCAAATCGACACTTTTTCCCTTCAAGTCTCAGTTTTGGCTGAAAATTGGTACACTGGTAGGGTCCTTGGGTGCTGATAAAAACCTAAATTTTTTTTTACCGGAAGTGATTTTTGACCGAGATATGAGCAAAAATTTTTTTAATTTTTTTGCAAAAAAAAAATTTGAGGCAACTTTGCACGCATGTATCATCAAAAGTATTGTAGCTAGAGTCATAATTTTTTTTTTATTTTGAAGATCGTAATAAGGGCTACCTTAGGCGCAAAAAATATAAAAAAAAAATTTTTTGAATTACCAAAAAATTAAAGTCAAGTTTAGACACAAATAGCTCAAAAAACGTATCTTTAAATTTTCTAAAAAATTTATAAAACATGGCCCTTAATAATGTTAATAACTATATGATTTCAAAAGTTTGGGACCGGCATGACTTTTTACAAAATTTAAAAAAATCAATTTTTTGCCCTAATTTTGAGACATATTTATGCCCTTTGCACTATATTGGAATATGCCAAAGTGCCAAATTTCACAGTATTTAAAAAGCAGGACATTTGGGCAATTATGTTAGACCATAATAGTTTGATTTATATTATTACTATTAATAAATTTTTAATGAAAAAGTGAACCTCAAAACCGAAAAAAGTGAAAATTTTGCCAATTTTCAAAATCGACTTTCTGGTTAACCAGCCAACCTTTTTTTAATATTTAACATTTATTTTATAGATAAAATATCGCTTAATAACATATAATAGCCCCAGCTTTTTTCATTCGATTTTGACGCTTCTACAATAAAAATACCTAAATTTGCCAAAAAACAGCAAATTTTCAGGTGTCAAAAAACTAACGCAGATTGTATTCGTCTGTGCAAGCTTATTTTTTTATTATTTTTGCATAATTAACTAATAATATCACCTATATAATCAGTCATAATTTGCCTGTTTAAGTGTTAAAAAAATAGTAGATATGTTATGTATAGAAAATCTTAAAAGAACGAGATAGGTAAATTACAAAAAAAGGAGATTATGAAATCATTCCATTATTTTAATTAAATTTGTAATTTGTTATATTTATTAAAACATATTCTTGTGTTAAAATTCGTTAGGAACGCATTTAGTTTTAAAAAACTTTAGTTCAATGCCCAAACCCATATGATAGAATCAAGTAACAGTGATATTTCCTCTTTCTTTAATAGGTCTAGTGCGTCTATATTATAAAACTAAAATGTAATTGGAACTAAAATTGTTGGTTTTTAAACCTTATTAAGGTCGGTTAGATATATATTGTATGCCTTGTTCTAAATAGCCTTTCAAAAACATATTTGGCATTTGTAAAAATTAGTAAAAAAGACTGAATGTCGCTATTTTATTTATATTAAATTGGGTCTAATATTTAGTCTTAAAATTCATCATTGAAGCTAATTCTGCCCGTTATAATCATTTAAAGTTGTTTAACCCTAAAACTGACTTCTTTTATGTATTTATAATATCAAAAAACCATATCACTATGTTTCATAAAATAATTGACTTTATAGGTTTATTTTAAGTTTGTTAATAATCATAAAAAAAAGAAAATATGTTGAATCATAATATTCTAAATTGGCCAAATATATTCTATTTTACTTGTTTTTGTCAGATTAAACTTATTTGAGGCTGTTTTATATAATAACTATTGAATAAAGGAAAAAAAAATAAATTTTTACAAATTTTTTAACCTTATTATTTTTTCTAAATTCCCAATTTTTTTTATACAATAAATTTAACAAATTTTTTGAATTTTGCCGAGGATAAATATTGAATATTATGTACAATTTCTAATATTGTTCATCAAACTAAAAAGGACTAGTAAAAGTTAACAAATATAAGCATACAAATTTTAACTTTTTATTTTTTACACCTTAAAATTTCAAAATACTTGGCAAACTTTTGTTTTTATTTCATAAAAAGGTATGGGTACGTTGTAAAATGTTGGGGGAAATTTATTTTATTTAGCGATGTTTTATGTATAAAATGCAATTTTAAATTTTCAAATTGGTTTGGTAGTGACCCAGAAAGTCGGCTTTGAAGATAAGAGTAAAATACTGAAAATTACCAATTTTTTTGATCTGAAGTTCCCTTTTTCTTTCCAAAATTGACAATAGTATGATTAAATAAATAAAACTGTTATAGCCTAACATAATTGCCCCTATGTCTAACTTCTTATATATAATTAAATTTAGCACTTTTAAATATTTTAATATAGAGCAGGGAGCAAATTTTTGTCTGAAAATCAAAAAAAAAAATTTTTTTTAATTTTTTAAAAAAAGTCATGTCGGTCCCAGACTTTTGAGTTCAAATATTTATCAAGAATATAAAGGAATATATTTTAGAAAATTTTCAAGAAATTTAAAAAAAACGCTTTTTTAGTTATTTTAAACTGAATACTCTTCATAAAATTTTAAAAATTTAAAATAAATTTTTTAAAACATTAAACACATGAAAGATAGCCCTTATTGTCCTCTTCAAAATAAAAAAAAATTAAGTCTCTAGCTATAATACCTTTTGACTTATAACCTCCCAAAGTTGCATCAAATGTGAAAATTCACCTTGCAATTTTTTTTCTTTTGCCCCTATCTCCGTCAAAAATCACTTTCGGTCAAAAAAAATTCCAGATTATAAGGTACCCTTAGATACTACCTCCATGCAAAATTTCAGCCAAATCAAAAGGGGTACCCTTCCCGGACTTGTTGGATTGAGGTGGAATTGACCATATATAATTGCAATAAAAAAAACACAGTTACTTTTCCCTATAGAAGGCAGCATGTAAAAAAATTAAATATATAGATATGTATTAGAGTTCGACTGAGCCATGATCTTTCGTGCCGGCCTGCCCAAATCTGCGGGTCAGAGCGGCTCGGCCCGGCCCTAATTTACTATTTTAAACCCGGTCCGAAAAAATAAAATACGGCTCGAAAATTAATATTGCAATAAAATTTTTTATCTATAATAATAATATAAATATAGAATGTGAAAGATTTATTAAGTGATAAAATTTAAGCAATAACGCATAAGTAAACTTGGCCCGGCCCAATTTCTGAGTCCCGATTTTAATTTCTAAAAAATGTATAACATTATCAAACAAATTTTCAAAATAAATTAAGACGACAGTTTCTCAAATTTATAAATAATATTTGTATATGGCCACGTTTAAAATGAACATTTTTGGTTCAATATTTTACAATTTCTATAGATTTTCTTTTTAAAAAAAAGCATTTAAAAAATCGCTAAATTTAATTTTAAGCGCAGAAAATATTTTTCTTAAATAGAAATTTAAAATAAAATTTGATTTTAAAAATTTCAAATTTTTTTGAAAATAAAAGTCAATTTAAACGTGGCCTATAGTAATCATTTATATAATACCAAAACCCATTATTATTTAAATATTTCCAAAATACAACTCCGGCCTCCTCCCATATCACAATCCGAAAAAACTCTTCCCAGGCGAGAAAGATCCCTATTATCTCAGCTAAGATCAGGCTTCTGTTATCTACTAGGAGACTTCCGTAGTCGCGTCTATTTAATAGACGACAAGTGCATCGACTGCAAAGAAGCGACTGACAATCTTCTACATTGGCTATCGTGCTCCTCACGTGGGACTTTCATAAATCCCCTATGGACAAACCCCATCTTGGCCGCCTCCAAACTCGCTCACACCTCAGAACCTCCCTCATCCCTTTTCAAGCGCATGGGTTAAAAACAACAACAACAACTTAAATTAATCTAATACACAAGTTCCGTCCATACACAATCCTGTGTAATTATATCATTTATAAATTAATAGCCAATGCAACAAAAGAAATTTTATACCGTATTATATTTAGTTGCCAATAAATTAAAAAAAAAGCTACTATGTTTCATATGTTGGACTGATTGCTTGAAACTAAATCTGTTATTAAGTATCACCTTGAAAAAACAACAAACTAATTTAATACCTTAATAATATAAATTATAAATTAAAATTTATATTAATTTACAGATTTTTATTTCTGATATTAATTACTAAAATATATAAAAACCTGCCATTCTCTTTGCCCACGCCCCAAACTTTAATTGTGTGTATGGGTTGGGTCGTTATCAGTTTCCCGGCCCCATTTTTGAGTCGTAGTGTATGTGAATCGATTATAAGGATAAGGTTTTGGCCCTGTTGTTAAATAAATTTTTAAAACTACCTCTAAATAAATGGTTATAAACATTGCGTGAATATAGATAGGTTAATAATCATATCTCAAAATAAGCTTATTTTTGAAAACACATTGAAAAAAGGTAAAATAAAAAATTTAATGTTATTTCAACAATAAAATCTTCCGAAACTTAACGAGTTGTTTTAAATAATTGTAGCAATTAATTTAATTTGGGCATTTAGCTAAATTTAGTTAAAAATTAATGGGACCGGACCCACGAAATTTCCCAAATATTAAGGTGAAAATCTGTCCTATTTTCTTTTAAACTTACTAAATGTCTTGGTGATTTTACAAACCATTATTTAAGGGCCAGCCCGCTTATCAACTCGTTAGATGACCAAAGATACAGTGATAACCAATTATTTTCGATAAGAAAAAATTTTGAAACACGATAAAAAAAACTAGGTTATATCAATAAAAAAGCAAAAAAAAACGCATAATTTATATGCATGCATGCATGTAAAACAATAAAATAAAAAGTCATAACAAAGAAAAAGGGTCAAAATTATAAAAACAGAAAATCAAACTTCTCCCCATTTTCCAATAGTTTCAATCGAGTTTTTTCCGTAAGAAAGTTTCATAATACATTTATTGACGGCTTTACTTGACCTCTCAGGTGTTAAATCAGATTCGCCAATTTCACACCACCCGAGCGATTTAACGTTAAAGATAAGCTGATTATCATCCTTGCTATTTTCAAAAATCTCGGAAGAATTTTGGTGTTGTTTTACATGATTCCCAAATTGCTAAATACAATAAATTATATAGAAAAGTAGTAATTAATAAAATTAAGACTACAATCTTTTCCATTTTAAATACCTTTTTTGCGATATAATAATTGAATGTTTGCTAGAACATTAAAAAATAAATAGAAAATAAGATTTAAAACTTTAAAATAGATTCTATTATAAAACTAAAGATTCTTAATCATCGACATTTAGAAGTTTTCACGTGAATAAAAGAATAAGAGCTATATTAATTTTTACATTTTAAATTACTAAAATAGAGGATTCCTTGATTATTTATTTTGTTCGTAATATTTTTCAAATTTAACTCAGGGGGAAATGGAAATCATACAATTAGCAATATCATTCTTGATTTTGCTAAAATTTTCGACTCGACTTGACTTGATTAAATAACAGAGTTCGGAAAATTGGTGATATGCAACCTAATCTATGAAATCAAACTTACAATCTCAGTAACAATCCGTTTAATGTTTTTTGTAAAACATTGTAAGTCAGCTTAAATATTTTAGTGGAAAAAAATGCAAAAAACAAATGAGATTCATAATTAAAAAATTTGAAAAGAATTAATTTATATAAAACAGCTAAACAATTATATTATAACAATATAATTATTTCCAGACGGTAATTTTCTATAAAAATTTTAAGGTGCATAATTATTAGCAAAAGCTTAATGAAATTAAAAACTTCAAAGTTAATTTCAAAATTAAGATATTTTTATTTTTCAGGTATTCTCGAGGTCTTAGAATCAATCAATTTTGCCAAATTTGGCTTATTTTCGATAGTTGTAAGGCTGTAAAGCCCTGACCCAGGTGAAAAAAAAGGAAAAAATAGATATAAGGCCATCATGTAGTCGCGTTCCATATCTCCAAAAAATCATGATTTTCTGTACACCTGTTTAATAATTTTTAATTATTGTTATCAGTAAAAATGTAAAAAGTATACATTAAAATATAGTAATTAATAATTGCCAAATTACCATTTTAGACATTTAAAAGCTTTTGAATATAATTTTCTAAAAGGAAAAACAAAACTTCTTAAAAAATACATTTAATATGCTATACATGCATAAAATTTTAAATTATATTGTATAACTTTGACAAATAAATCAAACGAGCTAGAAAATTGGAAAAATTAGTTTATTATTGAATATTCGCACTTGCGACAATTTGGTGACAATAGAATAAAAACTGTCATAATTTTCTTTTATATATATATAATAAAAAGCATTTTATTTCAACACATTCCAATTTAAAAAACATTCAGGTTTATACAAAATCTTATGTCAAAAACAATACCGAATAAATGATAGCTTATATAAAAACACTTACATTTTTTTGTGAGATGCAATTTTTGGGGGCACAAGATTTTGAGTTGTTAGTTAACTGTTGCTTTTGGATTGAAGTAAAATCCCTACATATATAAATAATAAATAAATACAAGAAATAATAACAAATTTACTTGATAGCGATTCTCCTATAGGTGACATATGGGTAAGCGTTAGATAAACAACAAACATTGATATCAAAAAGGTCATGGCCCATTACTAGCGTATCGGACCTTTACCTCATTAGGGGTGACAATACTCTTTTGTTGTATTAGATTAAGGCTTTAAATGTGCTGCCCGAAAGAAAACAAACATCAAGCGAAATTTAACTCTAGATTTTTGGCATAGAAGATTGAAGCGGCCTGCAGATATTCAAACGATTTGCAATTAAATAATTTATATTTTTAATTATTATAATTTAATGTTAAGACATGTTTATAAATAAAGTGTTTACAAAATCAGTTTAAATTCTCCGCCTCAAACATTTTCTCGCTTTAAAATATTTTTTCTCGTATTAAAAGTAAATCCATGGTTACTAGGCTTCTTTCTATTTAAGACTTAAAAAAAATTTACAATCCAATAAATTTGTAAATAAGTGAGCCTAAACTGTCTTTAATTTTTATCAAAAAGCACCCAAAACCGGCTTCGATTTTGTACGAATCAATATTACATTAGGGCACGTGCAAAGTGAGTTTTTATTTTCGCGAAATTTTTAAAATTTTGAAAAAAATTATTTTGTAATAAAACGCAAATTTTTAAAAAGTTGCCAAACTTAGTTTATGCACATACAATGCTATTTCTGAAATAAAAATTTTTTAAACAAATTTTTAAAAAAATAAAATTTTTAAAATTTTCAGAATTTTTATAATTTTACGAAAATAAAAACTCACTTTGCACGTGCCCTTATATAAAATATTTAGTGGCACACTTGCTATAAAAATATCTCTTCTAAATAAAATATTATTTTAGGGTTCGTTATATAAAAAATAATGTTTTAAATTATACTAGATATTTCTTTTAGCACAATGGACTGACAGTATTTTTATAAACGTATTTACTGCTCAAATTCGATCAAATTTGTGCATGTAATTATAAAAAGAAAGAAAGACAAAAGAACAAAACGACGCGATTGTCGTTCGTTTCCCACCAAAGTTCGTCGCTTTAAAGATAACATCGGAGAGTCAACCAAAAATCAATACTACTAATAGCAGCATATAACACGTGTTCCGGGATTTACTTCCAAAAGAGATTTTAAAAAAATGTCTGTAGTTTTTTTTAAGAGTCACAATAAAAATTAATATTTTGAGAGCTAAATCTAGTTTTTGGGGAGCATAAAACAAAAAGTCTTTATGGAAAATTTTTTTTAGAAAGAAGGCATGACTAAAACTTAGAGCTAATTTCACGGGTGAGCTCAAAACGTAAAAATCTAAAAACCGAAATAATTAATCCTTAAATTTTAAGTTTTATACCTAGAAATTTTGCGATCATACCTAGATTTTACCGGGTTTTTTTTTGCGTTTTACTTAATTTTTCAACTTAAATAGATTCCTGATGCATTTTATTTAACTAAGAACTATTTGAGGGGGGGGGGGGGGAGGGGGGGGGGTTTGCATACACACCTTTTTTTTAAATAATTTTTATTTTAAAAAACCTTTAACGTTAAACCGAGCCAAAATCCCGAGCCTGTATTAGGGAAAATAATTTTGAGACCAGCTGGGCCGATTTTTTCTATTTCATATAATAAGACAAAGATATGGTCACACAATATAAGTAAGATATTTCTATTTGATTATTAAACCAAAATTTTTATAATCTGCAAGATAACTTTTTAAAGCCGTATGACGGGCCGAGCGGGTTAAAAAAACTATGCCAATTATTATTACAAAACAAGATGCCACAAAAAAGCCTTAGGACACCAAAAATGGTAGCAATAGGGTAAATATCGCCACTAGTTTTTTTGAGACCTGAAAGTCCACGGTGCCCCCATTAACATCGGACCGCGCCGGATCGGACCTCGACTCAATCGGGATGGATCGGATTGGACCTAGAATTATTCTAATTTTTCGAAGGCCGGACTTTTTAAATCATACATGTATTGGTTAAATTAAGCTTTTTCTTACTATGTTAAACTTATGTTTTGCTATAAGAGACCAAATTTTATCATTTAATTGAAATTTTATTATGCATTAACCTTAATCTAACCGTCAAATAACACAAATGATTTAAATATGCAGCAAAGGAGACGCAATTTTTTTATAGATAGTTAAACTTTAGATATGTTTTGTATGCATTTTTGATCACCGTGTATTAGAGCACGTTCAAAATTAGTTTAATGAAAATTTTTTTAAACGGTAAAATACACTGGACAACAAAAAAAAACAACATAAACGATTTTTTGAGGGTTTTATAGAGAATTTTCTTTCGATAACGATCCCGGGTTTAGTTTTTTTTCTAAGGCTTCCAATTTTTTAAACCGCGTCCAAAGTTCAGAAAAAAAATTAAAAAATTTCTTTTACTATTAATTCTACAAAAAATCTATTGGCATATTCAGATTTCTTATAAAAAAACATTTCTAAAAAAGGTTATTACATAAATTTTTAGCAATTTACTTTCAAGTTATTTAGGATCAAAAAACGGAGTTTATGACAAAAACCACAAATTTTACAAAAATGAAAAAATAAAAAAAAAAATATTAAAAAAAAATTTAAACCCCTTACGTTAATAATGAATGTTTTCGTTATCTAAATATATTTTTAAACTTTTGTTACTACCTATAGGTTTTATGATATAGAAGCCCAAAATACCCCAAAAATTGAAAAATCTCAACTCGCCAAAAACTTGACCAAAAACCATAGTTGCCATAAATGTTGCTTAAAGTTGTCCTATTTTTGTTGTCCAGTGATATCGAGAGGGGTGTAGAAATAATTATAAACTAAGCTTACTTTATATATTAGTTGTAACAAAATTCCTAAAAAATACTTCTAACAATTGCATAATGTGTAAATCATATTTGATAAATAAAAGTAAATAGGCGAATGCATTTGATCTTAACAATTTTTTAATAAAAAAAGTTAATAAACTTTGAACGCACATTTAGAAAATTAAGGGAAAAGACAAAGCCCGCAATAATTATTTTTTTATCTGCGTAACCTTGTCATGTCGAAGGAAATTATTTTAGAAGCGATTTTTGTTGGAGGGAAAAAAACAATGGTCATAGTTATACATCTTTGAACTAACTTTATATTTTTTTAGATTTATATAAAAGAACCCTAGTGCAGGATTATGCAGTAGGATGGAACTCTAACTGGGATATGAATATAACATTTTACCTAGAGACTAAAAAATTAGAGTCCTTCTAATAAACATAGAATATTACAGGTAACGGGTTTGCCACTGAAGAATAAAAACAATTAATTTAATTCAGCCTTGATATTGCAGTGATAAGTTTGCCAACAACGATTTGGTAAAAATTTTATAAAAATTTAAAATATATTCGTAAAAATTTTAACTTTGATATTTATCAGGTATTAAATTACACTCTAATGGATAAGTTATATATACAGTGCTAGCTTCAATAAAGTGGCACATGTTAGAAATAGATTGATCAATAGACACATAAAATGTCGCCATCAACTACTATATTTTTGATCGTTGTCACTAATAAAATAATCACGATCACAATTAAATGATCACTGTCACAATTAAATGGCCAAGATGATGTTTTCATAATAAATGTCACTATGTTGTGGCTAAATGGTCACACAAATTAGTGATGTTTACCATATAATCACCATCTTGGCCAATTAATTGTAATCGTGATCATTTTATTAGTGACAAGGATCAAAAAGTAGTTGATGGCCACATTTTATGTGTCTATTGATCATTCTATTTTTAACATATGCCACTTTATTGAAGCTAGCACTGTAATGATAGTTTTATATAATAAACTTATGAAAAACCAATCACAAGCTTTTACTTACAATGTGGTGGCCACAATAATGTGGCCAATGTTATAAATAAAATAGTCAATGGTCAAATATAATGTGGCCATCGACCACTATATTTTTGGTCATGATCACAAATAAATAGATCACGATCACAATTAATTGATCATGGTCACAATTAAATGGCTTATCATGAAATCATAATCTTGGCCATTCAATTGTGATCGTGATCTATTTATTTGTGATCACGATCAAAAAATATAGTGGTCGATGGCCACATTTATGTAATCACTGACCATTTTTTCTCTAACACAGGCCACTTTAATGTAGCCAGCCCTGTAAAATCAAAATTAAATTGGCCAATAAAACAATAACGCCAATTTTAAAGCCCTTTTACAGGTTGGTGTATATATAATTGTACATTTTATAAAAATTATTTTAAAAAATGTATACAAAAAATGTATAGATACCCACCCAATATGCTTCCAGTAAACCAAGGAGAATTATAAAAATTAAAAGAAAGTTAAAGGGAGGTATTCCACGTTTAAAAAAAACACCTTTTTGCGATAAAAGGTCGCAATCAGGTTTATTTTTACAGTAAAAAATATACGAAACCAAAACGGGCCTTATCCCACCTGACCCCAAGACACAGACAAATAAATAAATTGAGATTTGCCAAAATTTATCAAATTGCTTTTTCAATTTGTTATAACCTTGGTGAATCATAGTATATATTTGCGGGCAGTTCATAGTGCGAGAATCAAGGATGGCTGGCAGGAGACGAACACTGCCAATTACTTAAAGTTCGACGGGACTTCTAATCACAAAATAATAGGAGCCAGGCTGCTGTAATATATGTTTTATGATATGATTTACAAAATCACGCCTTGACTTCGTTTCGCGATTGAAAATGTTATTTTACCTGTTACACTTAATGGAAAACAGTGTTACGCCATTTTAAATAGTGACTGAAAATTGCCAGTTAGAATGTGGTAGGTTTTTAGAAATTATTTTGGTTAACAGATATGGTCAGGAATCAGGCAATGCATATCCTTTAACCGATCTTATTGTTTCGATTTATAGGCGATATAGTTTTAAATAAGTTTGAGTCGAAACTTGGCGCAAAACTCCTTGGACTCGGAGTAAAATGAATACTTGATTAATAATGCCAAATTTTTATGATCTACCTACCATAAAAGGTAACTATTTATTGGAATGTGACTGGCGCAAAAATTAATATACACTTTTTAAAAAAATTTAATTTATTTTATTCATCAGACCGAATGTACTTGCATTTGTTTCAGAAGATTTTCTATAAGGCTAAAGACACGCTCGTATGTGACAAGCTCTAATAGCTCGGAGAAAATTGTGTCCATTTGACAGATTTAAGTAAAATTATAACTTTATAATTCAATTTTTTTTTGTAAAATAGCCGGTTTTCCCCTTAGTAAATAAGGCAAAATAAAGAGGACATAACCGCCCTGCGCAGCGTAAGTTATACCGTGTTAGGAAGATCAGAGAAGGGAGTCGTGAACTTTTTTAATACAGCCAAAAATTAGCCATTTGAAAAATGAAGTTTGCTGGAAACGTTTTTTTATGCATGATACAATATTGGTCTAAAGACGAAATGAAAACACAGACCCCTTCCTTCTTATTGCTGGGAGTTTTGAAAAAAATGGCCAACAGTAAGCGAAGGGGCAAAGGAAATAGAAAAAAAAATCAATATTCTAGTAGGACTCCCTACTTTGGTCCTATCATACTTTTATTGTGGCACAGTGTCACCATGTGTAAGGAAATAGAATGCTCGGCTAGTTAACAATTATTAGAGAATTAGGGGGAAGTAAAAGGGGTGAAATGGAGCTATGCGATTGATAAAGGCTATACAAGTTTGAAATCAACTTTTAATTACAGTAAGTTATAACATCTGACATAAAAATTTGCATCAAGTAAAATGCAATACATAAAAAAATTGTGGTAAAAATGTTTGGCGACGATTAAGAAAATCAGAATTATCCCTAATGCCATATTTTTCAGATATTTGGGCTGTTATATGTTGTTGTTGTTTAATGCCCCATTCGTTGGAAGTTGGTAGTAAGATTGAGCTTCAGGGCAGCTAGGGATGGATTTATTCAAAGATCTATAGGAGGCCCGCGGTTAGGGCATATGAGCCATTGTTGTATATCGTCATATTCTGATTTGCAGTCGTAGCAAATATTATTTAAAAGTGGGTCCAGACGTGCTATGAAGTTTGCAAGTAGATGGCAATGTCCAGAGCGGAGGTGAGCCAGGTGGGAACGGATGTTCCGGGGTAAAGAGCTTTCGAAAGGGGATACGGGAAAGGGTCGGTCGTTTAAAACTATGTTGATCGGATAGTTTGCTATTGATAACTGCAGAGGTGTGGCTACATTTGATTACCGTATTAGTGGGTCAATGATAGGTTGGATTTGGGTAAAGCACTGAAAGAAGAGGGTTTTTTTCATTTGTCTTGCTGGGGTAGGATGGTGAGTAAGCTCGTGACATAGATTGTCAGGAGATAAGCAAGACGTAAGGTATTGGTCTGCTAGCATCTAACAATGGGCTTGTACAGGTAGCATCATTGTTTCTTGTGTCAACCTGTGATGGTGTAAAGAGAGGAATTTTAGGAATGTTGCAGTTCTGCAAAGTTTGTGCTATATATATTAGGGGTCCAGACCGGGGCAGCGTAGTTTACGATTGACCAGAATATTGCTTTATAAATTACACTGAAAGTTTCTTTATTTTGGCCCCAAGTAGATCCGGCTATGGCTTTAGATTGTTCCTCCTGTTAACTTTTTCGGGTAAAGAATTAACATGTTTGTCACATGTAAATAAGAGATCAAAGGTTACGTCAAGAATTTTAGGGTATTTAACGAGTGGTAGGACAGAATTATAGATAAAAAAAATTTGGTAATTATTAAACTGATGAGTTTGGGGAGTGAATAAGGTTACCGAGGATTTCCAGGGTAAAATCGTTCTGAGAAAAATTTAGATAGGGTCTTAAAGTTATTAAGTGTTGCTAGAAATTCAATCTCAGGGCCGCTTGTAAGGGTATTGTCGTCTGCATAGGAGGCAATCTTATCGTTATCAGGTGGGGGCGATCACAGGTTGCCACAAGCCTCCGATTGAACATCTACACCAAGAAACAATGATGCTACCTGTACAAGCCCATTGTCAGATGCTAAGAGACCATTACCTTGCGTCTTGCTTATCTCTTGACCATCCTTGTCACGAGCTTACGCATCATCCTACCCCAGCTAGACAAACGAGAAAACCCCATTTCTCTCAGTGCTTTACACAAATCCAGCCTTTCATTGACAAAAGTAATCTCAAACAATAATCAAACGTATTCACACCTCTGCAGTTAACAAAACCATAGCTAACTCTCCGTTCAACATAGTTTTAAACGGCCGACCCCCTCGCGTATCCCCTTTAGAAAACACTTTACCCCGGAACATTCGTTCCCACCTGGCTCAACTCCGGTCTGGACACTGCCATCTACTTGCAAACTTCAGAGCAAGTTTAAATAATATTTGCAACGAACCCAAATGTAGAAACAAAAATTCGAAAAAAAAAAACAATTACGTAAGGCTTTTTTTTTAATTTTTTCCACTAATTTTGTAATTTCTCTTATAAAGCTTTTTTGTAATTGCTAACATTTTAAATCTAAATCATTTCATTACAGAAATATGCGCCATTAAATATTATTGTTTCTTTTTAACTTTAAGTGCAATATAAAAATACAGCCAGGGGCGTATGCAGAAACTTTTCTAAAGGGGGACAAGAAATTTTTTTGGAGGAAAGGTACTACAAATTTAATTTTAATGTTGATATTCTATTTGCAAAATTAATTTATAAGGCTGTATATTTTCCAAAAATAGCAATTTTATCAATTTTTATTCCCTTTTATATGTTTAATATTTAAATTCAACCGTAAAATACATCATACAATAAAAAAAAATTCTAAAGGGGGGCAATTGCCCTCTTTTGACAACCCCTAAATACGCCCCTGGATGCAGCTAATCGAACTCGTAAATAAAACTTTTTACAAAACAATGTTAATCTTGTCTGTTCTAAATTTTTGTTGAGCGGTGTAATCACACGTTGTAAAGACATGGCCAAAGTTCTAGCATATGATTTGGTAGTATTTAAGAGGCTAATTTTGATTTGTTTGAGTTTTAATTGAAAATAATGCTTGATATAATTTTATAGCTCGTTACAAGTAGTTTTGATTCATGTCAACAATTTAAAAAAATAAATAAATAATTTATTATAAGTGTTTAAGGCGAATACTTAGCAATAAATTGTGATCGTAATAATTTGCTTCTAGTTATAGAAGTTTATTAAATTGTTTAAATCCAATTACAATATATTGATGTAAAAGAATAGGGATGTAAATATTATGCTAACATAATAGGTTTACAATCCTTAAAAATTTATTATTTCGTGCCAAACCTATTAGTCCCTAACTTATGAAGGACTAATGTGATTCCATTTAATAAAATAATTTGAAAGCTAAGTTTCAAAAACCATTTGAAAGGTTGTAGCCATTTGAAATAACATAATCCCAATAATTTTGAGTTTAACAATTAAGAAGTGAAAACGCGATATTACAATTTTATAACTTTTTAACATTGTAAAAATGTTGCCCGTAAATTAATTTGCTTTTAGAGTTCAAATTGGGCCGCGATATTTCGGTCTGGCCAACCTGACATATTTTTCAATTTAGACCCGACCTGTCAGAACCTGCAATTCGGCCCGGGCACCAAAATTACAAATATGGCCCGAAAATTTTATATTACAAGCTAAAAAGTTTTCGCTATAATTACACTGGACAACAAAAAAACAACATAAACGATTTTAAGAGGCTTTTATAGAGAATTTTCTTGCGATATTGATCCCGAATTTAGTTTTTTCCCCAATGCCTCCAATTTTTTTAAACCGCGTCCAAAGTGCAAAAAAAATTCAAAATATTTCTTCAACTAATGATTATACAGAAAATCCATTGGCTTATTCAGATTCCTTATAAAAAACATATCTAATAAAGGTTATAGCTTAAATATCAATTTACTTTTAAGTTATTTTGGATCAAAGGATTTTATGACAAAAACCATTAATTTTATAAAAATGTAAAAATAAAAAAAATTAAATATTATAAAAAAAAATTGAAATGCCTTACGTTAATAATAAATGTTTCCATAATCTAAATATATTTTTAAACTTTTGTTACTACCTCTAAGTTTTACGATATAGAAGCCCAAAATACCCCAATAATCGAAAAATCTCAACTTTGACACCGAATAACTAAAAATCTGAGGCATTGGCTAAATTCTGATTTCAGATTCGTAATTAGCACCAAAAACTTGACCAAAAACGATAGTTGCCATAAATGATGCTTAAGGTCGTTCAATTTTGTTGTCCAGTGTTATCAATTAAATATAGAATGTAGAAGTAATACCCTTTATCGTGTGATAATAAATGTATTATTTTTTCTTGTAAATAACACAGATCGATATATATTAATGTCAGAAAAAAAGAGCTTTTAAAACCTAAAATGAATGGTCAATGATGGCCTTATCTCATATATATTTTCCGTTTTTCTTAGTTTCTTCTGCCTTCGGCTCCATAGATCTGTCCATAACGAAAAATGGCCTTTTTTAACCAAATTGGATCTTAATATGCCCTAGGAAGAATTTAAGAATCTTTATTTTACATAAAAATCCCTTGTAACTTATATTTATCATCACAAAATGAAAAAGCTCTTACATCAGCATTTTGATAATACAAAATATTTTGCGTCCAAACTTACATACGACACGATAAATTATCGGTTTTTAATAAAAATATTATTTGAAGTTTGAACTCAACATTTTAGCTGTTGTGAATATGCAAAAAGGGTTCAATTTATTTTTGTTTTTAAATATTTTTTGTTTTTTTCGACCTTGTTTTCTAAAATTTTCAATGTTTATAGCTGACTAACTAAGTTTGATTATAAAAAACAGTAAAGCGATTTGAAAATTCCAAAAATGGCAAGTTTGATCTTTGTATAACTCATAACTCTCAAAAACTTGTTGAACTTTATAATGAGAGCTAAAAATTTCTAAATATATCAAGTTCTTACATTAACTTTTAAATTCAGAATATTTAACACCTCAAACTAAAAACGACACGAAATATTATCGGTTTTTAATGAAAATATTATTTGAAGTTTGAATTTAACAGTGCTGTTGTGAATATAAATAAATATCAATTTATTTTGGTTTTTGAATCTTTTTGAAAATTTTTGATAATACCTGACTTACAAAGGTTAATTATAAAAAACGGTAAACGTTAAAAATTCCTAAATTGGCAGGTTTGATTTCTGTAATTAGCTCATAATTCTCAAAAATTTGTTGACCTGTATGCACTTCAAAATTTTAAAACTGGTTGCCATATAGTCCTTTCTATATTTACTTTGCCCTATTTCAGCAAAAGGGTGGACCAAAATCTAATGGCAGGCAATGCTGGCCAGACCAAAACAATTTTAATAATATCATATAAAGGTTAGGTAAAATTATATTAGGTTATGTTTTTGAGTTACAGGGGAGTAAATAATTAATGATAAATAACTAAATTTATCACCACTGTAAAATTGTGTATATATTTTTTTAATAGTAAAAAAGGTTAACTATTTAAACACAATATCTTATTCATATGTAATTACCTGTTTGAAACAGAGTTTGTCATACTACGTTTTACTGCAGGGCCATCCCTTACATTCAAAGTATTACTTTTGATACAAGACCTTGAATGTGCATTTGTCTGCATATTAAAAAATATTTTTTTATATCTAATATTAAAAAAAATTACATAATAACTAGATAGAACCTTATGGTAGGTGGATCTAAATGGATTTAAATCAACGTTTGTTGACATGGGTAGAGAAACAAAACTTTTATAAGAATGATTATCCTCTATAATCAATTCATTCTTTGGTGGCTCTCTCTGTATTGTTCCACTTAGCTTATGCCAATAATAATCTCCTTCAGCATCTATTAATTATAATACCATTCTAGCATTTTATAAAAAAAAATTAAAAACATCTATAAAAAGTAATTACCTTGATGAGCTTCCCATCCAAGAGGAAGGTTTATGTCCATACTCTGTACTTTTATGTTTACCTTGTCTTGTGCAGAATTTTGGTCATCAATCAAACAAAATTTACTTATATCTTGTACATATTCCTCAGTATTTTGTAATATAGCTTCTACACTATCACTGTTATCAATAACTATTCCGCTATCCATACTATCTGGGGAATCAAATTTTATCACTTCCTTGCTACAAAGTTAATTAAAATTTTAATTACTCATTAAATTGCCCTGAACATTGAATGTGATTATTGTTCTAAAATATTAATAATATAATTTTACTGATTCTTCAAAAGAATTGTTAAATTTTATTCCCATATTTTTTAAATTAATTTCAGCATAAGACTGGCGAGTTTTGTGACTTTTATTGTGTAAGTCCTAATTTTAAATTTAAAAATGAAAAACCATTTGAGCTGTTACAATTCCGTCACATTCATTTTTAATATTTATGGGATGTGACCTATAATATTATTTAAAAAATTAAACACAAACAATTCCTAACTTATTTAAAAAAATGTTAATAAATGTTATTATTGCAAAATTGTTTAAATTAAGGTGCTACTCTTAAATATTATTTAAGAAAGGTTGCGGCTTATAATAATTTTAAAATTGTGAAAAAACTTAAATTTAAATTATGTAAATTAAAAAATTCCTAACCTAATTCTGAATGCGTAAGAAAAAAATACATTTTTTAATTCTAACTATTATAATTTTATATTTGTTTAATTTAACTACATGATCGGTGGTCGGTTTAGTAGGATATGACTCGGCTCTTGTTTAATTAAAGATGTCTTTTGAGCAGGCGAACAAAAATTTTTATAACTTAATGACTATCTAAGTTAAATGTTATTAAGACCACGTGCAAAGTGAGTTTTAATTTGGTAAAGTTTTCAAACTTTTTTTTACACATTTATTTAACAAATGAACGCATTTTTAAAAACCGAATTTTGTTTATGGACATAAGGGCGCGTTCAAACTCATTTTATTTTTTTTTTAATTTGAAAATTTTTACCTTTTGACATTGAACGCTTTTTTGCATAAAGTCGCGAACATTTGTTATTAGCATTTAAATAGTTTTACTGAAAGAAAAGTTTATAAAAATTTTGAAAAAAAATTAAATTTCAAAAAATACAAAATTTTCAAAAATTTTAAAATATTTCAAAAAAATGAAATGAGTCTGAACCAGGGCTAGAAATGGGCTTTTTAATAAACAAATTTTTGAGTTTTTTCCCCAAATGCCCACAAACTCGTGGGCATGGCAAAAGAAAAGCTCCTTGCTTAAAGTAAAGGGGCATGTTAAAAAAGCCCCTTTTCTTAAAAAAAACTCCTAGGAGCTTTAAGAAAAAATAACCCACCAATCATTATTATAAAGAAAAAATCAAAATTTTTCGAAATTATTATAAAGAAAACATAAAATGAGCTTTATGGGGCTTTTTTTAAGAGCCACTTTTTGTGGGATTTTTTTTGCCCCTATTCTTAGCAAGGGCTTTTTTTGAATTTTTATTTGGCCCTTTATTTGTAGCCCTCTTTCTTTTTTTATGTTTTGGGGGAAAAAATGAGCCTTTTGGCTCATTGTTTTCCCAGCACTGGTCTGAACGCGCCCTAAAATATTTCTAAAATAAAAAATTTTTGAAAAATGTTTTAAAAAAAAATAAAATTATCAATATTTAAGAATTTTCAAAACTTTGTGAAAATGACAACTCACTTTGCCCGTGCCCCAGTATCAAAATATTTATTTAATCAATGTGTTTTTAAGCTGAGTAATGGCCAGATAATTTTTTATTTTGTTTTATTTTTTTTTCATGAATCTTTGCTACTATATCCTAGGCCTGAAAACACGAATTAATCAGTAATATTGGTACATTTAGTTTGATGAAAAGATTTATTTAATATTTTCTACTTTGTTTGAAATAAAATTAATATACATTTATAATAACTTACATTAATTTATAATTAAAAAACACGTATTTTCTTCAAATTAATAGAAAAATAAATAGCTAAAATTCTTAAAGATATAGAAAATTGGGGTCTGTATGGACCCCACATTAGCATTTGCAATACAAATTTTTTACCCTAACATTTGAAAAAGCACATTAATTTTTAATGAATTTGGGGTGGAATCCTACTATGACTCTTTGGAAATTAAGCCAAGGTATTTTTTTATCAAGCTGCCTTATATACGATATGAAAATGTGGATATGAAACTTTTATGCAAGTATGGTGGTGGCCACTACATTTAAAATATAAAAAAAATATTTTAACTAACTCGTGATTAGAACTGTGAGTTCATATGAACCCCAGCATTTCTTAAAATTTAAATATTTAATATTATATATTATTGACCAAAATTTTGTGACTTTTTTTTTAAATGTATAATAAACAAAATTAGGGATTAAAATTTGGTCTAGATCTAATAACAAGAATCGTTTAAAAATTTGAATTTCTATTGGGGTACGTATGGACCCCACATGGTAAATTTTACTGTTGAAAACCATTTATTACTAATTTTGTTGTACAATCTTTAGTTAAAATACGCCTTTTTATCGCAAAACAATTTAAATTGTATTAATATTGAAAATTTGCGGGCGCATTTAATCAAAAAAAATTTTAGAATATAGAAAAACTAATAATTGTAGAGAGTTGAATGATGTATCATTAATTCTCCGCAGCCCACATGTTTGAGTATCGCATTATGTGTCGCAGTGGCTTTTAGAGGCGATTTCATGGAATGTTCTAAAATTTGCTGGGTTTGTTTTTGCATTAAAGGATATATTTTGGCTGACGTATTCAAATAAGGCGACATTTCCCTATTCAGCTCTTTTACATATGGGATAATCAAACCCAAATTTTTTTTATAAGGTAGGAAAACCAAATTTCATCTTTTTTGCAATAAAACAATTTTTTTTGAGTGGCCTAATTTGAAAAAAATAATAAAAGAACCCTTATTTTTGATATTTTAAAAATTTATTAAACATGGCAAAAGAAAAAATTTCAAATTCCAAAATAACTTTATAATTTTTTTGTAGAAGAAGCATATTTTTTCAACATTGCTGTATTAAAAGATTGGGTGGAAAGAAAGAGGGGGAAGGGTTGTAAAAAGGGAGAGGGGTTAGGTTCTTATACCCAAATTTAATTTTTTAATGTTTAAAAATTCCCAGATTCAGTAAATGTGGTATAGCACCAGGTTCACCGCCCTCTTTTGGGTACGCCATTGGTCAAATATAAGTAAAATGGTAAAATTTAGAGCTCGGATTCCCATCCATCCGTCTTCCTTTTTGTATAAGAATATGTTCAGATATTAATATTACAAAAATTCTACAAGGTGTTTATAATTCTTAAACCAAAAGATAATTATAGATTTGACTACTCTGTGAACTAACGATCAAGCAGGTTTTTAGCCTTTTTCAACCTGCAATAAACATTAAAGTAAAAATGACAAAATCAAACCACATTGTGACCTCAAAAATTACTAAAAATTATTTTATATATAGTTAATATATAAATAAATTGATTTAAACAGGTTTGAATTTGATAAAATAAATAATTTTTAAATTAATTAAAAATTTATGTGAAATTAAATATATTAACATTCAACAAATTTAACCCCGGATAAGCTCCGACTACGTTCACTTGACACTCTTTTTTTCCATTCACGGACAGATTCTCACTCCTTGTGGAATAATAAAAAACAATAAAATCTTCAATGACACACTTTTTATAACCTTGAGACTCGAGAACTAAATGTAGTGAAGAAAAAAAATTATTTTAGTTAGTCGTTGGTTTTTATGGTAAAAATTAATTATTTGTGTTGGTTTGGTGCTTTCCGTGCGCGTGCGTACGCGCTCAAAATTTTTATCCTCCTCACACCAGTGTCCTGATAAGAATGTTAAATGGAGATTATATTTTGATGAAATGGATTTTACAATAATTGTTTGAACTAAATATAAGTCTACAAACACTTATTCCTTATTCTTCTTTCCTTCCCCTCAATGATTAACAACCCCGAAGAATAATAACAATTGTCCCCCCCCCCCCCCCAATGTTGAACAACGCATAAATAATAAACCACTTCTTTTGCCCCCGGATCACGTCAATAAACCCAAAAATGTTAAAAACAATATTAAACTTTCCCCTTTGGCCCTAAGATTACGTCTATGGCGCAGATTACGTCAATAAAAAATGATTTTTCTTTATCAAGTTATATTTTAAATTAAATTTTTTAATAGATATTTTTTTAATATAATTTATAGATAGAAAGAAATTAAAAGTTGAATTTAAATTTAATCAACATATGGATTATTATTAATATTTTAATTTTTAAATCTGACGCAAAAGTTACATTTCTGTTTTTTATGATAATGCATAGAAATATAGAGGTAAGTAATTTTGTCTAAAAAAGACGAAAAAAGAGGATTATTTCGCCTTTCGCTTAATTTAAGCCCAATCATACGTTAAGTCCATAAGTTGTCAAAAGGCGCTAATCCGTATAAAATTTGTGCTACACTTAAACCATCAATATTTCTTAAAAATTTGCGGAAAGAAAGTATTTTGTTAGTAAAAAAATTTGTATTATTTTATTCGAAGTTTTTTACTGAAAATTTTATAACAGTTTTATTTCAAAATTATTTAAAATTTTTATTTCATAAAAATTGATTTTCTAATAATTGGCGTCTTGTAAAAAATGCGTTTTCTGTCAAAGGGAGAATGAAATTTAACCCTAAAATGAATGAAATTTAGAATAGTCAAAATAAAATATTTTTGTGTAGATTTTTTCAAATTAATGTGGAAAATTATGTAAAATTATTGACAAAATTGTAAACAATATATAAAATATCAAAGGGCGCTTAGGGTGCACATGTAAGATTGAAAAAAAGGGTTTCGGGACAAAAAACTTAACTTTTAACTATAAAATGACCTGCAAAAAAATTTATTTAAATATCACAATATAAGAAAAAAACAACACTTTCAATATTAAAAAAATAATAAACGTAATAACATTTTTATTATTAACATTGAATTTATAATGTATGAAGTACTTTAAAATTGATTGCAAATTAAATTGATTAAACGATTATTACGCTACTGAAAATGTCGTTCTACACATATTGTAATAATCTTACGTAATATTAGCCTTCAAAATTAAGCTTCTACATTTTTGCTTAAAACACATTGGGCTTTAACTTGCTTTTACTTACATATCGATAAAATCAAAAAAAAAATATTAATAAGCATTTAATATAAGTTTATTATGAAACATAAGTTAAAAATTATAATATAAAACTATGTTAAAGTCTTGGGCGGGCTCAAGCCTAACCCATGAATATATTTTTTTTACGTAATATCATCATCATGTATCACAATTCTTGAAACCGGGACTATATTCGATTAAAAAAAAATCGATTTTAATTGACGCTCTTGGTGAAAAAAAAAATATTTTGCAAATTAATAAAATGAGAAACATATATCGGTAGTAATAATAACTTGAAAGTGGAAGGAAGTCAGCTTGGAGGGGAATGCAATATGCTTAGTCCGTTCCTAATATGGGAAGGTGATATTGAATCAGTTCCAAATCATCTGCAATCAATAACATTTTCGTTTTTGTTCAACAATAATTTTTTTTATTTATTATTTATTTAAGTTATTTTCATTTACAATTAATGTTATTATTGTCTATATTTATTTTGTAATTAATTTGTTTGTAGTTTGGTAATGAAAAAAAAATAATTATAAAAAAAAATATTATTAACATTGAAAATTAATTTTTGGATTTTAAAATCTAGGTTAATTATTCTATTTTAACAAAATTTAATATAAATTATATGCCCTTGAAAAATGATGAGTATTATGTATAAAAATTTTTAATGCTAATTTAATTGGAGAATTTTCTTATCTGATGTCCATTACTGTCGTTCTGTTTTTAACAATAATAAAATGTGCCGCGTTGATATACAGGGCACCTTTAATTGGGTGTTAGCTCAGGGGACTAGTGTTAAAACTATCACCATTTTAATATTAAAGAACCAAGTCAATAAAAATTGAGTCGAAAGGTCTGATTCTAGATTACGCGCATCGGCGGGTGTTTATTATCCGGATATAGTGCTTTATAAACGCTGTTTAGTGGCCTTAAGCTGTATGCCTTATACGAGATGCCTACAGTAGGAGCCTAAAAAACCTAGATCGTCGGCTTGTGAGCAAATTTTTCGAAGGCAAATTGCTTTTTCCCGTTTTAAAGAATCTTAGGGCACTATTTAAATTTGGCAATTTAAGTGAATCGTTTTGCCAGCCACTGAGCTGTTGAGGCAGAGCCGTAACCAGGATTTGAAGGGGGGAGGGGAGGGTATAAAAAAAAATTTGCTTCGGTGACAATTTGATTCCCGTTCATACAAAATGCATATTTGCCACGTTTAGCAAGTGAGGGGGGGGGGGGGGGGGGGGAGGTATTTAATTATAATAATTAATTACATTAAAATAATATTTATAAATATAAATAAAAAAAATTTTATCACTAGTTTTGCCCCATCCCTAGGTCAGATCTGATTAGAAGCATCAATATTACATTAAAAGTTATACTAGAAATTTCAATATTATAAAAAGATTTTAAAAGCTAAAAGCCTTCTTGTTTTGAATTTTCATTCCCTGTCCTTTCCTATTAATGTCAGTTACCATGTAAAAAATGGCAACATTATAATATTACTAAAACTAAAAATGTAAATATCAAAATTGTGACAATGGACACCAGGGTAAAATAAATAATAAATTGACATGGTGGGAAATTTCTTTTGAACGTTTGCCATCGTCCATCTGTCTTCCGACCCCGAACTTCTAACTCTCATCAATTAATATTGCAAAATTATATACGACAATTTTATGTAAATCAGACTACATTGAATGCCGTAATTTTAAACATTTTATAAACAATTATAATAATTAAAATGTAGGTCGATACATTTAAAAATTTATATAACTAGAACTTACTGAAATTCCCTGTATATTATTAATTAAGGCTATCTTGACTTTAGACTAGGTAGCTAAACTTTTATTTGAATTAAAGTTTTTACAGCTGAAAAAAAAATTTCGAAAAAAATTTAAAATTTTTAATAACAATTAGCTAATTAAGGATCGTTAACAATGAAATTTTGTTTTTGCCATGAATTTGAATCTGAACAACATGTTAGAAGGCAGTGCTATTCTAAAGCCGTTTTTTAGCAGTGTCAAGTAGTGGGAATTTTATTTCGATAAACAACCTTTGCTAATAACGCTCCCCCGCATGTGATTTTTTTTTGTGTAAAATGTAAGCAAAAATTTACGGATTCAACACTAAATGTTAATTTTCAATGTTAAGAAACAACATTTTAAATATAAAAATGATGCTAAATAATTTTAGATCACCTGAAACAAATAATAAGTACATTATTTATGTATCATTTTCTAATGTTTTGGCACACCCTAGGTGATAAGAAAAACTTAAACAAAATTAACAAGAATTAATAAATATAATGACAAAACAATGTAAAATATCAACATTTTTATATATTTTTAAAAAAAAAATTGATACTGAAAATATATTATTATAAATTTGAAGAGCTCCTAGAAGAATTTAAAAAAATATATTTTCAGCCCACATTTGATTGCTTATAAATTTGTATTTCATGTGATTGTTTTCTCCCGATCAACTAAGCTAAACGGAATATCGAATAACAACAACTTCGTATATGATCGAGTTAGTTACTGCTGCTGGCTAACATTATCCCAATGTAATCATTTGTGATTAATATTTTCATGATCTACTGTGTAATACTATATTATTTATCGATCTTGGTATCGAATCTGGGAAAATGCGATTATGATTATACGCAAGATTTTGGAGCTTGAATCTCTTCTCAATAGCAACGTTATACAAAAACCATCGAGTGAGCAAATAATATTCCGATATTAATATTAATTTTAATATTAAATCTTAGCATTCCTTCTTTTCTTTCTCGCTTTGTGTTTTAGCTAGTAATTTTCGGAGATTTTTGCCACTTTTAAAGTAAACAAAAAAAAATTAATAATAATAATATTTCGCTTTTTGTATAACTTAAAAATCATATTATTTCGGTGACAATTCGATCTTTCCCTACAAAATTATTGATTAACTTAATAAATTTTTTTAACATTATTATTAATATTAACATTAGATTTATTGTAATCGACACTCCATTTATTTTCATAAAAAAATTTTTTTTAACATTGAAATTTTGAATATAGACGATACTCTATTCATTAACTAGGCTATATTATCCACATTCTATTTAATTGTACCAAAACCATAAATTCTGATATAATTTCAGGTATAAAATTAAACTTTATAATACTTTTTCATTAAATCCAGGTGAAAAGGCTAGAGGGAATTGGATTTGTTGTTTAAAATTTTTGCTTATATTTGAATAGTTTACTAAATGTAAAATTTTTGGAAAAGGAGGATGGGGCAAAAAATAGTGGCAGTTGTAGCGATAGGTCCTCTCAATGTTTAAATGTCAATCATTAAATTTTAGAAAAAAAAAATCATATATATGTGAAGTGGTTTCGGAGGTTTTTATCTTTGTAATTTGGATTTGAATTTGCTAATAATCTCCACGACTTTTTAAGGTAACAAAACTAATATCTTGCCATTTTTATTTTATATGAATTATAGTGACATTAGACGCCAATGCAAAATCTAATTTTTAGAAGCCTTTGAAATTATTAGTTTTCTTTCCATTCATCTTTACCTTTCTCACAATTGTGTTTAAAATTTAAAGATTACCTGGATTTATAAAAATTAATGTTAAATGAATGCCAAAATATTAAATTTCGTTATTCTATTATGAGCGTTCAAATAAAAAAATTTTGCTGTTATATCAAATTAGCAAAAATTCATAGCAGTAATTTATCTATCATTAAAATCTAAAACGGCTGGCCCCGCCCGACAAATTAGGCCCGGCCCGCAATTTAATTTTTAATTAGGCCCGACCCGTTCCGCCCTTAATTCACATACCCGAAGATTTTTTATCGCGAGCTATAAAACATTTTGATTGAAAAATATTAATAAAAAATGTTCATACAAAGTATAGAATTTGATGTTAAAACCATTTTTAGTTTTTGATAAACAATTTAAAAGATAGAAGAAAAATTGGCCCAGCTCGGTCCAAAATTCTTTTTTTTTCTTATTCAGGCCTGGCCCGTTATAAATTATGACTCTATCCAGTATGGCTTGATCCCCAATTAAAATTTAGTTTTTTTGAACTACTCGATTGACTCGAACCAAATAGTTATCATAACAGAGATCCTTCAGATATCATTCATTTTTTTTTATATCTTTCAACTTAATATACAAAAAACCTTCTAAATTTGATGATTTTACAAGTGTAAAAACCAAAATTATGTGGCCTTTTCGTTATACACCTTAATTTACTGATTTTTGTTTCGCTAACCCTATTTTTTTACCACATAACTTAATATTTGAAGGTGGCTTTACCAATTAAACTTTCATCAGCATCATGGGTCCATTATAAAACTTATGGTGGTGTTGTGGTTATCATTGTTTAATGGCACTGGCCAGGGATCTTAAAAATTTAAAGAAAATAGTAAAACAAGAAGATCCTTTAGCAAAGGATTAACGCTGCTTGGCAAATATAAAATTAGAACGAGTGAGAAGGGGAAAAAACAGCTGGAATTATTACCAAATGAAATGAAACCTTATCCTTGGTTAGCCACGCTCTAGTAAACTTTTCTCCTAAAGTTTTCAAAAGGCTAGGCCGTTTATAGTGCACTAGCTTTAGTGAAATGTTGAAAAGACAGTTTTTTTAAGTAAATTTACTATGTCTTTTTTGAAACTTATGAAAATAAAAATATTAAAACTAGATGCTCTGGGTCAATTCACTTTAATAATATTAATAAATCGAGTCAGTTAGATCAGGGGGGGGGGACCACATTTTAAACAAAAAGGTGGAGTAATTTCGGGCTTAGGCGGCTTTTTCACTCGCCAATACATCAACTCTAAAGCCACGAAAGTGCCTATTTAGTCAGTAACAGTAGGCATTTAACGATTTGTCTAAAATTAAAGCCTCCAAAATTCTAGGTCGCCAGCGGCGTGCGAGCAAGGCAATATTAATTGCTCAGTTTAAAAGAACTAAAGCCCAAATTTAGTATTCTTATAGAAAGGCTTGTTGTGGACTTCAAATTCAATCTTTTTTTAGTATTAATATTTTTAACGAACCTTCCAGATTTTGTTGCCTTATTAGATCCCATCTATTAACTAATTAATGATAATTTTTAAGCCTGACTCAGATACCAACTAAGTTGTTTTAAAAAGGTTTGTTTGGCCAAAATAACTAAGCCTATGCCTTCACTTGAATTTACGCGTTTCAAATCACTTGGCCCAAATTTTTGCCTGGGAATATTTTCTGAGCGGCTTTTTAAGTTTCTATACTCGATCGAAGAACTAATATAAATGCCATTATTATCTCGTACTTTTATTTAAATTATTATTTTTTTTTTTGAGATTTTATGCATTTCTCGATTAAAAAAATTTCAATGTTAATATAATTAATATGTATTTTAGTTGTTTTTTTATTTAATTGAACGTTTGCGACTCTATTTCTCGATTTGTTATCAAAAAAAATATGTTTTTTACCAAAATTCATTGAATATTTGTGGTAATTTAACATTTTACCATTAAATTAGCTTTCCCAGACTGCTTATCTAGCATGACAACCTTGAAAAAAAATTTAAATGTTAATGATTAACAATTAATACAATAAAAACATTTTCAATGTTAATATCGCGATAAGAATAGATTGTATTCACCTTTCTATAACTTTACGGGAGCCAAAATTTTCAGGTTTAGTAAAAAAAAAACTTAGTGTTGATCTCAGAAAAACTAAGTTTTATAAATCTAATTATAAAGTTTAGTTTTCAGTGGACAATTTACTTTTTTTTACTATTAAAATTAAATTTTATTCGTCGTATTTAACAACATTTTATTTTATTACCATCAGAAAATGTTACCCATAAAGTTTACTACACTACAAATCTACAATATATTTTGTCATTTTATTACAATAGTATTAAAATTGAAAATGTTGTTATTATTTTATTAACATAGTTTTTTTTAATTTTACCTAATTAACAATTTAAAAAAAACATCTTAAATGTTAAATATTCAAATGTTAAACTGTTTCGATTCAGCAAAAATTATTACAAATGTAAATTAAGTTTCGTTGGACAATAAAATGGGAGCGGGGGGGGGGGGCGCAGGGCGCTAATTTGTTTGAAAGTTATGTTTTAAATTACAAAACGCATGCCGGAACTCGAAACGGCTTCTTAACTCGGAACTCGTTTGTTAAATTATAATTTTTTGGATAAAACCGGCAGCTAATTTCTAAAGATCTTATGGCCTGGTTAATATGAATAGAAATTGAAACCATTTTAGGTTAAAAGCCTTAGTTTATAAACATATGCTAAAATAGCCCACATTAACATTCTTTATTGTTTTTCAACAAATCCGGTCCCTAATTAAATAAACCGTCGGCTGTTAAAATTTCGTAGGCCTAAATTGAGGCATTAGTGTTACTTTTAATATTTGGGATTACGTCAGACATTTAAAAAAAAACAATTATTTAAATTCAAAAAAATATTGGCTTTTAGATAAATTTTAAAATTTATAAAAAAAATCAACACTGGCTATCTAAATTAGGCTTATATGATATTGGACTAATGTTAAAAAATTTTTAAGGGCTAGAATTTTTTTAAGAGTCTTGTTAAATATCAGCTATGTTAATATAGATTTAAATTTATCAAGATTTCTAAATAAACTTTGAGCAACTGCTCCGAGTTGTGGAAAATGTTGTAAAAACAATGGTCAATAATTTTTTATTTGTTATGTAAAAACTAAAATTTTAAATTTTCAGTTATTATAAATTTTTCTAAAAATGAATGAAGACTGAACGCGCTTTTACCAAACCGAACTTCTGTTGTTTGTTCGAGTAGAGTATAATACCGTTTCATGGCTTTAACCAAACTATGTTAAGAATAACTAATTAAAGTAAGTAACCAATTGTTTTATATGTGACATTTTTTATATTTTTTGTTAGGGTGCGTTCAGACTCTGTTCATTTTTTTTAAAAATTTTAAAATTTTTACTTTTTGACATTGAACGCTTTTTTTGCAAAAAGTCGCCAATTTTTGTTATTAGCATTTAAATAGTTTTTCTGAAAGAAAAGTTTTTAAAAAGTTAAAAAAAAAATAAAATTTCAAAAAATTTGAAAATTTAAAAATTTTTAAAAATTTTAAAAAAAATGAACAGAGTCTGAACGCGCCCTTAAGCACGAACGCATATTCTTATAAAAGGCAATGTTTAATACCTTTACATTATTCTTATCCTACCTGTTAAATTTTGGAATTTTAAAATTATTCGAGTTACTCTTGAATTTTACATATTAATAATATTGTTATACCTCTTTATTTTAAAGCCCCACTTGGGTTAACCACGAATTTTAATGTCATAGTTTGCTATTTTGACAAGCCATTTAGGGGCTGAAAAATTAAATGATGGCAAAAAAATTTCATATTCTTTTGCATCGAATACTTTTTGGCTAAAAAGAAAAATATTTTAAATTTAAAAAAAATAGACCATAAAGCAAAATCAAGCTTACAATATTATTCAATATTTAGAAAATGGAAATAATTTATAACAGCTTGAAAGATATTAAATTTTATGTTTTGGCGATATCTTGACATCGTCTGTAATTAGATTGAAGACTTTTTCGATTTCTTTCATTTAAACTGTAATTTTATTAAATTTTTCATTGCAGCTTTAAAAGCCTGGTCTACAAAAATTTATGAATGTTCGGCGAGGTTTATGCTTTAGCTAAATCTACATGATGGCCTTACTATTGTTTATTAATTAAGTTTTTTAAATCATCTCTGAGCCCGGGTTCTAACTCTTAACCTTGAAAAAATTGGCCAAATTTGGCGAAATTTCTTGATTTTGCGGCCTCTATAATTTATAAAGAATTATTTTTACTCTATTAATATCAACCTTAAATTTTTAAATCTTAATATCTTGAGATATTAAATAAGTATTTTGAACTTCAATCATTTAAATTCAAAATAATTTGCACCCCAATCTTTAAAAAACACGAGTTTCTACCGTTTTGAGATAGAAAAATGTTAATGTTAGAATTTAATAGTTTAGCTGTTTTATATAAAAAAAATATTATAATGTTTTTAAATTTAATTTTTTTTAAACAATCATTAAATTAATGTTTTAGCTGGCTTACAGAATTTTTCTAGAATAGTAGTTTTAAATAAATTAGCTCCAAATTTTAAAAATTTGTCAAAATGTGTTAAAAACATTAATACAATTAAAAAATATTAAATTCAAATGGAATTTTTTTTAACAAAATTTGTTTATTTTATAATCATTTCCATTTTGAAAAAATCAATAAAATTGTGTAGAAAAATGATTATAGACCACCGGGTTTTAACTTTTTTTAAGAGCTCTTGTAGTATACCCTGCGGAGTACAATTTATACCTGTAAATGACAATAGACATTTGCCAATAAATTAATTTTATATAATTTTATTGAAATTGAATATTTTAATATAAACATTGATTTTTTTTCTCAATATAGATTATCGAAACAAGATATCAATCGATTTGATACACGAAAGCCCTCTAAAAAAACACTCAAAACTAAATCAAAATGGAAGCCATTAAGAAAAAGTTACAGGCGATGAAAATTGAGCGTGAGAATGCTCTCGACAAAGCCGAACAACTAGAAAATCAATGCAAAGATGCAAACAAGCGCGCCGGTCAGGTAAATATTCTGCACTTTACAAGTTATCCTACATACCCTTCAAGATTAAATTAACAAAATATTTTATGGCCCGTCTTCATTCATAAGCTAGCTTGTCGGAGCCTGACTTTTTTTTTAAATAGATAACTTTTGCTGTTCCTAAAGGTCTCACTTCCTAATTTCTTATATTTTTGTAATACCTAACATTTAAAATGTAATTATAAAAACCCACTTGGTGTATAATTTTAAATAGGATTTTAGTAAAACTTATAGCTAAAATTGATTTTTTTTATGGGTCATTCATATGTACGCAAAGAATCTTTGATGAAAAATAAATTTTTACAATTTTTTGTAGTTTTCTCAAATGAGAGTTTTTCCTTTTAACAATGTTTTTATTTCATTTCTAACAACTTTAATACAATAAGAAGCATTTATATTCCATTTCTAACAACTTTAATACGATAGGAAGCATTTATAATAAATTTCAATGTTAGTATGTCGTTAGGCTTAGGACAAATTTTTGAGAGAGGCAATCATAATAAGCAGAGGACTTGGAATTTTTTTTTAAGATACATACGCTATTTTTCGCAATTTTTCCCACTTGTTTGCCTCCATTCTAGCCGTATCACCAGTTTTTACCTGAAAATAGCTATCTAAGTATAATTTTAGCGTATCGCTCAACATTTTGGAATGATTTTATAAAAATAACATAAAAATACCTTAGGGAAAGCTTTCCTGCCGAAAAAGCATGTATAATTTCTGTTTTGCACATAATGTAAACACCTAATAGTTTACGACCGACCTCAATGTTAAAAGGCACCGAGCAGCTTTTTCTTTTTTATTAGATTTATTAAAAACATTGAAAAAGACTTGGACAGTTCTTTAACTTTAAAAACCTGAAGGTTCTCGTAATTTGCTTTGTTTTTTAATTGTAACAAAAAAAAAACTACATTCAACTGTTTTGTTTTAAAACATTTTAATTTAACCGAGAAATTTAAATCAATTCACATTTCTTTTAAATTTACCTAAAATTATTTTTTAAAAATTATACTCAGCCGGGCTGACTCAATTTAAGATCCAATGACAAACCAGACGGGGTCGGGCTAATAATTTAAAAGCAGCAGCTGACTGGTTCAAAAAAAATGTTGTTTACGGCTGGCCGGGTTCGTGAAAATTTTGACCTAAAAAAGGTTGTATTCTATATTTTTTTGTATAGTCTAACCGAAGGCATTTGTTTATATGGTCCAACAATTCTCAAAGTCCATTCTCAAACTCAATAATTCATTATTAATCTTGAAAATTATTCTAATTATTTAGGCCGAAGAAGAAGTACAATCTCTCCAAAAGAAAATCCAACAACTCGATAACGACCTCGACGCCGCACAAGAATCCCTTAAAGAGGCACAAGATGCTCTCGAAACAAAAGATAAAGCCGCTGCTGATGTATATTTACAAATAACATTAAACTATACTATTTTATTTATTTCAAAGTTTCAATTTAGTGTCGAATTTTTTTAATTGCTTTTAAATTAGGCAATTTGCATTGAGTTTTAAGAATATTTTCATTCCGATAAGTTTCATATACATTTTGTTGGTCAAATCCTCTTCCCAATGTGGATACACCATAGATTTTAATATACAAAATATTGCTTAAAAAAAATTATTAAATGTGGATAAGATAATAAATTTGGTATAAATTTTAATTGATCATGCCGGAATTTATTTTATTTAAGATTTTGTTTAAATATAATATAGCAAAATGATAATTTAAATTTATTTTTTTAAATGTTACATAAACGCAATTTTGCAAGGATTTTAACGTTTTAAAAAACTTTTTTTTTGTGTTTTACTAAAATAAAACATATGGTATAGAAGTTTTCTCCAGACCTTTTTTACATTTGGGGGCTGCTTCCTCCTTAGGGCTCTGTCTCTTTGCGAGGCCTTGCAGAGTTAAATGAAATTTAACACTCGCTGCTGACCTGGGTTTTAAGTTTAGGCTCTCAGAAAAATGGACGCCTAAGATTCGTTGGCGGTTACCCATCCAACTAGTTACCAGGCTCAACGCTGCTTAACTTAACTATAGACCTCAAGTTCACATGTGCTTAAGGTCGTCATTTGTAAGAATAATCATCTTCTAAGACAAAATGGCACACAAATAAATTTCCACTTTTGATGTAAGCCGATTACCAAAAATTTACATTATTGATGCCTTAATTTCTGCCGGCTAGTAGCCAGCCATCTGTTTTATTTAATCCATATACTATCTAATTATTTTTTGAATATAAACATTTTTTACCCAACCCGCAATTATTTTAATGTATGTGCTAACCCCACATCTTAATTTTTGAATAATAACATTTTTTACTTTAGGCCACGTGCACGAGGTCTTTCTTTATTTTTGTCAAAGTTTAAAAAATCCGGAAATTTTTTTATCTTAGAAAAAATATTTTATATGCATAAACAAAATTTGGCGAATTTAAAAAAAAAATGCTTTCATTTACAAATATGAAAATTTGAAAATTATACGAAATTAAAAACTCACTTTGCACGTGGTCTTACTTGCGATCATGTACGTGGATGTGCTTACCCCACATTTTAATTTTTTCAACATTATTAACATAAAAAAGAATCTGCCTCTGACTTATTCACAATTTTTAGGGCATCTAAATTTTTTTAATAGCGAGCTAATTAATCTGCGATTGCTTAAGTTTAACTTGGTACCAGAGCACTTTTTAAATTAATGACATCTTTAAGACAGGCCAATAAACAATTCTAAAATCAGTTATTAAAACATATTAGCTATTAAAGTGAATATGGGGTTCTTAGGAACCCCACCTTGTCCTTAAAATATTTTAAGGCCCTTTTTATCAAGTTGCACGTTATATTTAAATTGTAATTTTATGCAAGATTCCTTTGTAATATATTGTAACGCAAAATAGTGGATATAATAATATATATATATGATGGTAAAAAAGAAATTGTAAAGAAAATATTTATTTCAGGAAAGCTTACTAGATATGCATATCAAATGTTTTTTTGTTATTTAAGGCAAATTAAATGTCTATTTTTGAATTTTTGACATGAACTTTTTTCTGTCTTATGTTCTTGCAAAAAAAATTTTATTTCTATAAATTTATAGTTTAGTAAATGTAAAAATGTTCTAATAAGTCTAGAAACCGTTAATGCGCTTGTTGCAAATTTTTATGTATAAGATAAAATTAAAAATCCTATTTTATAATTCATTTTTATATTGTAATGAATAACAAGAATCGAAAAAAATTGCATATATATTTTCTCTAAAATTTTAATTAAAACATATTTTTAAACATCTCTGATTTAGAAAAATAGGGTACGCTCCCACCAAGCACTCAATATAACTTTTCTTAACCAACACAACTACGGGTTAACAAATTTTAAAACAGGACAAAACACTGAGCTCTTTTTACATATTATAATTATAATATATGAGTACACTTATATTAAAATTTTAACCAATATATAATTTGGTAAAATTTGTTATATTAAGCATTTTAGTTTTAATATGTCACCTTCGACTTAAAAATTTGGTTATTTTAAGGTTTAAAATGAGTCATCACCTGTTGTGAAATCGTTACACATTTTATCAATCACTCTCATTTTTGAGATATTTACTCCCTTGCATTTTTTGATATCTCGTTTTTATACAAGTTTTAGTAAATTTTTAATTATATAGTGATTTATTTTTTATAAAAATATTGTCAAACGTTTGTTAGCATTTTAATTATATATCCCGCTCACAACATTCCAATAAGGCTTTGCAATTTTTAAAAGCACCTACACGCTCACTTTTTGTGATAATTCAACTATTCATAGCAAATATTCATAGCACTGTGTTTCTCAACATTCCATTGACCGCTATCAATTATTTTGTTTTGATTTGTTTTTGATAATGTCCTTAGTTGCTAATAAAGCCAGTAATTCACCAATGGTAGATGTTATTAAGAAAAAAATGAGACAAACTAGGGAGGAATTAGAAAGCCTTAAAGATCAGGCAGAAGAATACAGGAGACAACACTATATAGAACAAAGGCGGTCACAAGAAGTAGACTACCACTTTTTTAATTTATAATTTTACAATTAGTTGTCGAAAATATAATTTTTTTTTGTTTTATAGGCTGAAGCTGAAGTTGCCGCCTTAAACAGAAGGATCCAACTTTTGGAAGAAGACCTTGAAAGGTCTGAAGAAAGATTAAAAATTGCAACCTCTAAATTAGAAGAGGCCTCAAAAGCTGCAGATGAAAGTGAAAGGTTTAATTTGTTTCAAATATTGTTATATACCATTTTATACTATAAGTTATTTAATATATTTTCTATATAATTTTATGCTGTTATGGTTAATTGTAAATATGTTTGCAGGGCCAGGAAGGCTCTTGAAAATAGGAGTAATATTGAAGATTCAAGGCTAGAAATGTTGGAAAATCAATTAAAAGAAGCTCAAAAAATTGCACTCGAGTCAGAAACTAAATATCAAGAGGTCCTTTTTTTGATGTTGTAGATAATTGTTGCATTTTGCTTTTTTATGCACACTCACATGTATATATATTTCTATGTGCAGACTGGACTTCTGGACATTATTAGGAAATAGGTGTAGGCGTAAGTTAAGGTATATAAGATTTAAGTGTGGTGTATATAGGTAGATATTAGTAAAGTAAAATAATTAACTAAATTTTAACAAAATAAAACTCAGAGTCCGTAAAGTCATGGAAAACAGGAGTAGCAATGATGAAGAGAAAGTAGATGTATTGGAAGCCCAACTCAAAGAGGCCCAATACATTGCAGAAGAAGCTGATAGAAAATATGATGAGGTTTTTAAACGATAACATTGAAAATACTTTTATAATAAAGTTTGGCTTTCTTCTGCAATATGAAACTTTTTGAAATTACTAATGTTTGATTTTAACCATTAATAAACTATGGGAATGCCTGTACATACAAGAAATTTTTATTTTAAATTTTTATTTCATCCTGATTTGTCAATAATTGATCAAAATAATATCTAATTTATGTTTGTCTAATATAATTTCTAATTCATGTTTGTCTAATATAATTTCTAATTCATGTTTGTCTAATATTATTTCTTGCATGGTTTTGTTTTGATTTTGAAAGCATGTGTTTACCTAACCTTTTTTGAACAAATTTGTTGATAATGACTGGACTTGAAAAGTTTAATTGCATGACATAAATTGAGGCTTTAAATATAATATGAATTTTCATTGACAATCTATAAGCAGACCCTTGGTAACTTTTTAATTCAATATTAATATTTTTGACTTTTTTCTTAAATAAAAATCAATAAATATAATTTTTATCTTGAGATAAAAAAAAGTTTCCAACTTTAAAATATTTGTGCCTTAATAATTAAGGGATGCTTTGCCATAAATATTTATAATATTCCACTTTAATATTATTATTATTATTATAAATTATTATTGTAGTAGTAGTTTATTATTACCATTATTTTTTTTCAAAAATTACTTCTTTTGGGCTATTTAAATACAGTAAGTATAAAATGTTATTATAAGACTCCCTCTACCATTTTTGTGTTTTACATATTTGTGTAGTAAGAACAACATTCTTTCCCATTTTTAAAATATTTCAGCGAAAAAGGGGCTATAAAAATAATTATGCAGCAAAGATTTTTTTGAGGTGAGGGGTAACCTATTATTAGTACCTTTAAGCAATACACAATCAAATTAGATGTTTTTTCTTTTGCCATAAGAAATATATTTTCAATTCTTCTTTTTTTGTATTTTTTTGTCACTGAATAAATTTTTTAGAAAACTAGTTTTATATGTCTAAAAAATTTTAACCTTGTTTAACAAAACGTTAATGAAGACGTTCAAAAAAATAAATTGTTTTTTATCCCATCTCGTTTTTTCTACTTTTTCTTTCAACTCTTTCTTTGTCTCTCATTTTGCAGGAGGCATCTTCAAAAAGAAAAATTGTCTTTTAAGTTTTGTGGCCTGGAAACACTTTTATTAACACGTTGATGCTAAAAAAATTTTTACAGCTAGACCTTCTTTTTTAAAATTTTTGAAGTTCATTAGACTTCTTTTTTTACAAGTTTAAGTTTTGTCACAAGATATTTAGCTTTAAAAGCATTTGTATCAATAGTATATTTAATGTTTCACCCTTTTTTAATATACATTAGCAAACAATATTAACAGGCGTATTTATCCTTTTGTGCCCCTGGTATTTTTGAATTAAAAAAATGCAAAATTGTTTAAACCTTTATTAGCAATGTTAAACTAAAAAACAAAACTTCTTAACGTAATGCCGCAATTTTTAATGTCTTCTAAAGCGCCGTTACCTAAATCATTATACGGAAAAAAACATATTATACGGGTAATCAAAATTGTGAAAACTAAAGGAACTTGGATCCAGGGTTGGGAAAACAATGAGCCAAAAAACTTTGGCTCAATTTTTCCCCTAAAACATAAAAAAGAAAGGGGGGCAAAAATAAAGGGCCAAAATAAGAATTCACAAAAAGCCCTTACTAAGAAAAGGGGCAAAAAAAACCCCACAAAAAGTGGCTCTTAAAAAGAGCCCCAAAAAACCCATTTTATGTTTTCTATAATAATTTCAAAAAATTTTGATGGGTGGGTTATTTTTTCTTTAAGCTCTTAGGAGTTTTTTTAAGAAAAGGGGCTTTTTGTAAACATGCCCCTTTTCTTTAAGCAAGAAAAGGGGCTTTTCTTTTGCCATGCCCACGAGTTTGTGGGCATTTGGAAAAAAAAACCCAAAAACTTGTTAAAAAAAAGCCCATTTAGTTTTTGGATCAATACTAGTCCGATTTTCAAATCTTTTACCGCTTTTGTATATCAATTTAAAGCCTGCTCTTTATAAATCATAATTAATTTTTTAATTCATTAAAACCGTAAGCTTTTTTTGTATATTTTAAAATTTTTTTCCAACGTCTTTTATTTTTACGTTAATAATTTTATTTATTTAAGCTAGGCTCAAACGAAGCGTAAAAAAATTGAAATTTAGACAGGCAAATATAATTTCTAGTTTTTTACAAATGATCTAGTTAAAATAATTATATTACATTGTTATAAAAGATATTTTATTTAAGATGTGATTTTAAATTCTACAAAACTAGTTTTTACTTAATGATAATTGTTTTGTAATATGTTACTTTATGCAGAAAAAAAATTTAAGGTTATTTGCAATAACTTTTTTTGATATTTTTGGCGAAACATTTTATGTTTTACATGACCAGATTAAATTTCGGCAATATTAAGCCTCTTGAACTATAAATTGTAGGGTTTTCCCAAGCACTTAAGGTTTTTACATTTATAACTCAATTTTAGGGATCACAATGTTTAATTGTAACTTTTAAAACGTAGAGAAACCAATTTAAGCTAAAAAAAATTAAAATGGTGTGACTAATTACATTAAAATTAAGATGGCTTAAAATACGAATATAATTATATAAAATAAAGTTAGAGCCAACTTTAGATTTAGGATTTTAGTATTGTAACCTATTGAATTAGAATATATTTTAGTTTTATTTATTTGACTTTCTAATAATATAAATAACAAATAACTTTCTTTTTTTTTGCCTATGTCAAACGCTAATTTTTGGCTTTTAATAATTGCATGCTTTGCTTTGCGTTTTTTAACGTGATTACCTGCATATTTGAAATTTTATAACTTATAATTTATTACTTGTATGTAAATTAAACAAACAAATTAGGTTATGCGGAAGTTGACCATTTTGGAAAGTGATTTGGAAAGGGCGGAGGAAAGAGCTGAAGCGGGAGAAGCGTATTTAACCTTTTACCTATATTTCATTTGCTTTAATAACTATTTTTCCCTTTGTCTCAATTTTCATCTTTCTCCTATCCTTTTATCTATGCTTCATTCAATCTATATTACTAATCAATGTAATTTCTAACTCCTATGCGCATACTTTCCCTATCCTTGCAACAAGATTTTTACTGCTATATTAATTTTTTTTATCAAGGTAAAAAGGCTAGATGTTTTTTTATTGTTTGATTTAAACTATAACATGAGTTTGATTCAATTAAAAATAAAAAAATAAATGAACACATTTAAAGAACTTTAATTTTTTAATTTTTTTTTTATAAAAGTTTAATATGAAATTTTAGATGCAAAATATCTCATTTGGTTTTGTAGATTTTTGTTTTTTTATATAATTTGACAAAATAAAAGGGAAATTTGTTTTAATATTTATACTTTGAATAGCTGTAAAATTGTTGTTTTATATTATTAAACCACTATTTTTCTCTAAACTTTTAAAAAAACGATTTCTTGCATTACACTACATCTCCGCTCTATTTCACCAGTACGTCCAGAACCATACACCTCACAAAATGATCAACTAAACTCCAAAAAAATTTAATTTTTGAATTTTTTTTGTATTATTATTATGAATATATTTTGATTTGTTTTTCATATTTTTCGATTGCCGCATGAACATATATTGTTTTTTAGAAGTAAACTGACGAATTATTTAATATTGCATTTTTTTTTGATCGATATTTGATACACTGACCCGTACGTCCTTTAGGTCGCCCGCAAATTGGTGATGCTCGAGTCATCGCAAGAGAGCGCCGAAAGTCGGGCTGAAGCCGCCGAAGCGTATATTATATAATTCCATTCTTTTTTAACAACAATTTTATTTTCATTTCTAAAAAACTTTTTTATTCGTGTTTCACTGAAATTTTTATAATTACCATTTGACATTGCAATACCTATAATTTTGCAATCTTTATTAGAAGTTTTCTTGCTTTCCAATATATTTTCCCTTTTTTGCATATTTAACCTTTTATTGTTTTATTTTTAAAATTGTTCTTTAAATCATCTTTTCTTTTTATAAATTTGTCACAATTTTATTCAAGTATATTTTGCTAATCATATTCTAACGGTTTATCTGCAAACTTTGAATTCTTACTTTCTTATACATTTTTCATATGTCTTTCTATCTGAACTCTCCCTACTATTCCTTTACCTAGTCTTATATATCGATTCTCTACTTTCTTGGGGACATTTCTTTTGTCAAATTATAATAGGGTTTTCCAAGGGCCAAAGTCATATAACTCACCTTGTTTTGTATACGGACAGCTATTTTTCGCGTTTTAAATAAATAAAACAATAATTTAGTATTTACGAGTTTGGATTTTTAGGCTAAAACAATTTTGGTGCAACTAAATTTAAAGATCTATCGAATTATTTTTATCTTGAATTCGCCACTACCCCATATCTGGAAGACTTTGACTCTGAGGAAAACCCTTATACAACTTAAACCCTTATGGCTTAATTATTTTCAACATCCCAAATAACAAACACATTAACTTGCATTTTTTTTCTATCTCCATTTCCTATTTTCTCCGGTTTTAATTCAGTGTTTCATTCCTTTCTTTAAATTTGAATTAATGTTTGATTTAAATGCAAAATTATTTTTTCAATTAAATTTAAGTATTATTCATGTTTAATTTGTTTTTTGTATTAATTAATAGCAAAATTGTAGAATTGGAGGAAGAACTCCGTGTCGTTGGCAATAACTTAAAATCCCTCGAAGTCAGCGAAGAAAAGGTAAGTTGCTCGTTTATTTTTTATATTATGTTCAATGGATTTTGTAATTTGCAAATTTATTCGTTAAGATTAAAACAAATTTAAAAAAAAAATTTAATTAAATATGATAAATTTAATTTGTTGTTTCTTGATTTTTGAAACAGCTGTAAGATATCATACAATTACGTTATTGTTGTCTTATTTAAAAAAATTAATTAAATATTACAAATTTGATTTGTTGATGATTTGTTGTCTCTTAATTATTGCGGCTATAAGATATCACACGATTACATTATTATTGTCTTATTTAATACAATTTGTTTCACATCAATTTACTTAACCTTTATATATCAATTCTTTTTTAGGAGAAAAAGTTATAAATAAGTATTTTTCGCAACCATAAATTTTGTTGAAACTAGTTAGTTGTATTCATTATTAATATTGTTTTTAGTCATGATCAAATTTATTTTTTACTATTGAAACTTTGATACAAGAGACAATTCTAATGTTTGCTTTGAGGAATAAATATTTATACATATAATATAATGAATTGTTAAAAATGATTTACCCTGACTGGAAACATAAATATTCTATTTCAGGCCTCTCAACGTGAGGACAGCTATGATGAACAACTGCGCGAACTTACTGCCAGACTAAAGGATGTAATTTCAACATTATAAATTTATTTTTTTTATACAAGATTTTATTTTTAAATATATTAGTTTTTGATAATTGTTATATTAGTTATAATTATTGTTTATTTAAGGCTGAAACCCGTGCCGAATTCGCCGAAAGATCAGTGCAAAAATTACAAAAGGAAGTCGACCGTTTGGAAGGTTAGTAGACCTAAATATTTGCAGTTTTGTAATCTTGCCTTTGTAATTATATACTCTTTTTTTTCGCTACCCCTTTTAAATGTAAATAAAATTTGTGAATTCTTTTATTTTATTTATTTGTAAATTTTCAAAATTTGTAGTTTATTTAGAAATTTTTTTTTAAATATATAAATTATTTTATTAATATTTTTAGATGAGCTCGTGCACGAAAAGGAGAAATACAAAGCGATTAGTGAGGAGCTTGATCACACCTTCCAGGAATTGTCCGGTTATTAAAATACAAACACCCCTCACTCCCAAAGACGAATTCTCCAAACCATATATTTTTTTCGTTGTTATATGCCGCTTTTGAAAAAAAAAAAACATATTTTAAAAATCAGAACTAGATTTATTTTTTTTAACTGCAGTCACATTATAAGTTTAAATGGTGAAATTAATTTTTTTTAGCTACTAACATTTCTTTAAACAAGATGACTTATTAGCTTTAAAAATTCATCAACTTCGCTATATATATCGGTTACATTTGACGTTACTAAATAATTTTTCGTGGTTTAAAACAAACGACACGCCATTTTTTTGATAGTTTTACACCACCAAATTTGGTCTTTGTTAATTTTTTTAAATACTGTCTTAATTATCATTATTCTACCATATTTTTATACATATTATTTATATTTTATCGAAATATAAATTTTATATTAACCTGTGTAAAAAAAATGGTGTAATAATGATGATTTTTACCGATATTATATTCATATCACAATTTGTTTTATCTTTTCCCCTCATTTAAAATTATTTCCCCCACAAATTTGTTGTTTTTCCTTTTTTAAAATTTAGTTTTTCTTTTACATTTGATAAATTATGCCATATTATAATAAATATCGTATATTTGCTGCTATTATATATAATTCAAAAAAATTGTGAACTTATTTTTACCTTTCCTCATCTTTTCATTATTTTTTTTGGTATATTTTTTTAGGCAATTTTTCATGACATGACTCGAAGTTAATTATTACAATAAATCTAATTTAAGCTTACTAGATCACACACAATTATTTAACTTATTAATATATGTAACGCCATAAGACAGCTTTTTACTATTAATTTGTTATAATATTATTATAATTAATCAATGAATGCCTTTCTTTAACTAATCTTAAGTTTTTTCTTTTTTTTATATTATGATGCTGCACCAAAGTTATTGTTTGTTGAAATCAGATAACCCATCTAAACTGATCTATTAGACTTTATTATATTTATAAGGTTTGATCATATGTGTATATTTAAACATGATAATAATCATAGTCCCCACTTAAAATAATATTTGAGTTTTTTTTTATTATTTAGTTAAATTTTTAATTTTGTCACAAATCATTCTTAACCTTTTTTGAATTTTATATATCAGTTTTACTTCCAGCCCTTAAACATAATCTCTTTCCCGCTCTCACAACTTCTTAGATTTCATTTGCTTAATAAATAATCATCAATAATAACATTATTAACAAACTATTTTTTGGAAAACCTTCGTTTATTCTTTAATCATCAGAAATAAATATATTAGTTGATATTTTTCACTATATTAATAGCAAAAATTGTGATTATTTGACTAAATTAGAGGTTATGTTTTTAGTTATTTCATTTAAGGAGATATATTTAACTTATTAATATGTCACCTTATCGGCAAAAATGGTCTGCCCCTAATCAAAAATTATTGGCCCAGCCCGGCCCGTTCACTGATTATCACTTTTTACCTTAATATTAATATTTTTAAGCCGTCTAATAAATAATACATTAGGTTGATATTTGATGTTGGTTAAAAATTAGTCATTGGGAAAATAATTAATTTATTTGTTTGACAAAGTTTTAAAAATTCTAATCAATCAAATCAAGACTACTATATTTTAAATATTGTGTACCTTTATTTCTGGTCAAAGTTTGTAAGCCTGCTAAAAATGAAAAATTTATAAAAAACAAATGAAAATTTTTTAACTATAATGTTGATTTCATTTACAAGTTTGGCTTCATTTTGCCCAATATTGGATGCAGAGTTGATATTCTTATTATTATTTCATTGTTTGAGCTGAAAAAGTGAAGACACAGTGGATTTAAATATAAAAACATTTTTATTGTTAAAATAATGAAACTTCTATTTAACGAGTGTTGAAATGGACATGTCAGTCATTCGCCTTTTTTTTTAACTTTTGTAGGGTCAAGCCCGACTATATTATGGAAAACTCGAAGAACATTAGAAATACAGCCATTGTCGATTTATTTGAGTGCTTCTTCTACAAACACTTTTATTGTTTGCCTTAAAAATGGAACGTTAAAAAGTTATTTTGTTAACTTTTTAACGTTAATTTTAAGGCAAACATGACAATTTCCTTACCAAAAAATTTATCGTCGCCTTCAAGCATTGCTCGGGGTCCCTATTAGAGATCAAAATCGGAACCCGAAAATCTGGTTCGAAAAATACGAGCGGGTGGGCCAGGCCTGATATAGAAAAAAGTTACCGGGCCATGCCGATTTTTTGTATCTCATTTTTCCTTTTTTTATTCATTTGTTGTAAAGAAAACCTAAAATGATTAATGTTTATCACACAATCAAGGAAATCTCTTTTCAACTCTATTTTTCATTTTAAATGTTAGAAAATATTTTTAGCATGTAATATATGGGCCGAATAAATGTCGGGGGCCGGGCCCTATAGCCCGGGTTAAACTCTTGTTTTTATATGGACAAACTTACGCTAAGCCGATGTTTAAGAGAATTAAGAATAACCGACGTTCTAAGACTCATCCATTTTTTAATCTTTGTTTTTTATTGCCTACTGGTTGTAAGGGTTTGGGCAATTATTTTAAAGAAATTAGTTTTGAAACTCATTTCTTTTGTACCAAAATTTTACCGCAAAAGAATTAATAGAATATTATAATTTAATGCATCTTGTACTCAAATAGATATAACAATGTGATATCATCTTAATTATATATTTTTACTTGCACAGAAACCCATAGGTTTATCGTGAGAAATCTAATTTCTAGGGGCGATAAACGGAGGATTTGCCTACCATCACCAAAAAGCATTAGTGTGGATGTCGTGTTTTAAATTAGGATTGTTACCTAAATTACGGTAATTTTGTAAAAATGATTTAAAAATTAATGAAATGTCTACGATTTATATTAACAATCATGTCTATGCCATCTATATGATTGTTGGTTAAAATGCTTTTTTATTAGACTACAAATATACTGTTAATATTTAAATTGTCATATAACAAATCCTTATTAACATTCATAAACATTAGACCTCCATTTAGTTCCGACTCCAAGCCATCGGTGATAGGAAAATGGTTAAATATTTTTGGCGTACATTTTATCCTCACTTTACATTGAAATAAGATTAAAAGTTTCATTCTGATTGATAAAAGTATATACAACAATCTATTTTAGCACAAATTAGCTGATGCCTTAAATATGGCCATTTATAAGATGGATGCTGCATGAAGATTAACCTTTTTTGTATATCTATTCAGCCAAAGAGCCTTTTATAACCTAATCATCATAACCAGACCTAATTCCCGTTTTTTTTTCTCATTTAGTAAAATTGGTTTAGATGAGAGGTACCGTTTGGTATGTTTCGAAAGAGATTGTTAAGTTTAATATTAAAAATCGAAAGGCAATAAAACTTTAAAAGATGTTAGAGCTCAGGAAACAAGACGCAAAATCGGGTATCAGCTTAGCGAGGTTAGGATATTAATCATATAAATTTTTTTAGTTTATAAAAAAACTAACTTTGTTTATTATGTCGTGGACCTACACCATAACTGTCTATTCATAATAGCCATGTAGAAACATCCCTACGTCCCTGTCATGCAGTCACAGCCGTATCACGAATTAAATGAAGCCGACAACCAATCTATGCCCTTACTATTAGTTAGTAATAACACAAATACATTGGGGCTGGAAATTGCCCAACATTTAAACGCGTCTCATGACAATAAGCCTGAATGCCGGTCGTCGGGCTCAAGGTCGGTGCCCAAGTGGCCTAATTGGCGGTCCCTGACGTGGGGCGTTCTATACCATACCCGAAATCCTATCCTGCTCGTTGTGCTTTGTCTCGTATGTTTCATATACCTCACCCGGGTACTAGTCGTTTATCAGGGCACAACCGTAAAATTTCAACAGCTCCTGTACTACCACACGAGATCTTCTTATAGCCTAAATAATCTCCCTTTTCCAGCCTTGACGTCAGGTTAAAATATGATGTATGGCGCGAGCGTTAATAAATATCAATTAATAATATTATAAGTGAAAAATGGAGCTTGATAGGGTAGTTCCCTTTTATTAAAAACTTATATTTGGCTGATTTTAAAAATGTTATAGTAAAATTATATGAATATCAGCAAAGAGGTTTTATATTTAGTCTAAAACACATGTGGTATTTATTAAATAACCCTTTTTTTAGGTAGCGCATTCGTGTCCCCGGAAACTCGACATTGGCACTCGAAATTGATTGGTAAAAAAGTAATTGTACAATTTTATATCCTTCCATTTTTGACGCCTAACTATCATCAGGCATTTGGATGAACAATATTTTTTTTAATTGTATACATTGCATAAAAATTGGCACTTTCTCATTAATATAAACATAAAAATATTGATAATATCTAGACAAACTACAATCTTCATAAAACAAACAATACCACGTCCCTTCCTATAATGGCCAATGCATCAAAGGTCCTCCACACCCAATTATATACCTACAACTCTTCGTATAATGGCCCATCCTCAAGTAGCGATAACGGGTTAAACTACGACGTTTTCACGCCCCGATGTAAAATTCGGCGGCTTGACCCCTACGACCCTAGCATTATACAATACATTGACCAAAAAATTGGTAATTTGACTTGCAAAAACCCGAGGCCACCTGCTCTCACCTACCTGGGAGCCGATCATTACGTCCGCGTCGACTATTACACTCTTCACAAGTATTACCCGGGTATTAGATTATTGCATTGCACCTACCGCGTTGTAATGCGTGACTACGAGGCTCGGAACGCTGACGATTATACAGTGCTGAGCGTCGATAAGGTAAACGTAGAGATTTTAAGTAAGACAAATAAAGGGCAGGGCGTCTTGTCGAGAAATAGTGAGGCTCGACCCAATATGAGAATTTGGTGATTAGCAATAACATTTAAGCTTATATGGAATAGTTTTACTTTGAAAAATTGTTTGCTAACATATAGGCAATATAAGTAAAATTTAAAGAATTCGTGCAAATAGGGTAATAATGACTATTTTTTTTTATAAAAAGCGTAAAAATTTTTGAATTTTTAAAAAAAATTGTTAAAGCTCATTTATTTATGTTGCATATGCTTAGACCTGTTAAATTCGAGTATAACATACCCTATAATTTTTCCAAACCATAATTTTTAACTGCTTTTTGCCCTGCAATTTATTACGGCATTAGCAATCTTTATTACATTAAAATCAATGAAGGTAAAGTTTGAGCGAGCTGCCCTGGTCATGGACGACTTCGTGAGGGTCGATTGCTACGCCATCGCTAATAAAACGCACCCATTTTACAGTAATCTTCACGTGAACGGATATATCGATGCCGAAGCATTTATCGCCGCCAAAAAATTGCTCAGGGAGGCAAAAAATAAGGCAATGTCATTGCCGCATAAGAAAAATAATAAAACATGCCAGTCTGTACTGCATGGTACTAATAATAACACAGGAAAACCTAATAGAGCTTGTAAGGTTGCTGCTAGTGTTTCAAACATCGAGCCGTATACCTCCAAACTTCACCAGGTAAATGAAACGACTTTTAAAATTGGACGGGACTCGCGTTACAATTATATTAACAATACTCTGCGGTTATCCTCATTACGCAATAATAAAACGTCTAAGTTTAAACCAATAATTCTGAGTAACGAAACGCTATCGTATTTAAAGAGGCTATCTCAAAAACTGGGATTACCCTACCTCTACCAAAATCTAAAATCAAAAGTGGACGCGGCCTTACGTAATAATCCTTTTGCCGGATTCGCCGCAAAAGATGATACCCAGGAGAAACGCGTAATGAGCGTACTCATGCTTGGAATCGATTCGACGTCCCGATTAAATTTTATTCGCGGGTTACCTAAAACCCGGGCCTTTCTATCGGCCCAGAGACCGTTAAATTACATGTTTAACGGGTACATCAAAGTCGGTGATAACACGTTCCCCAACCTCGTGCCCATGTTCCTGGGCCAGTTTATCCGAGAATTCGGTCCGGGGTTTGGCAAATCTCACTACTTCGACAATTACAGTTCGTTTTTGTGGAAACGCTTTGACCGCGATACGCGTCACACATACGCAACCATGTTTTTCGAGGATTCGCCCAACATTGCGACCTTCAACTACTTGCGCAAAGGCTTTTACGAGCCACCGACCGATTTTTATTACCGGCCCTTCGCCATCGAATCCGAAGAGGTCCCGGGGCGATCAAACAACGATTACTGTCTCTGGGACCGGCACGAAATATATTCGCTCCTCGACTATGCCCGGCAATTGCTAACCTCATTCACGAGACATCCCTATTTCGCGGTCACCTACACGACCCAAATCACGCACGATTACTTGAACGACGTGAAATACCTCGACGATTTGCTGTTGAATAACTACTTTAAACCGTTATTTGAATCAGGGGCTTTAGAAAATACCATGGTAATTGTTTTCGGTGATCATGGCTTGAGGTTTGGCGAATTCCGTAAAACTTTCATCGGTAAGACATACCATTTTTTTAAATTATAAACTACAATTTCGTTTCTGTTAAAAATAATCGTGCAGAAAATTAATTTACATTACGACCTTATCTCTAATGTTTTTTTCGTTCTTTTAATTTATTTATGGTCTTGACCCTAGATGGGAAAGTCGTAAAAATGATAAATTAAAACGTCAAGTTTCTTGCGACCTAGAAATTAAAATAAAATTTATTTTGAATTAGCAGAACCGACTGTAACTATAATTTTTCTGAAATAATGAAATATTAGTTTTTTAAAATTAAGCCAGTAGTTATGCAAAATGTTCCGCGTCTAAACTTCCTATGGCACCATATTTTACCGTGTTGAGAAAAAATCTTAGTGTAAGTTAAAATTCCTGTAGTGTTTTGCAGTGCTGGAAAAAAACCCACTAAATGACTATAACCAATTTTTTATTTTTTCAAAATTTTATGAAAGTTTAGGAGAATCTATTAAAAGGAGATACAAAACTTATGCAAATATCCAATATAATATTTTTTTGCTTAGGGCCACTTAGAAAGTGAGTTTTTGTTTTAAAAAACTAAAATTTTAAAAAATTTTAAAATTTTTATTTTTTTAAATAATTCTTATTTTAGTTAAGTATTTTATGTGCGATAAATTTTCTAATAATTTTGAACAAAAATATATTAAACACTAAAGGCCCTTTATTTTTCCTTAATTCTTATAAACAAAAACGAGTTTAGGCAAAAATGGGCTTCCCAGCTCTGGGTTTTGTATGTCTTGTGTATTTAAATATTTTTTTTCGTTATAGCAGGCTTACAACATTTCAGAAAAACTGTAAAAGGGTATTAAAAATCCAATTTGATATCTGGTTAATTAAATTAGATATTATGTCTAATAAATTTGTCAAATGTTAACACAATGTACTTGTTATTGATGTATAGAGGTAAGCTAGTTGACCTATTAAACAGCATAAACCGTGCTTCCTCTATGTATTTCAATGAATTTTAATTTTAACAATTCAGGTATGATGGAGGAGCGAATGCCATTACTTTACATATTACCCCCGAAATGGTTTTCTCAGCAATATCCAGCTATCGCTAAGAACCTCGCCGCCAACGCAAAGCGCATCGTTACGCCCTTCGACGTCCACGAAACGATGTTGCACGTTCTCAAGTTAAACGGTGCATTAAAATACGACAACATACCTTCCCATAGGCTAAGGCGACGATACAGTCTCTTTGATAAAGTAATTTATTTCTTTTTTGAAATTTACACGGACGCAGAATTTTGGTAATAGATGTTTACTGGTATGATTACAAAACATTAACTTGAGATTAAAAATTCAACAGCTATAACCGTGTCTTATAATGGCTTGTTTTTTTGTTAAAATAATTCGTATCTCTAATAAAGGATTTTTAACGCGTCCTGCCAATGGCGCCCAATAAATATCAAATACCTTTACATAACCATGATTTATGTGTTTTTATACTTAGACCTATATGACAACAGCCCCCCCCCCCCTCTCCCCAATTTCCCACGTTCAATTTATTTATTACCTCCACCCTTTATAAATCCTGGGGTACGCCTATGAGTTCAAAGCTAATATCGTAAGAATCGCTAATTCCGTGTTTGGTTTTTTACTCTTGAATTTATCAAAATATTCTTATTCTAACCCGAAAATCTCAAGTAGTTTATTGGTTTGGGTACAAAATGTTTATAAACTTATACGTGGAAGAGCTTAACATTTTAGTAATTCATTATTTAAAAAAAAAATTAGAGTTACCTTTGATTTACATCGTAGACTTACCCATAAATGAGTATATTAACCAATTGTTTATTACATAATTATGGTCATTCTGCAATAAGACTTAATCTTTTCTTTCAAGATACCTTTGTACAGAAGCTGCGCATCGGCTGAAATTCCGGATCATTACTGCCCGTGCAACGTGGTTGATGGATTTCAGGATAGGGAAGCCGGCAAAGATAAAAGAGCTAAAGAGGTAATACTTTACAATTTAAAAGTCTATTTAATCTAAAAATATGTAACCGATTAATTTCGGTATATATTTTTTTAAATTCTGACCATAAATAATTTTGAAAAAAACAACAAAATCAGGGATGCGGGAGCAGGAGATATCTAAGTTTTGTATAGAACTTCACTATATTAATTGAACGTGTTTAGTTGCTCACCATATACGGGCGGACATTATAAAATTCGATTTTATTTTGGTAAACTGAAAATATCATCTTTAAATGTTAAAATTATACATTATCATTATACATTCCTTGTCTACGCATATGTTTCTTTGCCCTTACACATTAATCAAATATGGTTTTCGAAATGCGATATTATACAATATATAACATTTACGGTATCTTACATTTTGTAGGGCGCTAAGATCATAATGGATTACCTAAATACAAAACTTCTCGGGGGAGGCGAATATGTTTCAAAATGTGCCCGGTTAACGCTCGACAATATTAAAACGGTTCGGGTCTTCTCGGATTGGTGGGATGACAACCAAGCTGAAAGTAAGGCGTAGTTGAATGATGATTGCATATGTAGTTCAATGAGAACGTTCCAATCTTCCATGCAGAAGATTTGGGTTTTGAGACTTCTAGACATTCATTTTCTTTTAAATTCAACTACTTTAAAGCTGCCGAGTAGCTGACTTAGGCAAAGGCTCAAAACGATATGGCAAAAACTGCGGTAGGCCAAAAACCTAGCCAACACGCGAGCATGTCATTATTTAACTCATTACTTTATTAAATACCGGGGGAAAAGAGTCAAAGCGTTACCGGGTATGGCACTCCTTAATTGGTGGAAGGTTATGGGAGGTACTTCGAATATAATCGACTTAGAAAGTGGCTTATTCCAACCCTTTCGGAATTAAAGTGGGTCCCGAAAGTTCTATTGGCCCGGTAGAGGCCACCCACCTATCGGGCAAGGCCGGGGTTTTTTTTAAAATTGCATTGCAGAGTTGGGTTGATAATAAAAACAAAGAAGGGACGGCAACTCTACTCTGAATTAAGATTAATGGACTGTTAAATAACTCTTTATCATTTGTAAATGTCAAAACATGTATTTTCTAAAGATCCAACTTCATTTTTCAATATTTTGTAATTTAGGTATGAATGATTCGCGCCGCGATATATTGCGCGTCATGTTTACGATCGAAGTTAAACCGAGCGAAGCCATTTTTGAGGCCTCACTCGATTACAATAACCGAACGGGACAATTTTTGCGTATGTCAAATTTGAGTAGCCTAATGCTCCAAATTTCGCGTGTCAACAAATACGGGAATCAATCAGATTGCATCAAAGACGCGGTGATTAAGCTTTACTGCTATTGTATAAGGCCGTCATCATCGGTGGCGACAACTGCTTCGACCGAGATCACATACCTCCCGTCAACGACAGTCCCTTTGACTACGCAACTACTTTTTCCGACTGTATCAAATTTAGATTCAGCACTACCAGAATAACAATTAATTATGCACATGCTAGGTAAAGAAATCCGCCAAGTTCATTTTTCATGGCACAATAAACCATATTTTTTCTTAGTTTTATACAAAAATAAACCCATCGCGAACGGATTATTTCAGTGTAACTCCGGCCCAAGGAATTAAGATTCTTTAATAACTAAGGTAGATTTTTTTAAAGATAATTTAAAATTGAAAAAGGCGACTCATATTTATCTGAATTTTTGTTCTAAACCCGAAAGGTAAAATTTGAGCATTAAATGACGATATACTTAAGACGTGTATAATTAAAATCAAATTCCATACCATAAAACAATGGCTTTTCATTAAGTACCGAATGCTTATTATATAATTCAGACTTCATGGGAACATAACGCCAATGCATCAACTCTTTTAATTTTGTTATAAATTTGTTAAATTTGAATTTTGGTAATGTATGTAATTAACATAAACAGCAATACAATATTTTTAGTAAGTTTTAATATAAAAAAAAGTATGTAAATTTTTTTATACAAGATATATATAAATAGTAATTACATTTATTTTCTTCGTAAATGTCTTTGTTTTTTTCACTTATCGTTTTTTTATAATGTACACGACAGGCTCCATTTATGTTTTTGCATTAAAATTTATAATTGAGCAAGGCTTAAAGCTTTGTGTAATTTGTTGTATATTTATAACAACATCTAATTGATTAAATAGAGCTATGATATTGGCAATCGGCTCAATTAACTCATAGAAACATTCCTGTCTTACACGCAGGATGATACACGGCTTTATTCCATAAATGACATAACCTCATTGAGGCTGGAGAGTGGCATATTTGGGCAGTGGGCAAACGATATACCTAAAGTAAAAGCTTAGGTCTAAAACCTAGGCCGGGCGTGCGAGCAAATCTCACTATTGAATTAACGACCATATTAATTTGTTTGCTTGGGTTATAAAGTTTAAGTGCTAAAAAAGTTTAGCATTCCTGTTAGTAGGGCAAACCCCAAATCCTAACATTTTTTTTAAATAATGACAAATTCATACTATATTAAAATTAAAATAAAGCACAAATATTTTTAATATATGGAATTTTTCTATATACATTGTGTGAAATATTGTAATAAGCTCATAACCGGCACAGGTGTAAGTTAAGGTAAACGTACTAGATCGTTTATTTATAGTAATATCTAATTAATTGTGCAAGTATATTTGTCATTTTACTTATCCCGTCTAATGAAATGTTGAACTACAAACTTTTTATTAACATGTAAAACTATCATAAAAGAATATCCAAAAAATAAAGCTGCAATTTTTTTAGTTTAAATTTACATTGAAGCAATAACATGGTTTTTATCATTAAAACCATTAGGGGCCCATACGGGCCTTTAGAATTTCTAATTTCAAAATGAATATTCTAGACAAAATTTTATTTACTAGTTTTGTTTATTATATAATTAAGAAAAATGTTACAAAGATTTGACCCATAATAAAATTTAAGATGTACTGAGGTCCATAAGGACCCTACAGTGCTATTCGCGGGTGAATGTAGCAGGCCCGATTCTAGCTTTTCCATTTTAGGGGGGCAAAAAAAACTCGTGGGGGGGCAGAAAAAAATTTTTTGCCGCCTTCGGCGGCAAAATTGGCCGTGACCTTCGGTCACGGCAAAAAATATACATGTACAACAATTGAATCAATGTTCAAAATTTTTAATTTTAAAATTAATAGTAATTTATTATATTTTTAAAATAAAAAAAACGATTGCGTTTACAAATTGGATATGTGAATTTAAATTAATTGTTTTCACTATCAATTGCTTAAAAAGATATGAGATTTGAATTAATTGTAAGTATAATTGTATCATTTGGTATCATTGCGCATGAAAATTAAAAATATGATATATATGAATGATAAAAATGAATTATATAAAACTTTGGATTAAAAAAATGAAAAGTGAAATAAGATTGATTATCACGAAAACAAAATGTATAAGTCTAATTTGGAAGAATATATATGAATAAACACTGGTTATATATAACTAGTTCTTAATATTAGGGTAAAAAATTAAATAAAACATGAACATAAACGTTAAATGCGCATAAAAAAAGTTTGCAACGATGTTAAAATAGTAAGAAATAATTAGCTGATTAAGAGCAGTGTATTGTGTTGATCAAACTATTTTATCTGAGAAGATTTTAATTAAATTACAATATTCATCAAATTCAACGGCCCTAGTTAATGATTTTTCGTGTTCTAAAAGAACCAAATCACCTTTAAGCAGGTCACTACTTGTCACCGTTATTATCCTTCTTAAAGAAGAAAATGTGGCCTCACAACTCGACGTTGAAGAGCCAATTAACAAACTTATAGGAAAGATGTTAAAAAGATTAGAAAACGCATCATTGTAATCATATAAAAATTTAACAAAATCAATAGTAACACATTCTTGTTATTAAGTTTCTTATTAAAAAATTTTTGGCTACGTCAATTTCTTTAGATAATGAATTTTTATCAATATTACTTATTTTTAAAAGAGGCTCTAATTTATTTATATCTAAAATAAAGGTTAATCAAATTTATAAAGGAAATCTAAAGATTTTAAACAACTATTATCGGTCAAAAATCTATTATCAGAATATAAATAAATCAATAATATTAAAATAAATACTTTTTACTTCATCTAATATTTAAAATATTTTCAAACTCATGAGTAGAAAATAAATAAAAATCAGAAAAATCTTTAGGTTTAGTTTTTCTTTTATCCATAGATAAATTATTGTCATTTATAAAAATATTAATAACAAAACAATTTTTGAATAAATCTTCAAATGTATTTTTATTTTTTGTTTAATTTCTAACAAACAATGGTGTATTAAATCAGAAGTTTTAGAAATATAAATTGCTCTGCATTAAAATCGATCTATAATTATTTTTAATAAATAAAATAATTTTTCAATTAAATACAAAAAAATAAATAGATGATTATATGGTCAAAAACCCCGATTCGGCCCTGACCTGAAGATATAAAAGTTTTTTTATTTTTAATTTTTAAAAGAGTATTAAATATTTTTGTGTAATTTAAAAAAAAAATGGGCAGGTAATGACCACACCACCAATGGGGCAACAGCCGGGGTATGGTCCCGCATTCACTAGCTACCTTGATTGCATCATGTTGAAAAAATTTATGAAGGGAAGAAAAATTATCAAAAATATCTTTCCCTTCACTTAAAATAAGACAATCTTTTACAACAAGATGGAATCGGTGGTTAAAGCAGTGAATATACGAGACATGGTGTCCAGCTATTTTGCTTAGAAATACTTGAACACCATTTTTTTCCCGGGCATTACGTTCGCCCCATCGTAGCATTGTGCGATCAGGTTCTTTGGTTCTAGATTATATTATAACAAAAGATTGTTGTTAACTGAGAAAATTTCTTAGGCATCAGATTTATGAATTGCTTTCACAAATATAGAGCTTTTTTTAAAATCAAATTTTTCTATATATTTCTGTTAGTTTGATCTCTCTTGCGGATGAGAAGTATTAATGAATAAAAACACTTTTAAAAATAGTAAATATTTTTAAGATAATATTTTTTAGATATTTTTGACGGAGCAAATTTTATTATATTATGTGGAAGTAATAAAATTACTATGTATTTTTGGGGGGGCAAATTCAATTTGGGGGGCAAACCTAAAATTACTATGTATTTTTGGGGGGGCAAATTTAATTATTTTTGGGGGGGCAATCAAAAACTTTTGGGGGGGCAGTGCCCCCCCAAAAGGGGTCTAGAATCGTGCCTGGAATGTAGTAGGAACAATTAAATCAAGTGCAATTTTCTAAAAATTGGCATTAAATCTTTAATTTAGTTTATACTCTATAAAAATTAATTTTACTTTAATAATTACCCTTATAATTTAATAAATTAATTTTAAAAATTCTACCTAATTAATATCTCAAACAATTAATTAAAATTGCATAGGGAGAGAACTTTTAAGACGTAAAGTAGAATATCTATTCATCTAATTAAGATGTGGCGGGATAACATAACTCACGTATGTAATGAACGATCAAACTTGGTATAATCAAGAGCACTTAATCGCATAGTATATGTCGTATCTTATATATTAAAGCGCATGTTAAACAAACATTTGCAACTTTGAAAAAATAAATATTCAAATAAATCTTGACAATAAAAATTTTCAAACCCGTTTTATAGTTTTCTTGTTTTTATCTCGTAAAATAAGAGCAAATGTAAAGAAATTTTTTTATTTTATACTATTTCGTAGGTATAAAAGCTTAATTTCACATTTTCTGTAAGTGACTTTTTTAATAATTCAACAAGGTTAAAAAATAGACAACAAAATAATTTTTTGCCCATTTCAAATTATTTGAAAGTGTACACGCATATTTAAAATAAAAGCCTATATAAAAAATTTATCATTGCAATAACTAATTTCTAACGGATTTAGCATCTTAATTTTTAATTCAAGCTATTCATTAAACTTCACAAACTTTCATAAAGTGTTATATTTTAAATTATTCTTACATTTGCATTCATTTAAATCACTTAAATGTTGATACCCTAACTAAGAAAAAAATTTCTAAACGACTAAAAAATGAATCTTTAAATAAATATTAGTACATTCATTTTCCAAATGCTTTATTTCTATATATAATTAAATATGTTATATAAAGGTTTTGATTGGGTGCAGGAATAGGTTGGGGATCATCAAAAATTATAAATACTTTGTAATAATGATGGTAATAATAAATATTAATAATTTCAAAAATAAAAAAACTAAATACCGACTAATATAGCTGAATAAAACATATTAGGATATTAAGATAACAAAATAAAGACTGGTTTTGATGTCCTTCCAATAAAACTTAAAATAACTATAAAATATTAATAAAAAAAATGAAATATTTAAATTTCTAATGAATCAAAAGATAATAATAGTATTGATATAATATATAACAGGAGGGATAAATTGATATAATACCAGATTAACATAAAAAATGAAGCAAAAAAGGAAGATATATGGTGTTTTCAAATTTGATAATGTTTATTGTATGTATAAGGTGTATAATCGCTTTTCTAAACTATGGCTAAAATTAAGCGTGATGTGTTATAAAAAAAAACACCCTTTTCTTATTTTTGTTTTAATTAATTGAATTTTTTTGTAAACCTATTGAGAGCAAACTCAAATGGCATTGAATAATTGAGGTTGAATGTTACACAGCATTAGGCAAATTTACATTACTTACGAGATGAGTATTGAGAATTATATACCACAAAAACTAATATCTTATATCAAACCCCTAAATTAACACAAATCCCCCACATCATTTCTTAAATGTAAACTCTCCTTTTTGTTTTTTAAAAGAGAACAAACCCTTAGACTCTATATTTGACACAATGCATTTTCTTACAAACTTGTCTGCACAAATTAATAAGCTAGTGGTAATTCCAAAATATAACAGTTTTCTTAGTAAATGGTATAAGGCGGGAAAGAGATGAGTAAACTTTTTGGGTAAAATTTAATTTAAAAAAATCAATTATGTTATATTTTTAATGCACAAATTAAAAATAACAAAATTAAAAAAATGGCCATTTGACCAAAGAAAATAATGATTGCAATATATTTGTTGTTTTTTATATTTTTTGAAGAGATAAATATATATGAGAATTAATAAAAGATTGAAGAAGAGCATTAACTATACTAAAAGGGGAATAACTGCATAATAGAGGAAAAAAATCATAATTTTAATTTAAAAACCCAAAAAATGATATTTATAACAAACCAACTAGAGTTAAATGAGGAAATGTATCTAAAGAAGAATTTCTCATATAAACATAGGACAGTAGTATAAACGATGGATATAAAATTCATATATGACATAAATATATTTGTATTTTTGAAAGAATAGATGGTAGAAGTGAAAAAATGCAAGGATATAACAAAACAAGACTCAAAAATGAGGGTTCAACAATAAACATTCAATAAATAAAAATTATGGTTTAGGCTGTGCTCAGACTTAAGATTATTTTTGAGAAAATTAAAAAAATCTTATACTGCATTATATAATTAGAACAATAAAATTAAAAATAAATGATGAATAAACTCAAGTTTGCATGCGCCCTTTTGTAGTGTATTGTTTTGTAAAATTTTTATAAAAAATTACATGTAATGTCAAAGATTTATAATGTTATAATTTAATGATATCAAATATAGGTGTGAATAGATGTGACACGCTATTCAAAATCCAAGTTAAAGAATTTAGTTAGGGCTTAAGAACTGAACTTACTTATTTGTTTAATGCCAACATATTAATAATACAATATTTTATGGGAAAGGAAAATCATTGCAATACCCATTTAATATGATAAAAATGATCATCATATACCAATAAAAGCATTAAATGTGGAAATAACCAAGTGAATATTGTTTAAATAGAGATGTAAATGTTGAAATATGAATGAGAAAAAAATAGACCAAGAAACTAAACTTTATAACTTCAAATCACAAAAAAAACTATATAAACTAAAACCAACACCTTAATCTATTTTAATCCCATAAAAGGGGTTTTTTTTATTATAGCTTGTAATTAAGAAATATTTGTAAAAAGTACATTGCTTATTAAGATTGTAAATCTGAGAGACTATCACAATGTGGTGTAATCTACCTTAAAACTGTGAATACTAAAAGCATCTATTTACGACAGGCAATGTTCGAGCAATGCCAATGGCCCGAAAAATTTTGCCCTCATTTGGCGGCTATTTGTATAATTATATATGGATAAGTATGGTTGGTGTAACCAATTAAATGTTAAGCGACAGTGTGCCGAGAGATTAGTAATGTTGGAGGAGTCTTACTCAAGAGAGCCGTTTGTAATGAAAGAGATACTAAGGAAAATTTTTGTTGTAAATACCAAATATATTAGAATTTTTTTTAACCCAGTAATAAAGTATGACAGCTAATCTACAATAATAATTTTTTTTGTTTGAAATATTATAAATATTGTTGAAATTTGTAACTTTTTTTTAAGTTATATAAATAAATTGTTATATATATATATTAAGGGGCATGTTGATGATGCGGGGGGTGGTGCTGAGATGACACGTGATGTTTATTCATCAATTTGTTAGTTGAGGATCCTCCTCCCATCACGTGCAAATTACCGGTCACGTGATGGTTATTATTATTGCCATTGTTATTGCTACTGTTATTATTATTGTGGTTGTTATTACTATTATTATTATTGTTATTTACCCCAACCGTGTGATTATTATTACTTTGTTGTTGTTGCTGCTGAGGTTGAATGTTAACTACAATCGGCGCCGCGGTCGCCATGTTGAGGTTAGGGGCGCCAGGCGGCGGCGCAAACGCGATTTCGAAATCGTACGGGCTGCCCCGGGATGGTTGCATTGATGAGGCCTGCGGTAGTTTGTTAGGCTGGAGATGATAGAAGAGCGGGTTGGCGGAATTGTTGTTGCTAGGTGAGACGACCGAAGACGGTGTATAACCAATGCCAGTTGGCGAATGCAAACAGTATTTGATGTAGAGGATTAAATGCCACGACGGGCCACCCACCGTGACCGGCACGCCTAAATGTTGGCTAACGGTACCGAAACAACAATTGTGCTGTGAATACGAGACAACGTCACCTAATTTAAAAGTCACACATATAAATGAAGCGCACTGCACTGAGAAAAACGGGTACTAAATATAATATGTGTTAGATAAATGTCCCGTACAAATGACTAATTTAATAGGGCACGATGAAAGTCAAAAAATTACAAAAAATTTTCCATTTAGTCAAATCATATGTAAAAAAAAATAGTCAATATGTGATAGTTTGCATCTATATAAATACAATAAATAATAATATCGCTCTTTAAATTAAAAACAACACTTTGTCGAAAATGTAAAATAACATTGAACGATTTCTCAAGGCTATGGAAAAAACCTAAGGAAACAAAATTGCAACTCATTTTGCAAAATAAAAAGTCATTTGTAAACACAATTTTTTAGAGACTAAAAAGATTTTTATATGTAGTGTTTGTTAAATCGGTATTTAGGAAACAAGGTTTAAAAAAAAATAAGAGGCAATACCATTTTGATTAGTAGGCCCACCGGCGAGGTGTGATTGTAAAGGGTGGTGAGTGATGGGAGGTGGATTATAGAAGGGCGAGGGCCTGTGTTGATGCGACTGGTAATTTAAACAACTCATATCCATCCGTGCTGCCATATTAGTCACGGAAACAGAGGGGCAACAAAACGCCACCGAAGAGCAATAACGGGCCGTCATTTGACAAGATAAATCCCAAAACTCGTGAGCTAGGGCTAAGTTTTGCAAGGCGCTAATCTGATCTTTCAACCGATGGTCAACTGATGACCCGATAACGTCATCGGTACCTGTTGGGTTGGGGAGATTCGTTGGGGAAGGTTGAGACGAATCCCCAGCCAGTCGCCCAACAACGGGATTTTGGCCATCCTGGTTGACGAGAAACAAATTGTGTGTTTTCGGGGTGGTCGCTTGGAAAACCTTTAAAAAAAAGAGAAAAGGTCAACATAGCCAAACAGGCAAATAGTAAAAACACAAAAATATAAAAAATAAAAATTATTTCCAAAAAATTACTTTGGGGAAACTATGAGCGAGCATGGTAGAGCTCTTCTTTTTGGTTTGCCATAATTTGTAATGCAGGCAGGATTGGATCTTATAACTAAATAAATAATAAAATATACAATAAATTAATGGTATAACAATAAAAAAAATGACGATTGTTATCAACGTGGAAGTTTGTTTTTACATTAGTATGGCGAGGCAAAAATTGCGCGAGTATCGTACGTCCCTAAAATCGGTGCGAGAGTCAAACGATTTTTCAATACGATCCAAGATATGACTAAAAATAAACACGTAAATCGATATAAAGCAGGGCTGCAAAATAATAAACACGCATACATCTTCAAAAGTATAACTTAAAGGTCTTTATTTATCAAAAATTTATTTATTGCAATTATTCTTTTTCTAATCGCAAATTATTTTTAATGTTGTCTACAAATCAAAATAAAAATTAAGCTTTTGAAAACAAGCAATACTACAAACTGCATTTCTTGCCATGAATAACTTACACATTACAATAAATTGTTTTTTATATGTCTAAAATAATTATTTAATTACTTGCACAATTTAAGTGTGTCGTTATAAATAACTGCGGCACGATGGACGGTGTTATCAGTGGGGTGAAGGGCTGCCGAATCAACTTCTGAGATGTCACCATTAGATGTATTAGTTGTCCCTGACGAGTTGGATTGTTCGATGTAGTCCCCGTAAAGGGCGAAATAGGTTACGGCATCAAAATAGGTGTACTTTTTGCGTTCCTTGTCGGGTTCGTGGTCCGCGGCCCGTTTAAGCGTCTTAGCTATCCGGTGAAGCTGGTGACCGGTTATGTGGGGAAAGCGGTCGGGGTCGAGCCCAATCTCGGCCCAAACCTTCGAGCTGGCGGCGTTTGAAGAGGGCCAGCAAGCCGGAAGCATGGGGGTCGGGGCTGGAGACTGGCCCCACCTCAGCGTGTAATACTTATTATCGGTAGCCGAAAGGGCAAGTTGCCTTTGCGTTGCGGCCGAAGCTTCGGCAAACCCCAATTGACCGGCGGCCATACTATATATAAATATAATAAACGTATACCAATTTATGTATTAGGAAAGAAAAGCGTATATGTTGTAGACATTTAGCGATCCAGGGTAATAGTTTATTACTAGAGATTAAATAAAATATTTAATTTGTGTAAAATAAGATAAATGATTTATAAAGAGTATCAATCGTTAAGAAATAAATTAAATTTAATAGATTGTTCAAACTAATAATGTAAGTATAACAGCAAAAAGCAACCCTTTTCGTATTTAGGTAGTACCTAATTTTTTTTGCAAATAAAGGCAAAATTCGTTACTTTTTAAGCATGGCCAAATGGCATAATACTTTTTGGAAATATGCTATTGCCCTAAATTATCCCATAGAATGTTACAAATTTTTTACCCGTTGTTGTTGGCCATGTTCAACATGTTGGCATTGTTTTCCATTATCATAACGGTAGTAGCATCGTTATTATTGGCGGAGCCATACATTTGCTGCTGCTGGTGATGGAGGTGGGAAGTCATGGATAAGCGTTGTTGTTGCTGCCTCGACGAGCAAAGGTTGTTGTTATTGTTGAGTCCCACCATGTTGGACATGGGATCGACGAAACCCCAAAGGTCGCCGCCACCGCCGCCGCCGACAACACTTCCGTCAGTGCTAGTGCCTACGTGAGTAGTCCCGTTATTATTCCTGTGGTTTACGAGCCCGTTCGACTCGAGACCGACCAAATCGGAGGAGCCTATCAACATTGTGGTGGGCGCTAAGGCGACACCCGTACCACCTACTATATTTAAATTTTCGCCCGAGATTGGTTGCTGTTGGAGTAAAGGGGTCGGGATACTTTGCACGACGGGCACGGAAGTGGAGCAACCGTTGTAATGGTAGGGCAAGATAGGGATCTTTTTGATGAGTGCCAGCTCGATCTGAACCGTAAGAGTTGCCGGCATTCTGAGGCGCCTCTTGCGCCTAACAATGTTGGTAGGGGCCGAGACAGTCCCGTCTTCACGCACAGAAGTCCGGGTGGTGTCAGTGGTAGAGGGAATCAAGGACAAGGGTTTGTGGGGTATAGTATTACTCGAAACTTTTTCCGGGGGTTCAATCTTGATCGTGGAAGACGAATCGAAGAAGGAGGAAGAGGTGGAAGAAGCAGATAGGTGGCACCCCGAATCGTTGCTTCGATTAACCGAGCTCGTAGACGACAGAGACGTATGTTGTTGGTGTTCTCGCTTAATCTTAATCTTGAGCGACGTCGGGGGCTGAGCAACAGACAGGGCCGGTGGAATGGGAGAGAGCAACTCGGTAGGTGGTTCGTAAATGCTGAGGGCTGTTTGATTACTGTTATTACTACTCCTACCACTAACGTGTCCCTTTGTCACTACACTTATTGGCTTGGACGAAGTAGAGGTGGTCGAAGTCGCCGGTTTTTTGAGCGGATGTGGTTCTGTTATCATTTTTTCAGATTTAACTACCGTCTTTGTGGTTGATATCAAAGATTGTGATGATGAGCAACTAACTTTTACCTTTTTAGAGTGAGCGTGACGCGATGGAAGAGAAGCGTTTTCGCCGATAGTTTGATGATGAGGCGGCTCTTCGGTAGGGTAAGAACGCTTGAGCAAAGCTGATGATGAATGAGGGTTGGAAGAAGAAGCAATCGGAACAATTTTCCCAGAACTCTTATCATCGGGAGCCACAGTTGATTTATTCATTATAACAGCTACGTTTTTGCCGGTGGAAAGTTGTTTCAGAATCTTGTTACCCTTTTTGCCACCAGTCTTGGGGCAAAAATCTTCGTCTGCCTCGTCGTTATCGGTATCACTGCCGCTACTGCTAAGGCCGGCATTCTTACTGCTACTGTGATTGTTAACCGTGTCAGAGTAATCAGCGCTAGAGACCTCTTTCTTGATCGCCGTCAACATAGATGACAAAGGTTTACCCTCCATCGCACCTGTTTTGGTGCTGTTTGTTACGGCGGGATTTGGCAGGCCAGATAATTTTTGTTTTTTCGAAATAGCGTCTTGCCCTTGGGCAGCTGACGGGATGGTTAATTCGTCAACGGCGACATTGAGGTTACTCTCAACGGGAGAGACTTCGGACGAGGAGGTTTTGAGCGGCACAGTTGGCGCCCCATCGACGCCATCGGGGTGGTGGGGCGGTGAATGAGAGGAAGGCGAGGGTGTCTTCTTTCGAGCCAAGAGGCGGTACTCTTTGTTTGGCAGAAGGGCCGCAGAAACGGCCTTGCCTGCGTTAATACCTCTACCTTTGGATGGTTGTGTTACTGTTTTACTAGCAGAGCTAGAAATTTCACCGGTAGGAGTCAATTCCGACGATAGCTTTTTGTGGTTATTACCGGCACCCAATTTTTTTGGTGGTACAGAAACGTGGCTATCACTGTTAGATGATGGTTTGCTGCATTTTTTAACGTCCGGCACTTGGGGCGTCAAGCCATGTGGCAAAGATCCCAAGGGTGCGCTCGTGGTTTCTTCGTGAGAAAGGAAGCTGCTCAGGGACCAGTCATTGCTTATGGTGGTTGTATGTTGAGATGTAGTCGCCACCCCATCGGTCATAACACCACCACCAAATTCCAAGCCGACTGATTGACCTACTTTTGTTGACTGTGTATTGTAGGGCGGGCAAGTAAAATAGATAAAAAAATTTATAATTTGTACACCTCGTAAGAAGTAGGGGGGGGGGGGGTGAAAGAAATCATAAAAGAAAAATGGGAGACTAGTCAACCTTAATAAAATTCAACTTAAAGGTTTAAGACTAACTAAATTATCTAATATTGGTACTTTTAATGTTATACTAAAAGGCAAATCGTGAAATTTATTGTTTTCTAGGTCTTAATAAGGATAATTGCTTTTAATCTTAGAGTCAATCACAATTCAATAATTTTACGTCGTGTATTACGTTTTCGCCATTCACAAGAGTCTTCGAGATATCCCGCGTAGCAAAATGCTTTTCAGTGCTACTACTAGTAATCGTTGAAGATTTTAAGGTAGAGGGGCAGGTCGTAGTGGTTAAAGCTATATCACAATTTGGTTGATTTGAGGAACTGAAACACAAAAAAGAAACAAATGTAAACAATTTATTCAAAATTTGTAAAAAAAAATTGGATGCAAATAAGCCTCTAATTTTTTTAAAAGAAATAATTTCGAATACGATAATGAAAAAATAAAAACAAATTTAAAAGTTATAACACAAAATATATAAATTAAGAGGGGTAAGTAAAACAATATTATAAGTGTAAAATTGTATACTTTTGGTCGATATTGTGTTCTGCAAAGGCGGGTAAGGAGGAGGCATTAATTAATAATGAAAAAAGGGATGTCATTAAACAACACACAATATAATATCGCAAAGTTAAGCGAAAAAAATGTAATACAGAATTAATGGAAACAAGCGGTGCCAAAAATCACCGGAAAAAAAACAAATACGTAATAGAAACGTTAAAAAAATAATTGTTTAATTAAAAACTCATATGTTCTTTAGAAACGACTACAATGAAAATTATAAACAATGTTAATAAAAAAGATAACAAAAAATTTACTTAAGTTACCATCACCATTGCTTTTAGTAGAACGGGAGTCATCATTATCAAGGAAGAGTTTATTAATAGTATCACGGTTAATAGAAGGTGTAAGAAATGATGTTGAATCCAAAGAAGTCTTAATTGAAATAAATTAATATAAAAAATAAAAATTTATATATAAACCCCAAAAAAACATAATCATCTGTTTTTTAAACATCATAAAAAAATCATCATTTTAATTTATAAAAATATTTAAAAAACCAAAAACAGTAAAATAATAATAATAATAATGATAAATTAAATCTATATCCAGATAAAAGTGGAAAAATCTCAAATTTTTATTAGAGTTACCTCAGATGAGAGGTTTGAGTTGGTTTTTTGAGCAAGCTTGTTATTTGATGATGAGAGCAGGCGCGTTGAGCATTTCTCGGGCTGTTGATATGGATGGATAGGGGACAATGTGTTGGGTACGTACAAGCACTGTTTATTTTAAATATAAATCTATATCAATAGGAATGTAAACGAACATTATTACCAATATGTTTAATTAAACGTCAATGACAAAAATGTATACAATTTTAAGTAAAGATTAAATTTGTAAATATCTAAAAGACATAGTAAAAAAAAATAAGCACCTTGATGAAACTGGAAAAATCCAAGGTATCGTTCTAGAAGATGAATTAATAAAACCAAATAAAGAGCATGTCAATTTTGACCTGAATAAGCAAAATATTAAAAAAGCAAGTAGAATTTTAAAAACAAACAATTTTCATATTAAAAGAAAACAAATCAAAAAATATAAGCAACTAGGGTAGTTAATCTTAGATAAAGTGTTAACTAAGGTAGACTTTTTCCACATTAGTCTTAATAATGTAATACTTATTACTATCAAAAAAAATGTAATAATATGAGTTGATTTTGTTTTAGGACATAATAAACCTAAATAGAATGGTAAAATTTAGAGGTGATAAACAGGTAGAAATGTATGAATAACAATAATTATAATTACGAAATAAAATATATTTATTTACCGCCATAGGGTCAACGGATATATGATGAGAAGAATTAGAAGAGGAGAAGGAATGTTTGGATGCTTTGCTATTCACAATCGGCGTATTAAGGGCGGAACTGTTAAGATTATGATTCGTGGGGAGAGGTATTGGAGTGGCATTGATAAGACTAGTAGTAGTTGACGTGGGTACTACTCGAGTACTGTTTGTAATGTCCTTGAGGGCGGCGTGCCTGTGCGCTGACTTGGCGCCGCCTTTTGGCGCCTCACGCGCCATCGTTAATTTACTAGGGACGGCCGGGTGGGAGGAATGTTTGTTGACGGAGGAAGGAGTGGTTTGGGTGACAGAATGCGTCGATATTAATACATCGGTGTTAGTTGGAATACCCTTTTTTGGTAGATTAAAAATTGCAAAAAAAAAATTAATTTACCAAAAAAAATTTTAAAAAAAAACAAAAAAAAGGTTGAATATTGTCCTAAATTTAGTTCGAACGTTTAAAAGATATTTCATAACTTATTAATGAACATTTTTAGTAAAGCTCTGAATTGGAATATAAGTGGGTAAACATATCGAATGAATATAGCATTAAATGTGCAAAAGTTCTATATGTTTGTGAATCTGACAAAATACAATTTTAGACTAGTTAGGCATTGAGTACAAATAAACACGAACAAAAACAACAATTTCAGCAAAATATAGAGGCAAGTCTCTCAAGGTAAACGAGATAGATATTTAGAGATATACCATAATGTTTAAGTTAACTTCACATGTATATTTCGCTTACCAATAATCTTATGGTACAATAACCTTGGAGCCAGCCTTGTTATTTCTATTCAAAAATGTTTATAGAAAAATAACAATCGGATGAATAAAATTATTATGGATAAAAGTAACCTTAAATGGACCCAATCATAATTTTTTGAGCCCTAAATGGCATGAAAAAGTGGCATAAGAGTTTCGTCCAGACCTCTTTCCCGAAAGGGACGGTTTACCCGTCATGGCTTTGCCTCTTTAAAATGCAGTGAATGAACCCGAAGAGTTAGATTTAACAAATGCCGGTGACCTACGACTTTAGGTCTAAACTCTCAGAAAGGCCGGCTTTGGAATTCGTTGGCGGTCACCCATTTAAACTAATATCCAAGCTCAATGCTGCTTAACTTGAGTGTAAAACACAACAAAGCTTCCATGCGTTCAAGGTTAAAATTGCAATCCTTAACAGCATTTTTCTATTTTACCATATTTCTAAATTTGTTAAAAGTAGTGTTAGTTAATTAAAATTTGGTAGGTATATTGAAATTAGTTCTAGAGTTCCACGAAGTATTATTATTCCATGATTTTTAAGATATTAACAAAAAATCCATAAATATTTAAAAAACAAATTAACAAATATATAAATTCATCCAGTCGATAAATGTTCAAAGTCAAAAAAGAAAATAAAAATCAGAATTAAGCATAACATTCCTGTTTTCCAAACTTTCTAAAAACATTTGGAAAACAGCTAAAACCAAATGAAGCTTTTTGAAGAATAAAGCTAATCATTATAAGTAGCCATGTAAAGGAAAAAAATGAGTTTAACGTGGACGTAGTGAAATTGACATGGCCACACATTAAAACCATTTTACCTGGTTTTTGTGAGTAGTTAAGGAAAGATTGGAGTCAGCGCCGGCGACATCAAAGGAGGAAGCGAGGACGGAAGGCGTGATTGCGGATGGAGTGGCTGACCGGTCCCTCCTATTGTCGGTGGGTTGCTCGTTTCGCCCGACTTTAACAAGCCCCATTTTAGCCTTACATTCTTGGTTAGGAGGGGGAAGAGCTTTGTGAATCGATGTGGAGTTAGTAGTAGTGTTAGTACTGGCTACATCTTTAAACGCATGGCTGCTGGAAGAGGCAGAAACGTGCGAACCACTCCTCGGCTGGTGATTCTTCGAAGCTGTCGAGCTATGTGAAGAACTTCCACGTTGATGCCCGTGACCATGTGAATGGTGCTTGGTGCCGTTAGGCAAAAATAGCTTGTCGAGTACCGGTTTAAATTCGTCGTAATCACCGAGGGCTTCCTTGATCAACTTGCGGGTTTGGTCGTTGTCCGACGGTGCAATCTAAATATAAAAACACGAAAAAAAATTCAAAAAAAAAGGATTCAGAGGCGACACATGTGTTTGGGCCTGGTTTATAATCAAAACTAAACAATTTCGTCTTCAATAAGTTGCACTTTTGCAATTTGGTATCGTAAACCTTCATTTCAGGCAATCATTTACGGTGAGTTGCCTCGAAAACTGACTCACAAATTTCTTATTTTTCTAAGAGTGTAAGAAAACAGCCCCTATTTATTTAGAAGCAAACCATTTTTTACGTAGATTTAAATTTGTAGTGATCATACTGGGCTACTGCTAGTTTATATAGCATATTGCCGCGTCCAATTAATTCCAAAATGCCAATAAAACCATAACGAAAATTATTTGGCGCATATACCTTGACAGGGACCCCGAAGATGGGTGCATTGTATTTTGGTTCGTGACGGACCGCACCGCTCACCCGCTTACGCATTTCTTGTTCCCGGGCCTTGAGTTCCGTCACCGTAAAAACTTCGCCCCGGGAACCTTCGTCCGCGAGTACGGCTCCTCCGTCCATCTGACCCGACTCCGAGGAGGACTGTTGGTACTGGTTTTGCGACTGACGAATGGAGTCGAAAGGCTGGTATGACGACACAGTTGTTGCCACTATCGAACTGCCGCTAAATTTAAAAAAAAAATCATGCTTACAAAAATGTAATATGAAACACAATAAATTTGTGGTAAAGAAAATAGCGTTCATTTCACAGGTCAACAAATATCAATGTCAGAAACATGAATTTTATAAAAACATAAAAAAGGCCTCCCTTGTGTTTCCCTTCTCCCCTATTTGTTTTTTGTTTTTTTTTTTTTTTTCCTTTTTTTTCTCCTTAGATCCGTCTTTGACGTAAACAGGCCGGGCCTTTTTTACCAAATTGGAAAAATAAAAATATACTTAAAAAAAAAAAAATAAAAAAATTTTTTTTTTAAATAAAACCCCTTCTTAATATTTTTTTTTTTTAAAAATAATAAAAAAAATTTTTTATTTTATTAACATATCTCTCCCCCCCTCAATTATAAAAAAAAAATTATCTCCCCTCCTCACAAATACAACAAAAAATATTTTATTTTTTTTTTATTAATATAATATTTTATGTTTGTATTTAATTATATATAATTTATATATATAAAAAAATAAAATATTTAATTTTTTTTTTTGTTTTTTTTTTTTTTGTGTTTTTTTTCCTTTTTTTTTAAAATTTTTAAAATTAATAAATTAATTTTTATTAGAGAAAAAAAAAAAAGGAATAGAGATTTGTATATTGATGGTTGGTTTTTGTGTTGTATAAACCCAAAAAAAAAATGGTTTTATTTTAAGTTCAAAGTGTGGTAAGCTCAATCATTTTGAGAAAGGACAACTCATTGCGATTTGAGTGTCGGGAAAAAATGAGTAAAAAAATAACTCAATTCTATTAATGAGGAGTATGAGATCACCTTAATTTAACGCCAAAACACAAATGAGTTTAAGTTCCTTAAGTATCGTAACCTGAAAAAAAATATTGATTGGTTAGATTAGATGGTAGGGACATAGTACCTCTAAAAAGGAAGAGTACTAAAAATTTCTTATTTCACGCTAAATACAAGAAAAATTTACTGAGTTTTGCGCAACCTAATGAAATGAGGAGAAACCGGCCAAATGTTAAAATTTAAGGCTAAAATAAAGCATTAAAATTGCACGAAAAACCCAAATCACAAAACGTAATTGTCAGACCAAGGTTATCTTTCAGACATTCATGAATTTGCCAGAAATCTCCTCATTAGTAAAGCAAAAACAGTGTACAAAATCTCATTTGTGGCAATTTTTGCAAGGTATTTCAAAACGAGTAAGGACAACACAATTTTCAGTATCATTTACAAAACTATATATAGGATTCTTCGTCCCGAAAAAGATTGGGCAAGTAAGTGGGCTGGGTCGAATTTTTATAGATATTTTGGGTTGGTAGGGAGTGCTATAAAAAACTAAAATTCTTTTTCAATATGCAGGGTCTAAACACCCCGCATTTGACACCTATACGATCAATCTTTTGTTTTATTCGAAATTTAAAGAAAAAATTTAACTTTTTTCATCTTCACATTAATTTAACAGCAGACAGACCTCGGGAATAACTGACGGTCAATATCAATATCATTTGTCTATCGGGACCAAATAAGATTGGACTGCGGAACTAGGTCTAACACTAATCAACACAATCAAGTAGATGGATGCCTTAGGTCTTTGTCATTTTAGTGAACAGGCCGCCTACCATGGAATTCAATAAGGGGCGGGAAGTAATTGAGGAGGCGAAGGCATTAAAGGCGACATAAAATACCCCGTCTTTTTATGTAAGAAAAAATAAGTTGGTAAAATAAAAAAGAAGGAGGGCATGGACTTTTTAAAATTATAGTAATAACGAGACTGCGGGAGGACATAATATTATACCAAAGAAAAAACTTACGACAAACTGAACTAAACATAGTATTTTGTTAAAATAGGCTGCTATATATATATTTATTTAACCGGTAAAAGACCATACTTTCAAATTTACATGCATATTTTTGGCCTAAAATTAGTGCTTTTTTATATCTATATTTTGTCAAATTGATCAATCCACAGTTATTTAAGTGAGTTTGGCCGTGTCGGACTAGAGAAACGGTATAAATCTAAACTTTTCCATAAGGGTAGGGGCAGGGGGGCAAAGATTTAAAAGATAAATGTAATAAATGTCTATCCATGGCGTCTGGCCTTTTACAATGTAAGGGGTGGGGTTACTAAAAATTTCACATATAAATTACCAAGTTGTAACGATATAAAAAATTTGAAATTTCCCGTTATCGTTATATTAAAAATTATTTTAAAGTTACATGGGCAGAGGAATCACAATATTTGCATTTTCCTGCGTAAAAACCGAGCTCAATTGCTCTAAAAATAGGATAGGGGAGTGGTCCTCTAAAAAGAACAAATGGACATTGGGGCCACTTGTTATTCTTATAACAGAAGAACGGATATATGTAAGAGGGTTGTAAGGGAATTATGTAATAAGTCACACAAAAATTTTTATGCTTCGCAAAAAGTGGCGGCGAAAGATGACTATGACAAAGGGGTAGAGATGGTTTTGGGTGGAAAAAGAGAAGGGGGGCCCCAGTAATTTATATCTAAACGACGAAATTAAAACATTGAATTTTAATGATAAAAACATCCTTTAATGAGTTTATGCGTAAGGCTGAGTTTAGACTTGAAATCAATATCGCAAAAAAAAGCAAAATAATTATATTGGAAAAACAAATTTAATTGTTCTGCATAGAGGCTAGATTCTAAGACAAGCAAATTTAGTAAAAAATATATTAACATAAGAGTTTAATTGTATTAAGGCGATGGTTAATCAACAAAAAAATAGTTAAAGCTTTTAAATTAAAGAGCTCTTACTCAGAAGGTAATCAGAAAATTCAATCGTAAGTTTTTTGAAAGTTTAACCCTAAAAACATAGGTTAAAGTTGACCAATAAGTTTCTACTTCAAATTAGGGGAATGTTGAAAAAACTTTAATTTTTTTTAAGAAATGTAGCTACCTACAAATATATCGTTTTAAATTTTATATCAAAAACTTAAAAAGCTAGGGGAAAATGGGTAAGCAAAGTAAACATCAAAAATTATATTAAGCAAAGTAAACATAATCATATTGAAACAGCAAAGGTAAATTATGTAACCAGTTCAGGTGACATGTTTTTGTAGGTAAACAAACAGGCTGAAATTGCTCGAGTCACACAACAGGTCAATTTTTTTTTGGTCAAAGTCGATTAACCGACCTTAATTATTAGCATAATACCTTTGCTGACATAAAATTGAAAAAAAAATAATTAAAACCATTTAGAATTTTATAAAAATGTGCATACTCTGCATTTTTTTATTTTAAATATCAATGTCAGAAACGTGATTTTATGAAAACATAAAAGAATGCTCATATATATTTTTTGTTTTTCTTGGTTTCTTCCGTCTTGGGCTCCTTAGATCGGTCTATAACGAAAAATGGCCTTTTTTGACCAAATTGACAGGTATAAATATACCCTAAAAAGAAAAAATTTAAAAATCTTTTTTGCATTTAAAAATCCATTGTAGCTTATATTATTAATGAAAAATAAATTTTATTAAAATAAAGCTCTTACATCGGCATTTAGATAATACAAAATTTCCGCGTCCAAACTTAAATACGACACGATATATTATCGGTTCTTAATGAAAATATTATTTGAAGTTTGAATTTAACAGTTTAACTATTGTGAATATGTAAAAATTTAATTTATTTTTGTTTTTAAATCTTTTTTGGTTTTTTGACCTTTTTTTCAAAAATTTTCAATGTTTATAACTGGCTAACTAAGTTTGATTAGGAAAAACGGTCAACGGATTTGATATTCCCTAAGATGGTATGTTTGATCTCTGTTTAACTCTCAAAAAATTGTTGACCTGTGATATAACGGCCCGATCCGACCCACATTTCTTTTTTTCTAATTCAAGTTCCGGACGTTTTTAGGGTAATACACCGGGCGAGCCTTCGGGTACCGACTTTGATCTTTGAGAGATATCATAATAAATAGCATGATTTTCCATAATAACCTCCGGCCACAGGCCCGTACAATTTTCAAGGCCATATCCGGCGAAGCCTGCATTAAACCGAATCATTTTGGAACACGGTATTTTATACACACCCCATTTTGTCAACCCAATTATTTTCAGGTATTTTTATCTTTTCAAAAAATATATAAATTAGATTTTGAGGGTATATTACAAGGGGCAAGTTGAACTTCTTCCCTATTGCCCAAAAAAATTATATGTAGGTGTTGTATTAAGGTAGGAAAAAATTTAAACAATATTGCTTATAGCTTGCAGCTGATAGGTAAAAAAAAGATAAAGGTAAGAAGAGTAAATACCTTCAAGAAATAAGGTCGCGTTCAATGTTACATTGTTTTTTTGTAAAAAATTTGTTTAAAAAATTTTATTTTAGTACAAGTATTTTCAGTACTAATTATTATGATTGACATATATTAATAAAAATCCCTTTTATTAAAAACAGTAAAATTTAAAAATTTTGTAAAAAAAATAACTTAACATTGAACGCGCCCATTTAACCACTTTGAAAAATTAGAAAAAAAGTTGTGTGGGTTATAACATACTAATAACAATAATGGCGCGCGAGGTAAAAATGTTATACCTTCTTCTTTTTTTGTACATTTGATGGCGCGCGCGCTCTTAAAATACCAGATATTATTGAAGAAAGGAGAGAGAGAGTTAAAAGTTAACTAAGTTGTAATAAATGTTATCAATATATATGCGCTACTAATAAGAGGGAGAAAAAAAGGTAGGGAAAGGTAAAAAAAAACTCAGGTAATTTAAAAAAAGGGAGTGACAAAAAAAACGGCATAGCCAGGTATAAAAAGAAAATTTACAAATGTATTGGAATGGAAGAAATGGTTTAGAGGGTAGTATAGTGTGTCATTGCGATTACATATACTTTGGGAATGAATAAAAAAAACTAAAAGTTTTAAATAAATCGAATATTTATTGAAGAAAAAAAACGGTAGAATGGTTTACCTATAATAATAAGAAAAGATGTATAATATAATCTTCGATCAGGTGATCATAAATAATTTATTTAGATTATTATGTATTCAAAAGTGGCTGAAATTTTACAAAGTGTTAGGTTCAGGTAAAAAAAAATTTGTTGTATAAAACAACCTGTATTTTGGCCTGAAGATGCCTAGAGTTTTGGCAAATTTTGTTCTACAGCGGTTCAAGTTTATAGGGTCGATGACACTATATGCACTTTTTCAAAATATACCGTCTAAGAAGAGATTTAGTTATTTTGTTACTAATTTTTTAATCCACATGGATTATAATTAGTAAATTAACTTTTTTTTTTCAAAAACCTCACCTGCCCGGAATAGTTGTATCGCAACTTTGAATATTGTGGCTGCGACGCATAATTAAAAAAAATACGGAAGAAGTGGGAAGCAGTTAAAACAGGTAGGAAAGAGTGACATAGATAGTCAATTCAAAGGTATAATAATATTAGTTATAACATGTTTAGTTTGATAGCTGTATAATCAATTCACTATATATATTATATAGTAAAAAAATTAAATCATGGGGTTTTGATGCTCAACTGAAACCCTTACTCTGACAGGCGAAAATACCCCTTTGATTCTTTTCGAGTTCTAGTATCAATATTGAGACAAATCTTTTAGGGGATGCCGCCTCCAGTTCAAATTATGTAAAAATAATTCGGCTATGGTTTTCTTCATATGTTAAAAGGTGCCTACAGAATTAATAAAAATCCATGATAGAAATAATTCAAAAAGCACAGAAAAATGATTTCATTTTTTAGCGGGCATCTTAATTTGGATTTCCTAATATTAGCAAAAAACTTTGTATAAAAAAAATATTTTAGATATATTTTTTATATATTTTATTCAGAAAAACAGCAATGTTAATTATCATCTTAAAGCTCGAACTAATGTCTTCATAAAATTATTATAAAGTTTGTTTAATATCAAAGGTCAAAAGGGCGGTGACTAGAAAATATAGGTTTCGTATCAAAGGTCAATCAAACCATATAAGACACATTTAAAAATTTCAACAATGAAACACCATGTTTAATTATTTTCAACATGGATTGGCCGCCCGCGTAATATTACAAAAGGGGTCGCTTACTTTCAAGGGCAATCAATCATCATTGTATGTTGGATGCCATAACAAGCCATGTTAAAAAAAAATTGCCCCTGTGTTTATTTAGGTGGTTGGTAATTAATTAATGAATGTAGAGGCGTGTTTGTAATGAATGAATAATTAATAATTCCTGCCAATCGCGAAATAAAAGATATGAATATTAATAGTGCATAAATATAATTTCTTTAACGCAGCACTCAATTTGCAGACGCGGCCAGAAATGATAAATTTTAGCCCAACGTTTCTTCAAACACCTGGTGGTTTAAGAAACTTACCAACTGAAATAGTAGAAAAGTTTTAATGTAGTAGCATTAGGACCAACCAATCTTATAGATTTTACAACATCATATAAGTTGCATTACTTTTAATCAGGGATTGGAACCGGAACCGGTTCCGAACCCGAAACCCCGGCCCCGGGAAAAATTAGGGCCGGGCCCCGCCGCCCCCTTGTTTTTTTTCTGCGGGTTTTCATATTTCTACTTTTTTTTTTTTTTTTTTTTTTTCTTCTTTATAACTTAAAAAATAACCCCCCCCACCACTTTTTTCTTTAATAAAAAAATTACTCTTCTAGTTGTTGCTGTGTTGTTATTATTAAAAAAAATAACAATAACATTTGTTCTCCTTTTTTTTTTGAAAATTTTTTGGAAGCACCACCACCAACAATATTATTTTTAGAACAGGCGCCTCCCACCCCAAGGGAACCGGAACCGCAACCACCTTTTTTTTTTTGGGCGGCTCCTCCCCCCCCTTTAATATTTAATCCTCCTTTACAAAACGTAAGACTAAATATATTTTTGCCAGGTTTTTTCACAAAAAAAAAACCTAAATTTCCACAAAAATTTCGTGTACTATAATTACGTACATATTAACCCAGCAGGTTTGTGTATTATTACATTAACATTTTTATTTTTTTTTGTAAAGTTTGAATAGTTGAGCCTAAAAGTTTTTTAAAAATAAAATTTTTATAATATAAAAAACTATTAAGAGAGCCTTAAAAGCTTCAGCGTTGTTAAAAATTAATAGAAAAGGCTTAAAAGTAATGATGGGAAAAACATTTGAATAAGAGATTATATAATCTCGCAATATTCGACCAACAAAACTCAACTGTATCTTTCATTCGTGGCTACTATAACAGTGTTCTTTTAAAACGGGCTTGGGAATAAATTATTAATTTGCCGCGGAAAAAAGTTTTTTAAATATATTTGGCTATCAGTTACAAATCTTGAAAATATTAAATTTTGCCGAAATATTTAAAGTGTTTGATGAAGAGTCAGGCTTTATTACCAACTTTAACATTTAGGTCACATAAGAAAGGTAAGGAAATAAGAACTAATAAATTGGAATACAGCAATTTATGATCCATTTATGAAAAGTATATAAAATATATTAATAAAGGCAACCAATAATAGCCTATTTTCTAGATTAAGGTTCGTCCATATTTGTAGATTTCAATAAACCAACAAATCTAATGTTTTTTCACTTAAACAAAACCAGGGTATTTAACAAAAACTTGAACTATACTTTATGATTGCTAAATCATTACACCTTACAACAAAGTTTGCATCATGTTCTAAAGCATTTATGGCAAATATCAACCTTGGTCAAACTTTTTGTGCCAATGCCTCAGATTTTTAAGTTATAACGTGGTGTCAATAAAGAAATTCATGTATTTTTTTTATCTTTAAAATATAAACTGAGAGTGAAACCTAAAACATATTGATTAGCAAAACATTTAGTAATAAATAGTTCAGATTTTTTTTTGTGTGTCCCTAAATTTAATGGGTTTGGTCATTAAATTGGTTTGATTTATGAATGAATTACTACCGGTATTGTAACTTATATCGACCAGTTTCTTACAATAAATTCATGCCTACAGTCATTATTTAAAAATATTGTATAGCTATTAAATTTGATGATGTGTTTTTGTCTTAACTATGGACCTAATGTTAAAAATGGAGGTATTGGAAGGAAAACTAAACCTTAATCGTAATTGCACAAATAATGTAAAAATTTTGTTTTCTCAAAATTTTTGTTGCTTGTTATAATAAAAATTAAAAATTATGGAAATTCCGATACCAATATTTAAATAAAAATTTGGGGACGAATGAAGTCATATAAAGATGCTATACAAAGTACCAATTGCTTCAAATTGCTTGTTTTATACATAAATATTTTCCATTTGTTTTTATTTTAAAATAAGGCAAACAATTGAAATTGACTTATTACACAATATAACAATACAAAAATTGCATTCTTCTTTCTTAATTTTTAAATCGTAAATATTTATATTCAAAACCATATTTTGTCATTTCTGCAATTTTTGTTTCATTATGGCAAATGCCATATTTTCATCCAATTCTCCATGATTGGTAGTTTATCGGGAAATTTGAAATAATCCGATTTCACTTTACAGTGAAGTAAACATTGTTCAATATGAATAAGATTGGGAAAAGAGGATAGTTGCAGAAAAACCTTATTTAGGATTTATTCTAGTAATTTTCAAGGGCTTAACCCGGACATACCCTCCTAGAGACTTCTAAAGATTCCAAAAAAATGTTGATGGAAAACGATAAGTAACCACAGAACTAGGGAAAAAATGCTATTTAAACTGGTGCTAGTTATATAAACATCAAAAACCGCATTCGTTATATAAATTAAATTAACACATGTTTTTTCGCTAAAATAACAATTCATGTATGTTTGGACACGAGGCTATTTCGGATATACATATGGTTAATTCGTCAATTTTTACATCGCTATATTAATGTACAAAAAAATGGGACAGTTTTTATCTTTCCCACAATTATAACAACAAGACACAATTTAATTAAAACACTCAATAAAAAACTGATAACCTACTGAATATTCAAAGACCATACTTGGTTCTCACATTATTATTAATTTATTACCATCAAACAAAAAATTTATTATAAATAATATAAATTCTTTAGGAGTTATTTTGAACTGCTCCGGGAAAAATTACGACATTTATATAACAACTTTTTGCTCAAAAAAAAAACAAATTTAAATTTTTTATTTAATCTATATTATACAGACTAAATGCATACCTGATTTTTCTACGCTATATATATTATAATTTTAGAAAAAGGGACTACCTCTTGTAAACAATGAAAACAAAACCAATGGTATTGGGGTTTCTTACCCGTCAAGGCTTTGTCTATTTTAAATCTAGCAGGACTTTTTGACATGACCCCTATTAGTTAAATGAGGTTAACGCACATGGCCTATTTAGGTTTATAAGCCATGTCTAGGCTCCCAGGAATATGAAGGGCTTTGGGATTCGTTGGCCGGTCACCCATCCAACTATTGACCAGGTTCAGGGCTGCTTAACATGAGTGTAAAACACAATACACATCGTACTTTTGACCTATTGAAAACGTATGATTTTCTCGCAATAAAATTTGACAAAATTTTTTAGACATGTAATGTAAAGCGTGGCCAACCCAGCCTCTCACTTTAAGTTAAAGCGTCGTCAAAAAAATTCTTGAACCCCGTAAAAAAAATGATAACTTAACCCCCGGTTAACTTAATTACAGGGAGGGAGGGAGAAATGACATTAAATTTGGCGATAGTAGGCAGTAGAAAAAAACATACACAACAATATGGAGGTAAAAGCATCCTCTATTATGCAAAAAAAAAACAGAGAAAATTAAATATTCAGATCCCCTCGCATGTCCGAATCTACGTATTATTATCATCCCGCGACTTAAGACACACCTAAACAAGTTGAAACATATAACATGCACACATAAAAAATGATGGTTAAAATTTCTTAGCTATTTTATTATTGTAAATTTAAGGTTATTATACCGCCGCGGCCAAACCTATGTTCACAAAATAACTTTCTACGAGGAATTTGAAGAAAAAAAAACAATCCATATCGTACATAAATGTTAGGGATACGATCCTAAAAGACTTAATAGACTTATCATAAAGTCCAAACTTAAAAAAAGTAAAATCAGTTAAATTTTCCTACAATAGATGTAAAAACTTCCAATATTATTAAGTTTGTGCCAAGGTAAAAAACACACAGGTAAAAACACCTGTTGATATTATATATAAGTAAAATACAAAATAACACACGACTTATTGATGGAAACGTACAAAAAGACTTCAATCTAAACTTAATTTATAAAATTTTTAATACTTAGATTATTATTATAATTCAGTTGACAAACTCTTTTATCTAGTTTGACCACGGACAAAAATGGTAAAAAAAAATGAACCATGTTAACATTTCAATTTTAGTTTAATTCACCATGTGAATGGACACACGGTGGTGATATTGTTGGCTGATTAAAGCGCGCCATAATTGACAAAAAGGGGGCGGGAACTATATGATCATTATCTAGTGGTACGAAAAGGGTGACGTACAAAAAAAAGGTGAGATGGGGGTATAGGTTTGATGGTTTGGAGGATTGTACAAAGTTTAATGTGGCGGAAAAAGCACCCCACGAGAGATAAACACACAAATGAAATGAAATAAGGTAATTGCCGAGAATGTTGACGCAAATCGCGACGTATATACCTAGAACTAAATAAAAAAAAATGGCGTGTCTCTACATTTGTTACCCCAATATGCTCCTTATGGGCTCAATCAATTAAATACATTTTTTGTTGCCAATGATTTTATAAACATTTCTATTGAACTTATCTACTATTCAAACTTCGAGCTTCGTGGCCTACTTCAAAAAATGTGTTTTTTCAAAAATTTAACACGTGGGGTATGACCAGAAAAACATTTCAATTAAAAGTGGGCCATGAGGTTAAATTATTATTGGCCTTAGTAAAATCTAGTAACATATGTTTGGGACAAATAATAGGCAGGAAACAAATTTTACAAATTTATAATACTACTTACAACATGGATTTATAGGTAGTAGACCTTTTTAAAATTTAATATAAAGCCAGACTGTTAGGACGTTTTTGCAAAAAAAAATATCCCGCCAAACAAACTTAATTTCGAGACTCTTGTTAGATAGCTTGATTCCCGCTTTATAATTTGTTCTGTACCTTTCTTTCTCAAAAAGCCGGGTCATGACCGCTGTGAAGGTTGGGCCCAGCCTATTAAGAGCTGGCAACGGCTAAAGTAAATCCCAAGATTTAAAGTTTAAGCACATTGCTTTATTGTGCAGTTAAGTTAAAGAATTTATAAAGAAAGATTTATTCATATTTAATATATTAAGATCCAATAAATTGGCATATAGGTTAGTTTTTCAATTCAATTTTATATGTTAACATATATTTATATTTTTAATATTAACGCGCCCTATTTCAAACAAAAAAATTGGCCTCCAAAAAAATACCATGTGAAACAATGATTGTAAATAAAGGTAAATAAATTTTAAATGGTTAACTGTAGGTAAACGATGAAGTTTCAAGTCTATCAATTTAACTGGTCGGCGAATGAGAGCAGCCGATCTATTGGAAACGATTAAGAATTATATTTGAAGCGGATTTAGGCCATATTGTCAATATCCCTTGAATGAATGAATGATATGAGCAACAAATTTGTTTTGCGTAAACGTAATTTATAACTTAAAATTTAAATCTTTTCTATATGGTGTATTTTCGAAGTTCAAAGGTGTTTGGATGTTTTTAAGCAATTTTGATAACTAATACAATCAAGAAATAATACGGGGAAGGGATTCATTGATATTTCTCTAAATATTCCAGAGAAAAAGTGTTTGTAAAACAGATCGCTATAAAAGTCAAGCCGCGTAAAAATAAGTAGATAAATTATGTGATCATATGAGCAATCAATTTATGAGGTGTTTGAAAATAAACGATGTAAGGGGCAAATTTGGTGTACATTTCTTGGTAACAGATATATTCACAAAGATCTATTACGTGAAAAGGCGAAAGCGAGAGAGAAGATAGAGAGAAATAGATTTTACAGGTAAATTATTTAAATATTATTGTATACATTGCTAGCTAACAAAAATTGAATATTAGGCCGAAAACATGTAAACAATTTGATGCACAGGTATGTATACCTTAGTTATAAAAACGAATCGGAGTAAATTTAGGTTTTGAAAAAAAAATAAAAAATAAATTAGAATTGTTTATCATCCTAATGTAGGGCACCTGGTGAATTAAACTGCTTTAGCTATTAGCGGTTCATATTTAGGGCACAACATTTTGTTAATCGGCACCCGTAAAAAAAAGGGCCCGCGAAAGCGAGCCCGCTTGGGGCCGAGCATCATACGATAGATTGTATGTCAAATATTGACATTTGGAAAAAGTGTGATGGAGTTGCCTCATTATCGCAACGCAAACATCCATCTATACCCACCACACCTGAATTTAGGTGAAAGCCTATTCATTACCTTAAATTCGTGAGAAATCAACAGGTACGAGGAGGGAAAACTTTGAAAGCAGTGAACGCTAACTTTTTTTTAATAAAGAGTTATAAAACAAGAGGTAGGGGACATGTTCAAATCCAAATGGCGTAAGATAGTCGCAGGGTTGCGTAAGTAAGTCTTACGAAACTTTACAGTGAACCAATTTAAAATTGGGACCGAATTTTGAATGAATTTGACTAATACCTGTGCTTATACAGGTAAAAATGAATAAAAAGTGTACGAAAAAATGCTATATAACAAACTTTGTTCGATGTGCTGACACATCATAATTGATGAGATGTGTGAATATTTAAAGTAGATTTTTATAAAGGTAAACTAACTAGTTTGCAATGAATTCGGGATTTTTTTCTTCAGCTGGAAATAAAAACTTAATAAATAGGTTATTCAATAAGGGTCAGCTTAGGATTGCGTAAAACTATCTGCTGAAGGTCCAAACATTCACATAAACTAGGTCTCAAATGGTCTCCAAGTGAATAGATTGAGGCGTAGGGTTAAAAATATATGGGAAAGGCCATGAACATAAAATTGATTGGACCACGCCGAGAGACCGGAGTTAAGTGATAACCATCCATTCAAAATTCTACATTTTAAATTTCAACCAAACATCATCATCCATTACGAAAAACACAACAATAAAATAATAATAATAAAATGATAAAAATCAATATTGACCGCGAACGGCTATCAAAAAAAAATTAAAGTATGCCTAGCCCGTGTTTTTTAAAAAAAAAATTTATGATTAAAACAACATGATAGAGAGATAATGTTAAATAATTTTCATAATACTACAAAATTAAATTATTATTATTATTATATGATTAAGACATCATTACAACGTGATTTGAAACGTCTCGCAAACTAAATGTCCGGGCCTGCCTAGTTATTAATCAAAAAATTTAGCTATCTGTAAGGTCGGTCCAAGCATGAAAATTTCAATGTTAACTTCGCCGACGGAATATTGTTCAGCACGAAATGCAAAAAAAAAAGGTTTAGAAATTGACAGTGACCGAGACTGTTTGCAGTGAACCTTTAGAATACACATACCCAGTTGGGACGTTAATTGGGGAGAGTCACAAGGTTTATTAATCCCAGATAACCAACCTATTTAAAAACCATTATAGCTTTTTAGGTAGAGCATAGGTCAAGTTTGTTTTAAATCAAAAGAAAAATGTCATACAAAACATAGGGACTTTTTATGAATTCTGTATAAAAAGAGGTGGAAAAACATCACAAAACTCGACCCAATTTAGATTCAACAATTTGGCCCTTATTACGCTTGAGTGATCTCTAACGGACATCGAAAGTCTAGTGCGCCTTACCCAAATATTATTCCTACTATAGAATTACCTCTCAAGGGATGGACACTAACTATGGGTAAGTTAACTAAGTTATAGTCATTGTTAAATTTTTTCAATTATTAACTAGAGCCTAATTAACCAGTGGGTTTAGTGACAAAATTTTGATTTGACTGTAACATAGGTTAATTTTATTGATTAACTTGCTCATCGCTGATTATCTAACGGCTGAATCTACCGTTTCGTCATTTAAAATTGCCTATATTTACTACATTCTGAATTATACATTCATTACCTGTGTTAAAATATTGAAATATTTTAAACATTTCAGGGCCCGCGCAATTCAATATTAGGATGGGACAAAGGAGTAGAAGCCACTAAAACAATATTAAAGGTAAAAAAACAGGTTAGCAAGGGGTTGTGAGTTAGCGCCAGAAAAATATTTATAAATAGATTCTACCAAACCAAATATCAATATCGTGCTGCTTAACCATCAAAAAAAATGGATATTGTTTTCAAAAATGGTGTATATATATAACAAAATGTTATAAGAAAAATGTATATTTATTTTGTTTGAGCACGCGCTCGTTTGGCCTATTTGCTCTAATAGAGCGGGTCTTAAAAACACCAATATCTCAGCGGCAAACATTCCTGTCTTACAGGCAAGAGGTTGCGAGTTCGATTCCGTAGCGGGTCTTAAAAACACCAATATCTCAGCGGCAAACATTCCTGTCTTACAGGCAAGAGGTTGCGAGTTCGATTCCGTGCACGGAAAGCTTTTTTCTTAGGAAAAATAGTATGCATGTGCAACCATTTTGAAGCCGCTGAGTGGCCTGATTAGGCAATAGGCCCTAAACGATGTGCCTAAAGTAAGAGCCTGGGCTAAAACCTAAATCGCCGGCGTGCGAGCAAATCTTACTATTTAACCCGTCAGCAATATTAATTGCTTTGCTCGGATTAAAAGAGTCAAAGCCCATCGGGTATAACGCCCCTAAATGAGGAAAGGTATGGGGGAAACTTCAAAGGCGTTGTTTAATTGTATTGTGGAATAGGTTGATTTAGGTTTAATTTAAATTTGACTTTTAATTATAATATTGTTATTTATAAATAAAAGCGTTAAGGAATAAAGGTCAAAAGCAATTATTTAAGGTAGCTACTGCTTTCAGGTACATTCTTTCAATGTTAGGTAAACAATTACAGGTAGGAGTAGAAATAATAAAATATTGACCAATTAAAATGGTGTATTTGAGTGATAGAAAATGAAAGAGAAAAAAATCAAGGAATTCGTCTAAAAGAATATCAATATCATTTTCTGTGGTTAATCTGGGTCATACAAGACCTTATTACAATATTAGCTTGATGGCAAGTCAAATTACTAAAATAATTAAAACAACATTTTTAATGTTTTAGGATAGAGCCACAATACAATTTATTAAATCTTAAATGGAACAAAATTGGATTAAGAGTGGATTTTATGTTAATAATTAGAAAAAAATATATAAGTAAAAATAACCCCGCAATATTGTACTATTTATAGATTTATTTAAATATATTTATTTTTAAAACTATTTCATAATCGCCATATTCTCAATAACTATTAAAATTGCAAGATTTTGTAAAAATGACCGATCTAGGTAAATGGGCTCTCAAAAAATGGTTAGGGGCAAAAATATTTTTAGCGGATTAACCATCCAAAACCGAAACAAAATATTATTAAAGATAGGTATATAAACACAGAGGTGGGGGCAACAATTATAAAGGAAAACGCGCGCAAACAAAATCAATATATTTTTAAAAGTTAGCGAGGAGAGCCATATGAGTTAAAAACAATGTTAACCTGTTGTTTTTAACTGCTCATCATGTTAAAAACACCGGAGTACAGGTGGAAACGGTGTAAAAAATAGATATTTCAAAGATGTTTCCAAAATTAAATCAATGTTAAAATTCTGAAGTAATACAACAAATTACATTGAATAATTTTACTAATAATTTCAAAATATTAAAGGCAAATATTATGTTAATAGATTAGTTTAGTCAAAATTTTAATAAATTGAGCCCAAAACACCCACGAGAAAAGACGTTTAAAAAAGGTATGATATACATCATGATTTTGGTATAAAGTTCTAAGGTTTCTTTGTTTTACTAGCCCGATATAAAAATCAGCACCAGCCGGAGCGATCAGCAGGGATTTAATTAATAAACAAATTTTTTTTCTATTTTGGGCACGTGCAAAGTGAGTTTTTATTTTTGTGAAAATTTCAAAATTTTGAGAAATTTTATTTTGAAATAAAACGCAAATTTTTTAAAAGTTGCCAAATTTAGTTTATGCACCTAAAATGCTTTTTCTGAAATAAAAAATTTTTTAAAAAATTTTGAAAAAAAATAAAAATTTCAGAATTTTCAAAATTTTACAAAAATAAAAACTCGCTTTGCACGTGCCCTTTAACACGAAATAAGAAAAAATGTGATATTTTTTGTGTTTAGTTAAACATTTAAACCGTTTCATATTATGGATTTCAATGTCCCGGCCGACAATTAACCTTAGTTATAATTTTCGGAAAATATAAAAGTTATATTAGTGTAATTCGATACAATACCAATGGGTAGGGAATAAAACTAAAAGTTAAAACCTTTATAGGTTAAAATGTTTTTCGATAGAGTTCTAACCCCGTTAAAACTAAATAACACATCAACTATACGTTTGAAGACGAATAGATTTATTAATAGCTATGAAATACAAAAAGCAACGACTGTTTAAAAGGCCGATTCCAAAGCAAATGGGGAGAGTTATTAACCATCCAAAAAATAAGGAATGCGTGCGTGCAATATACGTGCGCCATGTGTTTCAAGGTAAAATTCTCCGTTTACCCACCCACTTCTTTCTTACCTGTGTGTATATTGTTGTTTCCTACTTTCTTACCTCTTAACTCCTGTTATTATATTATTACTCTTGTTATTGTTTAAACACACCTTAAAAAAAACTTTGTGTGTATATTAGAGGATAGATAGATAGATGGATTTTAACATCGACACAAAACAAGACATTAGGTAGGTATTATCATAGGTAGGGAAAGGCGAGACCGCAAATATCTCTACAATGTCGCGTTGTTTCCATAGTTTAGTTTTTAAATGGCAAACAGGAGGATTGTGAACAAGTATGCAAAACTAAAACCTTCCTCTTCTCTTTTCCTCCGCTAAAAACACTAATCAAAAATACATGATAAGGTGTCCAAACGTAAAGTTTGAGCGGAAAATTTCGCAAAAATAGCAGTGTATAAATGTACAAGAGTTTTAGAATAAAATATAATCAAATTATTAGTTTCAAAAAATTACAAAGGTAAAATAAAAGCAATTTAATAAGAATTAACATTAAAATCTTTGTTTTAGCTGCGTTCACATTTAGAAATTTTTTTGAGATCTGTTAAAAACGTAATGTATTTCAGCCTAAACTGTTATAACACAGGTCAACAAATATCAATGTCAGAAACGTGAATTTTATGAAAACATAAAAGAATGCATCCCCATGATGGCCTAATCTCATATATATTTTTCGTTTTTCTTAGTTTCTTCCGTCTTTGGCTCCTTAGATTCTTCTATAACGAAAAATGGTCCCTTTTGACCAAATTGATAGATCTATACCCTAAATTTTTGCATATAAAAATCCCTTGTAACTTATGTTTTTAAAAAAATAAATTATATTAATATATCAAGCTCTTACATCGGCATATAGATATTACAAAATATTTCGCGTCCAAACTTAAATACGACACGATATATTATCGATTTTGAATGAAAATATTATTTGAAGTTTGAATTTAACAGTTTAACTATTGTGAATCTGCAAATATAAAAATTTAATATATTTTTGTTTTTGAATCTCTTGGTTTTTTGACCTTTTTTTTCTATTTTCAATGTTTATAACTGACTAACTAAGTTTGATTAGGAAAAAAGCTAAACGGATTTGATATTCCATAAGATGGCAGGTTTGATCTCTGTAGTTAACTCATAACTCTCAAAAAATTGTTGACCTGTGAATCAAACATATTTGACCATTCAAATCATCTCTTTACAATTTTTTTTGAATTTCACGTTTAAACGCAATTTTAGAAATAAGTTTATATGATCTTATACCATTAATTTTTTTTATTTAATTATTTTCAATTATATAGCTAAGACTTAAAAACAAGGACTATCTTCCACGTGTCCATAAAACTAAAAACATTAAAAACTTTTATTAAAAAAAATTTGTATATCTACTAAATTTAAAAATATAACTACAGTTTTTTAAACAAAATATTAGTGCGTTTAAAAGCTGTGCAATGTTAATGAAATAGGGCCAAGCCGGTAAATAGATTGAAAAAATTAATCGTCTTGTAAAAAATAGTTTGACCCTATTTAAATAGGGGGAACAGGTCAACAAATATCAATGTCAGAAACGTAAATTTTATTAAAATATAAAAGAACGCATCCCCATAACGGCCTAATCTCATATATATTTTTCGTTTTGCTTAGTTTTTTCCGTCTTTGGCTCCTTAGATCCGTCTATAACGAAAAATGGTTAACCAAATTGATAGATCTAAATATACCCTAATAAGAAAAAATTTAAAAATCTTTTTTGCATATAAAAATCCCTTGTAACTTATATTTATAATCACCAATAATGAAAAATAAATTTTATTAATATATCAAACTCTTACATCGGCATATAAAATACAAAATATTTCGCGTCCAAACTTAAATACGGCACGATATATTATCGGTTTTTAATAAGAATATTATTTGAAGTTTGAATTTAACAGTTTAACTATTGTGAATCTGCAAATATAAAAATTTAATATATTTTTGTTTTTGAATCTCTTGGTTTTTTGACCTTTTTTTTCTATTTTCAATGTTTATAACTGACTAACTAAGTTTGATTAGGAAAAAAGGTAAACGGATTTGATATTCCATAAGATGGCAGGTTTGATCTCTGTAGTTAACTCATAACTCTCAAAAAATTGTTGACCTGTGAATCAAACATATTTGACCATTCAAATCATCTCTTTACAATTTTTTTTGAATTTCACGTTTAAACGCAATTTTAGAAATAAGTTTATATGATCTTATACCATTAATTTTTTTTATTTAATTATTTTCAATTATATAGCTAAGACTTAAAAACAAGGACTATCTTCCACGTGTCCATAAAACTAAAAACATTAAAAACTTTTATTAAAAAAAATTTGTATATCTACTAAATTTAAAAATATAACTACAGTTTTTTAAACAAAATATTAGTGCGTTTAAAAGCTGTGCAATGTTAATGAAATAGGGCCAAGCCGGTAAATAGATTGAAAAAATTAATCGTCTTGTAAAAAATAGTTTGACCCTATTTAAATAGGGGGAACAGGTCAACAAATATCAATGTCAGAAACGTAAATTTTATTAAAATATAAAAGAACGCATCCCCATAACGGCCTAATCTCATATATATTTTTCGTTTTTCTTAGTTTCTTCTCTTTGGCTCCTTAGATCCGTCTATAACGAAAAATGGCCTTTTATGACCAAATTGACAGATCTAAATATACCCTAATAAGAAAAAATTTAAAAATCTTTTTTGCATATAAAAATCCCTTGTAACTTATATTTATAATCACCAATAATGAAAAATAAATTTTATTAATATATCAAACTCTTACATCGGCATATAAAATACAAAATATTTCGCGTCCAAACTTAAATACGGCACGATATATTATCGGTTTTTAATAAGAATATTATTTGAAGTTTGAATTTAACAGTTTAACTATTGTAAAAATGCTAAAATAAAATTTTAATTTATTTCTGTTTTTAAATCTTTTTTTATTTAACCTTTTTTTTCAATGTTTATGACATACTAACTAAGTTTGATTAGGAAAAACGGTAAACGGAATTGATTTTCACTAAAATGGCAGGTTTAATCTATGTAGTTAACTCATAACTCTCAAAAAATTGTTGACCTGTGGGGGCAAACAACTAATTATTGCCCAACAAGAGCTAGATCTAGGCTATTATAACATGCTCACAGTTTTAAAATGTATCGGTATAAAAACATATTTAACCTATATTTCTTCAAAATCAAAAAGTTAGTTGGCCAACTTGATTTATCTTTTTTTTTGTTTTATAAAGAATGTACGTTTAAAGGCCAAAACGACACAACGTAAATTTATTTAAAATATTTAAGGAAAAGGTAACCAAAAAGGACCTTATTTCGTTTTAAAATTGTTACATAAGCAAAGGGGTAAAATTGTTTGAGACGCTTTAAAAAAAATGACATAAAAGTCTAAAGAGAAACACACCTAACCAACTTGGTGGAAGAGTTTAAATATATTTAAAGATGTCGTATATACATATATTTTTTAGATATATATACATGACCGAAAACGGTTAAAAAATCGCACACATTTATAATATATATATATTAACCAAAAATTATGCAAATTTATTTAAATTTCTGAATTTCACCCCCCCCCCCCCCCCTACCGCGCTACCGTGTGGGGTTTTTTGCATTCACATAATTAACATATCGACAAATTCAAAATTTTCGGTCGCTATGAAAATTACCTTACCTATAGATAGGATTTCGCGAGACATGTGCCCTCTTTCAAAATCAGTTTGCACTTTTTTTTCAAACACTTCCAGGTTTCATTATAGTGTCCCAAACTCATAGAAATTGTTTGATAATACAAAAAATAATATTTTTCAAATGATTTCGGCCCTATATGTTAACATGTCTGAAATCAAAATTGAAATTTTTTAGATGGCCAGACACAATAACGAATATTTTTTAAACACAAACCACTTTTCTGCCTCTTGATTTGAAAGGTTTTTTTTGTAAATTTGTGTCAAAACTAGATATTTATAATAATTTGCATTATAATTATTTTGCACATTTTTTTTTAATTTCGGAGTTAAGATGTGAGTCTTGAATACAATATTTTATCATATCTCAAAAATATAACGGTAAACGCAATATAAATTAATAATAAGACAATTTCATAATAATTTAGTTTATAAATTTTTTGCCGATATGGATTATAATTCCCTCCCCAAAACCTTAAAAATTTGGGCCCTTTAAGATAATCAAATTAATTATAGGCAAATATCATTAAATTACCCAAATATAACTTAAAGCATTATGTATTAAACAAATTCCCATATTAATAATAATTTATTAGCGATAAATGAGTTTTAAAAAAAATGAAGAATTACGAGAATATAAATTAACAAATGATTTGATACCAATTCATAATCACGAATATATTTCAAAAAAAAATGTGGAGTCTAGGGTTCGAGCATTAGCAAAGATATTTGCGAAAAAAAAATTATATATATAATAAACATATGATTCGGTAACAACTTCAACTTTAAACTTATATATAGAATGGCGTGTTCTATTTTATTTTTAATTATCATTATTATAATAATTAATAAAAAAAACCTCTGAAATATTTATGATACTGCTCTTAGGCAACCAAAATTTAATGCAACCATGTAACTAAAAACAGCACCATGTACATAAAACATAACCACCATAAAAACTAATTAAAATAAAAAAATGTTAATGATATAGTTTATTATGCAAGAATATATATAAAATAAGAAGCGCACCAGGTTAATTAAAAGTTTATTAAAACATAAAAATTGGAGTGAATAAAATAGAGGTTTAATCCCGTAATTTATAAAAGGATGCTAAATGTGGCTATACCATTTTACAAATCAATAACTTGAAGAGTTGGACAATTTTGTAAAAAGACAGTTATTTTAAAACGATTATATTTTATTACACAGGTCTACAAAATTTATGAAGGTTCGAAGATACTGTAACTGCAGTGAAAAATACATATTTAACGTCGATGCAGGGCCCTACAGCTCTAGGAAAGTGAAAGAATTGGCAATAGTGACTGATTTTGCAACGTCCTCCTTAGGTAAAAATAAGTAAAAAAAAATTTTACTTTACTAAAATCAAATAACTATCTTATTTTATTTTTAAAATAATTTATTTTTAGTATATTAAGCGTCAACACCTACATTTAGGTGATACAAAACATGCATCCAAATCTCCTTACCGGGTTTAATTTTTTTTAAAATTTAAAAAATATAGCAGTTTTATTTAAAATATATAAACTTTTTAAATTTTAGGTTTTAAATCTAATTTGTCATTTTGACTTTTTTTTAATGGTTAAAAAGTCTTTACGAGAAAACAGTACACTGTATTAAAGACCGAATGCTAGTGGCCTTAATCTGATCAAATATTTTAATCTCGAAAAAATTTGTCAAGCTTTGTTATTAACTTTGAATGATCCTACAACTTTCTTTAAATTGAAAGCCATAACTGTTAAGGGCTTTGACTAAACCCGAGCGAAACAATCAAACTTGCCTTAGGGTTGAATATTGAGGTTAAATATTGAGATTTGCTGTATGCTAGCCAATCGAAAACCAGACCTACTGTGTGAAGCTGGGATATTCTAACTGTGAGCTGATTCAACTTGTGTATTTTCATATATCTCCAAAAAATGGGGATCAATTTTTTTTGACACTCTTAAATGCAGATAAGACCTTGACATATTTTGCTGAATAGTTTTGAAGCTTTTTAAATAATAAAAAAACGTAAAAATTTATCAAGATTTTAACTACAACTCCATTCAATAATATTTTTAAGAGCAGTAAACATGTAATTTCGTAAAATAATAATAATTTTAACTTTAGGGCGTGTCTTATTAACATCATTTCATTTCAGTAATTACAGAAAATTAAAACATATAGATAGGCTTTCCCGGCAATCAAAAAACAGCTCAATTGCCGCTAAGTTAAACACACTCAGGCACGACTGAATAATAATTTTTTTTGTAAAAAATAAAAACTAAATAAGCCACGGCCTTAAATAGAGTTTGGGCAACATTCACTTATATAAATAATAACCAGGTGTAAAAATAATAAAAAGTCGTCGTAATGATTGTCGTTTGATCTAAATATATATAATTTAATTTAGATGGTATTTATTGATAAGTTTTTTTTGCCTTTAGGAGACACTTTAGATACGAATGATTAAAAAAAGGAGGAGGATGGGGAAGGAAGCACTTTTTAGGTGTTAAAAATAACTCATAACAAAAATTTCATTATTTCATGGCAATAATCCAAGCCAATATTAATCATGATGATACATGGTATTCAATATCAAGAATAGATTTAACCTGGGCAAAAAAGTGAGCTAAAATTTTATATTAAATAAGGTGCGAAGATGTCAATTATGTAATAAATGCCTGATAAAATTTTCCACCTTACGGCTAAATATGGTGGTTCCGAAGCTTTTACAAAAATTTGTTTAACCTTTTTTAAGGGTAGTTTTTCAACTACAAAATAAGGTGTGAAAATGGAGAGAGTGATCGGGAAAATAAAAAGTTAGTTATGGGAAAACTGACCATGTTACTGCTTTTGAAATTTTGACAAAGAACTCGACAGTAAAGATACTGCATAAATGCTTATGGGATTAAATATTACGTAGGATAACTTCACAATTTGTTTTCGGCATAATTTACAAATCTCGTTTAAAGTTATAGGTTTTGAACTATAAAAAAATGCTTAAATAGGAAAAAAAGATTATTGAAAGTGACCTTTGAAAATTCATAATATTTTTTTAATTTTCTAAAAATTATTACCTGTTTACTCAAATTAATTTAATTCGAAATAAACATGAAACCAAAATTTGAGACACAAAGACGGTGATACATATGCTAGGCAGGAAGGCCAAAACAATCTTTTTATTTACAAACCTACTAAAAATGGGACTTCCCTCGTTAACTTGTGGCAATACAATTTTGTCCTTACTTCTCTGTCGCGCTTGTTAACGCTTAAAGTATAGTTTTAGTTATTATGAATTCGATAAAAAATATTGTCAAGGGGCACACATCTAACATAAGGAGGGAGGGTATGATATTTTTTTTGTAATAATTGCAACAACCTTTTTAAGAGCTCAATCTTTGTCTCTATCTAACTTTATAAAAGTTTAAATGTATTGGTTTTTCTCCCATCTCTCATACCGCCTAATACTGACCCAAATTAGGGTCTATTAAATAAACTGAATAGGATATGTTAGGAAATTTAAAAAAATAACATCTTAGGACATCTTCGAATATTTGATGTATGTGGGCTAAAACCTTGCATTTCACAACTTGTTATGGCTCTACTTAGTTCTATTAAAAATGTAGATATTAAATTTCATTTAAAAGCCAAACTGAATTATGATTCAGCAAAGCTGAACCAAAACTGCTAGATTATTAATGGGCCTAGTAAAAATTCCAACCCGTGGAGATGATACAAATGTTTAAAGCTTTCCAATTTTTTGTTGCAAGTGGGTTGTCATATTTAGGTGTTATAAAATGAAGCAAGCAAGCAAGCAAATAAAAAAAAGCATAAGAGGTGAATACAAGGATAGGGGGGAAAAATTTAACTATTGTCAATATTTGAACGGTTGATAAAAAAAATATATACAAAGCTGGGGTGAGAAGTTGGGGGTGGTATTATTGCACACAAACAAAATTGGTATCTTATAAAAATGACTTTGTAGGGATGGGTAAATTATAACCTAATTATATATGATTAAGTTATTGATTAGTGGTCAATCAATTTTCAAAAATAACAAAGTAATTAAAAGCTATTAGTTTTCATTATGGTATTACTCAAACATGCTATAACCTTTTTAAACAAACAAACTTTTTATTTTTTATTTGTTGTAACAACTGTCTCAGAATAAACAATTTTTTTTAAAGTTAGGTAAAATTGACAGTTTTTTTAAAGTACACAGATTTATGCAAAAAAATTGAATTTTAACTAGAGTTATTTATTTTTTTAGATGATGCAATCTTTATCTCCTAACAATATCCTAATTTAATTATATAGACATACTATATGACTCTTAAATCAGTTTGAGCATATAAATTTAATCCAAGTATAACCTAAAATTTAAGATATATATTCACAAAAGCTAAAAAACATGTAAAATAAAATAAGGGACAAGAAAAATTAAGGTCTACAAATTTAGAACTAACAAAACTCAAATATTGTATAATTGACCCTGACTATATATAGCTTTAACCAACATGTTTACATTTTTAAAATCTAAACAACATGAAATATAAAGTAAGGTTTTCATAATCATATAATGTTTAAATAAAATTATCACAAACTAAAAATTTAAAAAAATATATATATATTTTAATATAAAATATCGCATTAAAAATGCAAAACAATTAAACGAGCAATATAAAGAGCATTCATTTTGAAAAATAATTAAAATTTAACAACGTAAGAAGACCAAAATGAAATTGCAAATAAATAAGTAGATAGAAAATTAAATATATTTACCTGTCCAGATTTTCATTCTCCATTGTCAGTTAATAGTTATAAGGTTGCGTAAAATAATTTTGCATCCATGAATTTGACACAGAAAAAAATTATGCAATTGTCAAAATATTAATGCAAATATATTCTTGTTTATTTTGAGTTGTTGAGCAAAAAACCGAAATGAAACATATGCCGCATCACAGCATTCTATTTTATAGAGGTGTCTTGTGATTTGCTTTTTTTTCTAATTTTGAAACAGTAAATTTTACAAATCTTTTTTTCATTTTTCTTCTGTTATAAAAATATAAAATTATTAATAACTAAATGACATATTTACTACATAACTTAAAATTTATAAACAAGTTATTAATAAAAATTTTAAAAACAAAAAATTTTGTACACTATTTTAAAATACTTTAATTAAAAAAACAAACATGTACATATTATATTAACAAAAATATAGTCTAGATGGATTTAAATCAATTTTGATTTGCATTATTAAGCGTAATCGCCACTCTTACGTTTTTCCGCCGGTCGCATTTACATTTTTAAATCATCAATATATCTTATTGGTTCTAAAAAAAATTATATTTAAAGGATTTTATTTAAATTTTTTTTAGTATTATTTATTTTCTGAGTCTAGAACAAAAAACATCATTTTTAGCAAGGTGATAAAGACTAGCAAAAAAATAAAATATCTAACAAAAACATAGAGAAGCTTTCTAAAATTGTAAACACGCGACTTATGTTTTACTGTAATATAACACAGTTTAACAATTTATTGAGAGAAGCTATTTTGTCAGATCAAACCTAATATCTAATTTTCAAACTTGTTTGCCGATTTTGGGCAGGGCTCAAAGTGGCAAAATAAAACAAAAGCACGTAAGCAAAAATTACAACATTTAAAAAAAAATAAATAAAATAAAACACTATGTCAAACACATATATAAAACTGACAATAATTACAATTCATTTTTTTAATATTAAAAAGAATTAATTTATGTTAATAAACTAGATATTCACAGCAGGAAAAGCCAAGTTAACCGGCTTTTGGGTAGGTGAAAAAGAGTACACGGATTGCCTGGTGGGGAGGAACGTACACAATTTTTAATCTTTTATTCAGGAAGTGTTAGAGTTTAAAATTGTTTTAATAATAATTTAATAGAGAATAACGTGTTTAATTTGCGATTTGTTAGGTGGAAAAAAGTTATACAAAGTGCTCAGAGGGGGACGAGCGTATTCCAATTTTGACTTAGGAAGTATTATAGCACAATATAAAGAGAATTGCATATTATTTGTATTAATTATAAATGCAATTTCTTTTCATTTAAATTTTGTCAATTTAGCAAAATACGAGAAAAGATTGATAATATGATTTTTAATTTTATTTAATATTGATAAATTCTAGAAATTAAAATAAAAAGTTGCAAGAAAAGCTGCGGCTAATACTTCTTTCAAAATTGTAAAAAAAAATATTTCTAAACTAAAAAAATTAAAAAATGAGAATTTAGGTTTTTAGGTTGTTTTAGAATATGCCTAACAAAATTTAAAAAAAAAATTTTTTTTCAGAAAATTTTTAATTTTTTAAATTTTTTTTCACACTAGCCGCCTCAACGTTATTCAAATGCGTGCAATAATTTTTTGCCAAAACTTTTCTTTCCACTAGCCGCAGCCAAATACATATTAGTTAATATATGTAGTTGTTACAAAGGCTCGTTAAGACTTTATCCAAATTTAAAAAAAAATTTCAATAATTTTATAATTTTTCTAAAAATAAATATTGGTCCGATGGCTGCGACTAATACTAATTTTAAATTCATAAAAAAAAAATTGTAACGCGAATGCTACAGTGGGGTTACGTACACCTCTAAACTTCAAGAATTTTAGCTATTAAATTTATTTTTTTTTTATTTGAAGAAAAATACGTGCACTTTATATAACTCAAAATTATCATTAATTTATATTGCAAATTTTGAATCTGAAAATAAAAATTTATCATTTTTCTAACTACATTGTATAAATCTAGTCAATACTAGTATCAATATTATTAATTTTACTCACTTTAGAAATTAGATATTTAACAGTGCTGGCCACTATAAATTGGCCATTGTCAGAAAAAATGATCATTGTCACATATAATGTGGCCATCTACCACTATTTTTTTGATTTTCTAATATGTGCCACTTTATTATAGCCAGCACTGCATAAATAAAAATAAATAATTATCATCATTATTCAACATATTACACAGGTCAGCAAATATTAATGTCAGAGAGGTGAATTTCATGAAAACATAAAAGAATGCATCCCCATGATGACCTAATCTCATATATATTTTTTGATTTTCTCAGTTTCTTCCGTCTTTGGCTCCTTAGATCCGTCTAGAACGAAAAATGGACTTTTTTGACCAAATTGACAGATCTAAATATACCCTAAAAAGAAAAAATTTAAAAATCATTGTTGCATATAAAAATCCCTTATAACTTATATTTTTAATCACAAATAGTGGAAAATAAATTTCATTAATATATCAAGCTCTTATATCGGCATTTAGATATTACAAAATGTTTCGCGTCCAAACTTAAACACGACACGATATATTATCGGGTTTAAATGTAAATATTATTTAAAGTTTGAAAACAGTTTAGCTTTGTTATGCAAAAATAAAATTTCAATTTATTTTTGTTTTTAAATCTTTTTTTGGTTTTTTGACCTTTTTTTCTAAAATTTTTAATGTTTATAACTACCTAACTAAACTTGATTAGGAAAAACGGTAAACAGATTTGATATTCCCTGAGATAAAAGGTTTAATCTCTGTAGTTAACTCATAACTCTCAAAAAATGATTTACCTGTGTTATATACTTAATGTGTAAACCTATTTTGAAAAAAATACCAAAATAAGGTTGTAATATTCTCAGTTTAAATTTACATTGAGGCAATATCATATTAAATGAAATTGATAAGGTGGGGTCCATATAGACCCCTAGAGATAATTTCCTAACAAATTTTGTTATTCGACTTATACCAAATTTAAAATACTATTTTTGTTTAATATACATTTAAAAAAAAGTCAAAAATTTAACCCATGAGATATAGTATTTTATAGATATACAAAATTCAAGATGTGCTGAGGTCCATATGTGCCCCACAGTGCTATCGCGGGTTAAATAAAAAAATTTAACGCCTAATAAAAAAATAAAAAATAATGTAATTTAGCCGTTCTAAGATGAGCCTAACAAAAAATATTTAGAAAAAAAAATTCTAAAAAAATATATGGTCAATTTCACCTCAATCCAACAAGTCCGGAAAGGGTACCCCTTTTGATTTGGCTGAAATTTTGCATGGAGGTAGTATCTAAGGGTATCTCATAATCTAGAAATTTTTTTTGACCGGAAGTGATTTTTGACGGAGATAGGGGCAAAAGAAAAAAAAATTGCAAGGTGAATTTTCACATTTAATGCAACTTTGGGAAGTTATAAGTCAAAAAGTATTATAGCTAGAGACTTAATTTTTTTTATTTTGAAGAGGACAATAAGGGCTATCTTGCATGAGTTTATTATTTTTAAAAATTTATTTTAAAATTTTACAATTTTATGAAGAATATTCAGTTTAAAATAACTAAAAAAGCATTTTTTTAAATTTCTTGAAAAATTGCTAAAATATACTCCTAGATATTCTTTATAAATATTCGAACTCAAAAATCTGGGACCGACAAGACTTTTTTTAAAAAATTTAAAAAATAAATTTATTTTTTGATTTTCGGACAAAAATTTGCTCCCTGCACTATATTAAAATATCTAAAAGTGCCAAATTTAATTATATATAAGAAGTTAGACATAGGGGGAATTATGATAGGGTATAACAGTTTTATTTATTTGATTCATACTATTGTCAATTTTGGAAAGAAAAAGGGAACTTCAGATCAAAAAAATTGGTAATTTTCAGTATTTTACTCCCATCTTCATAGCCGACTTTCTGAGTCACTACCAAACCAATTTGAAAATTTAAAATTGCATTTTATACATAAAACATCGCTATATAATATAAATTTCCCCCAACATTTTTTAACGTACCCATAGCTTTTTATGAAATAAAAACAAAAGTTTGCCAAGTTTTTTGAAATTTCAAGGTGTAAAAAATAAAAACTTAAAATTTGTATGCTTATATTTGTTAACTTTTACTAGTCCTTTTTAGTTTGATGAACAATATTAGAAATTTTACATAATATTCAATATTTATTCTCGGCAAAATTCAAAAAATTTGTTAAATTTATTGTATAAAAAAAATTTTGGGAGGATTTTAGAAAAAATAATAAGGTTAAAAAACTTGTAAAAATTTAATTTTTTTCTTTATTCAATAGGGTTTAAATAAAATAGCCTCAACAACGTTAAATCTAATAAAAAAAGTAAAATAGCCTCAACAACGTTAAATCTAATAAAAAAAGTAAAATAGAATATATTTGGCCTATTTAGAATATTATGATTCAACAGATGTTCTTTTTTTATGATTATCAACAAACTTAAAATAAACGTAAAAAGTCAATTATTTTATGAAACATAGTGATATGGTTTTTTGATATTATAAATAAATAAAAGAAGTCAGATTTAGGTTTAAACAACTTTAAATGATTATAACGGGCAGAATTAGCTTCAATGATAAATTTTAAGACTAAATATTAGACCCAATTTAACAGAAATATAATATAGACATTCAGTCTTTTTTACTGATTTTTACAAATGCCAAATATGTTTTTGAAAGGCTATTTTAGAACAAGGCATACAATATATATCTAACCGACCTTAATAAAGCTTAAAACCCAACAATTTTAGTTCCAATTACACCTTAGTTTCATAATAAAGACGCACTAGACCTCTTAAAGAAATAGGTAATATCACTATTACTTGATTCTATAGGCATATGGATTTGGGCATTGACCCAAGGGCGTAGCAAGTTGTAAAGCTTGGGGGGGGGGGGGGGGTTCAAAAAAATTTTTGCCAAATATTAATGGAATTTTAAATGTAATTTAATTTTATATTTAATTGGTATTTAGTTTTGGGGGGGGGGGGGGGGGGATATGCACTAAAAATTTTTAATTTGGGTGGGGATATGGCATGCTTGGAGGGGGGTTTCATCCCCAAACCCCCCCCCCCCCCCCCCCCTCTCCTACGCCAATGCATTGACCTAAAGTTTTCTATAACTAAATGCGTTCCTAACGAATTTTAACACAAGAATATGTTTTAATAAATATAACAAATTACAAATTTAATTAAAATAATAGAATGATTTCATAATCTCCGTTTTTTGTTGTTTACCTATCTCGTTCTTTTAAGATTTTCTATACATATCATATATGCTATTTTTTTATACTTAAACAGGCAAATTATGACTGATTATATAGGTTCTAAATATTATTAGTTAATTATGCAAAAATAATAAAAAAATAAGCTTGCACAGACGAATGGAATCTGCGTTAGTTTTTTGACACCTGAAAATTTGCTGTTTTTCGGCAAATTTAGGTATTTTTATTGTAGAAGCGTCAAAATCGAATGAAAAAAGCTGGGGCTATTATATGTTATTAAGCGATATTTTATCTATAAAATGAATGTTAAATATTAAAAAAAGGTTGGCTGGTTAACTAGAAAGTCGATTTTGAAAACAGGCAAAATTTTCACTTTTTTTGGTTTTAAGATTCACTTTTTCGTTGTAAATTTAATAATAGTAGTAATCAATTAAATCAAACTGTTATGGTCTAACATAATTGCCCATATGTCCTGCTATTTAAATATTGTCAAATTTGGCACATTGGCATATTCTAATATAGTGCAAAGGGCATAAATATGTCCCAAAATTAGGGCAAAAAATTGATATTTAAAAATTTTGTAAAAAGTCATGCCGGTCCCAAACTTTTTAAATCCTATATTTATTAACATTATTAAGGGCCATATTATATAAATTTTTCAGGAAATTTAAAGATACGTTTTTTAAGCTCTTTGTGTCTAAACTTGACTTCATTTTTTTGGTAACTAAAAAAAAATTTTTTAAATATTTTTTGCGTGTACGGTAGCCTTTATTACGATCTTCAAAATAAAAAAAAATATGACTCTAGCTACAATACTTTTGATTATACATGCGCGCAAAGTTGCCTCAAATTTTTTTTTGCAAAAAAAAATGAAAAATATTTTTGCTCATATCTCGGTCAAAAATCACTTCCGGTCAAAAAAAATTTAGGTTTTTATCAGCACCCAAGGACCCTACCAATGCACCAATTTTCAGCCAAAACTGAGACTTCAAGGGAAAAAGTTTATCGATTTGAGGTGGAATTGACCATATTTCTTTGCACCTAACTCGCTGCAAGAGTTAATTCTATTGACAGACTATAACCATTTTTGTAATTTAATTAAATAAATATTAAGTCTATCTTGAAGTTTATGAAACTGCAGTAAAATATTTAATAGGGTGGACTTATCTTTGGTGTTTTAAACTATTATCGTGGTAGGGCCTTTAACGTCTGGGAGAGTCAAAACATTGACAAAAAACTTGTGATAAGAGTTTTCACCAAAACCCTTTTCCATATTAGGAAAAGCTTCGTTACTGGTGCCTCTTTTAATTCCAAAAGACGACCCCAGGGTTTAATAAAATTCAACACTCGCCAATGATCTTCCTTAGCCTGTTGGCTTTAAGAGTCGTTGTCGATAACCCATTTTACTAATAAGAACAAAGCTGCTTTACTTGAGTGTGGCTTGCGAGACTAATTTTTAAACCTCAATTTTTTTTCCTTAAGCTTTTTGCCTTAAAGGCTGTGGAACTCTTTCAGAGTCTTACATGTTATCCTGTCATAAATTGTTCGATTACACCGTGGCTTTTATTGCTGGCCTAAATTTTTTGTGCCCAGGTTGAACATTATTTTGCTATAGGCTATTTGCTAATGATATTAGCAATATAGTTGCTGTATTTTTAATTACACAGATCAAATTTCATAGGTATGGGCTACCTTCAGAGACCAGTCTGCTATCCAAATTTTTAAATTCGTTTACCTTTTTTCAATCAATTTTTGTAAGCCAGCTATAAACAGTAAAAATTTATGAAAAAATGTTAAAATACAAACAAAAATCAAAAAGAAAAATAATTTTTTTTAAGTAATTTATATTAATTCTTCTAAACTTTCAACCCTATAAAAAATTGGAGGCATAAACGTGACACAATAATCACAAGAAAATTCTCTGTAAAATCATGTGAAAATCGTTTCCTATTATTTTTTCGTTGTTCAGTATATTAACAATATTTTAAAAAAAAAAGATAGTCAGCCATAAAAAAAGGGCTGTGGCGATCCTTCATATCAGATTAAAACATCAATCTACAAATTATCACAGCAAAAAATCAATAGTATTGTATATTACCCTTTTATAAATTAATATATTAATATGTGTAATTTGAGTTAGCAATTAAAACATAACAAATAAAAACGAAGTTTACATTAAAAAATATAACAAGTTAAAATTTACTAATAAAATAGAGAAAAAACTTTATATCAGACCAATAACATACTCGGGAAAATATTGACCTATTTGTTAAAAATTAAACAAAAAAGGCTTATAAAATTTTTTAAATGTTTAAATTATTTGTGCAAAATTTAGCTAAAGTTTGACAATGTATCGTTGTTAGGAGCACAATTACTTAAAATAACAATTCATGCCTATAAACTAAAAAATAAATATAATATAATTAAACATTTTTTTATTATTTGCCTTAACATAAGATTTTATTTTAATGGATAATTTATCTAGGTAAGCACTGAAAAATTCATGTCCCCGTGCAATTTTATTTTGTGCGAAAATGTGAAATATTGCTTTAAAATAAATTGTAAGGCTTAGATATCCTATTATTGCTTGTTAAATCCGAAAATATGATATATTAGCTGAAATATGGTCAAAAGGGCTGATGATTAATATGGGTATATTTAAGTTTAGTTTAAAAACTAGTGATACTTCCAAAGGAATTAAAAAAGGACGGTAGAAAATACCATATTAAGAAAAAGGATATATTTAAAAAACTTAAATAGAAATCTAAAACGTGATATGCAAATTAAAAAATAAATATTAACATTCATATTGAATGGGTCAATTGCGGTTTTCTATAGATTTTTACAAACCTAAAAAATTTGTTTCCTTTAAATTAATTATAGGGCAATGTTTTTTGGGAGACATTATAAAGAAACCCCAAAAAGTTGTGGGAAAAGATAAGACGCGATAAGTAAAATTGCAAAACAAATAAAACAAAAAATGGCGAATGTTATATTATTATAATTGCCATGTTGTATATTGAAAATAGAGGCGCCAAATAATGCTAATTTTGGCGCTCGAATTCGGTAAAGATTGATTTTGCGATCGACTGAAATGCTAAGTAGACAGGCGGCAGTGTGCGCGGCGTATGGAGGGCATTCGTGTATCAATGCAGGTCTATAAAAAGTTACAATACACAAAATTAAAAAAAAAACATAAATGTGCGCCATTTTGTTAGAACAATTGGGTAATTTTTTATAGGGTAAGGTAAAATTTTCAACATCTTATTTTTATAGTAAATGTACCTCTTAGTTTTTTCTGTGATTGAAACTATTCAAACCTCTGCCTTGCCTTACATAAATTATAGATCAAAAGTGTAATGATTAATTTATTCGTAACAAACGCAAAAGGGTAAGGAGCTGGAAAAAGGGTTATCCACAAAACTTTGGCTTAATTTCTGCCCAATCGGGAGGAAGGGCTATAAATAAAGGGCTAAAATAAAATTCAGATAATAAAATTCTCTCCCCCTTTTCCCTCAAGGACGATATATGAAAGTAAATATAAAAATTCAGGAGCCATATACTTTACATATATTCTTAAAAAAGATATTGCATTGATATACATGGTATCGAAACAAATAAACATTGTAGATGTTACTTATATCCATGGTCGTGACTATTGTTAATTACCTCCTAATCCGGCGTGCCCGTCATGTTAACTTAAAACTGGCAATACCCGATTAAATTTACATTTTACCAAATTTCTCTCAACAAGAAAGCCTTAAGCGTAATCTAATTCCCCGATACCCAATTATCTTTTCTAAAAAAAAATTAACTACTTCAAATATTTTCAGAAATTTTGACGCCATTCATTCCTTATAAGGGTTGTATGCATTTTTTAATTGAAACATCGAAAAATTTGCCAAAATAACAACCTTACAAGATTTTGTATTATTCTCATATAAACACTACTTTAAATTCCTGGTTGGTTGTATAGGGTGAATGTATTTGTCATCTGAAGACAAATTAAAATTGTTATTTGTTTTGTTAGGGTGATCATCACCGAACAAATTGAGGTTTTTGGGTTCGTAAGAATTATTTGTGAACGCGGTTGGAATGGGAATAAAATCGAGACCGGTTATGAAAATGTCATGAGCATTGGGAAAATGTGAAACGCGCTAAATATAACATTTAATTTAACAAATATGTATATTAACAAAAAAATTCCAATAAAATCTAAAAACTATCATTTGGTGCCACCTAGTTAACAATATATGAATATCGCTCCCGCCTCTCCCCCGTCATAAAAAATATGATAAATGACTTTTTTTATTGAAGTATAAAAAAATAGGCTAAATTAAGAATTGGCCTAAATAATATTAATTATCCTTTAATTCACAAAAAATAAATTTTTTTTTTGAAAAATTAAAAGCAGCTGGATATTATTCTATGCTCCATCTAATTTACGTGTGAACCATTTTTTTTTAATTTGTTGCTTGATTCGCTTATTTTATTTATTTAAATAAATATTCGCCAAAGTTTGATCTAAAAATATGCAATTATATTTATAAACACTTATCATTATCTTTCTCAACAAATTTAATCATTTATTGAACTTAAATGTTTCTTTAATTTTTTTATTTAAATTTGATTCGTATTTATTAAAGACTGAAACTTACATTAAGAAAATAAATATAACCTTATATAATTATTTAACTTTTTTAAAAGTTTTTACCCTATTTATCCAACTTTATCATTTTTATAAACGCCTCAAAAAAGTCCATAAATAACTCGCAGTTAAAAAAAATTGTTTTTCCATTTAAATGTTAAACGACAAAATCGATACCATATTAAATGCACTTTTTTGTAGTGAGAGGCAAATTATAGCGCTTAGGAATAAAACATAAAAAGTTTTAAAAGAATAAAATTTAGCGAAAATAATAAAAAATTATATTAAATTATTAAACACCCAGTTTATACTTAAATTAAAGAATCAGTATAAGGAAATTTTTTTAATCGCAAAAAAATCAATCCTAATAATAGATGTACAAAGCTTGTCTACCAAATTTGTATTTAAAGCGAATTTTCAAATGAATTGATATTATTTGGACCTTTCTGATCATAACAAAATAATTTTTAAATCATCATTTTATATTAAAATGTTTTGTTCTGGGAAATATTACCCTATATAGTTTAAATAGCAATTATTACTCGTAAATTGTGTGAAGTATAAACGGAAACGGAGCCGTCGCTAGTTCCTATGGCCAAAAAATGACCCGTCGGGCTATATTGTTAAAAAACAGAGGTAGTGTTAACAAAATTTTAAATCAAATGCTAATAAATATCGTAAAACATTTTTATTCATTTTACAATTTTAAATCCAAAAAATTAAATAAATTTATAAATAGAGAGCCTGTTTTTTTCACTAAAACTAATTAATTTTCAAAAATAAAAAAAAAAAAAGATTAAGTAATAACAAAGATTTTCAATAACGCGATTAAATTTACAAATAAAAAGACGAAATTAAAGTATTAGTAATCTTAAAAACTTTTTCCTTTTTTTATTAAACAAAAATATATTTATTAGTTGTAAAATAAACTTGAATTTGATATTAATTATTGTAAATCATATGTTTTATAAATTTTTAAAAAAATTTTGTTATAAAATTAATTTTTAATTAAAACGAATCAAAAAAAATTACTCAATAGCAAGTATGTACGACTCCTCTTGGCTCGTGACGCGGGTTAGGGCGCAATCGTAAGCAATCATTGAATCACCCAAGTCAGTTAGGTTCCATTTACTTATGTAACATGATTGTCGAACTTTGCTCCTCCTACAAGGTATGTGAACGGTGTATAATGTGTTACAATAATTAACATTTGGATAATTCCTTGTGGAATTATCGGGTTGGTAAGTAGAAGATGGGGTTATATCGTCACAATCGTGTTTTTCTGGAGGTTTCGTAGAGGCCCTGGAAATCGGCGGGGTTGAAGTTATAGGCAAAAATCTGAAAAAGAAATCAAAAAAGCATATTTTGATATAATAAAATGTTTAAGTATTTAAACTAATTTATATATTTAGCTATCATTAAAACCTATGGCTTATAACAGACATTCTAACTAAAGCAAAAAATTAACGTGATATAAATGATATCTCAAATCTATTTATCATTAATGGCTATAATAATATCATATAAATTTTTTTTTGCTTTTTTGGGAATTGCGGGTTAAAAATAATAATAAGGTATTTTCACTCATAAGCTTGTAAATTATCTTGCCCAACCCATTTTATTTGCAGAATTTACTTAATCTATTATATCTGAGCTCCTTTGTATTATTATTTAAAATTTTAAACATTCTTAAATAAGCTTGGACACAAAAAGTGAGGTAGCCTCAACAGGAAATGAAATCAGGCAATAAAAATGATAATCGACATACATCTGGCAAAACACATTTTTTAACATTACTATTATTACATGTACAAATTTTAATTTTTTTTTAAACTTTTAATTTTTTCTTTAAACTTTTAATTTTTCTGTAATTAGCTTTATAAAATTGTTATAAAAAAAAGGTTTCAAACTACTATATGCAAATATAAAAGAGAATGAGGCACAGAATAAGGGGCGATTAATTGTTAGCATTTTTTATGATAAAATGTTTTCAAATATAAAATAAAGTGTCGAATACACCCCAAAATACATATAAAAGATTGCTAAGAGAGCAACTTATATATAATTCTTAGATTTTTGTTTTATATTATTATCATTATCTAGAACATGCGCTTTCTCCAAGTTGCCAACACACATGACTATGCATTAAAAATATTATTATTTTTTTTAATAATGAAGAGCAATAAGCCACGGCGGCCGACTAATAGCAATCCAAAGTTTTTGAGCTTTTTTAACCTCGTGTTTAAGGGTGCGTTCAAACTTATTTCATTTTTAAAAAAAAATTTAAAAATTTTATTTTTTTTTAAATTGAAAAAACGTTTCTCTCAACTATTTAAATGCTAATAAAGATAGGCGACTTTTTGGGTTGAGTCAAAAAGAATTTTAAATAATTTTTCAAAAAAATGAAATGAGTCTGAACGCGCCCTAACGTAAGTTAAATTGTATTTTTTACCTGCATGCCCTAAAACGATAGTGCTGAGCAATGTCCCATTCTAGTTCACATATTTGGGAGCCGTCGATGTAATTCCAAACATAAGCATGCCCATCTCGTGAAAGTGACACAATCTTGTTATGTAATAAAAATAATAATAAAATAATACTGAAAATAATAAAAAAATGGTACTGATAATAAATAAAATTTATAGAGCTAACTCTGGATTGCAACAAGTTGGTAATTTATGGTATCAATAAAATGTACAGGTATTTTTGTCTCAAATTATAACTTTCTATATACCTTGTCATTAAATTGAACATTTTAGTAGCGGGGAACTTTTTTTTTATGGTCTAAGGATATTCATGCCAGTATAAAGGTATTTTACAGGTGTTTTTGATAAATTTGGACCTTAAGTGACTTGGTGCCTCGTTAGTTAAAACAATCATGCGACAAATTAACAACAAAATAAATCATGTAAAAAATTCCTATAAAACTACTAAATAATAAGATGTAATTCAGCATACTTAAAGCTTACCTAGCAAATTATATGTCGCGACAAAAGTCCAAATTCGTCAAAAATATCTGGAAAAGATATTATACGGCTTAAATCTAAAAACCCGATTAAAGTTGAAGAGTGTTAATTTTTTGGTAACAATAAACAAATAACATTTGTAAAAATACATGTAAACTTATATATAATTCTACACACAAAAATTGAAACTTAGGCAAACCGGTAAATCTGCCATTAAACCATTGCATTTTTTAAAAAAAAGGCCACAGCAATAATTGCAATGCTAATTGAAATTTTTTCATCCTAACATAAACTTTAATTAGTAAAAATGTCAAACGTGGTTTTTTGCAAACGCACAACTGAATCTAAAAAAAAATCAAAAGTTTATTCTTGTTTAAATAATAAATAAAATTAATATCATATAAAATAATTTTAAAATCAAATACTTAAAAATATTGCAAAACAACAAAATATAAGCTGGGATTTAAAATATTTTTAAATTAGTCAGCTTGTAATATATCTTTTAATAGCATGCCATTTTAGCATTTTTATGATAATTTAAATATGTAAAGAAAATTTTTTCTATTGGAAGATTATATATAAGAAGTAGCGTAAATTATGATTAATATAACCTTTGAGTTTATTTTCGCTGACTTGAGAAATATTTTATATAAATATATTAAAATATAATAAAATTTTATAAAGTATAAGGAAAAATAAAACACAATTGTACAAGGTGGAGTGTTTTTTTTACTTCAATTTACTAATAAACAATTGGCTATAAGAAATCAAGCACTAAAAAAACTAAGAAGTAATATAATAATTTTAACAAGTGAGTTATATTACCAATAACTTATTTGGAAATATTTAACCCAAACACCAGTAATGCAATCCAAAAATAAAAATATTAATTTTAAGCTAATAGTTACATGAGGATAAACAGGATGAATTTCAACTTCATCAATTTCATTGTTGTGAGCCTTGATTTCACGCAATTTTTTTAAGGTTGAGAGCTAAACAGTTTATATAATAAATGTTTCACAAAATATTATATAGATATAAACTAAATTAACCCCTTGTTAATGAGGCTATTAACATATTTGACAGGTTATATAGAATTAAGGCTTTTATTTTATATATGGGGTATAAAACCTCAATTATAAAACACTGCAAAGATTCTTAAAGCTATATAACCAACTATTCATTATAAAATAATTGAGCAAAGTGTGGCAAACCAATTTAATTATAATTTATCAGAAACCTTAATAAATATGTGATAAAACGTGCATAATCAATAGTTAAAATAATTTTTATTATAAAATTGCTCACTGCTAGTCCACCCTAATATCTTATATTTTTTGCCCAATTTATTAAAATGAAACTAAACATTTTTATCCGCAAAGTTTTTAAATTTTACAATAGCCTTATATACAAAATAATGTATATAATCTTACCTCCCATATTCTTATAAAGCCATCAGTTGCACCTGTTACAATAATTTTCCTTTCAGCACATATTTTGACTGTTTTTTGATGGCCTGTAGCCACGTTAGATGAGTCAGTTGTGGCTGAATGTAAAGGTGTAAGTGAAAAAGTTGATTCAAAACAATCAGGTAAATTTTTAATTTTTTTAAAATGAAAAGCATTTGGTGGAGGTTTATTTGAGCTGTTTAAAGAATTTTGTTCTAATTCTGATTCAGTGGATGAGGAACTGTGTGATTCTAATTCACTATCATTGATGCCTGTGTCTTCATCATCATGTTCACATAATGCATTTTTATTATCAACAGATTGGGCTTCATTTTTAAATGCAACATTTTTAATGTAACCATTCCTTATCTGTTTATTCTTAACACAACCATTTCCATTTTTTAAGATAGGATCGCACTTGCTTGATAAATGGCCATTAGTTTTAGAGGCAGTATCACTCTTATTATGACTATAGCTATGCCTGTGATGTAAGCCTGCATAAAAAATTTTAATAATTAAACTATGCATAATGTTAAATTCACATATTAAAATATAATTTACCTGAATTGGATAATTCAAGAGCCTCTGAGAATAAAATGTTTCTTTTGCACTCCTCGCTATATAGTGGCATAATTATTCTATTTAAAAGAAATGTTTTACACAACTCTCCAAGTCCAAGAGCAACAAAATATTCATTTGTTAATTTGAGATTGTAGCACAATGCCATATTCATAGGGGCAGAAAGACCCATGTCAATAACAGATATTACTTTCCCAAAAACATTTCCATTTTCAGATATAATTTCATATACAGCCTTAAATAAAGTTAATATTAAATAAATAAGTTCTATTAAGTTTTAAAGGTCAAAAGTTTAACATTAAATATATTTATGAACAAATATATAAAATACCAGAGAATTGTCAACGCCTGTCTTAGAGCACCCTCCACCGCCAGCAGTAACAAAAAATCGGTCATCTAAGGCTTTAACACAATACAAAGGATAATCTGTAGAGGCTAATAAATTTTTAGAGCGGAATGGCATAATCTACTACTTTCGCAAGTTAAAAATGCATATGTGTTAAAAGTATATTATAATATCACAAGAAAAAACAGCTGGTTAAATTTTTAACCTAAATCTATCCGAGTAACATAAAAACTTATCTAAGCCAAGCTTTCATTTTAATTTTTATATATAAGTATAAAAACATGATTATGATCATTGGCAAATTAGAAGGTTAGGGGAGGGGGCATCCATCTCTTATGTTCATATCAGATTTATATTAGTTTATTAGGTACGAGCATAAATTAGAGTATGGTTGGCAAAGAAAGCTTTTTTTATATTTACATACAAAAGGAAGGGAAAGGGGTGGGTGGATGTGTACATTTTGTACTTTATTTAGATTTTAAGATATTTAAAAAATAATAGTATATTAAATTAATTTTTGAATTTTTTTAGGCATTATATTATAAATTTATCTGATAAATAAAGTCATATTTTTCAAAAAGGTGAACATATTGGCAATATTTGAAAAAATATTTAGTAATTATTTTGCCACAAAAAACATTGATAAGGTTAAAATTAATTAGTAGAAAATAATTAGTATATTAGATTAAATTATTAACATTTTTTGGGCTGTCATAATAATTATCAAAATTATGGGTACAGGCTAAATAAATATTTAAAATAATCAACTAATTAAAATATTTTTCATACCAATATTTAAGCTAAGATGTATTATTAGGAAAAAAAATTAAGCCTAGCTCTAATACTTCTTGTTATAAGTGTTTGAAAGGGATAATAGCCTACTCACCCCTGTAGTGTAACATTTTACGCATGTTACCGCGGGTTTTTTAATTTAGTGTTTTTTATATATTGTAATAATTCAACTTTCTGACTTCCTCTAATAAGGTGATTTAAAATTTTAAACCGTTTTTTAAACTAAAAAAATATCGTTAGTTTTATTAAGCTATCCCCTTGTGGCCGTATAATTACATCGGCCAAGGAAGAACTTTAATTCCTAAACAGCAACCGTAAACGATTAAACACTCAGTTGACCGATTCAAAGTGTGCAAATGCGATTCCATTTTGAAGGGTATCAGCGTCAAAACAAGTATTTGCCTAACGTAATTAATAGTATTTCGTCCTCTGTTTCACGCTATCAAATAATAATATAGTCGTTAGTCATGAAGTTTGTTAGTCACTCAGGCTAAAAGTGTTAACTTGTTCGGATTAAAAAAAACAACGGGTTTGAGGTGTACCCATACCTTTCCCCATTTAGGGGCGCCATACGCGATTAGGGTTTTGACTCTTATAACCCAACAAAGGAATTAATATTGCCGACGGGTTAAATAGTAATATTTGCTCGCACGCCGGCGATCCACGTATTAAGCCTAGGATCTCACTCTAGGTGTAACGTTTATGGCCTACTGCCTAAGCAGGCCTCTCAGCAGCTTCATAGTGGTTGCACATGTATACTATTTTTCCGAAGAAAAAAACCTGTGCACGGATTCGAACTCGCAACCTCCGGCGTGTAAGATAGAAATGTTTGCCACTTAGTCATGAGTTTAATATAGCCTTTATTTTAGTAGTAGCTCTGTTTAATTCTTAAATGCTTACGACAATATTCCAATTATATAAATGATGTTTTATATTTCTATAAATTCGGGTACTCATGGGCTGGAGTTTGCGGTGTGCAAATAAACGTTTGGTAGACCTCGCCGAATGCTGAAGTCATAAGACGTTGAATTATAGGTATGACGGAAGCAAAATAAACAAGTATTGTCATACTTTATTTTGTTGAATGAAGTATAAAAATTCTATCCCAGTCTAGGTAATGGTACTTAAAGGTATAACTGTTTGCCTGCCTTTTAATTTTTATTTTTTGTGGGTTTACCGCAAAAAAAACGTAAAAGTGTGATATATCACTCGAACTGTGCCATGAGCCTTGTAGGGCAATATTTAGTAAAGCTATCTAAAACTGGCATTCCAGTTATAGTCGCTGAATTTATGGTAACACTGTTTTTCAAACCCGTTAATATCTATGTGGTCCCATGAATACTTTTATTTCTAATTTTTTTTTAATTTTAAACATAGGTCCAAGCTAGCCAAGTGGGTTAAAAAATTGTTCAATGTGTGAATTTTATTCAGTACGGTGTTATTTTTGCTATCGTTATTTCAAATTTAAAAGTCAACTTAAGAAATGTTACAAAGGTTTTAAAATTTGTTTTGCCGAGCGTGATGTGTTTTTTTCTTAGAATAAAGCATCCTTTTAAATTTGGATATTTTATTCTAATGCACAAATTAAATCCACCACTTACTAAGGTTAAAAAGGTTCAGTCATAGGTTTAATTACATAAAATGGATCTATTTAGATTATAAAGCTAAGTTCGTGGCGTCGGCCAACATCTTATTAATGTTTGCAATCGAAATGATATTGTGAATGCAAAACCAAGTCAAAATTTTAAATACATTCTGTCGCAGGCATCTTTTATATTTAGCATCATTGTCGGTCATTGATTTAGACGATTTTGTAAAAACATTCCCATTTTCATGGTTAGGCTATTTTAGGTTGGTGAGATTTAACTTAAACGGTTTGAGATTGCAGTTACTTGTGGGACTGAATTTCATATTGCGATTTATATTCTTGCATAAGGCTAAGTATAACGATAGAAAACACAAATCGGAGAATTATAAAATTTTGTTAATAATAAAAATATACAAATTTAAATTGGTCGTTTAAGACGTAGGACTATGTTAAGGTGATATACGCCCAGTATTTTTTTTTATATTACTTAGGTCAACATTTTGAGAGTTATGAGTTAACTACAGAGATCAAACCTGCCATCGGTATATAATAATATTTTCATTAAAAACCGATAATATATCGTACCGTATTTAAGTTTGGACGCAAAATATTTTATATTATCTAAATGCTGATGTAAGAGCTTAATATACTAAAATTTTATTTCTCATTATTTAATAATAAATATATGTTACAAGGATTTTTATATGAAAAAAGATTCTTAAATTTTATCTTTTTAGGGTATTCTCGAGGTCGCAAAATCTGTTTAAAAGGCCATTTTTGCGATATGGAAGGATCTAAGGAGCCAAAGGCGGAAGAAACTAAGAAAAACATAAAATTTAGATTAGGCCATCATGGGAATGCATTTTTTTATGTTTTCATTAAATTCTTTTTTCTGACATTAATATTTGTTGCCATGTGTTATAGAGCAAAAAACTACAACAAGTTTTCAGGTTTCATCTTTCAGGTTCTACAACGTTTGCATTAATTTTCATATGAGTATTACCACGTTATTTGGGACATAGGGTATCATTATCATTTATAAAATGGGTTAAAAAGCACGACGATCATGATCATCTTGTTTTATCTAGAACTAGGCCGAAGATCTTATTTGTTTTAGCATATGTGGGATGTTTTTTCCTGCAATCCCACCCCCTCATCGTATATTCTATTCTCCTTTAATTTAGGTGTTAGAGGGACTGTCTTTGCTGGGCTTGAGGGCCAACAAAAATAAAGGTGTATTTTTCCCCTTTTATATAGATATGGCTAAATGGGCCCGGCATTATAAAAAACTAAAACTGGCGTTTTAGTGTTTTTAATTTTTCTTTTCAAGATTGTTTTTGATTTTTTCAACCTTGTTGAGTTTTTGTCAACCATTTTTGTTTTTGTATTGAATTTAAATTGTTTTTTTATTATTGACAACTTTTTTTGTATTTTTACATCCTTTTTATTTTTATTGACCTTACATATTTTTTAACCATCAAAGCCTGATACCTTTTTTATTCTAGTTTTTTACACTAATTAATACATATTATATTTTGAGAATCTAAAACATTGGTGCCACATAAAAATCGTTTCTTGCAGCCATTTACAAAAACAATACATGCTGCAAAATGTAATTTTGTGAATTTTAATATCAATAATATTAAATAAAAGGTAATTTAATGTATTATTTATATATTTTATTATAAAGCTCTTGCGGAAATCATATCTGATATATAAGTGTTTAGTAGCTTGGATAAAATTAAACTTGGGTGCCATCATATTTCTTTATGGGGCTCTATGCCCGTTTAGGGCTTTTACTTTTTTAACCTGAGCATAGCAATTAATATTGCCAATCTGGATTTTTATCCTAAGCTCTTATCTATGCATACCTTTTATAGGGCCTACTGCCTAACCAAGCTTCTCAATAACTCCAAAAGGCGTGCTATTTTACAAAGAAAATAGCCAAGATATTCCTGCGTGTAAGGGCTGTTGCCACTGAGCTATGTCAGCCGATAGCTTGAATGGACAAGAATGTTAAATAAGAGAGAATGGTGAAAAAAAAACAATATAAAGGCGCTTCAAAACTGTTATTACTTTCTTTATAAAAAAATTAAATAGTTCACAAATGTATGAATAAATTAAAAATGTGACCACAATCCTGAGGCCTTCTAACAACTTATTTTTTTTCCTAGTTTTGCTTTGTATGTTGATTTGCGTATATTACACACGTCAACAAATATTAATGCCAGAAACGTAAATTAAAAACATAGAAGAATGCATCCACATGATGACCTAATCTCATATTTGTTTTTCGTTTTTCTTAGTTTCTTCTTTGGCTCCTTAGATCCGTCTATAACGAAAAATGGCCTTTTTTGACCAAATTGACAGTTCTAAATAAACCCTAAAAAAATAAAAATAAATTATTTGCATATAAAAATCCCTTGTAACTTATATTTTTAATGACAAAAAATGGAAAATAAATTTTAAAAATATATCAAGCTTTTACATCGGCATTTAAATAATACAAAGTATTTCGCGTCCAAACTTAAATACGACGATATATTATCGGTTTTTAATGAAATTATTATTTGGAGTTTGAAATTAACAGTTTAACTATTGTGAATATACAAAAATAAAATTTCAATTTATTTTTGTTTTTGAATCTTTTTTTAGTTTTTTAACCTTTTTTTCTTAAATCAATGTCTAAAACTGACTAACTATGTTTAATTAGGAAAAACGGTAAACGGATTTGATATTCCCTAAGATAGCAGGTTTGATCTCTGTAGTTAACTCATACTCAAAAAATTGTTGACTTGTGTTATGTGTAATGGTATGCTACCAAACTTTAGCAATAGCGTTATTTTTGAGATTTTTAAACACTAAAATAAATTTAAAATTATTAAAACATATCATAAAGGATTACCATATCATTGTATAAAAAAGAATATCTATGATGACCTCAGTACTTATTTTTAACATACAAGCAATAAAAATTTAATTAAGATAGTATAAGCAATTTATCAATGAATGCAATAACATTTATTGGCCATGTATAAGTTAATATACAACGCAAACCTCATTTTATATTATTTGTATAAAAAATTTATAATATTTATTTACATTTCCTTTGATATTTTCTTCAATAATAATTTCTAACACGAGTTTTCTGCACAAAAAAGATGTATTTATACAATTAAATTAAAATTAATAAAAAAATTATTTAAAATAAATATAATGTTGTTAGTTAATTTTTTTGACCTTGGGTCTTCTTGTTGCCACCTGTTTTATTATAACAAAATTATGATTTTTTTTGCGCCGAGCCCTAGGGCTACATATTGTATTCGTACAAATTATAAGAAAATTTGTTATTTAGAGCTGAGCTAGTAAATTAGTTTCCTGGTTTCAATTTTGGGCAAAACCTTTGAGAAGGCCGCAAATCACGTGAACAATTATTTTTAAATCAGAAGTTCAGGTTAACAGATGTTAGTTTATTTTGAAATGCAAGGTCAAAAAAGACCCACGATTTGCATTTAACCTCGGGGGTGAACTTGAAGTTTAAGGCCAAATGACTCACATTTTTTTTAATTATTTTTTATTATTTGAAGAATATATAGATTTAAATTTATTAAATATAATCCTATCAATAATTTAAATAAAAAAAATTTATTAGTTTTTATTATATTTTTTACTTTTTTATAACACAAAAAGTTTTTTTCACTAAAATTTATAAAAAGTTACAACTATAGAGTTTATTTATCTGCAGTTATAGATACCATAGCATGAGAGTCTCTAAAACCCTTACGTTCATACCAGGCGTCATAACTGCGTATCAAAACTTTTTTAATATTGCTTAAAATATTAACTTAAAAATTTTTGACAAAAATTTTATAGATCTAATTTTATAGACTCATTACACATGACAACGAAAATGATAAAGATTAAGTTTAAACTAAATATAATTTATTCTACAACTTAACTGTATTTTGCTTAGCCAAAAAATTTACTTTCCTGAAGTCATTAATATCCTAAACAATGACACTGCAGCAACTTCGAGACTCAAAAAGCAATGCTTTAAAAATTATATCAATTTCATTTGATTATTCATTTACAAAATTTTAGGGCGCAACTTGGGTCAAAAATTAAAAATTTTTAAAATTTTTTACACCAAAAGTCTTTTACGTTAAAAAATAGATTGGAATTTTTTTTAAATAATGTTCAAATAAATTCAAAAAATTTTTAAAAATTAAAAAAAAAGACAACTCAACCTAGTGCATTTAACTACAAAAAATTAAGCATTTCGTTTTCGATTTTTATGCTTGTAACTAAAATTGTGACGCGGAGGTCTGCACCAACGCCTTTGAATAAAAAAATGTAATATTTTGGCCTACATTTACATACGAAGAATAACCTCCCGGCCATAAATTTTAATTACAAAATTCCAAGGATAACATTTAAAATTTTATTTCTTCGTATCTTTCTCTTATCCACGAAACACGGAATACAGCATGTCATCCTGGCCAATTAGTAAAACCACCCCTTAAATTAGATAATAAATGACCAGTGTAACAATGAAATTCGCAAAATTCTTGCAAATGTGTCAATTTAACATTTTGCAATTTTTGGCAAAAAAATAGTCAAAAAAGTCGACTATTGACCTACTTTCTAATTGTTTCACCTGTTCGACTAAGATTAAAGAATGAAGATTTATTAAAACTATTTTTAACTTTTTAATATCAAATTTTTGTGAAAAATGGTCAAATTAAGATTTAGTGCCAATATTCCAATATTCGTCCTTTGTTTCCTGTATTCTTTGAAAGGTTTCCTTTTCCAACCCAATAAATAATTAGTGATTTTATCTAATTTAAACTACCCCAAAGTATCCTTAAATTACACTTTTATTACAAAAAAAAATAGTAGTAAAAAAAATGGCTATAAACAAATGAATATAGTACATGTCATCATGACTAAGGAAACACTTAATGTATATTCCCCACGAGCTGTATACCGAATATATAAAATTTGGGACAACGATATAAACAGCAAAAGCCTTTTACGCATTTTGTTTTAGCTCCTAATATTTAAATCTCAGCCAGTGTTGAAAAAAGTGTGGGCCCAAAGGAAATAAAAATAGGCTTTATTTTTTCATGCCATAAAAAGGGGGGAAAAAAGCTTATAATAATTTTAAGTTTTAACAAAAGCCCCGAAAAATTGAGGACAAAGCCCTAGGGCAAAAAGCCCCCGTTTTTGGCTAAACTCGTATTTTATATACCAATTTTATAAAAAATCAACTCTAAAAATATACAAAACTTATGTAGAATATCTTACATTTAATAAATATTTTCTGAATATAGATAAAACCTTTTTTTTTCTTTTTATATAAAGCACACAAAGCCCCTTAGATAAAAAGCTTCTTGGCTTTTTAAAAAGGCCCGTTTTTTAAGTAAAAAATCGTATATTTTTTTGGCCCTTTGAGTGGTGGCCTTTTTAATAGAAAAACCCTTTTATTAATATTGGGTGCCAAATATTCTACATAACCTAAATGTTGATGTAAGAGTTTAATGAACTTAAAAATCTTATTTTTGATATAAATTACAGGGGATTTTTATACGAAAAAAAATTCTTTAATTTTTTTAGGGTAATTTCGAAGTCGCAAAATCTGTAAATTTGGCTATTTTTTCGATATATACCTAATAAATTAACAAAGGTGTGAAGAAACTTTGGAAAACGGAAAACTGCATGAGATAAGACCATCATGGGGATTATTTTCCCCCACTGTCATAATTTTCTTTTTTCACTCAATTTTTGACGAACTATGTTATATTTACTTGTTAAACATATTTATTCTTCTCCCATTGATCCCTCGTTTGTTTATTTATTAGAACTTTACCCTAACCTAAAATCGTAACCTGACAATATAATAGTAACAATAACCTAATTCTGTCAAAATAATAATTGACTGCTAACATTAATCTAAATCTAATGAAACTTTGAAATTTAATTTTAACATTTATTTAATTTTAATAAAAATTACGTTTAAAATTTTTTGATTACCACAATGATATTTAAAGCACACATCATTAGCACGAGTATTTATTTTTTAAAAAAATTACCGACAATCAACGGTAAGCATGTGGCATTGTTGTTTTATGAAACAAAATACATATTGATATTTTACCATTTGTCATACTTCCTTAGTATATAATTAAAAACAACTCCTACCTCTGATAGCCCCGAGCGCTAATTCACTTTTTTATGGCGCCAATACACTCTAGGCTATGTATGCTTAAGTCAACAAGAGGAGAATCTTATCAATCAATACATTAGGTTTTTGCAATACAACCGCCTTATGTTTTTATGCCTGTATGACTAATTGGTCTCACATTAAAAATTTAGTATATTATTTGATCTAACACCAACCTTATACCCAAACTAATTAAAACCTAACCCTAAATTTAAAATAACCTTAGCGTATCATTTTCCTCACTCTAACTTAACCTCAAACTAACACATCTCTAACCCAAACTGAAGTAGATGCAATATTAGTAAAAATGTAAGGTATGTGCATTTTTTCTATTTTTTAATAGTAACACTTGCAAATTCGGGGGCGTCGCAATAAATATCATCCCCAGAGGTAAATGTATAAAATTTATGTTTGATTAAAATTATAATTGTGGTTTGATCCATAGCTCAACAATTCCGAACTATACGGACTTTCAGTCCCACAATCCCCGTAAATGCAACCACGCCATCTGTAACATCTCCGGTTGCTTCTACTAAAGTACCTTTGGCACCTGTAACTATTAGTTTACCAGCGACGTCTGCCCAGGATGGTGATAGTGACGGCTCTTCCGATGGAAGTGGCCAACCTGAAACGAGTAAAAATATATAATATCTGTAAAAGCCTATCAATTATATTAAACAATTACCCTAACCAAGACATGCAGCGGGTTACGGAGTTTGTTTAGCCCCCTCTACAATATTAAATTTTTTTTTTCTCGAAAATTAGAAAAAGATATTTTTTTTCCCGTTCCAATGTTTATTTGTTTCAAATGAATAAAGTTTTAATAAATTTTAAGACAATTTAAGTTTCGGGTCTAATTAAATTAAATAAGAAATTTGCCTTGAAGTTTCAAAGTCGTACTAATTATTATAATTTTGGAAATCAGCTAATTATATAATTAATTTATGCTAATTCTACTCACGAATCCTTACCCTAAATGTGAGTCGATATAAAAATTTATTTAACACTCCTATCATGTAATTTTCTATAATCTATTTTTGTTTATTATCAGCTCCATTTACAACAAAATTTTCATTTTCGGCTGACGTAAATGCGAATGTTAGTGCGCCCATAGACTCGATTGATAATGAAACAACCATTTTTAGTGAAAACCCAATATCCATCGAACCTACTTTTCCAAGGTTTGTAATCATATGCTACAAATTTTAAATTTTTTTGTATTGCTTTGGAAAATATCACTTTAAAAATATTTAAAGGCGCGTTCAAGGTTGAATTTTTTTTTATAACTTAATAACAAAATTTCTCAAATTTTTTAGCAATGGTAACTTTTTGTGAAATCCAAAATTTTTGGTAAAGAATATTTGTGGTACTAGAGATTCCTCCAATATTTTTCACTAGGGGACGGTTTGCTTGTCTGGGTTTTGCCTCTTTTATCTGCAAAGGGTAACCCCGATGAGTTAAATGAGATTTAATGAGAACACTTGTAACCTATATTAGGTCCAGGTTCTCAAAAAATTGAAGGTTTATGGGATTAAGTGGTCACCCATCTAATTACTAACCAGGCTCTAAACGCTGTTTAACTCGAGTGTAGAATACAACGTAAGCTCGAAGCCGCTCAAGCGCGCGCCGTTTATCTCGAATTATAAATGGTTTAATAAAAGCAATCCTTTTCATTTATCTTTGCAAAATTTGAAGTGAGCAATTTAATAATAATGAGATAACAATTTTATAAATTCATGCAAATTTTACCAAATTTTCTCGTTTTGTCCTGCATTAAATAATAACCAACGAGTAGCGTTCCCGTTGACACTACCGTGGATGTTACAGAACCCTCACCCATTGACGTTATAGGACCAATGTTCACAGACGTACCTTCACAAGACACAGTGCCGATAGATCTGATTTATTTAGTCGATGGGTCCGCCTTAACCTTACAAAATACGCAATGCATAGTGAATACGCTCAAGGTATATTTAGCCAGCTCATGTAAGAAAAAAAATTGAAGGATTTAGCAATTTCATGGTATTTAACAGATTTTTATTAATTTAAGTTAGATTTTTGCAAGGAATATTTGTAGCGAGAAATACGTTTGAGTTTTACAAACAATAGCTAAATGCGATAAGGAGACAGAAAAAATTAACCCGGCCCGGCCAAGCGTTTTTTTTATAATAAAGCACTGGAGGGCCTGTGTATGGGCTGGGGACAACACCAGGTCTGGGGGGTTCGGATTCATCTCTAATCACAGATCCATTTATAGCGCACTTTTGCTCCAAAATTTTTTGAAGCCTCATCTATTAAATTAATAACACTGGACAACAAAAAAACAACATAAACGATTTTTAAGGGTTTTGTAGAGAATTTTCTTGCGATAACACTCCCGGTTTTAGTTATTTTCCCAGTACCTCCAATTTTTTTTAAACCGCGTCTAAAGTTTAGAAAAAAATTTACAATTTTTTTTAACTATTAATTTTCCAAAAAATCAATTGGCATATTCAGATTCCTTATAAAAAACATACCTAAAAAAGGTTATAGCTTAAAATTATTCGCAATTTACTTTCAAGTTATTTAGGATCAAAAAACGGATTTTATGACGAAATCCACTAATTTTATAAGTATGAAAAAATAATAAAAATTTTAATATTATAAAAATTACTTACTTTAATTATAAATGTTTCCATTCTCTAAATTTTTAAGTTTTATGATATGGAAGCCCAAAAAACCTCAAAAATAGAAAAATCTCAACATTGACACCGAATAACTAAAAATCTGAGGCATTGGCTAAAATTCTAACTTAATTTTCGTAATCAGCACTCAAAACTTGACCAAAAACGATAGTTGCCATAAATGATTTAAGGTCATCCAAATTTTGTTGTCCAGTGTAATTCATGCACTGTATATTCAGGAAGTAACCTCGTTTATATCGTCACTTAACCCTTTGGGCGACGAAGGAACTCGCGTGGCCATTGTCAAGTATGGTGACGGCGACAATGACCCGATCCTTATCAAAACGCTCAAATCGATAAATTCTGACTTGTTTATTCATTTTGCCTTAGAAACCCTAAGTGAGACTGCACCTATTCCTGATACAGGTTTGAAATCTTTGTAGGCGGAATTGAAGGTCGCGAACAAATGCAAAATAGAAATGCACAAGGATATTTTTCCATGTTTTATAATACACAGGCCAACTAATATTTGAGAGCTATGAGCTAATTACAGAGACCAATCCTATCAACTCAGGAATTTTCAAACCGTTTACCATTTTTTTAACAACTTTGTAAGTCAGCTATAAACATTAAAACATTATAAAAAAAAATTAAAAAAAAATGATTCAAAAACCAAAAAAATTTAATTTTTTTTTATATATTCACAGCATCTAAACTGTTAAATTCAAACTTCAAATAATATTTTTGTTAAAAACCTATAATATATGGTGTTATATTTAGGTTGGGATGCCAAATAATCTGTCATCTAATTGTTGATGTGAGAGGTTAACATATTTAAAAATTATATCTATCATTACACAGCTCAACAAATATCAATGTCAAAAAACAAGTTTATGACATAAAAGTACATCCCCATGATGGCCTATTTCATATGTATTTTCCGTTTTTCTTAGTTTTCTCCGCCTTCAACTCCTTTGATTCATCCATATCGAAAAAATGATTTTGACCAAATTGACATGCGACCTCGAGAATATCCTAAAAATAAAAAATTTAAGAATCCAACTTATATTCATCATCTCAAAAAATGAGAAATAAAATATTTTAGTATATCAAGCTCTTAATCAGCATTTGGATAATACAGAATATTTTGTCCATACTCAAATACGACACGATATATTACCCGTTTTAAATAAAATATTATTTGAAGTTTGAATTTAACAGTTTATTTGTAAATATCCAAAAAAAATTTCAATTGATTTTTTTTTAAATTTTTTTTTGTTTTTTTACATTTTTCTAAAATTTTTAATGTTTATAGCTGACCTACTAAGTTTGATTAGAAAAAACGGTAAACAAATTTGAAAATCCCTTAGATGGCAGGTTTAATCTTTGTATTTAGCTCATTCTCAAAAATTTGTGTGTTATAATTAGCATTAAGTATGGTATTGCTCAACTAAGTTAAATCTTTATAGGATAGTTGCTCCTCTCTTTTTTTTAATATTATTGGCCCGTGTCGGTCTTGCTTACATAAAAAATTTTCGGCAGAAGTAAATCTCCCTAGCTATATAAATTCAAAAGAGAGTTCTAAAGATGAGAATTGACAAATAAAATTGCCTGTAATAATGACAAAATTTTAATAATTATACGTTACAACACCCTTTTCCCATTGAAAATAATTATTATTCTAGATGTAGAATCAAACGTAACAGCCTCTGTGTCTTCTACAGCGGGTGACTCCTCTACCGCAAATGAATCCTCAACCCCAGGATCTAGGCTAGGCTTGGGCGTTAGTTTTGCCAGCCGTATATTCAGTAAAGTTGGACGACCCGATGCCCTGCGCTATCTGCTCATCGTAGGGAAAGATGTGGCCCGGACTTCGGCACTCCCTCGATACGTTTACTCACTCACTAGTTTGGGTATGCCCTGCTACATTTATCTACTATATGAGAGTCCCCGTGTGTTAAAACGGAAATAAATTATTGTAACTTGGCCGTTTTGAAAATTCTAAAATACACTCGCTAAAGGTAAAATAATGAATTACAAAAAGAATTTCAAGTATGGCTACCATTATGAGTTTAAGAAATGTTGTTTATATTTCAGCAATTGCTTTTTGAAAAACTTTTAATTTTTTTACCATAATTTATTTATTTTTTTTGCACTTATTAATATTTTCACCTATTTACCGAGTGTTATAAAAAGTTATAAAGTCCGTTTTTGTAAAATTTTGAATTAAATCAATGTAAGAAGTTTTTGTAATTATGGTCATCATATTAATGAAATATGTTTGAATCTTCTTGAACAAATAAATTATCCTGAAATCAAATTGATTAATCATTTAAAATTAAAAAAAATTTGTTAAATTACCATGAGAAAAAGTAGCTAAACCGCAAATCAGTGCCAAAAATATAACGTGCTCTTAAAAATGAATGTATAAGTTGGGTCAAAAAAAACTTTCATTTTTATAAATTTTACTTACGGCCACGTGCAAAGTGAGTTCTCATTTTCGTAAAATTTTACAAAGTTTAATTTTTTTTTTAAAAACATTCTATTTTAGAAAAATTATTTTATGTGCATAAACAAAAGTTGGCAACTTTTTAAAAATTTGGGTTCATTTAATAAAACATTTTCAAAATTTCAAAAATTTTACGAAAATTAAAACTCACTTTCGACGTGGCCTTACTTTGAATCAATTTCCAATCATTTTAAATGACAATATGTCTTCTTGTCCTATTACATTGCCATAATTTATTTATTTAAACATATAGTACCAAGCGTCCGTGTATTTTTCATTCCAACCGTTCCTAACGTGGACACATCCCTATTGAAATACATTGTCAGCGCACCCCTTGATAACCACATTATTAGAATTTCATGCATGATTTCCCAATAAAATATTTTTTCAAAACACCTCATTTAAGATTATTAGTTTATCTATATATTTAGTTAGTTTTTTTTTGTTAGTTTTTACATTTTGTTATTTTTTATTTAGAAATTATTTTTGATTTTTACAAGAAATGAGCTTACAAGCATTAGTGTCAAACATATTGGCAAAATATTTTAGAATATATTTGTATTATTATTATTAACATAATGTATGAAATGATATAACAATAAAGTGTCAACTGGAATTATTACTAACTATCTAAAATGAAAAATAATTGTCGATTCTTGTATAAATATATTACAATATGTTTTTTGTTAACCGACTGCGTAAGCGGTGTAAGGCCGGTGTCTTATAGCAAAACAAAACAAACTTTAAAAATAAAAAATATAGACATTATTAAAACATATAAACTCAGATCATATATTTTTTTTCAAATCGATTTTGTATCAAGACATAATTAGCCTATAAGCAAAATCATGTATATTTCAGATCCTGTAATTCTGAAACGAACGGCTTTATATAGCTCCTAGGGCCATGGTCACGTTGGTAACGACGCCTACGGGGTAATCGACAATAGTTCGAAGCTGATACAGATATATAAATGCAAGTGAGAAATTGTGCAAACTTAAATTTTATTCCGCCAAAAAAATTAGCCGGTTCTCTCTCTTTATGAAAGGATTCTGGCGCTAGGCCGGATCAACGGAAGACTTTTAAGGAAAAAAACCAAAATAGCTCGCTATCAAATCAAATTGTTTAGTTGTTTACGAAAAATTATTTATTTGAGAATTTAGTAACACTTTCTTGGTGAATTAGACTCTTAACATATGGTTTTTTTAATTCACAATTACACAAGTCAACAAATTTTTAGTTATAGCTAAATACGGAGATCAAACCTGCCATCTTAGAGATTTTCAAATCCGTTGTTTTTTCTAATCAAACTTAGTTAATCAGCTATATACATTAAAAATTTTAACAAAAATGCCAAAAAAACAAAAAAGATTCAAAAACAAAATTAAATTAATTTATTTTTGCATATTTACAACAGCTAAACTGTATAACTTCAAATAAAGCTTTTATCAAAACCCGATAATATATCGTGTCGATTTTAAATTTGCGCGAAATATTTTGTATTATCTAAATGCTGATGTAGCAGCTTGACATATTAAAAATTTTTATTTCTTATTAATTGATATGATAAATATAAGTTACAAGGGATTTTTATATGAAAAAAAAAAGATTCTTGATTTCTATTTAGGGTATTCTCGATCAATTTGGTCAAAAAGGCCATTTTTCCAATATGGACGGATGTAAGGAGCCGAAGCCGGAAGAAATTAAGAAAAACGAAATATATATATGAGATAAGGCCATCATAGGGATAAATTCTCTTATGTCTTCATAAAATTCACGTATGCCATGGATATTTGTTGACCTGTGTTATACAGGTGGGACAATTTTTTTTTGACCCCTGGTCTTTTTATTGCAGGTCGGAAAGGTGAGGAGCTATTGCCAATTTAAAGTCGATACATTCAGGCAAAATAATGTAGAAAAATTATTAGGAAGAGACTAATCTTTTTCATTTAATGTTTTCCCCATTAATACTCTATTTAGTGAGTACCGTGGGCCCCCTATCTCCCCCATAGATCTTTGGAATCCAGCCCTTGCAGCACTCAAGCTCAACTTTACATTCAACTTCTCACGTCCAAAGAACCGGGGCTAACAACAACAACAAAATTAAGTGAGTGAATTTTAGAATTTTAAATTTCAAAAATATTGAAAAAAAAATAAAGTAGGCATCAAAACAACTTGAAAACAGAGCGCCCTAGCAACGGGGTCCAAATTGTTGTCGAGGGTGACAATGTCAACAACGCGTGTGCCCATGGTCATGCGGGCCCTTCTTACCGTAGAATTTGCGATGACAACCGATCCTACGGGTATGTATGTTGTACTGTTTAAACTGGAAAGTGTTGTATCAACTGTCACGTATAGGAGTCCAACTAAAGAAATCGAACGTTTTATAAATACACATACATATGTCTAAGAGGGTACGTTTGATATAAACTTTAGTTTTTTGGCTGGAATATCTCTAAGTTGCAGGAAACCGATGTAAAATATTTCTTTTATTTTCGGCCAACTAAATTTTTTATTTAATTCTAAAATAGAAAGAAAAGATTAAGAAATTTTTTTTAATTTAAAATTTTACTTAGCTTAGCCTAGAAGTAAAATTATTTTGAGAAACATCGATTACAAAATACTTACCGATGCGTGCCAGTTAACAGGGCTTTCACCTTCCCAGATATATTGCCATTTTTTTAAACGTTTTTATTTTCTCAAAAATTCGGAGATTTAATTACGATTATGCAAAAGGTTTAATTAAATTTATTCACATAAAATCCAAACGATTATTTTACAGGTCAACAAATTTTTGAAAGTTATGAGTTAACTACAAATATCAAATTGCCATTTTAAAAATTTATAATCCGTTTACCGTTTTTTTCTAAACAAACCCAGTTAGTCAGCTATAAACATTGAAAATTTTAGAAGAAATGTCAAAAAACAAAAAAAAAACTCAAAAACAAAAATTAATTACATTTTTTTGCATATTCACAACAGCTAAACTGTTAAATTCAAACTTCAAATATTTTTATTAGCACATAACTCTCATTTATTGACCTATTTTATAACAAATTTTGAGATTTATAAGCAATTTTTTTAGGGTATTCTCGAGGTCGCAAAATCTGTTAAAAAGGCCATTTCGATATGAACGAATCTAAGGAGCCAAAGGCGGAGGAATAAGAAAAACTAAAAACATATATGAGATTAGACCATCATGAAGGGATGCATTCTTTTATATTTTAATAAAATTCATTTACCTGACATTGATATTTGTTGACCTGTGTCATAAAACTGTTATTGACAAGGGGGCTGGTAATCGTTTATTTCTGTAGCGATATTTATTATAAAAACATTGAAATTTACGTTCACTGCCCTATAAATTATAACGATGCTTCGCGGCCCTGGTAATGCTAGATTTAATTTTATAGCCAGGGCATTATAATACAATCTAGATTTTATGTACAATAGCTACCATACCAAATATTACAGCGGAAAGAAAGTAAGGCAAACATTGTCATTCAATAAAAAACTCAAGTTAGTTCAAATGATCAAAACTAAAATTGGATATAATTAGCACAATATTAAAAAAAATTCTTTATTTCCTTTAAGCTAACCACCACAAATTTTAATATTGGATATCTATTTCGACGAAAAATTATATTAAATTATGACACGGACAGAAAACTTAAGGGGACTTACATGGGTTAAACGTAATGCGTGATTTGGAAAAATATTTTTGTTGAAATATATATTGTTTCAATATGCACATCTGGAGAGAATTTATTTGAACGTTATCATTTTCAAAAAACATTTTATTGCCGAAAACAAAAACAATTTTTAATTATCCTTTTTTACTACCTCTGGCCTCGGTCTACAAATACAGGTATGTCATAAAATGGAAAAAGGCTCTCTAAGGTTCCACAAAAATAAATTAAAAAACTTTATTTTTTTTTAGACCTTATAGAAAATATCAAATTTTTAAATAAAGCTTTTACGTTTTTTTACAAGGTTGTAAAATGTACCACGTTTAAAATCTAAATGGCCAAATATTATACTAGAAATTTTATTTAGCTTATAAGGTAAAGTTTTATTAGCTATATAAATATATTTACTAGAAATTGAGTCTTATTTATGTTTTAACTGAAATAAACAGGATTTTGAAAAGTATAAAAAAATAAAAAAGGCAGAAGCGTAACCACGATTTTTTTAAGAAAAAGGGGGGGGGGGGGGGTGAGGATTTATAAAAATAAAGGGGAGGATTTTCAAAATAGGAAGGCAAAAATTGTTCATTTTTAGTTTTCTAAACTTACAGAGGTTACAATAAATGAGGAACTCAAACTCAGTGATAAATTGTAACGGGTGAATTGAGGTAAGCTCACATTTTTTATTCATAAAAATCGAGTTTTTTCAAAGCAGTTTTTAATTTTAAAATTAGTTGTATAATGATTTAATTTTTTCAGCTTAAATATTACGATATGCAATATATAAAATCAAAAGACCACTCAAATTGCAATAATTGACGAACTTTCACATATATATTATTTTTCTTCTCAGTATAAATGAGCTCACCACCCTGAGCTTAAAAATATAAACCTCTGCCCCGTTATAATCATGTAGATAAAAGAATTATTAATTCTCACCAGGTATAAATTTGTGTCTTATTTTATGCGTGTCTTATTATAACAAAATGCTTACGTATCTTTGAATTTATAAATAAAAGAAAAGTATTAAATATTACATTATGAATTATATTTTATAAAATCGCTTAGTAAGCAATAAGTTGAAAAAGTTTACGATCATGCAACAATTTATTACAAATTAAAACAAATAATTGGGAAAAGGTATGAAGGAAGGGGAGGGGGGTGTTTCTATGCATTTTTGATCGTTTCGCAGGAATGACCCAATTTAGCAGGTATGTTAATAAGCTAATGAACAATGGACTTGATAATGAATAGATTTATCAACAAATAATTTTTTAGATGTTTGGAAATCTCATCCAAATATTCCAATTAGTATAATAAATAGATTATGGGCATTAGTAAATTTTAGTAAGCCTAGGGAGCGATCATTTTTTAGGGTTTTTCGACTTGGAAAAAACATTTTTAATTTGGACCTCGCCAGGACTGCAAATAAAAGGAAATCGGGTCAATAAAACTTAACATACATCAAAATTTAGAAGCCATTATATAGACAAAGTGTTGTTCCTTTTCCATGTAATAAACCAGGACTTACATATATCAAATCTGGGTCGGAAGTCGGTGAACGGTGTGGTGTTGTTAGTGCGATAGTTTCGAAGAGTTCCTTGGCTAATAATGTAAGTTGCGTAACAACTTATGTTAGCCGTCGCGAAGCGAGCGAAACAATGGCCAACGTCGTGTGTGTTACCTGTTTAGAAAATGTCAATCCATAACTTTGATATATATAAATTCTAATTAAAATAAAGTTATGTTTTTTTCATGGGTATTATTAAATTCCTTCATTTGTTTTATTGTTTAATATTAATAAAAATTATTTTTCGTATTTTTTTCTCTATAAATAGGCAATTGCGCTAAAAAAATTTAAAATAAATTTTTTCCAAAAAAAACTTTTGCACACCATAATTATATATAAAAAAATTGAGCCCTGGGCGCGTCCAGAGTTGATTTATTTTTTCATTAATTATTAAAACAATTTTTATGAGTAAATTAACATCTAAAGTTATCAACATTATTTTTTATAATTTTTTTACATATGATGCAAATGCTTTAAAGATATTTTGGAATTTTAGTAATTTTTTTTTAAATCCACACACATAGCTCTTAATATTAACATGGCTTCTTTAAAAATCAAACATTAAATCAATATTTTTTTTACAAAAAAATTCTTTTAAACAAATAAAGCACTAAGCCTCCTTCTTCTTGAGAATAGTAAATAGTTTTTACCAAAATTAAACAACTGAGCCTGTTTAGTTGTTTAATTGGCCAAAGAGTCCCAGCCATTTTTTTTGCCTATGTCCAAAAGGTCGCCGGCGTTGAATAAATCTTATTTAACCTTCCGCAGCGATATTAAAAGTCCCACTTTTATAAAGGCAAAGCCCTAACGGGTCGTCAAAGAAGGGACCTCCGAGTATTGGTTTTTTTAGGTGGCACTGGGTTTTCCACTTGCTAAAAACCTCCTTTACACATGCCCTCAATTATGGGAGCCTTAGCCTAAGTCGTTTTTTGCTTTGTCTCATTATTACCTTAATGAAGAACATAACCCAATTGACAGGGGGCATTCAAGGTTAATTTTTTTACATATTTTAAAATTTTATTGTTTTTCAAAGTATTTCAATAACTTATATTTTACATAATATTTTCTGTGCTAAATGACCTTAAAAAATTTACAAAAAAGGTTAAAAAAAAATTTATAAACAAAAAAATATTGAAATTTTTTTATATATTAAACTGTTAAATTTAAACTTGAAATAATATTTATATTCCTGATAAAAAGTTGTGTCCTATTTAGGTTGGGGTGCCAAAAAATTTGCATATAAATATTGTGTAGGAGCTTGATTTGTTTTATAAATTTTATTGACAAAATTTGGGGGCAAAATTGAAGTTACTTTTCAATATAAAACTTTTCTTTAATTTTTTTTCTTTGGCCATTCTCGATGTAGCGAAATCAGTCAATTAGACCAAATATGACAATTTTTTTTAGTTTTTAGCTATTTAAATAGCTGCGTCTATAAGAGAAAAACGGATAATTTATATGAGATAAAGCCATCATGTAGATTATTTAACTGAAGTGTCATAATTTTGTGATCACATATTGATTTTATTAGGCCTGTGGCAAAATTTTAGAATTGGAACTTGGTAAGAAAATTAACTTAAAAAAGTACAACAGTAAATCAGATTACTCAAATTTCATTTTTTATAAATAAACAGGACTTTCATTACTTTAAAGGAGTTTATTTACAAATAAAAAGGTGTTTGTCATAATAATTAACACAATCTAAAAAATCTCGTAAAAACAATTTTGTATAGTTTGATTGCAGTGTTTTTGAATATGCGAGGGCGTATAACCTTCAGGTGCTGTGAGCTTAAGTTGGGTTGTTCTCATGTTATGGCACTTGAAATAGATTTTAGATGTGTAACCGTTTCGGAATGAATGGTATTTTTTTAATTTAGGCCTTAAAAACTTAGGTCGCCGGTATAATTCATCTAACCATGGGAGGCAATATAAATCACGTCGGGGTGAAAGGTAACGCCTTGCATGCTACCCCAATTAGTAAAATGTTTTAGGTTAAGCCCCAACGCCGAATCTTTTTTTAATATCAAAATAATTAATATAAATGTTATAAAATTTAATTAAAGCTAGTGATCAGAATGAATTTTAAGATTATAGAGTTTTTTTAAAATAAGAAATTCAATTTGGAAAAATATTAATTTTGTAAAAATAAGTGCACGAAAAATAAATTTATCTTTTTTTGCAAATGAAATTCCTAAAATTAGGATAAAATTTTATAACTCATTCAGGAATAATAATATACCTGGTTGTCCATTATAGGAAGCATATTGACGGATCAGACAAGTATTTGTTGCCGTGCAGGAACATGCATTATCTAAATAGATTTAATTAATTATAAAATTCGATAGTTTGTTTAAGTGATGCGATGAACTAAACTGTATTCTCTGCAAAAAATCTTGCCTGAAAAATTATTTTAGCCCCTGGTTTCATTTATGCACTAGAGATCAAAGTCGGGGCCTGAATAAAGTCCGCCGGGCCCGGTGTCAACCCCTCCGAAAAAAGGGCCAGGTGGGCAGGGCGTGGATTAGAAAAAAACGGGCCTGGCCGATTTAAATACTTTTTGGCTTTTTTTAACTATTGTTAATACTAAAATGTTAAAATGATTAATTCATCATCACACGATATAAAATATTACTTTACATCCTGTATCTTATTGAATTTTAAAATAAATTTTTTTTAGCTTGGAGTATAAAATTTTCCGACTCTCTTCCTAAATTTGGGACAGGACAGGCCTAAAATCTTAGGCCAACCTAAATAAAAATCTCTCGGGCGGACTGGGCCGGAATATCTCGGCCCAGTATGAACTCTAATATGCACATACCAAACACAATTAGCATTTAACTTTTATAGTAATTTGTAGGAAAGAGATTCAATTTATTATTTTTTTTAAGTACCAAATTTTTAATTAATTTAAAAAGAAGACTCTCGTTTTTTACACAAGTATCTAAGAAATTGAACATAAGCTTTGGAATAAATGTGTAAGCCTCAAGAATAATAGTGGGGTTTAAAATTGGGGTAACCGGTGGCGTAACCTTTAATAGTGTTAATTTTTATTCGCACATGGCCCATGGAAAAAATGCAAAGGTAATGATTTTTGTCATATTCTGAATCAAAATCGAAATAAATTTTTTATTTTTTTTGATACCTAACTTTATTCATTTGTATTAAGCTTTATCAAACAGCAAATTCAAAATCTTGCGTTTTTAAATTAATGCTAATTTATGTAAATAATCACGCAGCGATTACATTAATTCTTTTGATTTGTAAAATGTATAAAAAACCCGGTCTTGATGGCTAAGGGCTTAGTAAAAATTTATAAGGTAGCAAGCAATTTGATGTGTCTCGGAGAGCTTTCACGTATAAAAAAAGATACAAGTTTAAAATATCTGAGATTTTACGATTGTCCGGCAAAATTAAATCAATTTTCATAAAATAAAAGCCTTGTAACCCAAGAATTACACGAGCATTTTTGGCCTCCTCACTCATACCTGGTTAAGTAGGCAACAGGTTATAAAGTGTGTTTTTCGTTAAAAGCGTTAGAACGTTAAGTGAGAGCTCATTCGATATTTAATGTAAAGTGTAATATATTGTAAAAGTGCCTTATTTGGGGCAGAATAACATTTTTTAAATGCAATACGTCAAATTGCTTGACCATATGAATTTCAACTGTTGTATAAGAAAAGGTTAAAATTTGGTTGTTAGCTAGCCCTAATTTATGCCCCTTTACAGTAATTGACCATAATTATACATAACATAGTTTTTTTAGATGTTTAATGTTATTGGACGCTGAACTCCCTAGATCTTAAAAACCTCGTTCTTATAAATAGCGCCTATAAGCACCGAAAAGGTCTTGAAATAACCATATAAATGGATATATTTCGAATTGAAATTACATTTTTCCAAATAGCATGCGGTCGTAATTAAGTAATATTAAGAAACATATTAATCCTCAAGTGGTTTAGGGGGCAGTAAAGCCAAAAAACCTTCATTTATCTCTGCACAAAAAGTGTAAGCAAGGTAGGTCCGTTCGAAAAATGAGGGGTGCGCCATTTCAGCATTGCTATTGCCTTTACAGATTAGATCGACCCTAGGCAGTTATACACCATTGTATTACTACAAAAAAATATGTGAGTTAATCGCTCAAATCTACTGGTTTCATACTCATTTTTGTGAAATAAAGATTTATTTTTGTTTTATGTACCAGAGTATTTTAGACCCAATCTTTTTGAATAAGGTCCACTCCCAGACATTGTGGTGATACCGCTATTAATTAAAGCTGTTTACTTATATCTAAATTAAAACCAGCCTTATGCCTAAAAAATGATGATCATTCAATCGTTATAAGAATTTTACCGAAATTTGCTGACTGCATTCCGCCCCACCCGCTTCTTTTAAAGACTAAAAAATATTATCAACAGGATATACCTATCTATTAAACTTCGTTTCAATCTTTTTAACATATTTTCGAAACTTCAGTTAAATGTTTAATTCACCACAGTAATGTTTTTGGGGCTACAAATCTTCAAACCGGCCTTCAAGCAGGGGAAACCTTTTAATTTGCTTGTTGGAATTTTTTTTAATCCTTTTATAAAGCCTCTAATCTATTCTCAAACGCTTCTTTAGGAATTACAAATACTTAATCCAAAATTATACCCGTTAATGGTAATAACCATAGGAATAAGATTATTAAGCTAAGAATTTGATCTGAACCCAATTTCATATACATTTTTTTTTCTTCAAAAAATTAATTAATTGTTGGGTAAATAATTTTTATTCCTATCCAGGTGATTCAATATTTACTATTTTAAAAACACGAGTAAGGTACCAAAGTGATTAATTTATAAAGTGGCCTTGAAAACACGGCAAAAAAAACTTGATGGGCCAAAAATCTAAAAAACTTTATAGAGTAAATCAAATTTTTTTTCTGATATATGGTCATGTTATCGAATTACACTTTAACCTGATTTTAAACTTTTTAAAGTTGTGTTTTATTAGAAATCCTATTTCAAGACTGTGTCAAGGTGTAAATCAAAAGAAAACTTAATCTAGAAACAAATTTAGGGGTTAATAGATGAGTATTAGTTTTACAAGTCGTATGTAACACAGGTCAAAAATTTATAAAATCAAAGCATAGACCCCCATGATGGCCTTATCTCATATGTATTTTCCGTTCGTAGTTTACGTCTTCGACTCCTTATATCCGTCCATATCAAAAAAATGGTCTTGTTTGGCCCAAATGGCAAATTTTGAGACCTCGAGAATACCCTAAAAAGTAATAATTTAAGAATTTTTTTTATATATAAAAATCCCTTGTAACTTATATTTATCATCTCAAATAATGAGAAATAAAATTTATTAGTATAATAAGCTCTTACATCAGCATTTAGATAATACAGAATATCGCGTCCAAACTTAAATACGACACGATATATTATCGACCTTTAATAAAAATATTTAAAGTTTTAATTTAATAGTTTATGCAAAAAAAAATTTCAATTTGTTTTTGACTCTGTTTTTTTGTGTTTTTTTAAATAAATTTTCACTGTTTATAGCTGACTTACTAGGTTTGGGTTTGATCTCTGTAGTTAGCTCATAACGCTCAAAAATTTGTTGACTGTGTGATAAAAGGCAAACCTGCCTCGTTCGGGCCAGAAATAATGTTTTTATTAAATTTTTTTATGGCAATTACAATATTAAATTTTTATGAAGTATACCCCGTACCCTTAAAAAAATTTTTTGACATAGTAATTTAAAAAATACATACTTTGTTTCGGGATTACTATCAAGACCGGCTCATCAAATTGGCTTCCCATATAAATTAAAAATAATCAACTCTTAAAAAATATTAATTAATTAAAAAACGAAAATCCGATCAGTCAGGAGTTTTTTTTTTCCAAAATATAATTCATTTTGTTTTTTTTTTAATCTAAATTAAACATAAATTTAATAAATTTATAATCCATTACTTTATTATAAAATTAAAGCCTGGTGGACTTAGCTGACAACTGTAAATCAGCTGATATATCGGGAAGGGTTTAAATCTATATAATTAGCTGAGGAGTTGTGAAGTATTTTATTATGGATCGGGTGAACTTTATATTTCACGTAATGACTAGTTTATTAATCGACCGGTATATTTACGAATGTTTTTTGGAATCATTACCTTAAAAAGAGGTCAAATTTCTTCTCGACGACAAAAATGTTATTTCGTTAGGCCACTAATCTTACGTTTTAATTTTTATTTTCTTAGTTAAAATAGGTTACCATATTACGCTATAGCCATATTTGAGTTATAAAATCATGAGAATTCCACACCCTTCAACCTCGAAATCACCTTAGTTTCGTTCTTTTTTTGAAACTTGAAGTAAAAAAATTGAATTTTTTTAGATATTGATTTGCCTCCTGTGAAATTGAAATCACGAAACAGATTGATGAAAAGAAACCTTTTAGATTTGTTAACTGATGCGTCAGATTATGGATGACTCCTTATTTTAGTTCGAGTAAAACAATTGTTCTTTTGTCGGCCCTATTTATTAGGTTTCCACAACATTCGTAATGTTAACAGGTACGGGAAAAAATTATATAAACCTAATGCAGAAGGTAGAAGAAAACCAATGTAAAGTCTTTAAATTTTACATGGCAATTTAACCCTTAATATGCAAAAAAAAATATTAACGCTTCAATCTCAATATAAATTGGTGTTTCATTAGCCAAAGGTGGCAAATATTGGATGGTGAATGAATAATTCGGTGTAATATGTCCAAAACAAACAAAAATTGAATGAATTGAACAATTTATTTAAATTTGTACGTTTAACGAAATAAGCCTGCCTAGTCCACGAGGAAATTAAACCTTTAAAAGACAAAGTTGCATAATGCTGTCCTCTTTCCAAGAGGCACAAAGTGTTTTTTATATAACTTTTTTTTTGAAGAAACTAAACTCGGATTTGTCCTTTAAGTTACATGAGCCCAAATATAATTACTTAAATTTTTATGCCTCTTTATTAGCAATTCACTTTTCAAAACCTTTTCACCAATGAATGTAGTCATAGTTGTGCCCGTTTTGTTTTTAAGAATTTAAAAATGGTCAAATAAGTCCATATTTTCTTATTATTCGATTTTATTTATAGATAATAAAGATAGTTAAATAATAAGTTTGGCTTTTTCGGGCGTGTTACCAGTTTGGCAAAAAGGTTGTGATATGTAAGGACAAAATACTTTTGGAATTTTTTATTTTAACCCTATTAATCAAAATTTTTATTATGTTAATTAGTATAACTTTCAAAATTAGTTTAAGGTTTCGGTTTCCCTGGTAAAGTTTATAGGAATTTATTATATTTAATATGTTTTTAATAAAGAATTGGCTGTTTTATTGTAACATAAATCAAAATTTATTAAGCTAGATCAAATTTTTTTCCCCGTTTTATGTATTTAATTTTGTCGATAGAAAGATATTCAATATAGGAATTTACTGATTCTCCATTTTACTAAATTGTTATGTAAAATATTCCCTTTTACGTCGGCAGGTGGTGTAAAATGATTTTGTGTAAAACACGGGTTCATACACCGAATAGACTTTTACACGAGCTCATTTTACACCGAATAGTAAAAATTCTTTGCAACATATTTATTGTATTTAAATAATGGTTTTCTCATGTAAGATTTTATGAGTCCAAATATGTTATTCAATTTTGTCTAACTCTTTTAGTTTTTAAATAAATGTGATTTCAAAATTTTAATAATTATATAAATAAGCATAGGGGAGACCGGGGCGAAATGAACATATTTTTGCAAAATCGTTGCTGCAGACACATTTTTAATCCAAAAGAAAAAATTAATGGCTCATTTTATAGATAATTCATTATATTTTATAAAATAATTTGTTTAACCAAAAAAATATAATTCTGTAAAAAGATATTGAACAATGTATAAACCTAGTATTAACCATTTCGCCCGGGGTAAAATGAAACACCCATTGGGCAAAATGAAAGTGTGTAAAATTTATTAAATTTACAGCTTTAATTTCAAATAAACCTTATATATTGAAAAATAAATATAGATTCAGATCATTTTATTAATAGTTATATCATAATCAATTACCAGTGACCCAAAAATTCAACATCAAGGGGTTGAAGTCTATGTCAACAATGAGGTGGTAGTGTGACCACTTTAATCCCATTATCTTTAAAAAAGTTCACTGCTATTATGGATATATGAGATACATGGTTATCCATAATTATAAGTGCCTTTATTTAAAATATAATTAATCAATTTACTGGCTCAGTTGAGCATTTAACATATTTTACAAAATGTTTTAAATACCCTACAAACTCTTCTCCTTCATCCATCCTGATGAATTGCCACAACCATCAATCCCATTAGGACCATTAGTTAAAAATTCCACCTTAAACCTTTTTCTAAGAAAAATGAAAAAGGTGGAATTAATTTCCCAACTGGATTTATGGCAATATACATGCTAACAAGGCTGCCTATTTCAGCAGGAACAATTGTTCCTACCTAGTAATTAATTAATATAATGTATAATAAACTTGCTTAACACCCTTCTGTGCAACCACTTTAGATGGTGAAGAAACTGTTATTAAACCAGTTTCATCTAAATTGAATATCATGTGAGGTTCAAAATAATATTTTTTTAGATCTATTATATTCTGGTAAAAACCATTGGCTGCTTCTTTATTGAAACCAGATATCCTGGCTAGACTAGTACATTCATTCTTATAGAAATGATAGGGTTTCTTTTTATAAAATTGCTGAACCAATCAGGTCCAGCTAATTTTTGTTCAATCCAACTGGTAGGGGTTCTTTTGTTAAGTATGACAGCATATTCATATGCTAGTTTTCTAATCTAATTATGGATTTAAATTGTTTTTTTGAGGTTATAAGGGCTTTTTTGAGAATGTCTTTATCTGTCTTCATACTTTTTTTTTATAATTATGCATAAATGGTTGGGGCCGCATTAAGTAGTGTTTGCAAAATCAATAATGTTCAAATAATATTAAGTTTTAAGTTAAAAATGTATTATATTCTTACAACGAAGTGTTTTTTAAATCTTTTAATTATTATAATATTTTTGAGGTAACATATTATTAAAAATAAAGCAAAATTATTGTTGCTTAAATCATAAATTTGAAATAGCATTTTTTCTTTATTGAGATTTTCTAAATTTTTTCAAATAGATGTATATGTAAAAAATATAATGAATCGATAGCTTGTTTAAAGATCTACAACATATATAAAATTTATATATATCGAATAATTTTTGGCAGAGATATATCCATTAATCTTTTCACCCCACCAACCATTTCGCCCCGGTCTCCCCTATATGAATTCTTACAAATTTATTAATTATAATCGACCAATCTAACATACGAATCTAATTATCCCTTTCGCGAAATTACATTCTCTATTCTGTTAAAATATAGATAAATAAAGCCCAAATGTTAGTTCGTAATTTTTTTATAGATAGATGAATTGTGAGTTTTTAATTAAAAACTCTAGCCGAGTGGCTAGAGTTCGTCTGTCCAGTCAATCCGTGCCCTCTATTCCCTGGGGATACACTTTTTTAAATATTTTTTTAATATACCCAAGTGTTGCCTGACATAGTTTAAATACTAGCAGTTCCTAAAATGTTATTTTGAACATTTAAATGTTGTTATATTTTATCCATAGAGCTGCGTGCACTTTTAATTTATTATATGACCCATAAACTTTACTTCAGCTGCTTTCTGCCGTTTGAGCCATTCCCTTTTTCCCCTTTTGTCGCTTCCTGCTTTTAGAAACTTCGGTTGTTCTCAAATGACTAATGCAATTGTATTTTTAAATTTTTTAGAAAATAACATAAGGAGCGCATAAATCTACCAGTGAACATATTTTTAAAGTTTCCTAGAAAAGGTATCTTTATAAATAAAAAGTTATTGACAAAAAAATAAGATTAAAAAAAATTATAAAATATCATCTTTATTACATAAAATAACATAAAAACACCCTAGGAAGTACTAAAATATTTTTAACCTAAGTCAGGCAACACTCGGGTATATTAAAAAAATATTTAAAAAAGTGTATCCTCAGGGAATAGAACCGGAGCACGGATGAGCTGGAGAGACGAACCCACTCGGCAACACGAGTTATAAATTAAAGACTCACAATTCATCTATTTATAATTAAATTCCGAACTAACATTTGGGCTTTATTTATCTATATTTAACAGAAATTATAAGATAGAGAACGTAATTTCGCAAATGAGATAATTAGATTCAATGATTTTAGATTGGTCGATTATATAATTATTAAATTTGTAAGAATTCATATATGCTAATTTATATAATTATTAAAATTTTGAAATCGCATTTATTTAAGAACTAAAAGAGTAAAATTGAATAACATATTTGGAATCCTCATAAAATTTTACATAAGAAAACCATCATTTAAATATAATACATATATTGCAAAGCGTTTTTACTATACGGTGTAAAATGAAGTGTAAAAGTCGATTCGGTGTAAAATGAACTAGTGTAAAAGGTCATTTTACACCGAATAGACCTGTCCCTTTTAACTTAATCAAGCTCGCAAATAGTAACTCTTGTAGATAAATTAATTGTTATAAAAACTTAAGATATGTTTCAACCTAAATATATGAAATAATAAGATTTAAATATTTACTTTTGAACTTGACCCGATACATTTATTTTATAAAACTAATATCAAAAATTTAAATTAATTGGAAAAGTTAAATTTATTATATTTAAAAAAATTATTTAAAATAGAATTTGGATAATATATTATTATTAAATAACCAAAGTAATTAACCGTTTTACAGAATTAAAAATTTGTTCGCTAAATCATGCTATTTTCGGCGAAATATAGACTTTGGACTCTGAGGTCAAGTCCAAACAACGATTCGCCTGTGAGAAAATGCGTTTTGGACTGTTGCTATATGCCAAATAACTTGCACCGGCGGATTATTGGCTTTTGACGTTAAGATCAAATCTAAACAATATTCCGCCGGATTAACAAACGACGACATTTGTTAGGCAAAAATCGACACATAAAATATATGGAGTAAATAATTGCTGAAGGATTTGTTGATTTTCAGTTATCTAACAAACTGTTTTGGTCTATAATAATTTTGAAGGAAGCACATGTAACACTACTCGGATTAGGAGCTTGCGCTATTTAGAAGTGATGCCTTTTTACCGCAAATAATTATTACCTAAACGGCTGTACTTTATTAGGATGGATCCCTTGGCGTAAGCGCTTTTGATATAATTAAATTTAGTACGTAAAATAGTGTTCTTAAATTTGATTATTTTTAGCTTTCTTGTTGATCTAATAAAATTTTGTTGAAAGTTTAACTGGTCTAAATATTAGTAAAGAAAATAGTTTAATCCCTAATTAATTTGAGCTATAAACAAGTTTTTAATAAATTTATAGTCAACTCTGCCCTATACCTATAATTTTTTAATAAACACACATCCGAAGCGTTTAAAAAAATTGCGTCAATAGATAATAACTGAATTGTAAAATCATAAAATGCAGGCAGAGGCTCTCCCTCTTTCGATCTGATTGATTTTCACTTTCTATAATGTAGTTTTTTGTAAATAGCTGACCGATGTGGCATGGCATATGGAAGCAAAATGAATTTTAGAGGACATCGAGCACAAATAAAAATCGAACCACAAAAAAAAATGATAGTGTTTTTTGATGTTCAGAAATAATTCTTGCGCGAATTTTTTTTTATAACTTTATCATAAATTAGATATTCTTCGTTTATATAGTCAGCCATTTTGTTTTAAACTTAAGACTTATCCAGTCAAAATCATTCATATCTCTCTATTTCGGTACTTAAACGACACACCATGAACCTCGTTTCCTACGTTAAATCCTATTTTGTTGTAAGTCCATCATTATTGACACTTAGTTGACCATAGTATTAGGAATGACGCTCAAGATGATAAAATCTGAAATTACAGATTTATAGGGAAATAACATGTATAAAGGTTTTAAATAAAGGGCAGAATATTCACGATGCTAAACGTTGTTATTTTTTTGTCTCACATTTAAATTTTGACGAATTTAGAATATGCACATTCGGGGCCAGGACCGTTAATGTATCGGCGTCCCTATATAAACTATTGAAAAGCGCCTAAAACAAAATCTTTTTTAAATTAAAGTTATAAAACCTATTTATCATTTAGCAAAAATTGCCTGATGTCCCTAAGTACTTAAAATGCTCTTGAGCCCTAGATTATGCAATATCTCAATAGCAAAACTGACTTTTTTGTGGCCAAAACAGGCACGATTCTAGACCCCTTTTTGGGGCAAAAAGATTCAAATGGTGTACATCCATGTATATTTTTTGCCTGACCGAAGGTGTGCCGCAGAAGGTGGCAAAAAAAAATTTTCTGCCCCCCCCCCCCCCCACGAGTTTTTTGCCCCCCTAAATTGAAAAAGCTAGAATCGGTCGTGGGCCAAAATTGTAGTTAAATATTAACGTTTTTCCAAACCATTTCCATCAATGAGTGTAAAGTTGGGACCCAAAAACCCAACCCGCTCGTAAAATGAGTCGGGCGCCTGGCTAATAAAAAATTCGGGCCTGAATTAGAAAAAATAAATTCGAGCAGGGCAGATTTTTTTTGATTAGCCAAATAGAAACAAGTTTATTATGACATATAAATGTCATAGTTTCTATACATACTGTATTTAATTGATAAAAAAAGGTTTATAGCTTGCAAAATTTAATTTTCGGGCCGTATTTTTATTTTCGGGCCAGGCCAATATTATTAGCCCAGTTCAAAATGTGCCGGGCGCGGCGGGCCGGATTCCCGCGGCGCGATTTAAACTCTGTTCCCTGTCATAAACGGCAAGCTATTCAAGAGTTGGCTTTGATAAATTACGTAAATTTGGCCTAGAGTTATAGAGTTAAAGGATAACCACTGTCAACTTATACCTTTAGGGCTCTAAATACCGACGAGTTTTTTTATTTTTGGTATTTCCTGGCGGTCATTCATCCGAGAACTAACCAGGTTTAGCGCTGCTCTACATTTGTGTAGCAAACTTAGCACGCGCCCTACCGTTTCCCGCGGGTTTCATTTTTACTGGCTATTTTTACTAAAAAGGCTTTGACCCCCCCCCCCCCCCTTCTCTCCCCTTTTCTTAAGGCAACGAGGCTATTTGCAAGGTTAGCCTGCCTGCTTTAAAACTGGTCTGGCCGATTTATAAAGTACGAATTTCTTAAAACATAACCCATTCCTAATTTCATACTCACTAAACAAGCTTCTCTTTAGTTAGTGGAAAAACAACAAATTTAGAATATTTACGCCTACCAAATATGTTTACTTCTTTATAAGATAAATTTATTTTGGGCCAATAAATATGTCCCCTATTATAAAAACGCAATGGCCAAGGTGGTCGAAAATAGGTTATAGTGTAATTTTATTTTGGCTATTGTACATATAATATTAAATGTCTAAGTTTGATTAAATATATAATTTGGTAGATGGCGTAGTATTTTTTAAAAATTGTATTTTATGATTGTCTTAAGTTTTTGATCTATAGTATTTATTACAAATTAATTACCATCACTGGCTTGGTTATTATTTGTTTTATTTTCTATTATATAGTTAATTAGCAATCGGATTTATTTTGCTGTATGCAGTCAGCTGACTGATTTTATTACACTTTTCTAAAGGCTAACTCTAATGCAGCTATTAGCCTGCAATACCCATACTTTCAATGATGTCTTTTTATATACCCAAGACATTATGGACTTGTTGAAGCGTCAAAAGATACCGAAAAATTATATGCCGAGGCATAGATATTAAAATAATTTAAAATAAATTTGACTTACTAAATTAGCAGGCTTTGTATTAGAAAATTCTGGAAATGATCAGAATTATGATTAATGATTAATAAAGCATTTCAAATTTTCTTATAGTTACAATTTTGAAACATGGTCTCTTTTTTTTAAAGATATTTTTAATAATAAATAACTCTAGCTCATGCATCTTGTTTAGGTTTTTTTTATTGACTATTGTAAATTAAATAAATAATCTTCTTCGAGGCAACAAAAAATAGTAATTACCTTTATTCGTAAAAATCTACCAGGCACGATTCTAGACCCCTTTTGGGAGCCTCCCCCCCCCCCCAAAAAGTTTTTGATTGCCTCCCCCTAAAAAAACAAATTTGCCCCCCCCCCAAAAAAAATACATAAAATTTTATTTTTGATCCCCCCCCCCCCCCCCAAAAAATTAAATTGGTCCCCCAAAAATACATACAAATTTAATTATGCCCTTCCACCCCCATAAACTTAAATTTGCTTCCCCAAAAATATCTAAAAACTATTATTTTAAAAATATTTACTTTTTTTAAAAAGTTTTTTCATTCATATCAACACTTCTCATCCGCTAAAGAGATCTATGTAACACAGAAATTATTTCTGTTGTTATTAGATATATAGAAAAATATGATGTTACAGAAAGCTGTATGTGAAAGCAATTCATAAATCTGATGCCAAAGAAATTTCCTCACTTGTCAACAATCTTTTGTTAGAATATAATCTAGAACCATAAAACCTGATCGCACAAAATACGATGGGGCGACCGTAATGTCCGAGTAAAAAGGTGTTGTTCAAGTATTTTTAAGCAAAATGGCTGTACACCATGTCACGTATATTCACTGCTTTAACCACCGATTGCATCTTTGTAAAAGATTGTCTTGCAATTTAAAGTGAAGGGAAAGATTTTATTAATATTTTTCCTTCCAATTCAACATGATGCAATCAAGGATAAGTGATGCGGGACCATGCCCCGGCTGTTGCCCCTTCGTTGGTGTGGTCATTGTTTTTTTAAATAAAAATTACATAAAAATATTAAATACCCTTTTAAAAATCAAAAAAATAAAAGTTTTTACATTATCAGGTCACAGGGCCGAAGCGTCGCGGTTTGACCATATTTATAATCATTAATTTTTTTTTATTTGTCATTTGAAAAATTATTTTATTTATTAAAAATAATTAATGATCAATTTCAATGCTAAACAATATATGTTTCTAAAACTTTTGATTTAATACACCATTGTTTGTTAGAAATTAAACAATTAATACATTTGCAGATTTATTTAAAAACTGTTTTTATATATAAAATACTTTTTTAAATGACAATAATTTATTTATTGATAAAAGAAAAACTAAACCTAAAGATTTTTCTGATTTTAATTTATTTTCTACTCATAAGTTTGAGAATAATATAAATATTAATGATAAATTAAAAAGTATTTATTTTAATATTAATGATTTATTTATTGATTATTTTAATAATAGATTTTTTACCGATAATATTTATTTAGAATCTTTAAAAATCCTTTATAAATTTAATTATCCTTTTTTTTAGATATAAATAAATTAGAGCCTCTTTTAAAAATAATTAATATTTATAAAAATCCATTCTAAAGAAATTGACGTAGCAAAAATTTTTTTAATAAAAACACTTAATAATTACAAAAAATGGGTTACTAATAAATTTTTATATGATTACAAAAATGCGTTTCCTGATTTATTTAACATTTTTTTATAAGTTTGTTATTGGGCTTTTAACGTCGAGTAGTGAGGCCACATTTTTAAATAGAAAAAAGTTTGAACATGGTTTCAATTGGTGTACATGTATATTTTTTGCCAAAAAATTTTTTTCTGCCCCCCCCAACGAGTTTTTTCTACCCCTCCCCCAAATTGGAAAAGATAGAATCGGGCCTGAAATCTACATGAATATAAACTTTAATGGAAACAGAACGAATTTAAGCACAATTTCCGCTAATTACCTAAACTAAAGGTTATAAGGGTTACCTGCTTTCAAAATTAAGCCATTTTTTTACGTCTTAGGGTTTTCTAATAAGCTCTTATGGAATTTCTAAATAATAACGGCAACCTATCGCCTCCCTGACCAGCAGTGAATAAAAAGGCTAAGAAAATAAGAGTTTTGGCTCTAAAGCTGTCATTTTATGTAAATATAAACTTACCCCTTGTCGTTAAATTTTTAATTATGAAACAAAGGGTTTGGTCTAACTGTAATGCCCAATTGTGCGACCCCACAAATATTATTTGGTTTCCTAACAACTTTTGACTGTTGCTGCCAAAAACGGACGTTTCCTTACATGTTTCCGACATTTTTAACATCAAGATGCCATAAACTTTATGGATACAATTAGTTACCGATTCCATAGATCACTATCGATATTAATATCTAAAGGGCAGGTCTAAGGGACCCGATGTAAAACACTATTTATATTTCCACCAAAAACAAATGTAAGCGACCCTTCTGAAGGACCAGCTATAAGAGCTATGTTCAATGAACTTGTACTTCAAGCACAGTATTGGTCTTTATGAGGCAGCATTGCATTCGCTTGGTGTCAAACATTCATTTTAAGCGTGCGTAGGCGATTCATCACTTGCTTGCCCTTTTTCACAGCTTTTAAGAGTTTTTAGGAGCATACAAAACTTTTCAATTTCACTTTCTAAAAATCTTTTTGATTAAACATTATTTTTAGATTAATAGTTGACTTCGGTTCATGGGTTCTGTAGGAATGGGTTTGTACTTATCTTTATATAACGTTAAAAACAAACAGCATATGGTAAACTAAGGTTAGTTCACATTTTAGGCGGAGGGTTTATCTAACAGTATTCTGAAAAAAAAATTTCTTCCTCACGGCCTCAAACCATATAATTTGTTTTATTTTTTCATTTTCAAAAAATTTTGAAATTTCGAATAAATATTTAAAAAAACATAATTTGCTAAAAAAAATCTGAATTTTTGAATAAATGTTTTGCTATATGTTTTAAAGATTAATTCAACCTTAACTGCTACTGAGTACTGATATATTTAATCCCTTTCTTTCTACGTTCCCTAAAATTTAATAACATTATTCCCGGTTAATTTTTTTCGAAAATAATATTATTATAATTTAGCACAAAAAATTCACTTTTTTTCAGTATAAACAAATTAATAATAAATTGAAGCTCAATTTATCACCATTAAAAATTATAAGCTCGTGTATACCGCAAATCCGCTAATCGGACGGAGGCCAGTTCCCTGTGCCAAATTGTCACCATTGAACACATTAACAATATTTTTTCGCCTGTCGCTTCACATCCCACTTCGAAATCAATCAACTCAAAGTCGGTTCGACAATTTGGCAATTTTTCGGGCTCCCAAATTTAATTAAATCAATTAGGTTTTTCTTTTTAAATCTAAATCTCATAGATTCTTAGGCCAATAAAGTAGTTAAAATCTACCATTAGCTAAACATACATTTAATTATTAAATCTAGCACAAAAAAAAATCGAGAATATATGAATATTTTAACATTTTTTTTTTGGTAGAGAGAAGAAATATTGTAAATTTGCGAAGAGTAAAAATTAAAATAAAATATTTTATTTGATAATTCCCCCCTCCACCGTTTTCCAACAACCGATAAATTTTCCACTCAATCGATATCGATAATAATTTTTTTTTCTTACTCGATTGTAAAAAACGTTTAGCGGGTCATACGGAAAAATTCGTTAAAGAGCACTTATTCTAAAATAATAGTAAAACCGTTGGCCTGACTGAGAGCCTCCACAAACTCTTATTCAAATACTATTTTAGACCCAAAAATGGTAAAAATTGATTAAATTTGATTATTTCTAATCTCATTTTGTTTATATATCATTAATTTTCTTTCTCGTTGAAATTTAATGATTCCAAATCTAAATGTATGTATATCTAACTTATCTAGAATACTGTTTTTTTATAAACAAGGTTCAGCAAAGTGACAGAGTTCAAAGTTACCTAAGTTGGGGGCTACATCCTAATTATATCAATAGATTTTTAAATTTTTAAACGAATATTTTTGCTTTGCCTTCATTTTGTTGACGTCTTTAACCGATTTTTACCTTGAGAATATTTAGAAAAAAATTGCAGGTAACCTACAGCCTTTGTCTTACCTTTGTATTTGGCTCACCTGTAGCCGTGATTGTATGCCATAAGTTTGATTTAAACCATTAACACCGATATTAACATTGTCGTTGTTTCAAGCTAGCATAACGGCGACGTTCTATTTTCCTCGTCAAATTTTTAATGTCGACCTAAATTTTTTGAAACCTTTTATAACATGCATATTTTAACATATTTTTTTTCCTTACAACAAAAAAAAAATTTAAACTTTGACACATTTGAGGAATTAATGAGCGCGTATGTCATTTAACTTATAACACTCTATCTTCACGTCTTTTTTCTTTTTATGCGGCGTTTTCACATTAATATCAAAGTCGCGAACCGATGGGCCGCCTGGCCCTAGCCCACTCGAAGAGCCGGGACTGAACCGAAACTTAGGCCGGGTGGGTTAGGCTTAAAAATTGGGCGGGTTGATTATATCTCTTGATTGCCTTATTATTTTTATTAGCCATTTTCAGGAAAGACCAAAATATATGCATTTACAAAATATAAAGTCGACCCAATGTATTTGATAGCCAAAAAAGTTATGGTTAGCAATTTCCTGGTCGTATTTGCAATTTCAGATGTCTAGGTCAAAAATTAACAAAGTTTTGAATAGTTAAAAAAATATATCGGGTGGAGACCGAATTATCACTGCCCAGTTCGAAGCCTAATATATAGGCAGACATCTGCCGACCCTTTTTTCTGCCAAAAATTGCATGGCGTTATTGAGCATTCCTGCTCTTACAGACGCTAAATTATATGTTGCAATATTAGACCAAACGTTCATCCTTTTCTGTTTTCATAATATTCGTAATTATCACATCAAGCTTGACCGAAAATTGGATTGCCTTAACTCCTCTTTAAAATATAATGCAAACACATCCTTGTATTAACATTAAATTTTTCCTTTATAACTAAATTACTGATATCTTTTAACCGTTTTTAAAGGCTTGCACTTTTTAAAATTGGCCCGTCAGATAATTTTGAATTTTTATTTTAGCTCGGTATGATTTTTTAATTAATATTTTGAGTATTAATGTGTTCGAATTCTCAAAACCTTGGGGCACGTGCAAAGTGAGTTTTTATTTTCGTAAAATTCTAAAAATTTTAAAAATTTTACTTTTTTTTTAATTTTTTTAAAAAATTTTATTTAGGGCGCGTTCAAACTCAATTAATTTTTTTAATAAATTTTAAAATTTTTAAAAATTTTTAAATTTTTACCTTTTGACATTAAACGCTTTTTTTTACAAAAAGAAATATTTGTGCAAAAAATAAATTTGGCAACTTTTTACAAATTTGCGTTTTATTACAAAATAAAATTATTTAAATTTTTGAAAATATTACGAAAATAAAAACTCACTTTGCACGTCCCTTTAGAAAAAGAGGCTTAAATATGAGGTGTTTTTGCCTAAATATAAAATTTATTATTACAGGGCGCGTTCAGAGTTCATTCATTTTTCGAGTTTTATAAATTTTTATTTTTTATAAATTAAAAAAACTTTCATTTCATAAAAAGTCATTTTAATGCTAGATTTGCGACTTTTTGTAAAAATGTGTATGTCGATAGAAACTTTAAATTTTATTTTGAAATGAATTAACTTGAACGCATTCACAAGAATAAAAATAATTTTGCCCTACCCTACCCGGTACCCAATTTTTCTTTTCAAAATTTTTAGCCTAGGGGCCCATTTTGTTTTTGGGGCCGGCGTACCGAAAGGGAACAAGACCACATTATTTATACTTGTTTAAAAAAATTAGGAGACATAAGCCTAGGATATACACTATGTAATTTTAGTTGTAACAGTATGGTCTAAAGTTCTTTGAAATATATTGTACGTAAACTTCATATATTCAAAAAAATTTTACGAAAATTGTATAGCTATCAAAAACTTTTTTTTCGGTCCATGTTGTTCTTGGATCTAGGCCGACGGGGGCAGCTGATATCAAAACATCAATTTTTTTAAATATGAATAACAAACCCTACCGTAAAAAACGGAGAGAGGAATCAAACGGATATTGCTCTACTTCTTAATTCATAGCCTAAATTCATCTCAGTTCAACTTTGGATTGCGTTTGGAAATTTTTTATACAGCTTTTTATTGGATCCTAGTCAATCTGTAGCTAAATAATTTTTCCCAATACCTAATTTTAAGTTATAATAATAAATTTATGGCCTATATTTTTTTTGCATTATTGAACATATTAAGTAAGGAAGCATTCCCAATATTCTTTTTTTTAATATTTTACAAAAAGAGTTCAGCTGTAATTTTTGAATCCATAAAGATTCAAAAAATAATAGATATATTTTTCCAATATTTTTAACAATTAATTTGATATCTCTTATAAGGGATCCTAATCGAATTATTATTAAACGTTTTTTGGGATAATTTTTTAATCAAAACAAAAAAAAACAGTGCTGATGAGAGTTCAAGGTAAAATGGTTCAACTCTTGGGAAATTAATTTTAATTTTTTATATCACTGTTTTTTTTTTAAATATTTATTATCCTTTTTATAATTGAGTTAAGCCGCTATCCTTCATACACCTTTCTGTACATCATGCATCTTTTGGTTCCAATTATAATGTTTTTAGCGCACCCAAAAGTCAATAAATTTTCTATAATATCTATTTTTTAAAGCTATGGCGCTAAACTTTATTTCAATTACAAAAAAATTGTCCACAAAATTATTTAATGATCAAAATTAAATTTTTTTTTTCATCTATGCATGCAAAGGCATCCAGTTTAATCATCATATAGGTGTATTTTGCTTCGTTGACTATTTACACTTCGAGAAAAAAAAACCCCGAATGGGTCGGTCTTATTGATGTGCCCTTTAAGGTGGTTGATCATAAATAGTTTCTTATATTTTAGTTACGCTATAGTGAAATTGTGACAACCAAAGATGTAATAACTTACTACATGCATTTCAAGCAAAATTTTTTATTATCTAATTACATATTCAATTTTAAAACTTTTCTTAAACTTGTTTTGAAATACTCTCACGCCCTTAGAGAACATCCCATATTTGTTAATTTTGCGATGTCATTAAATTTAAATTTAATTTTAATATTATTGTTATCGTGGACATAGTTGCATTCATAAAGGAGCTAGGCAAAAATTAATAAAAGATACGTTTATACCTTGATGAATGAATACAATTAATAAAAGTTACTAGTCGATCATAGAATTTTCAAAGGTAACTACGTGAATTTTATCCATCTACACCACGTTATTGGTCATCTTTGTGAAGCTAGGAGCTTGAATTTTAGGGCAAAACAAAGGTTAGCTATACACTGGGGGCTTTATTCTATCTTTTCCAAAAAAAATTTTGACAGATATAAATTATACGAATATTAAAAAGAGGTTCTTTTAACTAGTTGTGAGTCACACAACTACGTTGGAAATAAAGAGTTGATTGTTTAGGATTATCTTTGACTATAAAAGTACAAAAACTGAACAAATTAAATTTTTAAAATTAATAAAACCAATATTTACCCTTTTATAAAATTATTTTTTTTAGTATTTCAGAAATATTTTTATGGTCAATAATTTTTACTTAAAATCTTGGGGAAAGCTAACAATGCCGGTGCAATTATATGAGCAATTCAAGTGATAATTGCCCTAGGCTGTTTCACACTTAAAGTGTCCGGCTAGGCAAAAAATGTGTTAAGGGCGCCTTTAATGGTTTTTCTCCTTTTCAGAATTATAAACTAGTCAGCCAAAAGCACATTTGATAATACATCCAAAGCTGAAAAATTATGGGCCAAAGGGCTGGCCAAAAAAGGGGGGAAAAGCTTATAGTAATATTAAATTTTAACACAAAAGCCCCGAAAAAAATGGGGAAAAGGCCCTTTTAAAAGCCCTTTAAGTTTTTTCTTTTTTTCTGAAGTTGGAATGGGATTCTATATTATTATTTAAAATCCCAAAAAGCCTTTTAGATAAAAAGCTTCTTATTACTTAGAAATAAAGCTTCATGAAAGGCCCTTTTTAACGAGCTTTTGCCCCTAAGAAATCCCCTTTAAAGGCTGGCTCTTTTTTATATCCCAGGCCTGATTACGTCTATAGATCTAAGCAACTTTTTTATCTAAAATACATTTCATACCCCTTAGTTTATATTGTCAAAATGATAAAGCGACTTGGTACAATTTTAGCATAAATTTATTTTAAATGTGCCGTAAAATGTGCCTGAAAATGGTTTTTCTTGTGGGTGGCGCTACATGCGTCGGAACTGACAGCTTAATAATAAATTTCAATATTTTAGCCAAACTGCACGTTGTGCCACAAGGAAATTAGCAATAGCGACGTAGTTAACAAAGAAGGCAAGACCTACTGTCACGAATGTGCTAATAAATCGGTTTGCGAAGAAGGCGGTCAATGCGTCAAATGCCATCAACCCTTTAAAGCTGGTCATATTATTTTCTTTATTCTATGTCAGTTTAAGGGTTGTCTTATTTAATATTTTTCAGCTTTTTTAAATCGAGTTTTCATATTGCGGCATCCTGACTTGGATTTGAATTGCTCCACTAAAAACCTGCATCACTGATGGAAAATTAATAACCTACATATTTTAAGTGTAATGTTAGGCTAAATTAGGTATTTAAGCCTAGTGGTTAGGTAGGTAAAGACAGGATTTAGTTAGGGTTAGGTTAAGGTTAGGCTATGGTGAGGTTAACCTTGTGTTGGAGCGAATTTCAAACTTTATTTCACCTCCAACACAGGATATAAAAATTTAATTTTTCACAATTATTACTTATTTAACCTAAATTATAATTTTTATTATAAAAAATAAAATAATATACAGGTCAGCGTAAGGTCGATATTCAAGGTAAAGATTACCATGATGATTGCTTCAAATGTGCCAAGTGCGGGTCAAAAATAGGTCAAGGTAAATGCTTCATCTATAACGGGGATTACGTTTGCACCAATTGCTACGAAAACAAAATTGCTCAGAAATGCGCTATATGCCATCAGGTTTTCCCCATATATATTATACAAATTAATCCTGCCAGGTCATTTCATTTTAAATTTTAAAATTTGCTTTTTAATTTGATACTAATTGATGAACTAGTATACAAATTTTATACAAAATTGCAATAAAATTATAAATTTTAAAAATGTAGGCTTAAGTAGCAACTATTAGTTTTATTCACTGCTAGGTTAAATTTATGCTTTAAAATATATTTAATCAAGTTTCTAGCTTAGAGATTTTAAAAATTGATGCATACCCTAAATATAAAATCTTTACATCATCTTAGTATCACAGGTCAACAAACAATGTCAGGAACGTGAATTTTATGAAATAAGAATGAATCCTTATGATAGCCTAATCTCATATATATTTTTTGTTTTTCTTAGTTTCTTCCGTCTTTGGCTCCTTAGATCCGTCTACAACGGAAAATGGCCTTTTTTGACCGAATTGACAGATCTAAATATACCCTAAGAAGAAAAAATTAAAAAATCTTTTTTGCCTATAAAAATCCCTTGTAGCTTATATTTTTAATCACAAATAATGAAAAATAAATTTTATTAATATATCAAGCTCTTACATCGGCATTTAGATAATACAAAATATTTCGCGTCCAAACTTAAATACAACACGTTATATTATAGATTTTTAATGAAAATATTATTTGAAGTTTAAATTTAACAGTTTAAATATTGTGAATATGCAAAAATAAAATTTTAATTTATTTTTGTTTTTAATCTTTTTTGGTTTTTTGACCTTTTTTTCTTGTATTTTAAATGTTTATAACTGACTAACTAAGTTTGATTAGGAAAAACGTTAAAAGGATTCGATATTCCTAAAGATGGCAGGTTTGATCTCTGTAATTAACTCATAACTCTCAAAAAATTGTTGACCTGTGGTATATATTTTTTCTATCTCTATGTAATCGCTTATATTGCTTGAACTAAATTAAATAACTATTTAATTTTTTCCACAAAATCTAATCTTGTAAATTTTTTTTGTAATTTAACTTACGAAATAACTTGCCATTTCAAAATTCATATCTGAACGTGTCGTTACACATAAATTTTATAGAGTATCACAGGCCCTATGCTAAAGGGGAAGGACGAATTCTACCACAAGGATTGCATCGTATGTAACTCGTGCAAGCAATCGCTGGGCGGAAAGACTATAGTTAACTACGAGGACAAGAAATACTGCTTGGAATGCTTCGACAAAAACTTCGCCAAAAAATGCAAAAAATGTGGAAAGCCCATATCGGGTCAACCCATTTATTCCATTTTAATTTATTTTTACGTTTATTCTATTTTATAATAGTTGTTAGCCTTTTTTTGAACTGAATCCCAGTCCATTAACTCAGAGTTTGTTAAAAATATCAAAAACATTAACTAAACACAAAATAAAAGGCACTACCTACGTAAATTGAATGGTAAATTAAAATAGTGTTTGATTTATTAGAATATATGCTAAAGAAATTATTTTAATAAATATAATACTAAAACAAGCTTAAAAATGATATTCCTTTGTTGGAACAATTTTAACTTTTGCTTTGGTAATGATTTATATAGTAAAACGAAATTTTGCACCCTTTTTTTATATCTGTTTACTATTGCTCGCGTCTTTTATCTAGAAAGCGTTATTTAAAATTAGCTATAATTGTTACATCGTGTAAAAAATTTTTTTAATTATCTTTTATCTTCATTTAGTGGTTGTTTTATGTTGAAATAATAGTTGATCAGACTTATTTATGACAATTAATAATTTTTGGCAATTTTTTTGAAAAATTTTAAGCAAAACTCATTAAGTAAAATTTAAACCGCTTTTCAACGAAATGTTCTTTTGGTTAACAAAAAATACCATATTTACTATTCAACTTTGACCAAAGTGATGACGGCGGCGGAGTGATTAAAAAGTGGTAAACGGAATTGAAAATTATAGTCAGTTTTAATAATTTTTTTATGTTTGTAGTGTTTGATTTATAAAAATAAAAATGTTTTGTTTTACTGAAACATATGGTATTAAATATAATGTTAGTATTTTTGTCAATATTGACGGATTTAGCAGGCACCCAATACGTAACGTACGAAGATGACAATTGGCATAGCGATTGCTTCAAATGCACCAAATGCGGGGACCCCTTGAAAGATCAGGCTTTTACTCTCCGTGACAATCAAGTCTATTGTCAAAAGTGCTGATTTCCTCGTCTTTTTTTATTTAAATAATTGTGGTGTCAAGCCCCACAATATGTTTTTTGCAAAATAATTATAGAAAAAACAAAATGTTAACCAACAAAATTAACTAATTACATTATCTTCAATTTATTAGCTGTGTTATACTTTTTTCTATTTTTTATAAAATAATTAAAAGTTATAAACAGAAATAAACAACGACTCCTAAATAATAATATGAAAATGCTATATTTTAATTTTTTAATTTAATAATACATTTTCAAGGTGCTATGCGATTTAAATTGGGTTATAACAACCCCTTGTTTAATATGCAACAAAAATCTTATTAAGTTTAAATTTTTGTTTTAAATCAATTTGTATATATTGGTTTGAGCTGTGAATATATAACGAGCCGTCTTTAATTATATTGTTTTATTTAAGCTAAACTACAATCTAATCATTTATGATATCCACTTTAAGTTAAGTAAAATATAAAATAGTTTTTTTAAATAAAACAACAAAAGTGTTTTTTAATCATTGATTTATCAGTGCAATAGCTAAATTATTATGAATTATAATTTCTGAATTTGTTATATTGCTTTTAAATATTGTAATAAAATAAACATCTTGATTTATTTAACATTTAATAATTTTATTTACTCTTTGCCTCTAATCAATATCAATTCTTTAAAAATCCGGCCATCACTTACATATCTATTCAAAAATTTCTTTATATTTAAAACAAATTTGCAACAATCTTCAAAACATATTTGTTAAAACTGATTTTTATGCATTATATCTTGTTGTATTTTGAAAATAAAAACTTATAATACACACAATTTTCGGGGCATATAAGCTTATTTATGAGACCAAACCTCAGCTAAAAATGTTAAAAAAAATTAGATTTAAACAAAAAAAATATTGAAATAAAAAATATTTATTAAAATAGCTAAACTTATCAAAATAAGAATAATATTTTTATTTTAAACAATGTCCTTTATAGGTTGGGGTACAAAATATTCCATATAATTTAAATATGGATGTTTGAGCTTGATATACTTAAAAATTATATATCTGATTATTTCAAATCAGGGCTGGGAAAAAACATTTTTTGTATTATTGGAAAAAAGCCCATGGGTATGTGGGTATATTAAATTAACTCATTTTCTCTATTTAGAGAAAAGGGACAGAATCAAAAAAGCCGTTTTTTTAAGAAAAACACTTTTAGCAAAATTTTAAAAATTAGCTTATTAAGGATTTTTATTAGTAAATCTAGAATTGCGCGAGTACATGTTATCAATTTGTTGAATGATTTCAGCATAATTATTTACTGTCGGTCAACCAATTTTAAGATTATTTCGTCCACCAAGTGAGCTTTCTTGTATCAAAAAATTATTTTGGTCCTACAGTGAGTTCAAAGTTGGAAACCTAAACCCGTTCCTCAAACTAATATAAATAACAATCAAGTAGGAGCATTAATTTTTTTTAATCAAACTATTACCAAACTTAAGTTTATGGCCTTAGCCGATAAAATGCCAAAAGTAACTTTTACAATTAGGGCTAATTGCTTAACATACTTTCTTTAAAAGGGCTTACTTATAAAACCTAAACAAAATATTAGTTGATATATAAAAATATGCTAAAAATCATCCAACACATTTAAATTTTAAAATGATTAGGTGGGAGTTTGGGGGAAAGTTTTTGGTTGCCCCAAAAATAATTGTGCCCCAAAAATAATAGTAATTTTATGTTTGCCCCCAAAAATAATTGAATTTGCCCCCCAAAAATACATAGTAATTTTTGTTTGCCCCCAAAAAAATTGAATTTGCCCCCCAAAAATACATAGTAATTTTATTTCTTCACATAATATAATTAAATTTGTCCGTCAAAAATATTTAAAAAATATTATCCAAAAATATTTACTTTTTTTAAAAGTGTTTTTATTCATTAATACTTCTTATCCGAAGAGAGATCAAACTAACAGAAATATATAGAAAAATTTGATTTACAGAAAGCTTTATATTTGTGAAACCAATTCAAAATCATGCTAAGAAATTTTCTCAGTTAACAATAATCTTTTGTTAGAATATATAGAAAAAGAACCTGATCGCAGCTACAATGGGGGAACGTGGGGAAAAAATGGTGTCAAGTATTTCTAAGCAAAATAGTGGACACATGTCCCGATATTACTGAACAGATTGGTCTTGTTGTAAAAGATTGTCTTATTTTAAGTGAAGGGAAAGATTTTTTTGATAATTTTCTTCCCTTCATAATTTTCAACATGATGAATCAAGGTATTTAGTAATGGGGAATATCGGGTGTTGCCCCATTGGTGGTCTGGATACCTGCCCATTGTTTTTTTAAATTACAGAAATATTTAATATCTTTTAAAATTAAAAATAAAAAAATTTATATCTTCAGGTACAGGGGAATCGGGGTTTTTGACATATTTATAATCATCTATTTTTTTTGTATTTAATTGAAAAATTATTTTATTTATTAAAAATAATTATAGATCAATTTTAATGCAAACAATTTTTAAAACTTCTGATTTAATAACATTGTTTGTTAGAAATTAAACAATTAAGAAATAAAAATACATTTGAAGATTTATTCAAAAATTGTTTGATATTAATACTTTTTTAAATGAAATAATTTATCTATGGATATGAGAAAAACTAAATAAAGATTTTCTGATTTTTATTTATTTTCTTCTCATAAGTTTGAAAATATTTTAAATATAAATGATGAAGTAAAAAGTATTTATTTTAATATTATTGATTATTTATATTTTGATAATAGATTTTTACCGATAATTTTAAAATCTTTAAATTCCCTTTATAAATTTGATTAACCTTTATTTTAAATATAAATAAATTAAAACCTCTTTAAAAATAAGTAATATTGATAAAAATTCATTATCTAAAGAATTTGAGTAAAATTTTAATAAGAAACTAATAATTACATAGAATGTGTTACTAATGATTTTGTTAAATTTTATATGATTACAAAGATGTTTTCTAATCTATTTAACATTTTTCCTATAAGTTTGTTAATTGTCTCAACGTCGAGTTGTGAGGACATTTCTTCTTTAGAAGGATAATAACGTGAAAGTAGTGCTTGTTAAAGGTGATATGGTCTTATAGAACAGAAAAATATCTAGGGGGTTGAATTTGATGAATATTGTAATTTAATTAAAATCCTTAAGATAAAATAGTTGTCAATAAATCTTATAATTAGTAATCATTGTTATATTTTAACATGGTTGAAATTTTTTTGCGATTTAACGTTTATGTTCATGTTTTATTTAATTATTTCCTAATATTAATAACTATAAATATAAAGTGTTTTCATATATTCCTCCAAATTAGCATTTACATTGTTTTATGATAATCAATCTTGTTTCACTTATTTCTAAAATAAAGTTTTATAATTTTTATCATTATATATATCAAATTTTAATTTTCTTGGAATGATAAAATGATAAAATTGTAATAATTCAAATCTCATATCTTTTAAGAAATTTTAGTGAAAAAATTAATTTTATCCATATTCAATTTATAAATAATTTTTTTAATTTAAGAATAATAAGTATATTAATTTGTAAAAATTTTGAAATGGATCTATGTGAATGTATATTGGGAGAGGAATTTGGGGGATTTTGACGAGTTGGGGAGGAGGTGGGATATATATAAGATTACGTTATAACCCTTAAACTTCCATATTGGTATTAGATACAAGGATACTTTTAACACAATAATCGATGTTAGAAAAAACTAAGGTTATGAAAACATAAAAGCATACATATCTATGATGGCCTTAACTATTACATATTTTCCGTTTTTCGTAGTTTCTTCCCCCTTCGGCTTATTGGATCCGTCCATATAGAAATAATGGCCTTTTTGACCAAATTGACAGATTTTGCGACAGAAAACCCTAAAAAGAAAAAATTCAAGAACCTTTTTATCATATATCCCTTTTAACTTATATTTATCATCTCAAATAATGAGAAATAAATTTTTTTAGTATATCAAGCTCTTACATCCACATTTTTAATACAGAATACTCATCCAAACTTAAATACGACTTAATAAATTATCGGTTTTTAATAAAATATTATTTGAAGTTTGAATTAACAGTTTGGCTGTTGTGAATATGCAAAAAAAATTTAATCTATTTTTGTTCTCGAATATTTTTTGTTTAACTGACATTTTCTACAATTTTTAATGTTTATAGCTGACTTAAAGTTTAATTAAAAAAACGGTATTTGAAAATCCCTAAGATGGCAGGTTTGATCTCTATTATCTCATAACTCTCAAAAATTTGTTGACCTGTGATATCACAAGAAGGCTTTTTAACATAACAAAAAGGGTTGACATGTAATTTGTGCAGCCAATAAAATGATTATTTGCGTAATTATATGTAAGTTGAATTTTAAAATTTTTTGGCAACCCGAAAAAATTAATTTCAAGGGCACATTATTAATGACACTGGCCAAATAAGGTCGAGCTTCGCCATTTGACCCTGTCTGGCCAGATGTGTCAGCTGAGATACAGACCGACCCAATTTAAGCCCCCCCCCCCTTTTTTCAAGAAAACTTATGAAAGAAAATGAAGCTGATAAATTATTTTCCCATATTTAAATGAGTACCAAGTTTAATGTTATGAATTTAATACATCCTTCATTGGGTTCAGGTTGTAATTTTTCATTAAGTATCAAAATTATAATTTAATTTTTTTTGGATTACATAAAAATGAAATGAGCTTTTCAGGGCGTTTATTTAGTGAGAGCTTTTCAAATTTATATTTTAACCCTATATTAAGGGCTCTCTTTCAGAAAATGGGCCAAAATCCCAATTATGTTTCAGATAAAAAATTAAAAAGTTGATTTCGATTAAATATCAAAAATGGAACCCAAAAACCCAGTGTCAGCCCGCCAGAAAAAGGGGCCATGGCGGACCTGAATTAAATGAATTTCGGGCTGAGCCGACTTTAACTTAATTTGTCTTATTTTTTTTTAATTATAATAACAAGAGCTTGTAGTCACACGATGAAGAGTATTACTTTTACACTCTGTTTTTATTAAATTTTATAGCAAATATAGATTGTAATATAAATAAGCCGTATTTGTGAATTCAGGCCGGGGTCAGGGCTAATATTAAAAACAAAATTACGGCTAAGCTGGGCCGAACCTAAATAACATGGCTCGGTTTAATATTTAATTTCGATATAGAAAAATAAAAGCTAGTTATAAGAACGGTCAATTGTGTCAAATTTGATATTTTTTTAATGGTCCTGATGAGAGGCTTCTTCCCATTTATGTAAAACGGAAAAAAAGATAGGTATTATCTAAATATTACACAGGCCAACAAATTTCAATGGCACAACCGTAAATTTTATGAAAACATAAGAGGAAATAGCCTTATCTCATATATATATTTCATTTTTCTTAGTTTCTTCCGGCCTTGGCTCCTTACATCCGTCCATATCGAAATAATGGCCTTTTTTGATCAAATTGACAGATCGAGAATACCTTAAAAAGAAAAAACTTAAGAATCTTTTATTTATATTAAAATCCCTTGCAACTTTTATTTATCATATCAAATAATAAGAAATAAATTTTTTTATTTAAAAAAAAGAAAAAGGGCCGTTTTGGGTTGCACCAAAGGGGGGCGAGGGAGGAAGCAGGGCGAGAGGGGGGATCATAATCAAAAAAGTAGAAAGAAAAGAAGGAAAGAAAGAGAATTTCTCTTGCCCTCTTTTTTCGGGGCGTTGGAAGATTTCGCCCTACTTATGAATGGGTTGTGGGAAAGGGGTGTTCTTTTTTTATGGCAGGTCTGCTCTTGTTTGCTGCTGTGCCTGGGCTTGCTTCGGCCTGAAAATTTCTGATGTCTTATGCTCTGCAAAGGATTGGGCTTGTGAAACTGATTATTTTGGGGGATAGCGAGGAGGTTTTCTTTTTATCATATGAAATGGTTTCGTGGAAAGTGGGCAGGAAAATTAGAAAATCTGGAGTTATCGGTGGGTCTTTTTTTTTTTATCGTTTGTTGTTTGTTCTGAAGGGGAGAGGGGGGGAGGGGTTTCCATTTGATCTTTCTTTTTGGATAAGACGAAGCTTTTGGCGTTTTTTGGGGAATTCATATTGTAAAATATAAATTGAGTTTATAGTTGTGAATATATTGCAAAGATTATTTGATGAATTTTATTTAAGTTGGAACGGTGAATATTTTGTTTGTTGAGGTTTGGGGTTGAGTTTAGGGTGGTGGGTTGTGTGTGGGTGTTTTTTATTTTATAAAATAAAATAAAAAGGAAATAAAATATATAAGTATGTATTTAAGTTGTATAAAAATTATATAGTGTTGTAGTTATTGGATTTTTATTTGAATTAAAGTTTGATTCTATTTAAATTAGTTAGTTAAATGTTTAAAATATGGGTATTGTGGTAATGTTATTTTATTATTATGTTTGGAAGTATATATAAATGAATTAAGAGGTATAGTTTATATAGAATGTTTTAGGGGTATTTTAATAATGAGAATATAATTGGAAAATATATATCAAGCTCATCAGCATTTAGATAATACATAATATTTCGGGTCCAAACTTCGACACGATACATTATCGGTTTTTAATAAAAGTTTTAATTGAAGTTTGAATTTAGCAATTTAGCTGTTGTATAATAGCAAAAAAAATCAATTTATTTTTTGTTTTTAAATCTTTTTTGTTTATGGCAATTTTTTTTAAATTTTTAATGTTTCTAGCTAACTAACTAATTTTGATTAAAAAAACGGTAAACAGATTAAAAAATCCATAAGATGGCAGGTTTGATCTCCGTAGTTAGCTCATAATTCTCAAAAATTTGTTGACTTGTGTAATATATCACAAAATAATGTAAAGAGGCTAGTAGTTAAGTAATTAATATAATTAAAATTTTATATAACAAAGTTTATTGCATCTAAATAACAATAACATTATTCTAAAACTTAATAACAATAATTATTATAGAGCATTATGTATTTAATTAATACAGAAGTAATTATCCACTGTTAATATAATTAAAATTTAATTAAAATGAAAAATGATTGTTGAAAAAAATAATTAATCATTAGCCACATTTTTCCAAAAATTTGGGTTAAGTCTAATTTTGTTCATAAAATTTTTGAACCATTGTTCCAATACTGTTGTGGGAATGTAAGTTGTCTTGGGATCTTTGCTAATGTTGGAATTAATTTCGCCATTTGCCAAACATACATTATTATAAGCTGACATGGGAGCAATTGCATTATGTATATTTTCACCTGTTAAATAGAATAAAAAATTGATAAAATTAAGTGTAAACTAAGGCATTATAATCATTGACAATGTAGGTATAAAAATATTTTTAACAATAGTCACATAAAATTAAAATAAAAATCTTAACACATTTATAGTGCAAGGTGCCTTTAAACACAATCAATCTAATTCATATGTCAAACTTATAAATGTTCTGCTAACTAACCAAATGAATAAAGTTTACCAGTTTGAGAAAATGAAGTAGCATAGTTGTAAAAATTTTGAAGCATTTTAGTACAGAACTCAATTTTCTCATCTACTTGCATTGTTGTAGTATTTGCTTGATTCAGTGGCACTATCAAATTAGAAGAATTGTTAAGCAAGGATTGTGAGCTTGTATGGTGCATTTGATCCAATGCAGCAATGTTACTAAGACTCTCAATAGAAATGCCAATCTGAGCAATTTTGTGGTGGTCATTTGTGTTATTACCTTGATGGTTAAAAACTGCACTGTTTTTGGCTAAAAAATTAAAATAACAATTTAATTGGGTCTTATAATTAAAAAATAATAGTCAAAAAACCAAACCTTTTATCTCTGATATTTTAAAAATGGCACTTGCTTTGACATTTGACAGGTAACCCATATATTTCCACTCAACTGCTTTTTCACTTGAATGAGGCATGTGAAAGTACACTTATTTGTTATGAAAACAATAAATAAGGGGGTTCAATTTTATAATGTAAAAATATATGGTATAAAAGAACATTCAATTAACAAATTAAAATTTAATATAATTATTAATAGACTTTTTTTACTTTAAAAAAATTTAAACATAGGTAATCTAATTTAAAAAAAATATATTAATAGAATGCATTATGATTTTAGATATATGTAATTAAAGGCACCTTTAGGTAACTTAATTAACCAATAGACAAGTATAAAGGTGTTAATACAATTAGTTTAAACATAAATTTTATAAAATTTGGGTTAAAAAAATGCTAAAATTATAGTCAGCAATTTCAGGTTTAGATATTTGATCCTTTAAAAACTATTTTACTTTAAAAATAAGCTAAATCCAAATCCCCACTTAATATAAAGGGAAAAAATTGATCAATGGAAATAAGTCTTATAACCAATAATTTAAATAGTCCCACTAATTAAAATACCTGATGCACCCATATTCTCAGGAAAAGGAGTAGAACCAGTCATAAAGACAACCACATGATTTATGGTATCAGCCTCCAAAATATTAAAAACTATTTGGGTATCAGAAACTTTTTTAAAATCAGTTTGAGCCTAAAAATTAGAATTAGAGTTTTTAACTAATCTTCCAGAAACTATAATTGCGAACATGAGTTTGCTTTTCAGTCATGCATAAATTGAACGTGCTTTCCATGTCAAATTTCAAGCAATAGAATTTCCTTATCAACCCGCTTTTAACGCAATTTTTACTGGTGCTAAGCCAATAATATATAATGCCTATTTATGAGGTATATTTAATTTTCAAAAGAATATAGACATAGCCTTAACCCGCGATTAGCACTGTTGGGTCCAGACAAACCCCAGCACTTTTTTTTATTTAAATATCTTCAAAAATATTTTAAATTATTGGCCATAACTTTTTAAATTTTTTTAATATATAATAAACAAAATTAGTATTTAAATTTGATCCAAGTATATAACAAAATTTGTTTAGAATTTAAAAATTAAAGGGGTCCATATAGACCCCACCCTCTCAATTTCAACGTTGAAACCCATTTTATTGCCTCTATTAAAATTTAAACTTAAATAATTGCAACCTTATATTCTAGTTATTTTTTTAAATATTTTTAATTATTAAGTATACAAAATGTTTGAATTGTATAATAATGATAGGAATTATTTTTTTTACCTTTTAAAATATCTAGTTATTATGGGATATAATAGTCTAAAATAATTTTTTATATCAAAACATTTTTTTCGTAAAATTTTCTATATATGTTTTAATAGACGTAAAAACACGATTTGATTAATAATATTGATACATTTAATCTATTGACATGATTTATTTAATGTAATATGGAAAAATCAAAAATTTTAATTTATTTAGATTTTTTTCTACTTTGTGTCAAATAAAATTTGCAATATTCATTAATAATAAGTTATATTAGTCCATAATTAAAAACGTATTTTTCTTCGTAATAAAATAAGAATTATAGCTTTGAAATCTTGAAGTTATAGAGGTTTAAAATTCCGTATGAACCCCACCATAGCATTCGCGTTACAAATTTATCACCCTACCATTCACGGGTTAATAATATGTTAAAGCTTTTTAATTAATTTAAAATTCTATTTTTAAAATTTAATGATTATAAATAACCATGCATTACTTTTTTCGTAAATGTAAACAACAAATTTTTTATTTGTTGACGTGATCATAGATTATTCATATTTCAAAAAATGGCTCATGCACCGCAGGTTATTACGCCTGCGGGCATGCATTTAATCGCATGTGGGTCATACGACCAGTTTCCCCTGGTGTTATAAACATTGCCACGGATTTTGTTTCTTATAAAAAAACTATTATTAAGCTTAATTTATTTGATACAACAACTTACATCATAATTACATCATAATTAATTTATCTATAGTTATTTTAACATAACTAAATTATTACTGGCTTATTACGCGTCATTAATATGCCCAGGCCCTATTCTAGCTTTTCCAATGTGTGTGTGTGTGTGGGGGGGGGGGGGGGGGGGGGGGCAGAAAAAAAATTTTTGGTCACGGCAAAAAATATACATGTACACCATTTGAATCCATGTTTAAACTTTTTATTATTAAAAATGTGGCCTCACAACTCGACGTAGAAGAGGCAAATAAACTAAAAAAATAAATGTTAAATAAATTAAGAAACGCATCTTTAAAAAATATTTAAAAAAATTATTAGTAACATAATTTTGTAACTATTAAGTTTTTTTACTAAAATTTATTTGCTACGTTAATTTCTTTAGATAATGAATTTTTATTAATAATACTTATTATTAAAAGAGGCTCTATTTTTTTATATCTATAAATAAGAATAATCAAATTTATAAAAGGAATCTAAAGATTTTAAATAAATATTATCGGTAAAAAATCTATTATTAAAAGAATCAATAAATAAATCATTAATATTAAAATAAATACTTTTTAATTTATCATTAATTTTTAAACAAACTTATGAGTAAAAAATAAATAAAATCAGAAAAATCTTTAGGTTAAGTTTTTCTTTTATCTATAAATAAATCCTTGTCATTTATAAAAGTATTATATATATCAAAACAGTTTTTAAATAAATCTGTAAATGTATTTGTATTTCTTAATTGTTTAATTTCTAACAAACAATGGTGTTTTAAATTAAAAGGTTTAGAAATATAAATCGTTTTGCATTTAAATTGATCATTAGCTAATTTTAATAAACAAAATAGTTTTTCAAATGATAGATACAAAAAAATCAATTGATGATTTTAAATATGCAAAAAACCCCGACGCTTCGGCCTTGTGACCTGAATAAAAAAAAATTGCGTCGTAGTGACCACACCACCGATGGGGCAACAGCCGGGGTATGGTCCCGCATTCACTTACTTCCTTGATTGCATCATGTTGAAAGGATTTATGAAGGGAAGAGAAAATATCAAAAAAATCCTTCCCCTCACTTAAAATTTCAAAATCTTTTGCAACAAGATGCAATCGGTAGTTAAAGCAATGAATTACGAGATAAGGTGTCCAGCTATTTTGCTTTGAAATACTTGAACACCATCTTTTTCCCCGGACATCGCCTCATCGTAGCATTGTGCGATCAAGTTCTTTGGTTTTTGGATTATATTCTAACAAAATATTGTTGACAAGTAAATTTTTTTGGCATCAAATTTATGAATTGCTTTCACAAATATACAGCTTTCTGTAACATCATATTTTTCTATATATCTAAGAAACAACAGAAATAATTTCTGTTAGTTAGATCTATTTAGCGGATGAGAAGTGTTGATATGAATGAAAACACTATTTAATAAAAGTTAATATTTTTAAAAAAATAATTTTTAGATATTTTTAGGGGAATTTAATTTTATGGGGGTGGAAGGGCAAAAACATTTTAAATTAAAAGGTTTAGAAACATAAATCGTTTTGCATTTAAATTGATCATTAGCTAATTTTAATAAACAATATAGTTTTTCAAATGATAGATACAAAAAAATAAATTGATGATTTTAAATATGATCAAAAAACCCCGACGCTTCGGCCTTGTGACCTGAATAAAAAAAAATTGCGTCGTAGTGACCACACCACCGATGGGGCAACAGCCGGGGTATGGTCCCGCATTCACTTACTTCCTTGATTGCATCATGTTGAAAGGATTTATGAAGGGAAGAGAAAATATCAAAAAAATCCTTCCCCTCACTTAAAATTTCAAAATCTTTTGCAACAAGATGCAATCGGTAGTTAAAGCAATGAATTACGAGATAAGGTGTCCAGCTATTTTGCTTTGAAATACTTGAACACCATCTTTTTACCCGGACATCGCCTCATAGTAGCATTGTGCGATCAAGTTCTTTGGTTCTGGATTATATTCTAACAAAATATTGTTGACAAGTAAATTTTTTTGGCATCAGATTTATGAATTGCTTTCACAAATATACAGCTTTCTGTAACATCATATTTTTCTATATATCTAAGAAACAACAGAAATAATTTCTGTTAGTTAGATCTATTTAGCGGATGAGAAGTGTTGATATGAATGAAAACACTATTTAATAAAAGTTAATATTTTTAAAAAAATAATTTTTAGATATTTTTAGGGGAATTTAATTTTATGGGGGTGGAAGGGCAAAAACAAAATTTATACGTATTTTTGGGAGGCAAATTTAATTTGGGGGGGGGGGGGGCAAAAATAAAATTACTATGTATATGGGGGGGGGACAAATTTAATTGGGGGGGGGGGGGCAAACATAAAATTACTATGTATTTTTTTGGGGGGGGTGGGGGCAATCAAAAACTTTTGGGGGGCAAAGCCCCCCCTAGAATCGTGCCTGATTATGCCAAAGAAATTGTTTGAGATTTAATTTCTAACATTTTTCGACTTGCTGTATTTTATTAAAATTTGGATAAATTACTATAAAGTTTGAATTCTCAAATTATTAATATTAACAATGTCGGGCCTTTTTAAAATTGATAAAAAAAATTTGATAACGCATCTGGTATCTTTCTAAGATAAACTTACATTTCAATTATCTTCTTCCTAACAATTAAAGATAGTAATACATTTATTCAAAAAAACAACCAGAAGTGTAAATTTTGTTAGAATTAGAAAATTAAATGGAGCACAATTTTTAAAGAATATCTCATATACTTAAGCCATAGGCAAAATATTTATTGTTATGTCCCTCCGCCGCCCCCCCCCCAATTTAAAATTTTCGGGAAAATGGCAATAGCTACTGCTTGACCTGAATTCTCAATTAAAAAAGTTAGAAAAAAATTCAAATGTTTAATAAATTGCAACTGCAATTTTTAATCTTAAAGCTTTAACTTTTACATTATGGAAAATCTATTGTTTTCGAACTTTCAATGGGCACGAATTTTCAGCGAATTGAAAAAACAATGTTATTTTAAGTTTGTAATTGGCAGCTTAACTATTTATAGTTGTGAGCTAACTTTATAGACCACACCTGCCATCTTTTGGATTTTAAATGAAATCCATTTATATAAGATAATTTTTAAATATTTTTTAATTCTTAAATTTGTTTGTTTTTTATGTTTTTGTATAAATTTTAATTAGAAGGCTTACAACGTTTGACCCCCAAAAAACGGTCACGTTAATTAAATTCCAATTTATGCCTGTAAAACATGTCGAGATAATGTATTTTTCTCATATACTCTTGGTTATTTCTAATGTTAGTCAAAACTGTTTGTTGACTTCAATATAGAATGTTTTTTAAATGAGATTCAAAAAAGTTTCCTAAATTAAAAAAAAATAGTTATAAAAATATAAACTTGCTATAATTTGTTATTAGAGTCATGTCTGGCTGGTTGCACTGTACATTTTTTTATCAAAATCCTAAAAACAAATAAATGTGAAAGCATTTCAAATTATTATCATAAAGTCATTTTTAGGTATTGTTAGGATATTCTAAATAATTTGTTTTTTTTTGTCAAGACCTGGAAAGTTAACCTTAAACACCCGACCTACAAAATGTCATATTAAAATTCAAACGTCAAACGCATGCTTGATTGCGTTTTCGTTGTTACATTAAGTTTAATTTTGAATTAATGTTTTAGTGCAAAACTTTATGTTATTAATACCAACCCATAATAAATCTAACACCTAATCAATGTATCACCTGTTTGCGTGATAGTTGTATTCCAAACTTTCGATAATGCCAAGTGGATGGACGATATTTATAGCAAGCCCTGTGTACGAACCGGAGATTGCATTGGTCTAAATTACAGTTATTGTTCCTCACACGGGTATTGTGAATGCCTCGAAGGGTACTACGCGATAAAATTTAATTCAACCGAAGTTTGTGAAGGTTAGTTATAGCCGTAGAGATAATACGATAAAATTTAATACAGCCTTTGCTAATAAAAATCAATGTTTTAACGGGAGATTTTGAAGTTATAAAACTGTTTGCAATTCTCATCCACGTGATAGACTTTGTAGAAAAAAATTTTTTAATGGAAATATATTTTAGGCCGGATCAAAAGCAATAATTTTTCTTTTAAAATAGTCACTTTTTTCTTCAACAAGGCCAGGTGCAAAATAAGTATTTAATTTCGTAAAAATTTGAAAGTTCTGATTATGAAATTGTATTTATTTTTTTTTAAATTTTTTAGTTCAAAAAAAAAAGCATTTTATGTGCATAAATTAAATTTGGCAACTTTTTACGAATTTGCGTTTTTTTACAAAATTAAATTTTTTAAAATTTTGAAAATTTCACGAAAATATACACTCACTTTACACGTGCCCTAACCCTAAGTACCGTGTGTCTCGATCTATATAATAATATTTATTAGAAGAAGCTAAATTTTGTTATCATTTACTATTATCCAGACACAGATGAATGCAATAACCCACGTTCAAATGATTGCGACCGAAAGTCGGATTGTATAAACACTGTCGGGAGTTATAGGTGCCAATGTCACGATGGCTATTTCGGTCAAGGAACCAATTTTCAATGCTACAGTAACATTCATACATTTTTAATCAATACAATAATACACCTTGCTCCTAGGCTAAAAGAAAATTTTGCCGCCTAGAGCTATAAAATAATAAGGGTTGGGACCTATTTACAATAATAAAAAAAATGAATTGAAAATAGACTGAGTATAAATATATAAAATATTGAAATATAAACTTGCCAATTTTTTAATATTCCATATAAAAATTTATTTTGCATATATTTGGTAACAAATCCAGGCTATCGATATTCCAATTGATGGACTTTTTGTATTCACAATTTTTTAAATCCACCGCCAATTTGCACAATGTCAAAAGACTCGGCCATTTTTAGTTCTTTTAACGACAAAAGCCATACCACTTCTCATACGGTAGTTACACATATCCCGTTTTTTCGACAAAACTTGTATTTATTTAGTTTTTCCAAACTTTGTAGTTGACCCATTAACAAAATATTTAAAGGTTAAACTACGGCCTTTTATTATTGAATATATTTAAAAAAACAATCTACCAAATGGTTTATCGAAAGCATGGTTTATTTGTCCAATTTTAAATTTAAAATTAATCATATATTGCCATATTAAGAACGGCTGGTGAGTTTATTTTTATTTCTGCTAGTGTGTTTTTTTTTTTTCAAATAAATTTTTACATCATTTTTTTTAAATATTTTATATTAAAATCTTTATCTTTTTTATTTTTCTAAATAAAACAGGCCACAGCCTTAAAAGAAACTAAATAACACCAAATTTTAAGTACACTTGATAGATCTAAAATATTCCTGCATTGCATTCATAGGTATATTCGGAGTTGCATTTGGCGGATTTATTGTATTAATATGCGTAGTTTTCGTCACGCTATGCATGGCAATCTTTATCATTAAACGATATCAGACGGCCTTTGGGATTGGTAAGTAATCACTTACGTTTTTTTTATCTCAATCCATATTTTGGGGTAGGTCTATTCGGTGTAAAATGAACTCGTATGAACTCTGTAAAATACGAGTTCATTTTACACCGAAAAGACCTGCCGCATATTTTGGTATGAACGGGGGTGGAATGCTACAAAAGTTTACTAATCTAAATTTTTTTTATTAATATAGGGCACCTTTTTAAACTCACAAGACCATTTTTTGCCAGAAATAAAATATTTAGCGGTTTTGCATAATCAGTGTAAAAAAAAAGTCAAAGGAGTTAGTATTTTGTTCATTACTTTTAATTCAAGCAGCGCTGAGACTGACTACAACTTAGGTGACTGCCAAAAATATTAAATGCCGTGCTTGCCAAAGTAAGCCTGAAAACTTAGGATGCCGACCCGCCCTAAAATATTATTTAACTCTACACGGGACGGGATGATAAAATGTCCAGAGTTAAAAAAATGTTTAACCCTACGGTCAAGCTCCCCCTAAGCGGATAAAAATTTTGTTGGGAAGCTAATTGCTTTTATGTTAAAGTAAAATGCAATCCAACTACAAATAATCACCAAAAAACTGATTAATAATTTTTTATTTGTTTAAAGTTTAGGAAAGGTTTTTATTTTTTGCAATATTTATGTGTTCTCGTATTTTTTAAGGCCAGATCAAGAGGAAAGGAAAGCGAAATCAGTCAAAATATCAGGGCAGTTACACGACTGGTAAAGGAAGGTACGCTGAACTGATTGATTCACGGAAAAAGATGGCGGAAACGGAAAGGAATAAGCACCTGTGTTACAAGTAAATCAATGTTAATGCTAAAAAAGGATTAACCGGTCAGTTATTTATACCCTGAACATTCTAAAGAATTTTTGATCAAGTTGGGTGTAAACATTTCGCACGATCTTTTTCACCTGAAAGAATAACATCACTATATCGGAGTTATAACCGAATATTTGTAACAATCTTCTTTGGCACTGAAACTTCTAATGCATTTGTCGGGCTAACTTATATTTATAAAAATTGTCCTGGTGCCGCTTTTAAATACCACCAACCTTTTGCATGAAATACTGTGTTATGGCTTAGCTGACTATGCACTCTTGTGCTTAAGCGTTGACTAATCATTCGTTTATGACGAAGCCGTTAGCATACCAAAGCACTCAGATCCAACTCTACTCTCTTTAGGTCTAAACCCACGTTTCTTAATAATCCATCTAGGTTTTATTGTATTATTTCAGGCCTCACCCCCTTTTTGCTTCTAGTCCCGGCGAACTTTAAGAACATTTCCACCCCATTTTTAATATTAACAAAATACATACCATAAAAATGAGAGCCAAAAATGGTCATACAAAAAATTAACTGCCAATTATAATATTCCAAGCCCCTCGATATCTAAATAATTTAATAACCTTTAAACTTACATTAAAATTCCGTTCCGCTATGGATACAACTTTTCTAAAATATTAGCAAAATTTATTTGGTCCTTTTGGAATTGAAGGAAAGTTTCCCCGAATTATTCAAAAAAGTGTGGATTTGCATTGTTGGAGCAAATCTAATTGTTGCCTTTCATTGTAGTAACAAATGCTGTTCAATATAAATATTTTTAAGTCTTTCTCTTTCAATACTAACCCACATGGGTAAATAATTTAATGCAATAAAATAACCATGAGTAAGTGATACAACACGAAGGCGTAATAGATTACGGCCAATATTATGACTTAATTTTACATGAAAAATTTAGTTCAACTGCCTCATCCGCCGGTCTGACTTTTTACCACTTTGTTGGAAATGATTACTAGGGAATTGTCAAACTCCGTTCCACTTCTTTGTCTCTTCATTAGGTTGATATTTTTAGGATGGTATTTTTGGATATGTGAATTTGGTGCATCGATAAAAAAACAATGGGTTTGAGGTTTCCCCCATACCCACCATTTAGGGGCGCCATACCCGATTAGGGCTTTGACTCTTTTAACCCGAGTAAAGCAATTAATATTGCCAACGGGATAAATAGTAAGATTTGCTCGCACGCCGGCGACCTAGATTTAAAGCCTAAACTCACACTTTAGGCATATCGTTTGGGGCCTACTGCCAAAAGGCCACTCAGCAGCTTCAAAGTGGTTGCACGTGCAATACTATTTTTCCAAAGAAAAAATATTCCTGTGCACGGGTTCGAACTCGCAACCTCCTGCGTGTAAGACAGGGATGTTTGCCATTCGGCTATCTGATCCGGGTACATCAAACGAGGTATCTTGAAGGGAGGTTGCAGAACTTGGTTTGTCTCAGCTATTTTTAATTTCTAAAACAAGAACCTTTCAAAATTTTTTATCAAAAAATTCCCAGGCCTAAATTGAAAGCAATATAAATATGGTGCTATCTTGCCGCAATTAATTTAGTGTGGCATGTATATACGGAACTATTTTGCTAATAAATTTTTATATAATACTAATAGACCTCTCAGAGATTACGAATCTGAATATTTATCCTCGTTTTATTGGCGCGATTACGAAGCTTACGATGGTAATTCATATTAATATTTTAAAAATTTAAAAAAAAAGGTGAGTCTGAACGCACCCTTATAAATAGCGTTTGTGGGAAAATGGAAAGCTGCATCACATATGCTAATAATCTATTAAACGATGAATTAATTATGTTATTAATTTTTTTTGCCCTTTGAGTATTAGCTGTTATGTGGGGGATGGTGCTAAATAAATTTTTTACGGAATATTTCGCGAGTCATTAAACTTTAAATTTTTGTTGTAATAAATCGCATCATAACTTTAAACGTCTTTTATTTAAATTTAAATCTTTGCTGACACACAAAAAATAAAATTTGGAATGTCGAAAATGATCTTATTGAGACTTACATCAATCTTTACTTAAAGTCAGGCTCACGGATTGATTTGTAAACAAACATAGGATTTGATCGGATACAAAGATAATATTGTTGCAAATCTATTACTATCCGAATGTTTACCTGTAGATTAAAGATATAGAGAAATATTTAGTTTTGAAAGCTCAACCTCAGTATTTAAAATAGAAAAAATGTTTAGTGTCTAGTCTAGTGCGAAACTTGGTTAAAAGGTTGAAAATTATTAAACAATAGTACAGGTTTTAAGGCTAATTTTCCAAACATCTTGGACAACTCCAATATTAAATATCTGAATGAGTGGAATATTTGTGATCCGCCATTTCTTGTAATCATGGCAAGAAATAATTTAATTTATACATAACAACTATTTTTATATTTTCCTCATCTTGTTTTGCCAAAAATTAGCAAAGAACTTATAAAATTCAAAAAACATGAAAACAAATCCTACGATAGGCACAATGGTAACTAAGTTTGGCCATGTATATAATTTACACAAAGTTAAGTTTGCTCATATTAATACAGAGCCATTTTTTGGCACATTCAGACACTTTATGATTAATTAACCATTAATTAGCCAAGAAAGAAGACTGAACAACACCAATAATAAATAAACAAGCACGGCCCAGCTGCCTATCGTAAATGAGACGTGCATTGAGGTGTGTTTGAGAAAACGTGCAAGATTTTAAGGGGTCCATACGGACCCCAGTATATCTTAAATTTAAAATTTAAAAGATATGCAATAAATATTTCAATTTTTGTGTTTTTTTTCTAATGTATGAAAAATACTAAAGAATTTATTTTGGTCTAATAACAAAATTATTTAGCTAGAAGTTCCGTTGGGGTTCGTTAGCCATGGTCGATCTCAATGTTGAGAATAAAAATTGGAAATATTAAAATCATATTTTTTTAGATGTTAAATAATGGTTTTAGGTTTATATTCTACATAAACGTTATGAATTTATTTTTTTCCCTTATAAAATATCTAATTTTTAATGTGATTAATAGAAAATAGTTCTATCATAAAAAAATGTACTACCCGCCCTAAAAACACAATCTTCAATAGTATGTATATTTAGTATATTAAATAATTTTATTTAATGTAATTTAGAGAAACAAAAAATTCCCATTTTTTTGGCATATTTTGTATTAAATATTATTTACAGTATTTATTAATGACAGTATTAATTGATATCTTACATTTATATTTAAGTGCACGTATTCTTTAAAATAAGAAAATACCAAATTCTTCATCTTTAAAATTCTTAAGGCAAAAGACGTTTATACTTGGGGTCCCCACGGTCCCCACTGTAGCATTTGTGTTGCAAATTTCTTCCCCTACCATTCGCGGGTTAGGTTGGGGTCTACTACATCAGCTGGTTTCGGTGTCGCGTGCGCTTTCATATAAAGTTTACTTAATTTTTTTTTTGAATGTCCGATATTATTAAATTTTCTTTTTCTTTATTGTTAGTTACATATTATTCGCCTTATGAGGAAAGTTATGGTGCGAGCGAATTTGCTGAATCACCTGAGCAGGAAGAGGTAGAATAATTTCTTTATGATGCGCAAGTTAAAATTATGCAAAATATTTATAAATAAAATTTGAGGAAAAAAAAATATTAGATAGTTGAATCCTAAAACTGAATTAAATGGTTACATTTTTTTACAACTATTATTACAGGACAGTACACCTTCGCCCATGCAAGAAGAACCAGAGGAAATCGAACCAGAAAAACTATTTTCAGAGGAACAGCCGCTTGGTATTTGCTTTAATAATTAAAATATACAATATTTTTATTTACATTTTTTAGAAATAGAGTTTCTATTAGTTTGCGAGCTATTTTAACTAAATTTTTGACAATTTCTAACTAAAAAAATATTGAAACCGACGGAAAACATTCTTTTTTTGTTTTGCACAAAGCCATCGTTTAACCACTTTTTATTCTTTTCCATCGAACTTGTGAATTTTTGGAAAAAAAATAATTGAAGCTCCTGATCTAGGTTGCTTTTGACATTTCAGACAAACAATTTTTTATGTTATCCTAAGGTAAAAGAAACAATTGAAAAAATCAAAGTAAGGACCCAGAAACCCGGTCCGGTGGCGACCCACCCAAAAAAACTGGCCGGGCTAGGCATTTTGCCTTTTTTAACTTTTGTACGAAAAAGAGTATTACATCTACATTCTGCATTTTATTGATTAAAGTATAAAAAAATTTTAGCTTGCGAATTACCCCGCATCGAATAAGATTTTAGCCGGGCTGGGCTTAAGTAGGGCAAGCTGAACCTAACGGCCCGGTTTGAGTAATTAAGATATACACAATTACCATTAAAGAAAAATTTTTTCCACAAAATTAATTAAGTCTAGATTTGTTTACTTCCACATATGAGAAACGGCAAACATTTAATTTTAATGGCAAAATAATATTGTTTTTTCCAACTTTATTACACAGGTCAACAAATTTTTTAGAGTTATGAGCTAACTACAGAGATCCAACCTGCCATTTTAGGGATTTTCAAATCCGTTTACCGTTTTTCCTAATCAAACTTAGTCAGCTCTAAACATTGTTTTAGAAAAAATGTCAAAAAAATAACAATAAAGTTTCAAAAACAAATTGAAATATTTTTTTGCATATTCACAACAGCTAAACTGTAAAATTCAAACTACAAATAATATTTTTATTAAAAACCGATAATATATCGTGTCGTATTTAATTTTGGACGCGAAATATTTTGTATTATCTTAAATTGCATCTTAGGATATTTTCGAGGTCACAAAATCATTTTGGTCAAAAAAGATGCCCAAAAATATTCTTGTAGTTATATGTAAGCATTTTATAAATAAATTTAAAATTGTTTTTATTTTTTAGATATATTTGAATCAAATCGTCTAGCTTTACCGAATGTCGAAGCAGATCTAGGGAGCTCATCTTTTGAGGAATCGACCGAAAATGAGACCGCGCTCATAGAGCCCGAGACAACTTTCATCAAGGTTTTTGTTTTCTCACTTAGTGCTACTCGCTAAGATGTTTTTGATAACTCTTATTTAAAAGCCATGGCAACTATGTATTTTAAAAATTCTTTTATAGTGTGTTTTAACCTTTGCCATCTTTATCATAAAAAGGGCTGGTCTTAGTCACTCCCATTGGATGACAGCATGGGCTGTTTAGGTTATATGTATTTTAGGGTTATAACCGACTAACCTAGACCCGGTCGAATAATTGACTAGTGATTATTCATTTAAAAAAAAATTAAGGGATGTTAGACTCGATGTTTAAGCCGCAATCTTATAAGGTAGAAACAATCCAATTTGTAATAACACCTTTATCTTGGTAATGTTAAATGCAAAGCCTAAATAGTTTGTTTGGGATCATTGTATATTTAGTGGTCATTTTGACAATTCGTAGTTTTTTGACTAAACGTGCTAAATTATATTGCTTTGGTTTAGGGTTGAGCTTTAAATATGCGTGATTAGATTTTTAGAATTTCCAATCATGCAATGTGAGTGAGTAACCCTTGCATCCGTGAAATTCTTTAACGTATTGGTTATACAGATATGTTTGATAAGCTAACTACAAATTAGATAGAAAACGCATGATATAGAATTTGCAAATATACCTAAGCATTGTATCCGCCAATATCATTTTCAAACCAAATTAACAGTTTTTTGCCTAGGTGTTTTTTATGAACCTTTTGACAAATTTGGTAGATAAGTTAATTTCTTCTGAAATTGATTGTGGGCATTAACCTTGACAAAATTGATTTCACTTTCTGGTATATATAACATTCTTTAGGTATCTTATCTAAAATTTTTGCAATTCTAAGCACACCATGCATTTATTGTAGCTTAATAACGGTCCTTTTCAACTGAGTCAAAACTTAGATTATGTTTCTCAATATCCTCGCCTATTTTTAAGATATTAATTAAATTGGTTTTTGTTACTGACCTTGTATCGAAAATATAATAAAAATTTTGTTGAGTTTAACACCGGTGACAATGATATATTATATTCAATTCATTAGGATAAATACGAATTTCCTAAAAAATACATAACGGACCACAAAGTTTGTGGGTGCATCAAACGCGAACTCAAAGACGTAGGCATTGGCGATTCGGAAAATAAAATGGAATTTACGAAATACAATATTAAATACTTGCCCTAAAATATTTATATTTGCCTTTTTATTACATTTTATATTATTTTTTTAAAGTGTCGAATAAAGATTTATATGCCTAAAATGCTTTAGGATGATACAGCTACTCATCGATTGTTTTTTTGATTGTATTTAAAAAAATGTAACAATTTGCATGTAAGGCTGCGGCAAGTGGAAAAAAAGTTTTGACAAAAAAAAAATCGCACGCTTTTGAATAACATTGATGCGGCTAATGTGAAAAAAAAATTAAAAATTTTTTGAAAAAAAATTTTTTTTTTAAATATTTTGTTAGGCATATCCTAAAACGACCAAAAAATTGTTGCGTAAATTTTTTCAAAAATTTTTTTTAATTTTGAAATATTAGTCGCGCTAACAATTGATTGAAATTTTTATTTAGGGCACGTGAAATGAGTTTTTTTTTCGTACAATTTTGAAAATTGAAAATTTGAAATATTAGTCGCAAGCCTAACAAAATTTGCGTTTCTGAATTTGAAATTTTTACTGCCCTTATAAAAAAGATATTCCGCTTTTAAAATATGATCTTACTTATATAATTTTATTATTGTTTAAATTTCATGTATGGAAGAATATGAAACTAACAAATAAGTCGTTGACAGCTAGAATATTGTGTTATGGCTAAAATATTATAACAGGCTATCAGAATTAAATATCTTTATAATTCGCCCTCTCAAAAAGACTCGCAAAAAAATATCTTATTTTTACAAAATTTAGCAAATTAACAGGTTTATCGATATTTTCAAAATTTTTTAATAATCGCAGCGGTGGGCAAACATGTTCACTAGAAAATATAACAAATATAAAAAAATTCCTCTGCTTTCATGTTATTATCAGATCAATTATGGTAATGAACGGGTTAATTTAAGTTTTATTTATGTTAATATATTTATACATTCAAAAATAGCATATATATTTTTGTTCATGTCAATTTTATTTTCATTTTTCTAAAAATTATGTACAAAATCACGTGAATTATGGTTTTACAAAGGCACTTTGTATATTGCCTTGGCGCCACTGAGAGAACGCCTTGCGTTTGATACCCAATATTACAAAAAACAAACCATTTATAACACACGCCTATTTACGTTTATTTAAGCATATAATTTACTTCGCTTAAAACTATGGATCTTAAATAGCGCTATATATATGCGTTTCCTAGCTGTTATGAATTGATGCTACGTTGTATATGAAAAAACACAAATGCTTAATGCCTTAGGGTAAGCTATTGCCCTGAATAGCTTGATGCCCTACAACATAAATATCGTTTTAATTATACTTTTTTTATATTTATTGCTTAGTGTTTTCACTATAACACATTTTTATTTTACTTTACTAAAATACAAGTCTAAACGAGTAATGATGAAAGGCATTATTATGGAATTGGTAATAATTAACAACAGTAATAATTACTACAAACAACGCATAGAGTTTTGATCATTTTCTTTTGTGATAAAAATTAATTAACGAAATTGTAATTTAAATTTTAGTTCTATCCGAAACGTCTTCCTTTAGAAGACTGTCGTCAAAAAATTTGGCTATAGTTTAAAATACTAAGACGAACGAGTGACAAATTATTAAAAATCCAAATTAAAAATAAATGGGCAAAAATAAATTCAAAAAACTCTGATATTCGCAGAAAAATGGGGAACAAATAAATACAAAACAGCACATAACCGGTTTTGGATTTTTTTTTATGTTAAAAATTTATTTGGGTCCCAAAGGTGTAATTTTTGTTTGTTATTTTATAAAAAAAAATAGAGGAAGGACATTTGACCAGTTTGACGTTAGTAAAAGCACAATTACATTTAAAGGCAATCTATGGAGAGAGAGAGTTAGTATAAAATTTTTTTGTTTTGATAGCTGGTGTGGAGAGTGGCGATTCAGCACCTTTACAAATATAGATTTTAGATAAAATAAGGATAACTCGAAATATTTACTTAGGGTATTATTAACACTGAAGTATAATTTATATCAAAATTTATTAATCAGCCTATATTAGCTACATAAAATATTGTTTAGCAGGCTTGTAACCTTTTTTGCTCATGACACCTCCAGTCAAGAATACGTGAATTACCATTATAGGAAGCAACAGTTAGAATCATCATGAGCAAAAAGGGGCTACGGGCAACAGTAAAAAATAATTGGGTTTGAGGTTTCCTATTACCTCAGCCCATATAGGGTGTCATACTCGTCTAGCTGTGACTCTTTCACCGAGTAAAGCAATAATATTGCTGATATGTATGTTAAGACTTGCTTGCACGCTGTCAATGTGTGAACCTAGGCTCTTACTTAAGTCATATCTTTTAGGGTTTCATGCCTAAGCAGGTCACTCAGCAGCTTCAATGTGGTACGTGTGCTAATTTCCGAAGAAAAAAGCCGTCTATGCACTTGAACCCAACCCGCCTGCATTTAGGAGATTAAACAATAGATATCTTAACGATAGATTTGATTTGACATGGTAAATATGTTAATATAAGTGGGATATTACTTTAAGTTGCAATGAGCAAAAGTAACTGAAATAGAACCCTTACATAATAAGGATATATCATTAATGACCTATAACTATATATTAAAAGAAACATAAAGACAAGAATTATGTATGGTTCAAGATATTCTTTTTTATTAAGATTTATAAAAAAAATTAGACATGAGATAATAGTAAAATATGTAGTTTGCGTTAATCAAATAGATAATTAACTTTAAGAGCTTTTGACAATTGAAAATAAAAGATAAAATTAAGTGTCCCAATCGATGTTTAAAATTTAAAGGTACTACCCCTAAAAAAAATATTATGAGCTCATAAAATGTTAGTAGCTATTTTCAAAACACATTAGGGGTTGTTTATTAAAAAAAAATAATTTTGGTTGTTATGAAATTAATTATAATAATCAATACTAATAACAAGAGTTATAATAGTTAGTAACAACAATAATAACAATAAGCAACAAGAGAAATTACGTGGCTTCTTTTTTCATTATTTTTATTCATTTATGTACCTTCTGATAAAATTGACGATAATTTTTTTTAACAAGTTAATTTTTTATAACATTGAAAATGTTTTTTAGACGCACAATAGAAAAACGATTTTTTTGAATCCCGAAAAACTAATTGTGAGTGTAACATTCAAATACCAAATTCTAATACCAAGAAAAACGATCATATCCAAATACCAAGGCTTCTTCAATGTCATTTTTATGGACTTTTTGTATTCAAATATATATTTCATGTTTCCTATACATACCACTTTGGATTTAGAATAAATAACATAAAATGTAGTTTTTTTTACTTTGTAAAACTAATAATTGTAGAGGGTTGAACGATATTATATTATTCTATCTAGAGTGCCCTAATAATTTTTTTCATAACCCTTTCATTGCAAGATACAATTCTTAAAAATGGAATGACTTAAAATTGCATTAAATTCGATCTGAATAGTTTAAAAAATTGAGAGATATAAACATAATAATATTGCGCTCTGCTGATCGTAATCCATAAGGGATTAGGCATGGCATGAATGATTCTTTCGTTAATGCTTCCTATTTTTAATGCAAATTTAATAATTTCCATTCATTTTAGTAAATTAAAAATTAACTAATTTTGCATTTATAGTTGCAACAGTTATACATAAAAATACTGGGTGAGTTGTTAATTGCATATAAACATTAATGATTTAGTTAATAAATGATAATAATTAAATAAGGTATACAGGTTCTGAAAGAAATGCATATTTTTTTTTGAGATGTCCCCTAGTAGTTTGCATTTAGAAGGGCAGAGTAGTAAACAAAACTATTTGTCTATGCCATAATTTTATTCGAACGTGTAATAATTATTTCAATTGACTGTTATGAGTTCTCGCAGGTTGTCCGGTACGTAGTTAATTCACACACTATTTCTTCGGCCTTGAAAATGATTAAATAAAGCATATATGTCAAATCCATGAAAAATATTTACCGCTTATATTAAAAATTAAATATTAATAAAGTTTGTTCGTTTAGGATAAGCCTAACAAATTAAAAATTTTTAATTTTAAACAGGCCACTTTAAAGTTAATAAAATTATTTTTTCAATTAATCCCGCAGCCATTATTGCACAGCCTTTAATGGGCAAATGAAAAACGAATTTGGGGTACCCCCAGCCTATTTTAATTTGAGCCATCATTAATTTGCTTTTATACGAGAACGACAATCATGATCTGTGCCATAAACTTTTGACGTTTAATTTTTAAATTCCTAAGAATAAAAATAAAAAAATATTTTGGCACGATTTTAAACATTAGCTTAAGGTAAGACTGAATATTAATTAAACTACCATAAAATTTCCAGATGAACATTTTTATGATATGATCAATCAATTTCTATGCCTTATCAAAATTTTCAAGATTGTTTTACTTTGGCACATCTTTAATCATCACAACTCGAGGTTCTTTGGGTAGGGGTCGATTTTGGATAGCTTGTTTGTGTACCCTTGATTAAAAAAAATAATTAGTGCCTCAAAAATTGAAATATTTTTGATAATATAATTCTCATACGGCAAAGCACCGTATAAAACAACGGTCAATTTTAGCCACAAAAATGTAGTATCAGCCAATGCTGAAAAGAGTGTGAAACGAAGGGGAAAAAAAAATTTTTTTTTCTCGGGCCAAAAAAAAAAGAGAAAAAAAGCAAAAAGTGATTTTAAATTTTAACAAAAAAAACCCCGATAATAGGGTGAAAAGCCCTTTCTAAAAGCCCTTTTTGGTTTTTTCTTCTTTATTCTGAAGTTGGAATGGGATTCATTACTAATACTAAAAAACCCTTTATTACTAAGAAAAAATGGGCTTTTTAAAAAGGCCCCTTTTACGGTTTATTAATAAAATAGCCCATAAAATATCCCTTATAAGAGCTGGCTCTCTTTTTTTTCTCCACGCCTGGTACCAGCTTCACACAAGTATCGTGGTTTAGTTTTCATAAAAACTTAAAAAAGTTAAATAGAAGGAAAGTTTAATTGAACCACAAAGGCAAAGGCTTAGAAAGTCCAACACCCCTTGCAAACGTGAGATGTTTCCTTACCTCTTTCACAAAAAATAATAAAAACTTTGAAAGTATAAAACATATATTGACTATATTTCTAATAAATTAGAAAAAAATTCTGGTGGTCCTAGTTTTTGCTGTTTTTATTGTAAAATAACAACATTTTCAATGTTAGTGATAGGCATAAAAAAATTGCCAGCTTCAATTAAAATTAAGAGAAGGGTGGGGACAAATAACATGCCATATCCCGATAACGGCTGTGTTCTTAGCATATGAATTTCACAAAATAAATAACATTTTTGTAAGTCAGGGAAAAAACAGTAATCGAATATGAAAAAAGGGCACAAATTTTTATCCACTATCGTAGGTATCGAAAGTTTTTAAAATATTGGAATAAAAGAATCTGTAATTTAATCTGTGGAATTATATGTTTAGATTAAATATTTATTTAGATGAAAATGCACAGTCATGTATTTAAGGACTCATAATAGTATTAGGCTAAAAACATTACTAAAACCTTATTGAAAATTTTGAATAAATTTAAAAAAATTTAATTTGAACAAATTTTGTTGCCCCTGATTAATTAAACCGAGACAAAATTGATTTAAAAAAATATTAAAATTGAACTAGCTTACATGGACTTTTCGAGCCAACTCATTCGTTTCCAAAAATTCCCACCTTGCTGGTATATTTCCGATGCATGATTCAAAGGCGTTCGGGGATTGATCACGAGTTGAAGGCTAATATAAGATTTGTCATTTATAAAGAGATGTAAAACTTTGCTATTTACTTGCATATTTTAATATTGTCCCTATCCAATGCCGAAAAAAGTGTGGGCCAAAGGGGGAATAATGGGCTTTATTTCTCGGGGCAAAAAAACTTATAGTAATTTTAAATTTTAACTTAAAAGCACCGAAAAAATAGGGAAAAAGCCCTTTCCAAAAAGCCCATGGAATAGAATTCATAACTATTATTAAATAACCCAAAAAGCCCTTTAGATAAAAAGCCCCTCAATACTAAAGAAAATTCCCTAAATAGACTCCTTTAAAGCTAGCTCTTTTTTCCCATGCCTGGCTGTAACCAACTAAATTTGCAGCAAAAAAAACCATAAAAAAAAGTTTGTATATTTATTCAGTCCTTTGAAATACTAGGTCATATTTTTTCTGTAGCAAATTTAGGGCATTAGCACATTACTCTAGGTCTAAGGTAAAACCAGAACAAGGCTTGGGGCGTCCATGTCTTATTAACATATAAAACTCACCTAATTATCCCAAATATGGGCTATATTTTTAAAGATATTATGGCAACCACACAAAACATTTATATATAGTTTGGAATTACTAAAGAATGACATTAATGATAAATCAACCATTTTTAAGTAGTCGATGTTTTAAAGGAAAAATTATTTTTTTGTATTTGATTAAAAAATTAAGTGCAAATGGGCATTTCGATTTACAAGCGACTATTGCCTAATGGAGATATTAAGCGAGCTTACCCAAGGCAATAAGCTATTGCGCGTTTCATTTGACCTATCATTATGTTAACAATTTAAAGCAAGCAAAATTACAAAAGATGAGATAAATGTCCAAATTATTCCTAATAACAATTAATAAAAGTACCATGTAAAAATTGTATTTAGACACAGAAGCTCAAATGGTGAATATTTATATAGTAAAACTAATATTTATACTTTTCTTGACTTTGATATTTTTTGATTTTATTTTTGCCGTTGTTATTAGTGGGGGGCATATGTTGAAATTGTTTGGACGAGACTGGAAGTCGATTGATCTCCGGTAATAACTGATCCCCCGGTGAATATTTGATTGACGACGTTGACAATGAGAATGGTGGCACGGGATAACTAAATTTTTTCGTATTATAGTTCAACTTTTATAATATATAGAGCAAACAAGATTAATGCAGGGTTTCGCAGAGAATTTTCTAGCGATTATGATTCCAGGTTTAAATTATATCTCAACAATGCCTTCAGTTTTGAATTATGGGTCGTCCAGATCACAAAATTCCTGAAACATATAAATTTCATAAGAAACTATTGGCTCTAGATTACTAATTGTAAAAACATACTCCAAATAAGTTAATTACTTAATATTATTACTTTCCTTAAAGTTATCTGAAAAAACAGATTTTAAGACATAAACAAATAATTTCAAGGAAAAAAAAATTTTATAAAAAATAAAATTAATTACTAAATACGCTATTAATAATGGTTTTAATCAAATTGTCCTTACAACTCTTGTGTCCAGCTCCAAAAAACCCCCAAAATGGGAAAATATCGTGTTTGGCAGCAAATACCAAAAATCTAAAGCATTGGCGAAACTGATTTCATAATAGCTATCGCTATATGACCAATTGAAATGGTTACCATAATTTTTATGCAGATATATTTGTCCGTAATAGATTGTAAATTTATGCTTAAAATATTATAAATCACATTAAGATTTATAAAAACCAAAGCCTAAAAGTAGTATATTAGTTTAAAAGTTATCTGTCAAAAAAATAATAGGCTCTCAAATCTCTTGGATTGCCCAAGACCTAAAAATACCTGACTCCATTTTCGCTAAGGGGGTAAGGCAACGCGTCTCGAGCAATTTGTAGCATATTATGTAGGTCCGATGTACTCCCAATCCTAAAAAGAAAAATTTATGTAATATTTAATTATTGTTCAGTCTAAGATAATAAATCTGTGGTGTGTGGTATAGAAAACTAGGGAACGGCTTACTTGTCAGCTTTGGTCTTTTAATTCGAATGGGTGACCCCGCAGGGTTAAATGGGATTTAACACACTCCAGGGACCTGGGTTATAGGTCTTAGCTATCAGAAAATGGACGGCGTTGGTTGGTGTTACATTCAACTACGAACAGGCTCAACATTGCCTCAACTTAAGAATTTTTTATAGATTACACAAAAATCATTAAAATTTGAGGTATTTAATGTTTTTTTTTAAAGTTAAAAATATTTTGCTTTGTATTTTTTTAAAATTTATCCATTAAGGTTCTTAATACTTAAATTATTGGGATAGATAAATGCCAACAAATTTAACATAATTAATTAATTAAACCTAGTCTCCAATTGTCCAACGGTTTTTAGATTCATATCATTAGTCATAGATAAGAGCTCTTTTGACGACCTCTCCAAAGATTTTTCTGACCCATCCTCTCGGATGGCTTGGAGATTCATGTGGGAAGCGGCAAAAGATTTGGGTTTGTAATTTGAAAGCTGCTTATCGTTTTTATTTGTATTTTGGAATTTAGCCAATTTGGTTTTGTTTGGGGGTGGTGATACCATGAATCTTGTTTTTTAAAAATATACTCACTTATTAATAAATTAACGTGGTGTACTTATTCAGTGCTTTTTAAAAATGAGTTTAGAATGACAAGGTATAATAAACAATATTTGAACGTTTCTAAATGTCAAAGTGTTACCCTTTCTTATTATTAGCATCTAGTTGCTGATCCAATTGGCTATCATGTTCTTTGATTAAATCAGCGGCCTTTATATGAGCTGACGGTTGTCGAAACGGGCTATAAGGTTCTTGGCTAACAAAATATCGGCCGTGCTGATATTTGGTTGGGCTGCCTAGGGATCGTTCTCTATCCGACTCTAAAGTCGGGTTGATTTGATGGTTGGTTGACGGTACCGGGTTATGGATATAGTTAGGATAGTACGATGGGTGCACATTAGATCTGAGCGAACTGAATCGGGGCGAAATGATTTATATGTTACAACATGTAGGGAAGGGATAAGCAATTTAACCAAAATTACTAAGTTAAGTTAACCAAATATTTTTATTGGACGTAAAGTTAAGGGTTAAAAATAAGACTTTAGAATTAATAGATAAATTAACCATCAACTGTAGCTATGATTTTTATAGTTAATTTGGGTAAAAAATTTTGTTAATATGCATTTAACGCTTAATTAAATTTAGTTAAGTATACTTTTGAATTTGCTTACAACATCTATTAATTTTTTTTCAAAAACTCGAAGCTCAACAAAATTTGCAACCGAAAAACCAAAATCATTGACATATTAGCTATTATTAAAAAATTTTACTTAAAAAACTAACTGGGTTAATTTATAGTTACATGAAATATATTCATCGAACGCAGAGTTAATAGGTAACACTTATTATAAATTAAGTTAGAGTTAATAGTAAAAATAAAATAAACAAGTTAATCATCAATATTTTTTCCCCTAAATCTATTAAAAAGTCATCACCCTTCAAATTCCAATGAGATTTTGGTCAAATTGTCCAAAAAGAGTTAACTAACCAAACAATCTTCTTGAATCACGTGGCTTAAACTTTTGAGTGCTAAAAGAGCTAATATAAAACAAACGCGTTACCTCTTCCTCGGTCCCCTGTCATTTTCTTCGGGGGCATACGGAGGAACATAATTGAAAGGTATTGATTCACCACCGAAATAGGCATAGGGGTACATTGTAGATTTAGGTGGTTTTATCCCTCGTGGATCGTCATTGTGCCATGGATATTGGGTAGTATCAGCTGTCGCAGAATATGGCTGAACTTTCTTGTCGTCGAAGTAGTCGGGTACGGGGGACGAAAATTTTGGCCTTCCTTTTCCTTCCTCAGCTCTGTTAACACTATTGTCGCCTCGTTCAAAACAATAAGGCTGTTGAGTGTGACGTGACAGGGGTCTGTAGCCTAAATTGTTCCCGAAAGGGTAATCATTCACATGGCTACCAGGAGAATATGGCCCAGCAGGATATTTATTGCCATAGGAAGGGTAATAATTGTAGGGGTGGTGGTGTTGATATGCGAAATACGGCATATCCCAGTAACTAGGTTCGAAATATTGCGAAGGTGGTTGCCTGGTTTGAGCGTATTGTTCTCTCTGAGGGCAAGGAATGCCGCTTAAAATTTCGATTTTTTTCGATTTACACTGATCACCACCACGACCCGAAAACCAATGAGAAGAATCATTTGTTGCTTTACTATTTTGAAATTTTGTTTTATTCGACTTTTGTTTCGTCTTAGCATGATGTACAGGTGAGATTACGGCATTCTGGTGAACGACAGTGTTTATGGATACGTCGGTGAGCGATTTAGTCCGGAATTTTTTAGGTTGCTCCCAATAATTGCTTTGATTCCCTTTACGCGACGTTTCTCTTTTTGAAGGCTTTTTCTGGTCCCTAGCCGCTTGTACGCCTGCCAAACCTTAATCATGATATCAATAGAAAACGAGAGCCATTTTATTTTGTTATAAATTGAAATTAGATCATATACAGTAAATTTATAACTTTTTTATATAGGGTGAATCCGATAAATTGAGGAATTAATAAGTATGATTTAATCTAATTCTTCAAAAATGTACCTTTCTGCCTCCTATTTTGTATTTCACGTTTGATCGGGGACGAACTATTTTTCAAGCTATCAATCGACGGATATGCCGAACTGTCGTATTCGCTGTTACAAGCCGAGTAGGCTTGGTAAATCGTATTATTATCCTTCACTTTCCTATAACCAGGCGTCAATCTTGAGCTATGCATTTGATCTATTTGGCAAAGATAGGTTTTTTAAACATAAGCAATTAAGATTTTTTATTATAAATTAATAGCCTATTGAGAGAAGCGTTGACCTTGTACGTGCACACTAGTAACTTTTACGGGCCTAAATTTTCATGACCGACCTCTCGTAGTGCAAATTCGGCTAGGCCCTGCCAGTTGGTTATATAAATCTTCAGCTAGGTACTGCCCATCATTTGATGCTAAGCCCACCCTATTTAGTTTATTTTTCAACAAGGCTAAAAATTAAATTATAAATTAAAACAAAAAAAAACGTATTACAATACTTCAATAAAATCATAGCCAAGGGCTTGGGGGATCACCTGGAAAACATTAACAAACATATCCTTTTAGCAACGATCAAATATTTTGTTCAACTTAGAAACTGAATGGTTGTATGTCTTAGAAAACAAACTAATACAAATTTCTTTACCGGTGGAAGGTCGGTGATAATATTCGAGAGAATGATAGCCGGCCCCAGGGTAATAGGGATGCGGACGGCCCATAATCTGCTGTACGTGATGAGGGGGCGAAGATTGGTGCGAAATGGCCCCACACGTACGCCATTCCTCTTGGATTAGCATCTTATCAAACGCACGCTGCCTTTGAATATCGGCCTCCATGTCGCTGTACATGTAACATCCTTCCCCATACCTTTCGTCCCCGACAGGCTTAAAATATGGAACGTGACTACCATTAGGTAACGGTGACCATAATTGGGTAAAATTGCTTTGGCCCGTGATTGGCCTATCGATTCCACCAAATACATCGGTGCGTTTTTTTAGCTCATAATTGGTGTGGTTAGCTTCCAACCAATCGTTGCAATCTTTGTAATAATAATTAGCAGGCTTAACCCTAACGTTAAAATTTTTCGTGGACTGTTGGAATTGGTGGTCATGTTGATCATTATACTGGTGCAAAATTGGTCTCCTTTGGCTTATGAGGTCTTGAATTTCAGGGTTTTTAGGACCAAAATCGATTTGTCGCGAGGGTTGATATTTGTCGGTTGAACCCGGATTCACGCTATTTTTCGTAAGATCAACCCCATGAATCGGACCCCCAATTGAGGCATTGCAATTATCTACTCTTGGGTGATACCCTTCAGCGCTCAATGCAAATGTTGACCTTGTCCTACTCATAGGTGCTGCTGCCCCGTTGACATATGGAGTACCCTTCAACAACCCTTCCGCTCGAGTTCTTTTCACCTTTTCGATATCCTCATATATATCTGAGTCATAGAGGTAACTGAATTGATTGCTAATGAACTTGGTTGCCACCGAGGAGATGTTTGAGTTTACACTCGTTTTGCTTTGGTTACTCTTAACGCTGTTTTGCGATGGTCGCCGGTTTACGAAATGGCCACCACTATGACTATTAGGTGTCTGCTGCTCCTTGTCAAAGATTGATTCGTAATTAACACATTGCTTAAATTTGTATTTCGTGTCGTTGCTAAGGGGCTCGTTTTGTAGGTTATGGTGTGACGGCAACCCGTGACCCGTAACGTCATCTAATGTGTCATCATGCCTTAGCTTTCGGTTCTCTATTGCCCTGTGGTCAGGGCTCGAATAAAAATTCTCTTCCTTTTTTAGGATCCAATTTCCATTTTTGACCACGTGAGTAACGTCGCCATGTAAATTATCACATGATTTTGAATGCGTGCGCCGACAAAGAGCCGATTTTTTCTCTTTACCGCTGTCAATTGGCATATGATAATCAGATAATTGATTTTCAGGGTGGTATGATTCCTTTTTTTTCATAAATTCCTCAGAGGTTGCAATGATCTTTGGAGTTGATATAGCAAATAGGGTATGGGCCCGCAACCTCATATTCCCGGCACTTTCAGAATGGCTACTATAGCCAGTGTCTTCGTTAGTAGCAGCCCCGTTACCACCGATTTGTAAATGCCGCTGGTTATTGCAATTTTCTAGACCTTCTGGCACATAACATTTGTCCTTATCTCGCGATTCTACTAATGTCTCTGGACCTAGACGATTATACTGTGGCACTGCGACATTGTAGCATCTAATAACATTACTCTCATGACCAGTTGTCGAAGGTGGTGATGGCAAACCGCCGTGATTGGTTATAGTTTGTAGAGGTGTGTTTGAATTGGTCGGCACAGTTGAGTTTTTGGATCCACCTGAGGATTCTTCAATGGTCAACGTGGATCTCGAACTCCTTCCGCTATCATTTGAAACAGTTGCTTTGTCATTTGCATTATTCAGTTTTGAAGATGTGGTAATGTTTTTCTTGCATCCATTGGTTTTGACGTCAATGTCGCTTAATTGCACATCGTTGACATTGGCCATAGATTTCCGAAAACTAGGGGCAATACTTTTTATAAAAGGGGGCAAAGGATTTATCTTATGTACGTTTTGGGTCGACGAAGATTTTCCTTTTAGCAATGTCAATTTCTTTGTTGGCTCAATGGGGGTACCATCTTTGGAGTTATTACAGCAGGCGCCGTTTTTAAATACTGATTTATCGCGAAAGTTCCATCTCCGAGAGGCAACTTGTTTCGTTTTTTCGATAGACAAATTTGGATGTATTTCCAGCGGAGTTGGATCGTGTATTACGTTTTTATTAGCGGTCCCGGAAGGACTTAGAAATCGATGGAAGGAGAATTTTGATTCGACATGTTTGCCTCTCGGATGCAATTCTTTGAAAGCGGTGTCCCTATGGCTGGCGAAATCACTTTGTTGCTTCAGTGAATGAGGTTCGATATAGGATGATGACGGTGTAGAAGAAGAAAAAGTTGTACCGATGACCTCATTTGTTCTCGTTACTGATAATGGCTGTAAATTTGGCATAAACCGAGCAAACATCTTCCATTGAGATTCACCCTTTTCCACTGCTGTCTGAGCATGTTTCTCATCCGTCTTTTTGTTTTTACCTTTAGCGACGATTGAGCCATTTTGTTTAGGATCACGAAATTGCTCTTTAGCCTGAATCACGTCGGGACTGGGCGAATGGATACGCACGTACGAGCCTAACTGAATAGTAGAATCCTCGGCAAGGACACCCTCTTCAATTGTTGTGGCCCTTTTGTTTGGAGAAGAATTTTTATTCGGGTTATTAGTGTTACCTTTGCCAGGTAGTATGGCCAATTTGCCCGGAGGGGATATGATTTTTGGTGACAAAAATTTGCCCGTGTTAGGTAACAGGTAAGAGGTCGAGTGCTGTGGTGTCGCGGGTTGATTGGGGTAAATGACTTCGTTGCTATTGAATATGAAAGATTTACTGATACTGACGAGATTGGAATTTGTTGATAGGGAAGGGCAATCATCGACTGATGATCCGTTTGTGTTGGTAGTGCCGGTCTTGTTTGTGCAGTTACTGCCTCCTATATAACTGTGAGAATTATCGACCTTAAAATATTGCGAATAGGCAGACGAAGTAGCTATGTAAGTTGAACTGGCAGTTAGAGAGGGATTGATATCATTAGGTCTCGGCAAATTATTTTTTTTAGCGGTGTTGATTGGCGAACGTGATAAAATTTCCTCCGTATTGTATTTCGATTGTCTCAGAGCTTCGAAGTATCTGGAGGATGTCGAATTATTATTTGAAAGTACGTCTCGTGCCAAATTTAGTTGATCTTGTTGCCCCCCGGTTTCTTGACATCTTTTGGCATAGGTAGGCTTATTAGGCGACATTGATTTATTGGTAGATATTTTAGGGTGGTGTCCCAACGTATCATCCTCGATTCGTAAAATTTTCGATTCTTTTTGGCTACGATGATCAACTTCATGGGTAGTAGGGTCTATCCCCGACGATAATTTTGATTGCTTCTTTTCCATGATTTTCTTGAACAGTCCCCGCTTCTTGTTTTTCCTCGTATTATTATTGTTACTCGTATCAGTCGATGTGTTATTATTAGGTTCGCTATTATTTTTTACCATTTTAGATGAGTGACTATCGTTAGAAGGATTACACACTTTATGGACAACTTGACGTGGTTCGTTACTACTGCGGCAATATTTTTCACCTTTTATTATTTGAGGATGTTTTGGGGATGGCCCTGTTTTAACATTCGCAACAAACTGCTGAGGAATCTCTGACAATTTGTGTTCAAGTTCTACCAACAGACCTTTACAGTTTGATGGAGAATTTCTCTCGTCGGTGATTGCGTTATTGTTGTGATCCAGGCCCCATTGATTAGCATCCTATATATTTGATATTTGTAATATAAAAAAAGTATTGAGAATATGTATTATGATCAAACTCTTACAAAATTTCTCTCTTCATTTAATAAACATAACAAATTTGACACAAACGTGATAAAATAGCAACTACACTATATGGGCGTTTGTCATAATTTCTACAATGGTAAATAAAGTTTATTAACTAAGCCCTGCGTGGGGGGTACTTGGGTATAACAAATTCAATTATTTATATTGTTACCGTTACAGATTTCAAGGCTACTGTAGGAAGGGAATGGGCAATTATTTTTAATTTCCCCTGCAGGTTAATAAGTAAAAAAAAAATAATTTTTGTCACATAGATAGATAGCTTTGTTACATATATACAATGCCAGATAAGTGCAGGTCTACCTTGACCCTGTTTATGATTTTAATTAATTAATTGGGTATCGCTTTACTATTTATGAAAATTTATTTAGGCCTAACAGCAGGAGCTACAAAGGCATTCATATAACATTGAGAAACGGTTAAATAATAATAAATTCATTAAATTCGATATAATTGAAGGTGTTAATAGCCTAAGCCTAGCCGAGTTATCGTAAACGCTTTACCTTTAAATTAAAATTGTTTTAGCTGAAACTTGAAAAATATAAAAATTGTTTTTGTGTTATAACGAAAAACTAATAATAATCGGGGGTTGAATAGAGTGTCAAAATAGTTCACAATTTGGTCTTACAGGCAATTAAAGAGTTTTTTTTGTCCAGCAGCACAAAATTGCTTTTTTGGTGAATCAAGTAAGCTTATTATACAGGCAATACGACCTCAAGTTGCTGCATTTTAGAATTGTGTATTATGTTAAGCAACACCGAGCCCGGTTAGTACTTACTTTGGATGGATAACCGTCATTAAAGAGTTTATATTGAATGACTAAGCCTCAAAAACTTTGCCGGCGTGCTTTTTTTATATACACCTGAGGGGCAATATCAGACACCGCGAGATTAAACAGGCAGCTCCACTGACGGTTACGCCATCTTAATGGTAAGGTTTAGGAAAAACTCTAATAACATATTCTGTGACTTAGGTTTTTTTTGGGCCAAAACTTTAAGGCATCAGGCGCGTATTATGATGGACTTAGTAATTAGTAACCGATTTATAACTCACGGCGTGCCCTTTTTCCAAATTTGTAGGGTGATCATCGGACTGCGGGTCAGGAGGGAACATTGGCGTAAAGTGACCCTTTAATTTGTTTCCCTCTAAATTTTAGTTAAACCTAGCAAATTTTTTATGCCTGGCATTTAACCATATAAACAGCAATAAACCCCATTTTTCCACCCTTACAAATACTCGTCCGTAAGCTGGTCTGGAGGTAATTTTAACCATCAACTTGGGTTTTGCAGCAACAATTAGACGAATGTGACTAATCGCCATACGTCAATCGCCATATTAAAGATTCCTATCAATTCAAACAAAAAGATCATAGAAAACGATGTTATTAGATGTAGCAATGGGGACTGCCATTTACAAAAAATTAAGTTTTAATTGTTTTGTAATTTTTGTTTTTTTATTATAAATAATTTTAATTTTTTTTTTGTTAAAGTTGGTTTTTTTTTTTGGGTTTTTAAATTTATTAAAAAGACTGCCTAGGAGTACCTAAATATAAAAACGACGATCCTACCCACAATTTTCGAAACCTACCATTTAATCGCCCGTAACATCTAGTTAAATATTGAGTCATTTGCGGTAAAATATGCAGGCTGTAACAATTTTTATGAGGTATTATTCAACATTCAATGATTTTTGGTTTGGTCAGTCGGCAATATTAATTGCTTTGGTTTGCTCGGGTTAAAAGAGTCCCTAATCGGGTATGGCGCTCCTAAATGGGAAAAGGTAGGGGGAAAACTCAACCCAATGTTTTTTTTATAAAAAAAACATAAAAATCGTGTTTCTACACTTCGTGTGTCAGCAAAAAAAAATGAACGTCGCCGCATAGCAATTTCAATGCTCCTCACCCCCCAAAAAAATGTTAAAATTCTTGGAAAGTGATTCTTTCATGTTTGCCTATAAAAATTATTAAGTTTTTATTATACTATAAAAAACATTTTTTGGACCTCATTACAATTGTAGTTACATTGACCATAACTTATTGACAATTTACAAAAGCCTTATTAGCCTACAATAAAAATTACAGTTATTTTTTTTATATCCTTAAAATGTAGAAACTGATGTTTTTAATGTCCTTTCCCCAGCTTCAAAGTCATGGACAACTCTCTCTTCTTGCGAGAGCCCCCTGTCCTTGAAAATGCAATTAAATTAATAAGTTGGTCGAAGGAATTTCATATCACACACACAATAATAAGAATGGTAAATGCTAAGAAAAAAATGTTAAAAAAACTCACAAACATTTTTTAATTGCAAAGGCAGCTGAAATTTTGAAACAAATATTTAGAAAAATTTTTCGAATTCCTTACCGAATAAATTCACGCATATAGCAATGTTCAGCAATCTTCAATTACAATAATTTTCGTTAAAAATAGTGATAATCCAAAAGTCATACCCAACAAACACGAATTGATTATTAATTAGCTAAGTCATACAGGTAAATTAAAATTGAAAAATAATATAACTATGGGAACATTAAGCATTAATTAGGTATGAAACATACATTTATTCATATTTGTAAATCCCCTCGCCATATTATAAAATATTTTTTCGGCATGTCACAGCCTCGAGGCGTTATTGTCAAACCCATTCAGACGAATTCCATTTAATTTGAAAGTGACAAAAATGTTTTTAGGCAAATAAGTGCCAATTTTTTGGTAATAAAATATTTTAATATGGTATTTATGTCGTAAACGTAGCGCGCCTTTTTTTTTGAATAATAACGGACACATTGTTGAAATAGCTGAAAAAGTCCAGATGGCTTTATAATTATGAGCCAATTGCAAAGCACAATTCCATCTGCAATTACATAAAATATAAACAATTTCATGTCCAGACGACACATTTGCACAGTTATCCGATTCTTAATACGATCCTCGACAACAAAGTAGAATACAAGCTCTCCTAAGCTATGGCAACGAATTTTGAGGTTAGTACGGATGAACTGATGAAGTTGATGGAGCACAGGGGACCAGAAGGTTTGGAGAAGTTAAAATCCACGTATGGAAGTCCCGAAGCCTTATGCGAAAAACTCAAAAGCTCACCCGTTCAAGGTATTACTGCGAATGAAGCCGATACCAAGGCCCGCCTCGAAGCTTTTGGCAAAAATGAAATTCCAACCAAACCTTCGAAAAGTTTTATACGACTGGTGTGGGAAGCCTTCCAGAATGTTACGCTCGTTATCCTAATTATCGCTGCCGTGGTCAGTTTGGGACTGTCGTTCTACAAGCCACCCTCCGATTCACCTGGCGTGGCTCACGATGAGGGCGAAAGCCACGCCGGTTGGATCGAAGGGACGGCCATACTCGTCTCTGTGCTCGTTGTCGTATTCGTGACCGCGTTCAATGATTGGAGCAAAGAGAGGCAATTCCGTAGCTTGCAAAGCAAAGTAGAACACGAACACAAAATTGCCGTCATTCGAAACGGAACGCCGGCCGAAATATTCAATCAAGACATCCTGGTCGGTGATATATGTCAAGTCAAGTACGGTGACCTACTGCCAGCTGACGGTGTTATCTTACAAAGCACGGACTTGAAAATGGATGAGAGTAGCTTGACGGGTGAATCCGACCTCGTCAAAAAGGGACCCGAAACAGATCCCATGCTACTGTCAGGGACTCACGTTATGGAGGGCAAAGGCAAAATGGTCGTAACTGCGGTAGGGGTACATTCACAAACCGGTATCATATTTTCCCTCCTCTCAGGCGGTCGCGGAAAGAATAAAACTGACCCCGATTCGGAGGAGATTGAGCGCGACATTCCCAAAGATCAATCCATTTTACAAGGCAAATTAACAAGGCTGGCCATTCAAATTGGATACATTGGGTTTGCCATAGCGTTACTCACAGTCATAATCTTGATCATTAAATTCTGTGTTCAGACATACGTTATAGGGAAAAGCCCGTGGAAACCTTCACACGCTCAATACTTTGTCAAATTTTTCATTATTGGCGTAACGGTTCTCGTTGTCGCCGTACCCGAAGGCTTACCTCTGGCCGTTACCCTTTCTTTGGCATACTCGGTTCGGAAAATGATGCAAGACAACAATTTGGTTCGACACCTCGACGCATGCGAAACAATGGGTAACGCCACTGCCATTTGCTCCGATAAAACTGGAACTCTCACCACCAACCGGATGACCGTTGTCCGGGCCTACCTCGAAGGAAGTCTTCGACCGGATATTCCCACCTACGATTCCTTGGATCACACGTATGCCGATTTGTTGTTATATTCTATATGCACTAACAGTGGGTACACTTCACAGCTCTTGGCCCCGGAAGCATCTGGGAAGTTGGCAACTCAAGTAGGTAACAAAACCGAATGCGCTCTTTTGGGGTTCGTGCAAGCTATCGGTAAAAATTACGAGGACGTGAGAATGGAATGGCCAGAGAATAAATTGTACCACGTGTACACTTTCAACTCTGCCCGAAAACAAATGTCTACCGTACTAAATCTCCCAACCGATGGAAACGTTGACCGCTACACTTTTCGCGTTTTTACGAAAGGTGCTTCCGAAATCATCCTAAAGAAGTGTTCGTTTGTTTACACGGCAAACGGCAAAATTGTTCCGTTTACCGAGCAGGATTTAGTCGCAACCATATCCAACGTGATTGAGCCCATGGCTGCCCAGGCCCTAAGGACAATCGGTATCGCTTACAAAGACATCGTACCATCTGGTTCAGCACCCTCCCAAAGTGACTCAACAAATTGGGAAGAATACACGAACGAACCCGACTGGGATGGGGACGACGATAACATCCTGAAAAATTTTACGTTGCTAGCTATCGTGGGAATCCAGGACCCGGTGAGAGAAGAAGTCCCTGACGCGATAAAAAAATGCCACGAAGCGGGAATAACCGTTCGCATGGTCACTGGGGATAACGTGAACACGGCCCGGGCTATTGCTACGCAATGCGGCATCATTCATCCCAACGACACGCAATTCCTTGTGCTAGAGGGGAAGGAATTTAATTCCCGCATTAGGAATGAGCAAGGCGCCATCGATCAAAGATTGATCGATCAGGTCTGGCCAAAGCTTAGAGTGCTGGCCCGGTCATCCCCGCAGGACAAGTACGACCTGGTGACGGGGATGATCGAAAGCGACATCGATAAGAATCGCCAAGTCGTTGCCGTCACTGGAGACGGTACGAATGACGGTCCTGCCCTCAAAAAAGCCGACGTAGGGTTTGCCATGGGTATAACTGGAACAGACGTGGCCAAAGAAGCGTCCGATATTATCCTGACCGACGATAATTTTACCAGCATAGTAAAGGCCGTAATGTGGGGCCGTAACGTGTACGATAGCATAGCCAAATTTCTCCAATTCCAACTTACGGTAAACAGCGTTGCCGTTATAATAGCTTTCGTGGGTGCTTGCGCCCTCTCCGACAGTCCGCTAAAGGCCGTTCAAATGCTTTGGGTCAATCTCATTATGGATACGTTAGCGTCTTTGGCCTTGGCTACTGAAATGCCAACGCCGGAGCTCCTAAAACGTAAACCCTACGGCCGAGATGCCCCTCTCATTTCAGGTCGCATCCTATTTAACATAATCACCCACGCGGTCTACCAATTAACAGTCATTTTCATACTACTCTTCGTTGGTTACAGGTGGTTACGTATACCGAATGGGTCTAGCGTTGGTATAAATGCGCCCCCTACGCAACATTTCACCATAATTTTTAACACGTTCGTCATGATGACCCTATTTAACGAGATTAACGCTCGCAAGATTCACGGCGAACGTAACATCTTTACCGGGTTATTCCGGAACCCCATATTCTATTGCATTTGGATCGTGACTTTCGTCCTCCAAATTATCATCGTACAATTCGGTGGCCTGGCCTTCTCAACGGCCAAGCTAACGGTTCGTCAATGGGTTCTTTGTATTTTACTCGGGCTGGGAGACCTTATATGGGCACAAATCTTGTTGGCGATTCCGTTCAAATGGCTCACGCACTTTAAATGCTTCGGTGGTCGCGTGGTCAAAACGATTGAAGAACGGACGGCCTTGTATGACCCGAACGCGCTTAAGCTTCGTGGTCAGCTGTATAACCGGGGTGTCGGACAAATTCTGTGGTACAAAGGCGTGAGCCGGATAAATACCGATATGAGACGGCGAAAAGCCAGGCGAGCCCCTCAAACTCCGTTTGAAGCTTCGGCCTACCCGAGTGACTATTACGATCGAAATGACCCGGCCATCGGTGCTGACGTTACCGGTGAAGAAGATACAGGTGTCAATGGTGCTCCCAACAAGCCCTCACCTCCAAGGTTTTCGTTAAAATCGAACCCTATACTCGACACATTGGTCCGGGAAAACAAAGCTAAAATGATACAAAACTCTAAACGCCTCGGTGATTACGATGACAGCTACTATAATGCCTCTCCCCACGTAGGTGATTTCAAACCTAATACCCATACTAAAGAGGCTACTAATTTAGCAAATCATCCCCTGCTCGTTTCAAGTCCGAACACACCTTCAAACGGGCGTTCGGGACTTGAATTAAATAATCTAAACGTGATTGAATCTACCAAACTTTAAATTTACCTGTCATTTCTAATAATAATTGGAAACCCTGTTAACTACACATGGTTATAAACAAATTTTTTATCATATTTATACTTTTTAAAAAATATACATAGTATCACAAATTTTGTTAATTTTTGTTAACTCCTTTTAATTTATTATTTTGCTAAAAAATAGACCTTTATATAATGAAATATATTGTGACTCCTTTCGCAATTGTTTACAGTGTATTTAGGACACAATTTTATTAGTCAGATTCACGTAACAATTTTGTCAATGAAAACTTTAATCATACTAGGACGCGCGGATGAGGAGGAAATGCTCTGCTTTAGAAATGAGTTACACAGGTCAACAAATATCAATTTCAGAAACGTGAATTTTATGAAAACATGAAAGAATGCATCCCCGTGATGGCCTAATTTCATATATGTTTTTCTTAGTTTCTTCCGTCTTTAGCTCCTTAGATCCGTCTATAACGAAAAATGGCCTTTTTTGACCAAATTGACAGATCTAAATATACCCTAAATAGAAAAAATTTAAAAATCTTTTTTGCATATTAAAATCCCTTGTAACTTATATTTTTAATCACAAATGATGAAAAATAAATTTTATTAATATATCAAGCTTGTACATCGGCATTTAGATAATGCAAAATATTTCGCGTCCAAACTTAAAAACGACACGATATATTATCGGTTGTTAATGAAAATATTATTTGAAGTTAGAATTTAACAGTTTAAATATTGTGAACATGCAAAAATAAAATTTCAATTTATTTTTGTTTTTGAATCTTTTTTGGTTTTTTGACCTTTTTTTTTTTAAATTTTCGATGTTTATAACTGACTAACTAAGTTTGATTAGGAAAAACGGAAAACGGATTTGAAATTCCCTAAGGTGGCAGGTTTCTGTAGTTGACTCATAACTCTCAAAAAATTGTTGACCTGTGTTATCTAAAGCAAAACTTTTTTTGTAACGATTTATTTATATATCTCACGATTAACCTCATTTTTCACGGCAAATGCAAAAGGCACCCCGTTAAACAAAAACGATATTCAAAAGCTAATCTTTGAACTATATACTCATTTTCTTTTTAGGTATTCATTAAAGTGACAATAGAGACACACCAACCCATATAAATTTCTTCGTAACATAATTAAATCGTAAAAAAATTATATTCTTTTCACTTTGATGCACAAAACACACTTGACTTAATTTTCCAAAATACAAAATTTTTATTATCATTATGAGAAGACTGTAGCTATAATCATGAGATTATAATAATCATAATCATTATGAACCTACTATACTCCTCCCAAACCCCTCCAATTTTTAATTTTCCTTCAATTGACATAATTTCCATGTCACACAAAATATATAAATTTAACATTTTGGCGGTGAAAGCATTTATTTTCAAATAGGGGGGGGGGGGGGGGGGGAGGTACGATTACAGAAATAAGAAAAATTTTACAATATTGAAACGTGAGCCGTTATCTCACTTACCTATCTAACCTCTTAATAATATTTTTGATTTTTTTTTATAGGAAGAATATGAAATTAAATTATTTTCAATTTACGTTTGCAAGTGGGTAATGATGACACGATTGCAATTGCAGAAGCAAAGTTTAGTTTTTTTGGCAATGTCATGAAGCATTTTTAGATGAAGGGAGACCTTAAGGCATGTAAATGCATTTTAATTGGATATATTGAAATTATTATTTTCGTAAAAACCTTGTGAAAATGTTTGTTAACCATTAATATAAGTTAAAGAGAGACCAACCTTCGAAGCGGATTTTCGGAGCACCAAAAATATTAAATATAAAAGCAAATTTCACCTAGTTGGGTTGGATACATTTTACGTACAAAACTTAAATGCTACTAGCATTGATCAGCACATTAGATATAATCTAGGTCAATTCTCATAGTTTAGAGCCTACCCGTTAAAACTGAAAGGTGATTTGTATTAACACCTTCATCAACTGAAATATAAAAAGGGATTTACTGAATTTTGTTAACCTCTAATTGAGAATACCCATTTTTTGAATGAAGAATTTGTTCCAGGTTGTTATCATCATTCGAGGAGGAATGAGCAGTTAGATGGGTTTGTGAATTCCATCGGCCAAAGCCAGCAGGGGTGAAATGATTTGGGTTTGGGGTAATTTTCGATCGAGCCTCAGCCGTTGATGGTGTATTTGGGCAGCGAATACTTGAATAGATATCGAGTTCCGGGATCGAATGAGAACGGTATAGGTCACCGTATCTCGTATCTTTATTATTATTCGTATGATTTTTATTCGCTTTGGCATAGTGATCGCCTGCATTATTATGAAGATTATTATTGATATGAGTTGTACGACCTTCTTGGCAAGTGGGAAAAAGCTTAACAACCGCCGGTTGAGGCTTTGGACTTTGCCATCTGTGATGTATCAACGGATCGGTTGATTTACCATCGGTATGGGTAATTATTAAAGAATTTGCACTATGATCTCGACGGGATGAATAGCAATTTCGGTTACTCTCCTCGAATAGTCCCAATGCCGTGCCTTCACTTAAATAACCGGTCGGTATTCCTTGACTGTTTCCCATCGTGATATAGGGTATAGAGATGGCATATTCATCGATAAAATCCTAAGTTTTTCGAGGATCGGGCTTTACCGCTTGTGCCTATCAGCTGAGCTAAATAAAAAAAACCTAATTTGTTACATAATACCTTGTTTGGTCAATGTTTTGAGGATTAGAATTTTTAACTAAATATTTAATTCATTCCAATAGTTTTTTAGTATACGGCTTTAGGAGGCTGGAGTGAAAATTTGACAACTTTTCGCGTAATATTTTGCCGTTTAAAGGCTCTCTTCTAACAACACGTATTGCAATGAAACTCTCGTTGCAATTCGTAAAATATTACAAAAGGTAGATTAAAAAAAAATGGAAGAAAAAAATGTTGACTTAGATATAAGGTAAGGGGAGGAGTTTCATCTATTTTTTCTTACCTGAAAAAGTGGTTAAGGTTAGCGTGGATTACATTTGTGGAGCGTTAGATAAATACAAATGTGGACACCGTTTTTTTTTGACATTCTCAATGCAACGATTATACCTGTAATAGGATTCAGGTATGGCCAAAAAATTTTTTTTTAAAAAATCTCTTTTTTCTTACATGAAAAGTTATTATGTGGTCTGGGTGTATTTCGAAAGAATTACAAACATACTATATAGGCAACCCCATACCTATAACATAGTTAATTCAAAATATTTATTATTGAAATATTAAAATGATTACGAAATAAAAGAATTTTTTTCTTACGAGAGTGACCTATATATGCAATCAATGCATGGTATGGCAGGTAGAACCTTTAAAGTATATATATTAAGGTCATATATTTTTTAAAATAACAAACTATTCATAATAATAATTATTAGGATATATTATATATTTTTATGATTATGAAAATTTACATGGTGGCTATTAGCCATATTAAAAAAATTTGCATTTTTATAGATATGTTTAGCGTTCAATCAAAAATTGCAGTTCTATTTATTTTAAGCGTCCAAAACGAATAATTAAATATTATTAATTTTTTTCAATAAAAATATCACCGCAAGATTCCGCCAAACTTAATTTCGGCCTCGGATCGCTAGAAAATATTGACCTGTGGGATAATAGCGCCGACCCAAGTAGAGTGATAATGGGAGGTTTTTCAAGAGACTGACCGGAAGTAGATTTAACGGAATTTCCGTTACGGGGCAATATGATAAATACGGGCCGTGAGTCTGGTATATGTCTCGTTTTAACATGAATTTTATTAATCTGTCGAATTTCTGTTAACTGCAAAAAACATAACGACAATGCATTTTTATTTGCTTAGATCCAGGTTTCCACCTTAGCTCAAAAGATGGTCAAAAATTTTTTTTATTGCAATAATTATTTTAAGTAATATAAAAGTCATTTACCTGTAATGAAAAAGGAATATATTGGCACAATTTAGAAAGGTTAGCTAATGGTTAAAGAATTACAGAAACATAAGCTCATAGAAAACAATGTAAAAAATTATTTTTTGTATATTAATTTAAATTTGAAAGAAGTAATCCGGCGTTTTCACTTTAATCCTCATGATATTAACTCATTTTCACTAATCTCTCTTATATATACTCCTACCGGCGTTGGTATTTAATAGGTAATATAAAACAAAAATAATCTTTAATCAAACCGAGTCTCTCTCTCGACAAGCAACTACATGATAAAATTAACAGTTCACCGTGAGAAAGGGGTAAGGGAATCTTGCCGTACGTTTTGCCTGTGAACAGATAGCTAGCTATTCCGTACATTTTACAGGTGTATAAAGAACATACCACACCTACCTGGCTAAGTTAGGTAAACGGGTAGTTGGGAAATTGTTGATTTATTACAACATGAAAAGTCTAGCAGATTCCCTTTCCAGCGACAAACCATTACTGGGACAATCTGGCAGATTTTTACAGAGTCTATCAATTGTCTCACAGGATTTTTACATTGAGATGACAGTAGGAAAATTAATAAAAAGGGAATGTGGATTATTAAGTAGAGCTAGCTAGCTAGCTAGACTTGAAAGTTTTTATTTCTCCTTAGATCTAGGGATGCTTTAATGACTCTCTATCTATCTATCTATCTAACTACCTTGATTACACCAGAACAACATTATTACTTTAAATATTGTGGGGGGTAGGGATTTTCTGTCGTAGTAATTCGCTTGTTAATAAATTACATAATTGTAATGATTATAATAATAAGTTAATAATATAAAATAATAATTATTTTACTCTAATAAATCTTTTAATCATATTTCCAGAAATTTTCCAACTTTATTATCATCATCAAGGTAGTGTAGACCATGACAAATTATGGCGGGCTCCCGCTTTTTTTTTCTCACGTGAGATAATTTACCTGTACGCCGCCAATTCAATCTCTGTACCACCTCACACTTTTTTTTTCACGGCGGCGGCAAAGATTAATCACAAAGAAATTACATATTACGGCTATAGCAAAATTTCACCGGATTTTTAATTAAAAAAACATGCCCGCGCCCAACTGATTCGAACTTAATTGAATTTGTCTCATTCTTTGTTAGATTAAGTAAAAAAAAAGTAGTACTAGATTAACAACCTTATATATAGATTGTAGCGTCTTATGTATAAGGAACATATGTAGGAAAATAAAGTATATAAGACTTTAAGGCATATAATTTCTGGAATTAGGCTAATTATCGAAACACCCAAATCAATTAGCTAAATCGATAGTTTGGTAAGGAATGAATCTGATTTTCAATCAACTATTTTTTTAGGGCACCTGAGAAGTGTCAGTTTTTTGAGTAATTAAAAAAAAAATAATTTCTTTTTGCAGTCATAATTTATACAAAAAACCATTTAAGTTTTAACATGGTTTTAAGTTGACGCACATCGGCCAAATATTTATCTGCGGTCAAGTCTTTATTTTATGCGACTTTGAATATTATGGTGCTTGTTATTTGTTTTTCTTCAAACTCCGTCCGTATATTTAATATTTTACCAATATCGAAGATTAAATCAATATTGCTAACAAGTTAGATATTAGACAATCAAAGGGTATTGCCGCACCCCTAGGCAAAATCATTCGAAGCTTCTAAATTGTAAAAATAAATTACCCCTGATTAATATGAAAAAAATTAGGTCAATGGGTCGTATAAATTTTAAAATAATCTGACTCAAAAGTTTAGCCTTATAAATGATTCACTTGACATTGGGCCCCTCAAAGGTGTAAATGTGGTTCTCGGGACCGGGCATTACTTAAAAAACATGTGGTATCGAAGTTTCCTTCAAACCCTTTTCTCCAGGGGCGGCTTACCGGTCCAGGCTTGCCTCTTTTGACAGGTAGCAAAGCTAGCCGATGACCTAAGCTTCAAGGCCAAATCTCTGAGAAAAATAGACTATAATTTTTGTTGGGGGTTACTCATATAGCTAGCTATCCAGGTTCAGCGCGCTGCTTATTTTTAATGTAGAACTAAACGCAAACTTGCATTCACTAACGGTTAGGCTGTTTTTATCCTTCGACTCCGAAAGGATTTTCAAGGGCAGACAGGAAAATAAATTGATTTATACAATTTAATTTATAAATAACAATATATAATAAATTTGCTACTAGATCCAGGAGAAGTTTTTTAACCAGGTAAAAATTCTTGTGGTAATTGCTAAAAAAGACAAAGGCGCCACGTGCCACTTACGTTTTTAGGATATGAGAATGATGTTCCCATAAAGAAAAATATATTTTTTCGATTTTCACCTAGTGACCTAGGGAAAGAAAGACATGTTTAACACTACAAATATTATTTCATTATTACGAAATTGTATTCAAGAAATTTTTTGTCCTTGATTGTCCATATACTGCTGAGTGGTTATAAAGTGGCATCCTAACTAATCATATAGACGAAAATTGTCCTAGCATTTTGAAGTATTAATGTTTTAACTTATTTGGATTAAGAAATTATTTGTAATGTAATGGGGAAAATAGTTTTTTTCTGACAAATCTTTAAATGACTTTAGCGGTTTAATGAGTCTGGCCACAACATTAAATTAGTAAGGTGGTATTGTAATGTCAAACTAATGTGCTTTTTTTCTTCTGAATGTAAACAAACCAATTTTGAAAATTTGTAGTCGTGTCTAAGGCAGGAAAAGGTAAAATTTAAATAAAAGATTGAGGGAAGAGCCCTGGTTGCACAAAGACACCAAAGCAATGCAAGAGAAATTAAGTGAAAGTTTTGATGTTGTTTTTACTTTAAAAAAAAAATTGTTTTTTACAAAAAATTCAATCATTAAATAAGAAAAGTACTCTCTAGAGATGTGCTTTTTACCTAAGCAAACGTACCTGCATTTTAAGGCAACTTTACATCGCTTAATTCGTAAAACAATTAAGAAATTAGCCTTTGTTCTCGTACCACCATGTATAAAAACTGGAAATTATATGATGTTTGGTAGGTTTTACAAGAATAATAATAATAATATTGTAATGATTTGATTTAAGGTTTTGTCGTCCTATCTCAAAAAAAAATAATTTCTGAACTGTCAATTAAAGCACACCTTTTAGCATAGGGTTACGGCATTTAAAAAATGCAATAGTCTATCCGTCCTAATATCTGTATACGTACGTGTAGTACTTTACAAAATAGTTTCCCAAATGTCGCTTTCTGAGTTTTTTTTAGATAGAAAATACATTTAAAAATTTGGTCTTTATAGCATTCGCACAAAAAAAATGTTAAAAGGTGTTTCAAATGATAAAAAAAAGGAAAAAAAAATTTGTTTTAGACAAATTTGTATTTGTCGCCTGAACATACCTGTGTTAAAATTCACCTATATTGCCGCAAGTTAAGTTGAAACACTTTTTGGCTAAATTAAAATTAAATAGGGGTCAGTCAATATTCTAGATAATGATTAAAGCTGGTTTTTAAAGTCTTGTTTCTAAGTCTTTAAACTTAAACCCCTGTTAAGATTTTCAAAGCCCGTGATTTTCTGATCTTCTAAGGAATGCGAACCAAAGAGTTATTGAATAAATTTGGCAAGGTCACAAAATAAAGACATAATGATCGGTGAGTAGGGGAGGTCGTTTCGTCCATATAGGTAACTCAAAAATGCTATGGGGTGAGGGACCGTTTGGCAGAATAGTGTATTCCAATATAATCGGCGTTTTCCGTGGTTTTTTGTGTGGCTATGTATCATTACATTTTGGTGATTTTTGTCAATTATAAGCCTGCTGAGAATATGTCCCTAATTTGTCGCATGCAATTTATCTTATACTTGACTAATTTGTCTTTCCTTTTTTATAGTAGGGATGGGCAAGAATGATCGATAATTTAATTAAGTTATAGTAATTTTTTAACTATTAACTATAATTTAGTTAATTTTTTTAAGTGTTAACTAACTATGTATTTCTAAATTAAATATGGATTAACTTAGTTTATTTTCTGATAGACATGGTTTAATTTTTTTAACAATAGCCAGCAATGGTTTTTGGTGTTTTTCGGCTATACAAAACAATTTTCGAGCACTGTGTTTACTAAACCCCTTAAAATCAATTATGAAGTTAGATGCACGTTTAAAACTTAAATTAGTTAATTTTTTTTGAATAACTTGCCCAACCCTAATTTATAGTTATACAAACAAATTAAAAAGTATCCCCAGTAATTATTTGAGTTTGCGGCATGACATTATGCAAAAAAAAGCAAAACGGGAAAGCAGTCCGATATTTATTAGCAACGACAATTTGGCAGCATTTTAGTAGTAAATCATAATTAATCATTTTTTTTAAAAAGTTACATAATCTTGATAAATATCTAAAAATTTTACGATATTTTGCTTGCTCTCAATCGCCGAATTTATTAAAACCACCTGTTCTATGTAGATTTAAATTTAATTATCAAGAAATTTTAGTGAAATACGGACATCAGTGCGGACCCCTTTCCTATAAAATCATAATAATTTAGATTTTACCAATCAAATAAACAAAATTTAATTTGGACAACCTTAAATACCTTAAAAAAATTCATATACAGCGGCTTTTCCTATTATTTATTATTTTTATTCAAAAAAAAAATTGTTTAAATAACCAACAAGAACTAGGCTAAGGTTAATTTAATCCCAGAAATTCCAGGAGTAAAAAATGGGAAAACTCCGGGCAGTTAATGGGAACGTTCCCATATTGGAACCCGGAAACTTCAGAAAAATGGAACTCCTTCCTTATTATCAGAGTTGTGACAAGCCCTAAGACTGTTTTATCAGAGTTTCATAAACTTTGTCAAACATTCAATAACTTTTTCAAGGCCGTTATTAAACTATACTACGTGTAATGCCATCTAGGATGAAATTTTATTTGATAAATTTTAAAAAATTATTTAAGTGTAAAGAGAGTGGGAGCCTTTACCTTATAACGAGTCTACCTTTAAGGCAAGGAGGTGTGACGATCTCACAGAAAACCCTCATATTAGGCCGTTAGGACTGGCCCTAAGTACTGGCTACGTTCCCGTATGAATTGATTAATTTACAGGATAAAATTTTTTTCTAAAACATGCGGGAAAGCTTAACAAATATTAAATGATTTTACCTGCTTAATTTAAAGCGACATTGGGAGGAAAGTTATATCCTAGGCATATTGACTAGAGTTTTAATATATACCCATAATGATAATAAAAGCCTGAATGTTTCTGTATGGATATGAATTTTATATAATTTACCTGAAAATTTTAATTAATCGCTATACAAGAGAATTATGCCCTATTGTAGGTAAAGGATCAAGAATTATTTGAAAATTCATATTTTCGCTCGAAAATGTTTTCATCTAAAAAACATTTTTTAATAGTTATTCAACAGGGTTGGTGTAAAATTATTACAATAAGTTAGTTGCAATTACAAAAAAAATGTTTAAATTTATTTTAATGGCATGAATGAATAGTAATAATAATGTTAAAGTAGCTATAAAATTTATACAGAAAATAAAAACAATTCAAAACAATAAAAGGCATAACATTAATTAACACTATTTATATTTAAATTTAGGAAAAGTTGTAGGGAGAATAATAGGTAAAAGACAGGTATGCATATATTTAAGCAACAACCTCTATACATTACCTTCATCGTTCCCGCTTCAATCATGCTTTTGAGCATTTTAAGTTTAAGGCTTTCCTGCATCACAATCAATTTTACAAGTTTTAAGTGCTTCCTCAAGGTAAATATTTATGACAAATGTAATAACAGTTTTAAATGTGTAAGGTGATTTGTTGGAAAACAAATTTAATTTAGGTGATATGTGATTTTTTTTTGTTATAATTAAAATAATAAATGGTCGCGTTGTACGGATCAATAAAAAAAAATTGATAATTTTTGCAAACATATATATATTAATTCAAATGATAGCAACTTAAGCTGGTATGTATGATTTGGTATAAAAAGACAGCTTACTCACCGCCTCATATTTTAAGTTAAAAGAGTCCAAACCTGCCATCTTAGGAATTTTCATATCCGTTTACCGTTTTTACTAATCAAACTTTGTAAGAGTGCTATAAACATATTTTGGAAAAAATGTCAAAAAACAAAAAAAAAGATTCAAAAACTAAATAATATTGAAAGAAAATATTTTATATTATAAATGTTAAATTTAAAATAATATTATTATTTTCAAACCGATAAAATTATTAAGGCTGGGGGACAATATTTTCTATAACCTAAATGTTGACATAAGAGCTTGTTTATTTCAAAATTTAATGTTCAATATTTTAGATGAAAAAAAAAGTTATACGGTTTTATTTTTTATATATTTTTTTTAATTTTCTTATTTTCGAGATCGCAAAACAAATCAATTTAGCCTAATTAGATTATTTTTTTTAGTTATTGATCTGGTGAGCCGGGCTCAGATGATGATTTGAAAAACGGAAAAAATATTTGAGATAAGGCCATCATGGAGTTAGTATCAAACTCATATACCTCTAATAACATTGACTGATTTTTGATCTGCGTTATATCAATAATAAAATGACGGTTGTCTCGTTTATTAAAAAAATATTCAAAATATTTGGCAACAGGCTATAACCGCTCTCATGTTAACCCGCGATTAGCACTTGTAGTCCATATGGACCCCAGCGCTTGTCAAATTTTGGATATTTTCAATATTATATTATTTGCCAAAAATTTGTGTTTTTTTTAGTCTAATAAAATTTGTTTAGAATTTATAAATTGGGATTGTATGGACCCCATATGGTAAATTTAAATGTAAGCCATGATATTCCCTCAATATAAATTTAGACTAAAATAATGCAACCTTATTTAAATTTAAATAGTTCTGTACATTAAGTATATAAAATATGTATTGTACAGCAATGATGTGAATTATTTATTTTTCTCTTTGAAAGTCTAGTTTTTATGGTAAATAATAGCCAAAAATAATTGTTTAAAAATATTTTTTATTTGAAACTTTTTAAAAATGTTCTAATAGACCTAAAAACACGATTTGATCAATAAGATACATTTAGTTAATTGATAAAATTTATTTAATGTAATAAAGAAAAATAAAAAATCCACATTTTTGCTAAATTTTTTCTACTTTGTGTTGAATAAATTTACAATATAGAGAATCACAACTCATATTACTTTATAACACAGGTCAACAAATATCAATGTCAGAAACGTGAATTTTATGAAAACATAAAAGAATGCATCTCCATGATGGCCAAATCTCATATATATTTTTTGTGTAACTTAGTTTCTTCCGTGCTTCTTAGATCCGTCTATAACGAAAAATGGCCTTTTTTGACCAAATTGATAGATCTAAATGTACCCTAAAATAAAAAAATTTAAAAATCTTTTTTGCACATAAAAATCCCTTGTAACTTGTATTTATAATCACATATATTAAGAATTAAATTTTATTCATATAGCTCTTACATCGGCATTTAGATAATACAAAATATTTCGCGTCCAAACTTAAATAAGACACGATATATTATCGGTTTTTAATGAAATTTTTTTTTAAAGTTTGAATTTAACTGTTTAACTACTGTGAATGTGCAAAAATAAAACTTCATTTTATTTTTGTTTTTTAAATTTTTTTTTTGACTTTTTTTTCATGAATTCTCAATGTTTATACCTGACTAACTAAGTTTGATTAGGGAAAACGGTAAACGAATTTGATATTCCCTAAGATGGCAGGTTTGATCTCTGTAGTTAGATCATAACTCTCAAAAAATTGTTGAACGTATTTCTCTTCTATAATAAAAAAATAAAGATCATAGCTTTAAAACTCTTGAAGTTACTGAGGTAGGGGTCCGTATGGACTTTATAGCATTCGCGTTACAAATTTCTCACCCTAGCACTCGCGGATTAAGCAGCAGCATTGGGCTTGGTAAATACTTCGATGAACGGATACATGTATTATATTTCTAATCAATTGTTGTCTTCTATCCAATGCTAACATAAGGTTGGCCCACGAATCCCGGGAGCGCCGTAAGTTTTTACCTTTAAAATTTGGGCGGGTTTCTATAATGATTATATTTTATTTAAATTTTATAAATTATACAGATTTAAGGCAACTTTTGTATCAGAAAAAGGATATTTTCAGTGCCTAATATTTAGGATTAAAGCGTATTATCAAAAAGTTTTTTTTATAAATATTAAGATTTTTTTGAAAAAATAACTCAACAACGCACGCGCCGTATATAAAAACTGTTTTTTATATTATAAAAGGGATATTTTTTTCTGTGGTGATAAAGTAAAATGTTAAAATGCAACAAGGTCTTACCTACCTAGATAGGTCTTAAGAATTCACTCTTTTATGATCATTCGTCACATCACCACCTACTCCTAATATCCATATAATTAACCTTCGGTAAACTTCAAAAGTTTTCTTGAATTGCCTACTTGGCAGATTCACCTAGAGAAAAAAAATGTTGCAATGAGTTTTTAATATGACATTGAAAACAATAAAAATCATCAATTTTCAAAACATTGAAAATGCTTTTAAAACATCATCGTTTTATCCTAAAATTAAACATGAAAAACGCTGCGCCGGCATATTTGGAGCGGAAAGAAGTATTCAATGTTGTTAAAAACTATAGCTATTTGAAATAAATTTATTTATGGCAAACTTTAATAATCATAAAAATGTTAATAAAATAATAAATTAAATAGAAAAACCATCAAAAACTATCATGATTAAGGTTATATGACGCTAAGAATATTCTTGAATAATATAATAAGTTTGAATGAATTGCATAAAAGCCGGCATTTTTATTTTTCACATTCATTATTGCCATTAATTTTCTACGATCACACTAAGGACGAGAGCTGATTTCTAAATTGAAAAAAAATTTAATAATGCAAGTCATTTGCCAGGTGAAATTCTTGACACGCAGTGGACCAGAACAGTGCCTGAGATATACCGAAGCATTAATTAGTGAGAAACTCAATAGAATAAGCACTTGTTGATTCGGCACGCTTCTCTTGAAAAAACAAACCTGAGAAGAGGGGAAGTGAAAAATTCTTGTTTATGGCTGAGAATCTTTTTATCAAAGTTATATATATCGACATTATATTAAAAGTTATAACATATGAGAAATCACTTATTTCTGAGAGAGTCAGTCAATTTAAACCTCGATATTAAATGGTAAACAGAAAGCCTCAAATATTTCTATCAATTAAAATTTTTAGCATCCCGGTAACAATATACTCGATTCGTATTTAGTATGGTTAGGGAAATAATAAAACTTAATTTCTTGCATTATATATATATATTAAATGCTTACTTAATCCGAGACGACCTTGTCTCCAAAGGTAATTATTGTAACACGACTTAGAAAGTTTGATAAATGTGTATATGGTGTTAGTTGTTAAATGCCTTTTATTGAATTAAATAAGCTCTATGGAAATGTTAATTTCAACGACAACACACTCCATTAAGATTTTTCAGGCCGATTTTTAACTATTTGACGCATAAAATGTTTAAAGAAGATTTTACTAAAAATGCTATAGTAATTGGATTAGGCTAATCCACAAATTCTCTTTACTTTAAATGTCCTTGGCAGACTTATGAAGGTTATAGTCCGTGCAAACAAGAGACATTTATAAATTACGGAAATAAAATAAGATGCCTTTAATAGCAGTAAATCCAGGTAATATTGCCGCCATGAGGATTAAATATCGGCCTGGAGAAATAGGGTTTATATTTAAGTGGATTAGAAATTTTTTTGCATAATTTAATGGAAATACCCTATAGTCAGTCTATAAATTAAATCAAAAATTTTTTTATGGAATGTTGACTTTAGTTCCGAGGTCAAAATTTTGTAACAGAAAAAGTAGTTTTAATGCTAGTAAATAGGATTGAAAACTTTTCATAAAAATGCGTGTTTATAACATGTAATAATTTTACCAAAAAAAAAACGATGATCGCGCCTTTATGTAATTCAAAAAAGTTACAAAACGAACAATTGTTTCCACAGGTTGACTTTTTAAACAAAAATCAATCCTTAGATTTACTACCTTTAGGTGCTGCAAGCTTGGGTTGTGTTTTATCCTAAATTTAAACTAGAGATCAAAGTCTGGATCCGAAAGCCCGCCCTGGCCGAAATTTAAAATGAGCCGGGCCTGAATAATAAAATATATTTTTAATATCTCCTTTTCTTTTTTTTTCATTAAATTATTTGTAAACATGGACCAAAAGACAAATTTATTATCACGATACAAGGGGTTCAGACAGCTCAATATCAAATATTCCTGACTTACACGCATGAGGTTGCGAGTTCGAATCTGTGTACAGTTTTTTTTCGGAAAAATGGAATACATAAGCAACCACTTTAAAGCTGCTGAGTTGCCTCTTTGGCAATAGGCCCTAAACGATATGCCTAAAGTGAGAGCCTAGGCTAATAGATCGCTGGCGTGCAAGCAAATCTTACTATTTTACCCGTCGGCAATATTAATTGCTCTGCCCAGGTTAAATGAGTCAAAGTCCTAGTTAGGTATGACGCTGCTAAATGGGGAAAGGTATAAACCCATTGATTTTTTTATTATCACGAGACAAAGGGTATTCTGCACTATAAAAAGAAAACTTAAAATCTGGGCAGGGCGTATATTAAAAAATATGTCGGGTGAGCCGGGCCAGAATGTCACGGGGTTTGGACCCTAAATTAAACAACATAGAGCCCCGTTTATATGCTTGAACGGATGATCACCAAAAGTTGCCTTCTAGGAGCTTTGGCCTGAAAAAGATTACCTGTGTGTTAAATCTCAATTCTGCTAGGGTCCGATAAATTTATTGAAAAAACTTGGCTGATGTGCCGCCATAGGTAAATAGTTTGGGGGAACTCGAATACCAAATTTTTATGAATATCTTAAAACAAAGAACATAAGGATAACTAGAATATCACCCACCATTAGAAATAAAAATATGTAAATATTCTAAATTTAAAATCTTTCGCGCTCTTTTAATTTATTTCTTATTTTCCATTTTTTTAATTCAGATGTCTTTTTTCAATTCATTATATTAATGTTTACATTAAGTGTGCAATGTGAGTTTTAATTTTTGTAAAATTTTATTTAAAAAAATTTTTTTATTTCAGGAAAAGCATTTTATGTGCATAAATCAAATTTGGCAACTTTTTAAAAGTTTGCGTTTTACAAAAATTTTTTTCAAAATTTTGTAAATTTTTACTAAAATAAAAATTCATTTTGCACGTGGCCTTAAGTGATTTTCGTTAAATAACATCAAATATATTTTAAAAAATGGCGATATAATTAGTGGTGCTGGCTAAAATAAGCACATGTTTATGCCGTTGCCACCTCGATCCCAGGTCTTTATTCGCATGCCGAAAAGGGAGGGAAAATCTTTAAAAGGCTACTGTTGCAAACGAGAATTTCTTATTAGATTTTTAATTTTAATGGTTGTTGCTGGCTAGATTTTGGTGCATCAAATTTTTACTCTTCTTTATAAATATTTAATTTAATATATATTGACAATAAAACTCACACAACAAAGTTAACTTATTTTTTAAATCTGTTGACCGTTTTTCACTCTATGGTAAAACCGGCGTCATCACTTTTTAATGGGGCTAAATTAATATTTTTGCGAGTCGACACTTTTTCATTTATGTTTATTTTGCAGAAGCACAGAACAATTATTTTTAAATGCAGGAACAACTTGGAGAATAAAAATTTAACTCAAATTTTTTTTGGTAAGTAAAATAAATAATGCGTTTTGGACGAGATTGAGACGGTAAAATGGGTTGAAAAGAGACAAAAATCTTAATTTATCGTTAAGGTCATCACTTTTCGGTCGAAATAATGTGTCGATAAGTGTAATTTAAACAAATAAGTATAAGTATCACTCACTATTAAAGTTTTATGTAAAAGGGATAAAACAATGTGATAATCTTTAAATAAAATCCTTACGGCATATTGTAGACATAATTTCGGCAATTAATAATTTTTATAAGTAGAGATTTTGGGGACCAACCTGTACAAATGTCTAGACCGGTTACCGTCTAGCTAATAAGTTTTTAATTTTTAACACAGTCCCAGTGGATTAAAGTTTTGAACCCATCCGATACTATTGAATTGAATATTGATGCATTAAAAAGAATTACTGTACTAATTCATACATGATACATAAATACAAACGAAAAATTCTACTGTGGTTCTTTCGGCTAAAATATAGAACTTAGTTAAAAAAACAAATTGCGGTCCAGTTCAATCGGCCGGCGGGCTCATAGAAATCGGATGAAAACAAAATAAAAATACTAAATTATTGCAAGAGTGGTTCGCCAAAGCAAACAATAATTAAATATTACAGATTAACGTATTTATTTATAAATAACAAATGAAACAATAATAATACAACAGATCCCAAATAATTAAAAATTTGCAGTTAAAAAACATAATTCTAATGGACTTCTTGAAAGCTGCTTATAAAAGCTGGTGGTTCCAGGTCGGCTACTTTACCAGATTCACTCGTCATTTCTGATTCATCGAGTTGGATGGGATTTTCCTCAAGCATTTCAGACGATATTTGAGGAGTAGGATCTGTTGCAGACGAATTCATTACATTGAAGGAGGATGACATGGGCATAAGATCAATCTTGGTTCGCATGAGTTCCTCAAATCGGGTCTGCAATTCGTTTTCACGCTCTTTTTGGCGTTGGACGTCGTCTTGGAGAGACTATACAATAAATTTTAAAATAAAGAAAATCCAAAAAATGGTATACAGATAAAAAAAACCAATTAAAAAAGTTTAGTTGGTTATAAAGTGGGCTGAATTTATATATTGCTTCAAAAATAGCTAGCAAATATTAGTTAGTGTAAAAGAATACGGCAACGTACTGGCTAAAATTACCTAATGTGCAATAAGTTATTTCACTTAATAAGTTCATTATATATATTTTTTTATTTTCATGTGTATAAACCGAGTATACCAAGACATTAACAAATTTTGTAAAATTTTTAACTCAATAAATATAAATTTGACTCGTAATCTCCGAGGTATAGCTGCATCTTCGTTTTGTTTTAGCGTCGAGAACGTTTTAAACTCCAAAATGCTATTTTCAAGCTGATCCCCCATTTCATTAAGCGACGTTATAAGCCCCGAGGCCCGAGTTTGGTAACCGCCCAGCAACACTTTCATTTTCTTTTCGATTTTAGCGGCTTTTTTAGCTTCAGCGGTCATAATGTCGCGATTGGACTATATAAAAGACAAATTTATAAAATAAATGATTATAAAGGATTTTCAAGAGGTTTATTGTATATATTTTCGGACAAATGAGTTAAAAAGATAGCAAGTGTGATTTTACTAGCTCACAGATGAGTGTTCGTGAGGGCTATAAAGGGTAAAGAAGAGAGTTTGGTCAGGTATTATAACTATTACAATAGGCTAATTTATTGAAGTTTTATCTTAATACTCATTAAAAGCTATCCGTACAAGCAAATATGCTAAATTTGAAAATTAATTTGTTATCTGAGAGAATTAAGAGTTATAAAACCTCAAGCCGTTTTTCGAGTGATTCAATGCGTTCTTTTTTGCTAACTAAGTTGGCCCTGGTGTATCTGTTCTGGACCGGCAAGTAGCATAGTTGAGCTGCACATTCTTCCCATACTTGAGTGTAAGAGTCAATCGATAGTGTTCCGTGAGCCATGCCAGTTCGAACGACTTCAATTTCTTCTGCTAAAAGCCGTTCAGCCTGTGAGATAGGTTTAACAATGTTAGAAATATATCAAAAAAAATTGTAAATTATTTTTCAAATTGCATAGCAAATCATAAACTAAAATCAAACCCTTACTCAATACACAAGGTTGACATGTTCGGTAGCTATTTCATTTTTTTGGCGATCACCAACTAAAATGTATTTTAATACTATACAAAACGGACTATTTGATTGCGCAATTTAAGTAACAGCTTCACTATCGATTTCACGAGTTTATTTTATTCTAGACTAAGGTCACAGTGTATTTTATGCAACACAACATTATAAAGTCACAAAATTCTTAGGATCCAAATTCCCGTATATAACATACATCTCCGGGTTAAGAATTTGGATGTTGAAATTTTCTCTAACTCATCAGGAGCGGCATACCCGTAAAACAACTCAATAAGTTGATATGTCTCAGCGGTGTTTAAATAAAAATTTAGCATAGATAGTGAACTTAAGCTAAATGTCATAAAGAGGACAATTTCTAGTATTCCCAGGTAGAAATACTAACCAGGCTAAGCGTTGATTAATTTCATATTTCCACTATAAAAATATTACCCAAACTTACCGTGATTTTATTTTACATACAAAAAAATCATTATTAATATAAAAATATAAGCAGGAAAATAAATTATTTAAAAAAAACATTTTCTATATTAAATAAAAAACCTCAGCCATTTCAGAATCCTCAAAATTTTCATATGTTGATTGATCGAGATATTCCAAGATTTGTTGCCGTTTAACAGCTGGCATGTGACAAAGGGCTCGTTGGTCAGGAAACGAATGCTTAAAATTATTGTACCTTTTATTAGGTTGTACGGGGGTCGAACCTAAATATCGATAAAAAAAATTTATAAAAAGGCACGCATACTGTTACACTAGCTAAAATGAAAAATATAATAGCAAATTAAATAGTAAAAATACTTCAAAAATATTTGATTACCAGCTCAAGCAAATTGATAGAAGAAAAAAATGCCAACAAATATGTGAGGTGAAATTTTTAACAAACCTTTCAATTTTTAAGCATAAATTAATAAAAAGATTGGCTAAAGTTCTAGTCTTATGAATCAGACGTTTCAGAATAAAATCATAAAAAAGTCTAAAAATAACGCTCTAGTTGCCCATTTAATAACCTTTTGATTCCCCGTTTTCGTTCGATTCTTGTAGAGTTTCAATAAGAGCAACATCGGCCTCAGTCATGAGGGCAGCATCCCTGTGTAACATGAGAACCATTTCGCGTTTAATGAGCTCCTCAGCCTTTTGAAGTTCGTTTAGTGAGGCATCAGATTCGACGGGCCTCAGGACTAAATAATATATGTTAAAATATTTTTTTTTAGAGATGTTTAAAATGAACTTGTGTTTTTTCGCAGTTTACCTATCATGTTAAAATGAAAAGAGAAAAATGGGCTTATAATTGCTTATACTTGAACTAAGAGGTGTAGAATGATATTATAATTTTTTATTCGCTAATATATATGAATGAGAAATATTTTATACATTTCTAGCTAGCTAGGTTTTTTTTAATAATCCGACAAAATAGAATAAAATTAAAACTTAGACGGGCCCTTTATTACGCAAACGTGTATTTTTTTTATAAGCTTTTTACTAAAAAGTGAAAAATCAAAAATTAGGCCATTGAAAATATTTATCCGTTTCTATTAATGGAATAAATATTAAGTGTTATGTTGGGCATGCGAAATTCATGCAAATGTGTTGCTTTTGAAAGAGATATCGACAAAAGCGCACCCAAGATTATATTATATATTTTTTTCAAATGTCTTAACAGAAAAATTTGTATTTACATTATGCAAAATATATATTTAAATTTTCTCGGGGATATTTATTAGGCATACTTTTTGGTTTACCTTTGTAACTATCTTAAGCTTAAAAACAGCCTTACCACAAAAAAAAATAATTTAGGCTATAGAAAAATGGCGTAAAATCCTTTTTTAAAAAATAACCAAATATTGCAATTTAAAGGGATTATTTTTAATAACAAAAAAAAACCTGTAAGATTAATATCGACCGGTCTAGGAAGAGACCTTCTAACAGCCTGGGAAAAACTATGAATTCTTATTAGGTCTCGTTCGGTTTTAGCTTTGTTTTCGGCACTTTTAAGTTCGTATGCTTCGTCACTAGCGTCTTTTATAGCATGAGAAGTGCCAGAGTCTAGACAAATATTTAAAGAGAAGAGTTAAACAAAAAATATGATTTTAAAAAACATGTAAATCAACGCTGGATTCTGCAAAAATGATTTTTATTTTAGACGAACGAAAAGTTACAAACATATAAACAAAAAATTTAATTAATAATTATAAAAAACATTTATATTTTTTCCTCATCGAAAAATAAGTAAACTTTTAAAAAATTTAATCCAAGCGATGAATTTAATTCCAAAATAAACATATGAATAGATTTATTATAAAATGAAAATGACAGAGTGAGCCCTCTAATATAGCAATATTGGTCGAAATAAACAAAGGTTCATTTTTGGAGGTCAGAGTGGTGAGCTCGCTCATTTTAGATTCAAAACTTATAGCAATAAAAGTGACTCTTTGATTTTTAAGTTTAATAAACCAAATGTGTATGAAAAAAAAAACAAATTAATTTACAACATAAAATGTGTAATTGGCTAAAAACTTAATTTCCATAAAGGAAGAGACTAAGCTCACCTTAATGTAACGCCAAAAACAAAAAGTTTTGTAATCTCTGTAATTACATTAACAAACACAATAAGGCACCTTTATTATCCATCATCGCATCAGCATTACCAGGCTCATCTTCAGGAAGCACTATTTCAAAATCATTTTTGGGCATAGGCATGCCCGAAAGTCCGGCACGGAGGTTAAGTTTCAGCTCCAACTTGGTTAGAATAAATCAAAAAAAGACAATATAAAAATACTTAAAAAATGAAGAGTTTAGTTATTACTCATTCCACATTATAAAAAATCACTATTTTTAAAAAATAAATCAACATAGGAATCGACATTTTGGAAAGTTGAAAATTTTGTGATTCACCAAGCTTTGAAACATCAAAAAAAAAACACAATCCTGATACATATTATTTTTAAGTTGACAAAAATTATTTGATTGATTGGAGTAGTTGCAGATTTTTAATATTAAATATCTCATTTCTACTACACTATAAAATTTTTAACAAATATCTCCATATTATTTGAAATAAAATTTTTGTATATTTTCAAAAACGCATTTTTAATAAGCTTTATCATAAAAAATTGAACAAATCGAAAATCGATTAATTTTTATGGTCGGTGGGACAGGTAGGTCAGGCCAAAAAATTACCATATTCTCCCTCATGGCGGTTGTACCCTCAGTGGTTCCACTAATCATACTCTCGTTACCGGGAGTTTGGGAACCAGGTGCAGCGCTGCCTAAGAAGCGGGAATCTGCGGGTGTCAGACCCGAAACCATTGCGTTTCGAAGTAGGGTTGATGATTGGCCGGCCAACGACGGCGCAAGGACCGAACTGTTAGGAGTGTCCAAGAGCATGTCTGTGGAAATATTAGGTATGTAAATAAAATAATGGGAATTCATATATCATTTGTTGTTCTCAGATATATTAATAAAATATTCTAAATAAAAATTTATAAAAACCACAAGTGAAAAATGAATCTTTTACTTAATAAAAATATGAAAAAAAATAAAATTTATTAATACACAACAAATTCAAAATTAGGGAAATTAAAACAATAGATATTTGAATGTTTGTTAATTATACAAAAAAAACTAAAATTAAAAAAAAATTTAAAACCTGATCTAATCGAAGATCCTAGGCCTGTTGCACCAGTCATAAGTGAATGTTGCTTTTGCATTATTGATTTAGGCGTACCGAGAACTAAATTGGGCGTTTTAATATCTCTTGATTTAGGAAGTACGCTTGAAAAGTCGGATTGTGCGACGAGCGGTGTATTTAGGCCACCCTTAAGCGGCGTTTCAACAAAATTTAGGGCTAAAAGATTTTGAGCTTCCTGAATGAACATACGAGATAAAATAAAATTGAAAAAAAAATAAGATGGTAAATAAAAATAATCATGTTAGTAAAGAAGGAGATAAATCAAGAGTGGATGTTATTTGCAAAAATAAAATATATTATATGCAAACTGTTGCAAAAAACTCAAAGATAATTGCCAGGATATACAGAATTTTTTAATGAGGTGCTTAATGTTTTTAATAATAAACAGATGTTAGCTAAATAGAATATCTTTATAGGCCAAAATAATTAATGAGATAGGTCTGCAAAATTCACATGTTTCTGTCTTCAGCGATATATTCTAAATGTAACCTAATCTCTATTATTTTTTAATGTTTATCAAATCATCTCTTAATAAAGCTTTTCCATTTTTTATTAAAATTAATTGTAACTTCGATTTTGCTTAAATCAATTTTATTAATCTCCAACATCCACATTTAATTTAACAAAAGTATTTTATACCCCTATCAAAATAGGACAGAATTTTTAACGGTTTAAAATACATTTTATTTATAAATATTTTTAAATTTTTCCTTAAATGTTAAATTTATAATTGGCTTAAGTTTGATAAAAACGGCAAACGGATTTGAATATCCCAAAAGAATACATTATCTAATAAATTAGCCTATATATCTTAAGTAATTATCCATTAATGGTATTTCTAAAATTAGTTACCTGCATAATGGTATCTCCCTTTCCACCAGCATAAGGCGTTCTAATATTTGAACCTCCTGAAGTATTCATAGTTGAAAGAGCTTTCAGATCGAGAGATGGAGTCATGGCACCAACATTAGCAAGAAGAATAGATGATGCAGCAGCTAACGTATAATATATAAATGAACTTTATATATAAAACTATGCTATAAATTAAAGCAAAATTTATAAATATTACAATATATCAAAATATACTTTTATTTTTCAAACAAGAACAAGATTAATCAGGTCATTATAAATATTATTTAAAAGTTAGCTTTTATAATTTTATTCTGGTAGTATGAATACATGAATTTAACCTAATTTTTACATAAGGGCACATGCAAAGTTTTTTATTTTTGTAAAATTTTGAAAATTCTAAAAATTTTAAAAATTTATTTTTTTTCAAAAATTTTTTATTTCAGAAAAAGCATTTTATGTGCATATATTAAATTTGACAACTTTTTGAAAATTGCGTTTTATTACAAAATATATTTTTCAAAATTTTAAAAATTTCACAAAAATAAAAACTCATTTTGCACGTGCCCTAACGCAATTTGTAAAAAATACTAAAATTAGGCTTGTTATTCTGGTAGTATAAAAATATAAACTTTAATTATTACATAACGCAATTTATAACAAAAAATATTAAAACAATTAAGCTTCATGCAATTTTAAAAATACCAGTATAGTCGGTATCCATAAGATTATTGGGATCAGTCTCGCGGGCAATTTCTTTTGCGGCCTCACCAATTTTTCCCAATTTGATGACCTTAAAAGAGAAATATTATAATTTAATTTTAAAAAGTATGTAAAAAAAAAATCTGGCATTAGGGTCCTTAAATCTTTTCTCTTTTAAGTGTGACTATTTAGGTCAAGGCCTTGCCTCGTTTAACTTCGGGCAATTTAAAATCGGTCATGGTTAAATAACACTAATCAAACGCACAAAGACGACCTAGTTTGGGATAAATGGTAATTTATTGATCATATTAAGGTCGAATAATAAACATCAATTATTTTCAATAAAAGATAAAAAGGTAATTATTTTTAACAGGCATGATAGTGTTGTCCTAATTAATGGAATAAAGATAAAGTAAAAAAAATTGGAATTCTTAACCAAAAACATACGAAAAAAATAAATTTTGAAATCAATATCTCATTTTTGTAATAAAGAATGACGAGATATTAATAAAATTTAATTAATTCACTCGTTAAAAAACATAATGTTATGTATAATAAAAAATAAATAAGAAATGAAAACGTATTGATGAATTAATAAAATTTTAATATCTCATTATATTGAAATTCGGGTAAAAGTCAACATACAGTTGATGTGATAGATTTTTGTATAAAATTTCAAAAAAATCTTTCTGAATTTTGTAACACTAACTTCTTCGAGTTCCGATTCAGTGACTTGTGGTTCGGGCAATACAAGCTTGCTTCGTTTTTTAGATGACTCCACAAGCGCTGCATTTTGTTGGGCTAGTAGGCCTGGCAAGTCATTTTCTTTCTTTTTAGTAAGACGTTCGGCATCTTTTTTGCGTTCGCGCTAAAAAACAAAAATTTTTAATAATATAAAAGGTAAAATATGAAAAATAACATAGTCCTTAACCTAAGACACCGACTTGAAAAAATTAAGATAATTAATTAAATTTAATTACATTTTTTCAAACTCTAAGTTAAGTGGGAATTCAAACATACAAATTGATTCAAAATTTTAAAAGACCTAAACAAAACAAAACAATTACCATACAAAAATGAGGAATATAAATTCGTAAAATAACCTCTTCTTTATCAACTCTTCTTTCACCTTCCAAATTTTGCTGACGAAGTTTTTTAAAATTCCTTAATTCAGGGCGATATACATCGGCATCGGGGTCAAAAAAGCCTGCAGCGGGACGTTTTTCAAATGGGATTTCAGCATTGTAATTCATTTTGCAACTTAAATAACATATAATTTTTATATAATAGGTATTAATATATATTCCCTTTTATTAATTTTGCAAAAATATAATAATTTCTGAAATAATAAAATTAATTTCGTATTCTCAACATATGAAACATATGTTTTAAATATAATAATATTGCAAAAATTTATGTCTAAAACTATTATTATTTTAAAGCAAAAAACCATATAAGTTTTAAAATATGGTAAAGATACGTGAGCATATATAGGGAATTAAACAACTTTACATCTTAAATAGAATTTCATATCATTAATCTGAGTGGTAAGCCTACTCGTTTGTAAGATAAATTAGCAGTAGAAGCTTAACGTTTTGCAAACATAGTGACGATTTATATTTAAATTAAAATCATATTTATTCTCATTTAAATTAAAAATTGGCAGATAATAGGCTCACATATAATAAACTAAAAAAAAACAGCTAATTAAAGCTACACTTACGGTTACCTACCATTATAAACGCACTATCTAAATAGAATAATAAAACTGGAAAAGTAAATAATCAACTAATAAGTTGAAAAAAAAGAAGTAAAATTACCGTTTTTCTCTCAAAAGTTGAAAGCGGTTGACAGGTTCATATGTTTTTGTAATACCGGCGGCCCTGAGTTCCCGCTTTTTTTGTAGGCCAGCTAAACGGCGAGCTTCCTCGAGCTGTTTCTCACGCGCTTTACGCTTAGCCTTTTTCCCTTGGGTGTTTGCGAGCCGGGCCCTTGCTTCGGATAACATTTCAAGTTCTGTCGCGGTAAAGATTTAAAATATATACAAGTAAGGAATGGGTAAGCTAAAAAAAAATAAATAATTCAGAAAAAGTTATATAAAGTATAAATTAAATTGTTAAAATTTATTTGTATTGTTGGTTGGATAATTTGTAACAAGATCAATTAGAGTTTTCGTATTTAAACTTGAATGTTTGTCAAAAAACTTTTTTGTATATAATGTATAACCGGTTAAGGTCATGTCTTATTAGGCCCGAAATATTTCAATAAAACATTTACATTTGATTAAGGTAATAAAAAACAATTGATTACATCTTAAGTTTGGAATAACTTATATTAAAATGTTTGAAATAATAAAAAACATATTTATTGTATACATTAAATATAAAGTTTAATAAATTTGGCTAAATAAAATATTTTTAATAAGTTTGAAACTTAAACAAGAATATAAAAGGTAAAATTAAAAATAGTTAAGCAAATTTTTTAAATATTGGACAACCTAATAAAATTAAGGATGAGAATTCAAAAAACAATAAAAGGTTTTAAATACATATTTTTATTCCATTAGGCATTGTTAAATTTGCCAATAAGAGTAGCAAGAATCTAGTTTAATTGACATAAATGACATCAGATTTAAAGGTTTAGGGTTAATTCTACGGGAATTGGTGAAGCATCTGCAAGCTAAGCTGAAAATTAATAGCGACTAGTTAATTTTCCCTAGTGTTCATTTTTGATAGAAAATGCGAAAAGAAAGAACAAATGTAAAATAAAAATTCAAAAGATACAGAAGTAATTCTAATTAAATACATAACATTAAACAATAAAAATGTCATATGGTTAATAATAAAAGATAATTTCGATTGACCAAAATCGAAGTTAACACTTATCACAACGTCAAAACAAAATAGAGACATATAGCATACCATCCTCATCCATATCCTTAGGGTCTGGTCTTGCAGGTTTAGTTTCGGGATTAGGATCAATTTCGCCTGGTCTCAGCTTACGGGGATCTTCAACAGCTGACGTGCTTGCAATTTTTTCAGCATTTGTGTCACCTCCCAAAGCCTCTTCCTCTTCTTTACGTTGAGCACGGTCTCTTTTAATTTTAAATTAAATGTATCGAAAAAGGCTGAAAACAAATATGATTAGAAACAGTCTACCACACTAATCCCCTAACCACCAAAACAAAATGTTTTATATAAAACAACTAAAGTTTTTGGATAAAATATATCCATTAGAGAAATTAATATTCAATAAGCCGTAAGTAAAGATAAAAAATAAATTATTCGATTCAGAATCAAGTTTAGAAGGAAAAAATAAAAGAGCAAGTAAAGTTCATATACAATTGCATTCTAATTGAGACTAAAAAGAATCATTTAAAATGACCACATTACTTTTTTTCACATTTAAGGGTTTTTGTCAGGTTTTAATTATGCAAATTAAATGTTCAAACAACCTTAAATATGATATATTAAAATATTATCAATCAAAGGTATATTACTGACTATAAAAAAAACTCTTAATTAAGTAATAAAAAATTATTTGTATGAACAATAACTTAGCTTATAATTACATAATATTACACAGGTCAACAATTTTTTGAGATTTATGAGTTAACTACAGAGATCAAACCTGCCATCTTAGGGAATATCAAATCCGTTTACCGTTTTTCTTAATCAAACTTAGTTAGTCAGATATAAACATTGAAAATTTAATAAAAAAAAAAAATAACAAAAAAGGTTTAAAAACAATAATAAATTGAAATTTTATTTTTGCATATTCACAATAGTTAAACTGTTAATTTCAAACTTCAAATAATATTTTCATTAAAAACCGAGGTGCCTTATTTAAGTTTGGACGCGAGATATTTTTTATTATTTAAATGCCGATGTTAGAGCTTGATATATTAATAAAATTAAGTTTCCATTATTTGTGATTGAAATTATAAGTTACAAGGGATTTTTATATGCAAAAAAAATTTTTTTTTTCTTTTATGGTTATATTTAGATCTGTAAAATTGGTCTAAAAAGGCCATTTTTAGTTATAGAAGGATCTAAGAAGCCAAAGACGGAAAACAAAAAATATATGAGATAAGGCCATCATGGGGATGCATTCTTTTATGTTTTCATAAAATTCACGTTTCTGACATTAAAAATTGTTGACCTGTGTTATAAAATAATAAAAATTAACAGGTTAAAATTTTTTCCTCCAAGACCATTGTGATGGCATTATATGTAATAGTATAATTAAGGCCACCCTTCTAGAATTTTAATTTCAAAAATATAGTGGCACTAAAAAATTTAATAGGTAAATAACAATAATGCTACTGGCCTAAAAATATACCTTAAGCAATATACAAAAATTATTAATAAAAATTATAAAAATTTTACAGCAAAAATTCATAATGTTCCAGGCATTGATTAGCAGTTCTACCAACAATTGGAGCAATTGTTCTCCACTGAGTTGGCATAAGTTTAGCCAAATGCAAAAGTTTTTCCTCTTCTTCCCTGCTCCATTCAGTTTTTTTGATGCTAGGGTCTATCCATTCATACCTGTCATAATAAGCAGCATAATTATTTTGCTATAATTGGGAGAGAGAAAACCTTACGTGGCAAAGCTGCAACCATTTGTACTATAAAAAATTTACAAAAAGTTAATTGATTTTGGTCTAGTTTTTACCGTTTTTATCGTGAAATTTTAGGCATAAAAAAATATTTAGTTTTAATAAAGATTATGAAAATAAATAGCCCCAGGTTTGCCTCCCCTTTGTCATGGCTGTCAATAAAACATGCATCAATATAATGAAAAAATTATAACACATTATCATCACTCTATAAAATATAACATTTCAAACATCAACAATAAATAATTGATTCATAAGCTAAAGAAAATTGACCAATAAGGTTACCATTTTAAAATCAGTTATTTATAATTTCCCATCTTTTTCCTACATCAGTCTTAAACAATTTAAGTATAAATGCAAGAGGTGACACTGATATCATAAAAATATCTAATAAAATATATTTTTTAACCAAGAAATTAATTACAACTTTATTTTATTTAAATACAAAAAAACTGTTGTTAGATAAATTTTTTTAAGTTAATTTTCTTTATTACAATTTTATACATATTGTTTGTGTTTAAGATATTGACCAAGCTTGTTACAGAAAAATATTTTTTATAACACAAAGTAAATTTTTAATTATTTATATATTCATATTTCTCAGATATGGTTTTCAAAAAAATTGGATTCGAGTCAAATAGCATTCTGTAATAATTTTAATAACAAGTAAACTGTTTAATCTAAGGTCATTACTTAATTTGAGATAGAACCCAAGCTCTTAATCAATTTCTTAACAACTTAGCTAAAGTAGACTAGAGTTATTTTAATTAAGATGTACTAAGATAGGGCAAAATAGCATTTATCAAAATGTTATAATTATGATTTATGTTTAATCTTGTTAAAGAAATTTTTAACCAATACCATTAATTCATCGATATATTTGAAAATTTAGAGATACCAAAAAATATAAAGTACCATCTCGCTTTGCACTGTTTCGCAGATTTTCTATGCAGCAGCGAAGCAATTCGAGACCATTGATTTTTACCATATTTCATAACGGCAGCTTTCAATATTTCGTCCTTTAAACAAACAAACATTATATAGAGTAAAAATTAAATGTTAGAGTTAGCATAATGCGCCTACCTCTGTATTCCTCCAAACACCACCTTTAATCATAACTCGACCCATCTTGAATTTGTTGAGAAAGAAGCGTAAAAATATAAAATGTCGAAATATTACATGTGATAAATAATTTAGATTATAATAAAAATTAAATTTGATCGAAATTTGTTGCATGAATTTTCATGACTATTGAAGAGCAGCTTGATGAAGTTGAAGCTCTAAAATCAATATTTGCTTCAGATGTTACAGGTATTTAGAGCCTATGCATTAAATCAAAGCTTCAATTTTTTAGAAAATTATTATGAGTATTATACGAAGTTCTAAAATATTTGAAATCTTAAAAAATTTTAATAAATATTTTTAAAATTTATATTTGTTATTCATCATATTTTTTACAAATATAGAAACCCAGGATGATCAAGGGTGTATTAGACTTACTATAAAAATATATAATAATATTGATTCATCATCTAAAAGTACTTTGAATATAACACAATTTATTAGATAAATGTATGCTTTCTTTTACTCTTCCTGTTGATTATCCTAATGAGCCCCCCATTGTTGATATTATAGCAAACAACATGCCAGATTTTCAGAAAGATAGAATGATGAATGTTATAAACGAGGAGGTTTAGTTTTTGTATATTTATTATTAGATAAATAATAATATAGGACTTCCAATGATATTTTCAATTATATCTATAATTCAAGATTGGTGGTACATTGATACCAAAGAAAATAAGAAAAAGGTTGAGGAAGAAAATCTTAGAATTGAAACAGAAAAATACGTAATTAATTTGTATTAAACATATATTGACAAAAAACTTTACAAACAATTTATAAAATGATTATTATTAACAATCCTGTTTAGCAAATAATACTTACATAATTTTTAAATCAAGATTTTAGGTATTTTCAAGTTAATAACTTGTTTAATTTTAATTCTACATTGTATCCTACATTTTATGTTACAATTTTGAAATTAATAATTACTCATCGTTTTAACAAATCCAAATTTATTAGAAACAAAAATCAAATATTGTAATATAAGCAATTACTCATTTTTTATTTGCCATATAATGTCTTTACAATAGTTTGGACAACTTAAAAGATAAATGGTAAGATGAAAAAAAAGTAATTTGTTTTTTTAATAATTTTTAGAAAAAATTATAAATGATCTCTACCAGCTTATATAAAATTAGTTTGGGCCTCTAAAAAAGTTTGAGCTAGCCAATCCCATTGTTTTTATAAATGATCTTAGGCAAGTCCAGGACACATTAACTTGAAATTTAATGTTCTTAATTTATAGAAATTAAATGAGTTTTGCCATCTAAATTTTTTTTTATCTTTTTTAGATTTTTAAGAGTTTGGTCAACCATTAACTATCCAAAAAAAAAGAATGAACTAAAAATAATTGTTAAAAACATTCTTTGTTTAGCATAAAATACTTATCTATCAGTTTCATATAATCTGGACAAGATTAATAAAAGGGGGTTTGAAAAAGGGCACATATTTTGTTACTAGAGGTATTTGTTATCACCAACAAATGGTATATTTTTCCTGAGAACTATGTTTTTAAAATGTTATTTTAAACACTCTTTTTTTTGTAATTAAAAAAAAAATAGAATTAATGCATATTAATTAATAATTTTATTTTACGATGCCTTCATCTACTTTTTTAATTTATATATATAAAAAAAATTATGTTTTTCAGAAAAGATTTGAATTAATGCAATATGCAATGTTAATAAATATCCAAATTCGGCTTAACATTTTTATGCATTTTAATAGCGATATGTTAATTATCACACAGGTTAACAAATTTCAATGGCACCACCGTAAATTATATGAAAACGTAAAAGAGTATATTTCCATGATGGCCTTATCTCTTATATGTATTTCGTTTTTCATAGTGTCTTCCGGCCTTGGCTCCTTATATCCGTCCATATCGAAAAAATGGCTTTTTTGACCAAATTGACAGATCGAGAATACCCTTAAAAGAAAAAATTTAAGAATCTTTTTTTCATGTAAAAATCCCTTGTAACTTGTATTTATCATGTCGAATAATCAGAAATAAAATTTTTTAGTATATCAAGCTCTTACATCAGCATTTAGATAATACAAAATATTTCGCGCCCAAACTTAGATAACACACCATATATTGTTTGTTTTTAATAAAAGTTTTATTTGAAGTTTGAATATAACAATTTTGCTGTTGTAAATATGCAAAAAAAAATTTAATTTTTTTTGATTTGGTATTTTGGCATTTTTTCTTAAATTTTTAATTTTTATAGCTAACTAAGTTTGATTAGTTAATACGCTAAACGGATTTGAAAATCCCTTAGATGGCATTGATCTCCGTAGTTAGCTTATAACTCTCAAAAATTTGTTGTGTCATAAGCATGCTATTAATTTGGACCAATGCTAATTGCTTTTATAAGTAATAAAGTTGGGGCAAAGCACGTTACATGAGTTTTTATTTTCGAAAAATTTTAAAAATTTAATAATTTTTCAAATTTTTTTAATTCAGGACAGTATTTTCTGTGCTTATAATGCGTATTTGTAATGCTCTTTGGGCGGGTTCAAAGTTCATTCATTTTTTTAAAAAACGAAAATATTATTAAAAAATTTGGATTTAATGTACAAAATTATTTTAAACTATAGAATTTATAAGTCACGTTATAATGTATCAACTATGTTTGTATAGATATAGACATGAATTAAAAATATATTGAGTACTAGCACAGGGAGTAAGAAGGCATTGTAAAAAACAATGGTTGATAATTTTCGGTTTATAAACCCAAAATTTGAAAAGTTTTGATAGAATGTGAGATATACACTTTTATAAACATTTACATAGAAACGTATTGATGGCACTCCTGTTACACCTGAAAGTTTTCTGATTTGGAAAAAAAGGTTTGATGAAGAAAGGTTTGCACAACTCAAAACAAAAGACATTTCTGAGGAACAAGAAAACAGACCTTCAGGTATTATAATCATTTATTTAATTATTCTATAAATGAATGCAATATTATTTTTAATTTATTAGGTCGCCAATTATTCCAAGCTAACAATCTCTTATACCTAACCGAACAAATGATCATGAAAGAAGCTGAGAATGACCCCACCCTTTTTACATCTGAAAATAGTGAATCATTAAACAATAACCAAGAAAATGGGTTATCAAAACTTAACCTAGACGATATAGATGCATCATTATTTCAGGAATTTGATTATAATGACGTTGATTTTGAAAATCAAATTGAGGAGTAAATCAGCAAATAAAAAAATTGTTATATACTTGTTTTAATAAATAAATTTGGTAAATAACTGTAATTTGTATTAGGTTTTTGAGCTAACACTAGCGTCAACTTGTGTGAATGTTGGTTTGATTAATTTTAGAGGAAGAATTGAGGTTTAATTGATTTTAATTAACCCGCAATTCTAGGGTGAGAAATTTGTAACGCGTATGCTATAGTAGGGTCCATACGGATCCCAATATTAAATCTATATCACTTTAAAAGTATAAAGCTATGAACTTTATTTTTTAATATACTGAAGAAAAATACATGCTTTTTAATTATATACTTATATAAGTTCTCATTAATGTTTCTAAATTTTATTTAACACAAAGTATTAAAAATGAAAAATGTAATTTTTATTTTTCCATATTACAGTTAATAAATCTTGTGAATTAACTAAATGCAATATTATTGATCAAATCTTGTTTTTAGGTCTAAATAAAAATATTTTGAAATAAAAAATTATTTTTGGCTGTTTTTTGCCATAAAAACTAGATATTAGAGAAAAATAAATAATTCTTATTATTATTATATACACTACATTTTATATACTTAATATGTAAATCTATTTTAAAAAGAAAATAAGGTTGCAATTATTTTTAAAATTACATTGAGGCAATAACATGGCATTAAAGATTGAATTTTACCATGTGTCCGTACGGACCTCAATAAAATTTTTAATTTCTAAACAAATTTTGTTATTAGACTTAGACCAAATTTTAATTACTAGTTTTGTTTATATGTTTAAGAAAAAAGTCACAAAATTTTGCTTAAAAACACAGCAACAAATTTTAAAATTAATTAGCTAATTACAGAGATCAAACCTGCTATCTTAGGGATTTTCAAATCCGTTTACCGTTTTTTTAATCAAACTTAATAAGTCAGCTGTAAACATAGGAAATTATCAAAAAAAGTCAAAAAAACAAAAAATAAACAAATACAAAAAAATATTGAAAAAAAAATATTTTTGTATTTAAAACAATTAAACTGTTATAATGAAATTGCAAATAATATTTTTATTGATAATAAATTAGGTCATATTTAGATTGGGGCCAAATATTAATTTTAAAGTTGATGTAAGAGTTTAATATACTAAAAAATTTTATATCTCTTATTTAAGGTATAAAGCAAATAAGTAAGGGATTTTTATATAAGAAAATTTTTAGTATATTCTTTTTAGGGTATTTTTGAGGTCGCAAAATCCGGCAATTTGGTCAAAAAAGGTTATTTTTTAATATGGACGGATCGAAGGAGCCGAAGGCATATGAAACTACGAAAAACGGAAACCATATATGAGATAAAGCGATCATGGAGATGTATGCTTTTATGTTTTTATAAACTTATTTTTTCTGACATTGATAATTGTTGACCTGTGTAATAAATATATAAGAAGATATTCATAATTTAAGATGTACTAAGGTCCATTGGATCCCACAGTGCTAATCGCGGGATAATAAATTTTTTTTACGTTTTTTAGCAGTTACCGCAAAATTAGTCATTTATTTTTTAATTTTTTTAACTGGCCCATTACATTCAAATGTCGTTACTAAATAAAATCTTTAATACACAATTTTGAAACTAAAATTTATTAGGGGTTACATAAACAAGTTATAACGGAAATTATACAATATTTTTAGCATAACAAACATTAATTATTCATAATATAGATAACAAAACAAATATGCATTCCATTCTGTCTTTAGATACAAAATTAAAAAAAATAATTGAGTGCCTAAGGAGACAAAAAACTACTAGTCTATTAGTTAACAATTTACATTTAAGGAGGGATAGGTTATTTAAATGTTTTTTTTATAAAATTCTTAATTATTTACCAAAAAAACTTAAAATTAAGAAATTATAACGGTCTTATAAATGTTTTCAAATCCAAATCGATACACGTAAATGCGCACTTTTACCAAATCAACTATATTTTTCATGAATAGTTACAATTTCGAAATTTAATGAAAATAATTATAAAAAATATCAAAATGAGATATCACAATGATTGACTAGAATGTATATAAGGATTAAATCCAAAAAATTGTTTATAGAATTATTATTATAATAACTATTTTAAAAATATAAACTGCGAGCTATCATAATAAGATTTAACTATCCAAGAGGTTTGAATAAAAATTGTCACAATTAATAGCCAAAAGTGTAAACACTAAAAGCTAGTTACAATTCCTAATTTAGAACGATGTCCCATATTTACAACGGGTAACAGTTTAAGTCAATTAATAACTAAAATTTAAAATAACAAAATGATATAGGGCTAAGGCTAAAAAATATCAGGATTTTGTAGAATGAATTTCTCTAGGCATTGTAAGTGGAAGAAGAAACATCGCCACCATGTCCGGTCCAATTGGTGTGAACAAATTTCCCTGGGTTGGAGAGTAACTCGTAAGTATGTGCACCGAAATAATCACGTTGCGCCTATTAATTAGAATTAAAAAAATTTAAATTGAATTATACATAACAAAATAATTTCCGATCTTAATAGCACTTGATGTTATTTTATAACATTAAGAGTTTTTCGCCATAAACGGGTAATTCGACTATAGCGCTTTTTGAAAACAAATCATTGTAATTTTTAATAAAGGTTCAATTTCCATAGTTAACATTAGGATGCTATTTTAATATTTATTTTGCTCAAAGAGTTTTGTTAAATATCAAAAATTGTCATAAAATTTAGCCAATTTGAACGACTAGGAGGATATAAAAGAGACTCGCGTAAATAATTTTTTTCCAGCAATTTTAATGAGCTCAATACGAAAGGAGAACGGTAAACGGATGTGAAAAGGTAAAAAATATTTTATTCCAATCTTATGATCGGGATCATAAATTAAAAGTTGTCCAAAATTTTGAGATATATGAGCTAATATAGAAATCAGACCTGCCATTTTAGAGATCTTTAAGATAATTTAATCACTGATCAAATTCTGCCAGCTACTATTAACATAAAAATGTTAAACAAATTCGTAAAAACATATTGAAAGAAATTATATATATACTAACAATAAATCATAAATAATATTTTAATTTCAAACCAAAAAATCGTGTCATATTAAAGTCGGGGTGCAATATTTTCTGCATAAAGGTTGATGTAAGAGCTTAATAAACTTAAAAATTTGATTTCTTATTATTTCAGATAATAATAGAAGTTATAGTTGATTTCGATAAGAAAAATCTTAAGGTATTTTCAAGTTGGCGACATACCTAATGTAATTTTCTATTGTCTTCGCCGGATTCAAATTTGAAAAACAGAAAAAATATTAGAGACAATGCCATCACGTATATTTTTTATCAAATTTCGTCAACATGAATTGAATTTTGTTGACATGGGTAATTAAAAAAACCATATAAATTTGTAATTAGCTCACCAGATTTTTAAATATTCAAATAATAAGAAATTGCAGCAAATGGCAAACTCAAGTATTTTTTATTTATTTAATAAATTTTTAAAAAAACTCTCCTATTTTCATTTGAAAATTAAAAAAATGCAAATATAGCCAAAATGACTGATTTTGCGACCTCGAATATACGTAAAGACAAAAAATTAAAAACTTTTTTTTTCTATTTAACAATTCAAACTTTAATTTTGCATCTGAAATAATAAAAAGAAAAATTGTAAGAGGTAGGAGTATCAAGCTCTTACATCAATTTAGGTTAAACAGAATATTTTGCACCCCCTAAATCGATATTTTATCGGTTTAAAATAAAAATGTTTTTTAAGTTTAAATTTTAAAGTTTTGTTTTATGTTTTTGACATTTTTTCACAAATTTTTAATATTTGGCTTACAAAGTTTGATTAAAAAACAAAAAACGGATTTGAAAATCCCGAAAATGGCAGATCTAGTCTCTAACATTAGCTCATATATCTTGAAAGTTTGTCGAGCTGTGTATATAAACATGATTTATTAATGAATAATAGGTAGGAGAAATTTTCTGTTGTTATATATCTGGGATTCAATATACGAAATATCAATATTCGTTTTAAATCAATTTATTTGTCAAAGTAATAATATATAGCAACCAAATTAAGTCAATATACGTTTAAAATTTTACACTAATGTAAATAAATCTCTAGAACGTCTAAAAAAATAAGTTGTTTAATTGATAGAAGGGTGCCTATTTGTTGAAAATTGAAAAATTAAAATTAAAGTGGTCATTTTTAATATATTAATTTTATATAAAACTACTACAATTTTTGTAGAAAAATGATAATAATTCTAACTTGTATCAAATTAGCCGGTAGCAATTCACTCCTGTACCCATCGTAAAAGGCAAGACCGGCTGAAAAGCAGGGCAGGGGTATCCCTTCAATGGCGGCCGTTGCAACAACTTTTCTCCAAGAATCCTAAAAATATTTAACGATTTCGAAATAAATTATAAATTATAACCTTTAAAATATATAAACAGATTATCAATAAAAACAACTCATAAAAACTTTTTCCAATTTAATAATTTTTGTTGTAAAAAGGTAAAGAAATATTATAAAGACCAAATTCATTAAATGATTGAATCATAAATGGAAAAGAACAACTCATATTGCAATTTTATAAATTTTAACCATTTCACGAAGATGTATATTTTTTTGTGTTTATAATAAATTTTTATTGGCCCACTTGTGCATTCTCCAGCGCTTTAAGGAAGAAATCATCCAACATGAGATTCATAAGCTTGGGGTTCTTATCAAAGGCTTCTTTGATGTTACCCAAAAATTTGCTATGAAACAATATAGCAAAATTATATCACATTATATAAAAAATAAATAAAAAATCTACCAAATTTTTGAAAAAAAATAGCATTTTTCAAAATAAAAATTCAACTATCCCGCTGCATTTAAAACATCTTTCAAGAAGAGTCAAAAATGGTAAGTAAACTTAAAAACTAAACTTCAATCTTAACATAAAAAAGAGGGTTGACACAACCAAAATTTGTTAAATGATGATAATTTATTTATATAGCATATAAAACAAATTACAAAAAATCGTTACATTGAGATTAGTTATAATTTCCAAAAAAACATGAAATTTTCACCAAAACTAATTTTTTATTGGAAATAATTTTAATAACTAAAAATATATTTATTTAATTGTTAGTTAGATTGCCAATAATTATGTTAAACCTTCTTATGATACATCCACCGCGCCAAAGCAAAGCAATAGTTCCCATCTTGAGATCCCATTTATATTTTTCCGAAGCTTGACGGAATAACATAAACCCTTGGGCGTACGAAATAATTTTCGAGGCGTATAGTGCCTATAAGAAGCACAAAGTATATTTGAAGCATATTTTAGAATCGTAAAACATCTAAATGTGAATGAACCTATTGCGAAATTGTTTTTAGATTAATTTCCCCATAAATCAGTTAAATTCCCCACACCAAACTTAAAGAAAACAATTAAACCGTGTACCTTACCTTACTAATCATGCCCAAAAATTCTTCCTTATTGCCTTTGAAATCAACCTCTTTGGGTTTGGGAATCAACTTGCTGGCAGCTACACGTTCGTCTTTAAGGGCTGATAGGCACCGTGCAAAAACAGCCTCACCTTAAAAATTAATAATTGAAGATTGAGATTTATAGAATTTTTAGAGACTACAAAAGATCCCATACACTATTTAATAACTAATATATCTAATAATGCAAACGAACCTATTATAAAATTAATTAATTAAAGGCTGCCTTAGAATGCTCTTGAAATTGAAATTATAGGTGATATTTTGACAAGTGGCAAATATGAATAAAATTAAGATTAACAATTATCAACAAAAAATTTGCCATTATTAATTAAATATAAATAAATATAGTAATATATATTTGTCAATTTTATGTAAAGAAATGAATAAAAAAGTTAAATTTAAACCTATTAAAGTAACAGGAATTGCTTCGTTTAGAGCACTGATAACGGTCCATTTACCAGTTCCTTTCTAAACATTTATAAAAAAAAAGAGTAAGCTTTTCGTATTTATTAAACTTAAATTTGTGTTACAAGATACAAAATTCAGTTCTACAAATAACCCATAAGAATCGTTTTAACGTTTTTTCTATTTTTTAAACTACTTATTTCTACCAGTAAACATTTAGACGCCTTTTGCATATTCAACATTCAAAAACTAAAAAATGTAAAAAAAATTGTTTTTTACATATAATTGAAACTTTAATAAAAACAATATTCCTGACTTCGTGCACAGTAACTTCATTTTTGGGTATAAATATCCTAAACTCGTTACTAAAAAACATGTGAATTCAATTATATTATAATATTCTAATGTAATTTTAATATTTCTTAATTGCACACACATAGTTTTTATAAAAATAATATTTAAGCCATGAATTTGTTATAAAGCTGTTGTGATTTTTATTCTCATTTTTAACAAAAGCTTGCGCCCGAGACTTTAAGTAAAATAGAATAAACGAATAAATTTACTGATATTCACAGTCAAAATTTATTTATTTGTAAAAAAAGATAAATTTTAAATACAATCTCCAACAATTTATATATATTTTAAATTAAAATTATATCATCTTCATAGTTTTTTCAATAGTTTTTTCAATATTTTATTTGTAAGCCTGCAATAATTGAGAGGGAAAAATACAATATCAAAAAATTTTGTTTTCCTTTAAAACAATCCATCCTAATTTTTTTAACTTAAAATGTTAGCCCAAAATTAAGCCTTTTCCCAGCTCTAAATGGAACTTATTAATAAAAAAATGGATATATCTCAGATGATAAACAAAAGGTTCACTGTTTGTAATAGGGGCGGCACGTGCAAAGTGACTTTTTATTTTCATGAAATTTGCAAAAATTTTGTTTTGTAATAAAACGCAAATTTAAAATTTGCCAAATTTAGTTTATGCACAAAAAATGCTTTTTCTGAAATAAAAAATTTTGAAATACGAAAATAAAAACTCACTTTGAATGTGGCCTAAGGAAAGAAACTATAGGTTTGCTCGATTCCCTTAAATTTGAGGCAGAGGAGAAGGTTAATTTGAAAAAAAAAGCATCGGAAAAGATTGTTATTATATGGTATAAAAAATTTATTCGGGACGAGCTATGTTAACACGCGTTATATGGATATAACTATAACTTTAAAATTAGGCAATAAATTCCAACATTTTAAGTTTATTTCAATAGTTAATTGCCAGGCCAAAACTATTCCTTGGTTAATCAATATTTTATACAAAACTTGATCATTGTATGCTCAAAATAAAAATTACAGCAACTTATATTCACAACTAATTAAATACCCAACTTTGAATGAAATAAATTAAAATGTAAGGCCACGTCCAAAGTGAGTTTTTATTTACGTAAAGAAATTCTATTTTGTAAATGAAGGCATTTTTTTAAAAAGTTGATATTATTTTTAAGCACATGAAATACTTATTCTTTTGAAAAATTTAGAAATAAAAAAAAATTTTGAAAATTTTCAGAATTTTTAAAATTTTACGAAAATAAAAACTCACTTTTCACGTGGCCTAAACCCAAATTTATAATAAAACACCTGTCCAGCGGCATCACGTATTTTGTCGATAAGAAAGCTGCCATCTTGTTCTTGAAATTTTAAGATATTCGCAGTTATTTCAATGAGAAAACTATCCAACTCAGTTTTGTTCCATTTAAGGAAGACCTAAAAATAGAATTAATGAAAATGAATTTTATCGATAAAAAAATTAAGATTTTTTTTAAATATAAAAAAAGCTAATGACGAGAAGCGATAATTATAAGAAGATAAATTTATAACGAATAAGTAGAATAGAAAAAAAATTAATATTACAGTTTTAAACCTTTATCACAATGTTTAAAATCAAACGTAAGTCAAAAGCTACTTTAAATTTAGAATAACAATAGGTACTAAAAACCACAATAACAACTAAAATAATAATAAAGAAATATAGATAATACGTCGGCCATTTCACTCGGTTTTATATGCAAAAAGTTTTTCATCATCCAATAAGATTCGCTAATGAGTTCCATATCCCCGTATTCGATACCATTGTGAACCATTTTAACAAAGTGACCTGCCCCTTCGTTGCCAAGCTTGTATAAAATATAATTAATATATTTTTAATTTAAGGAAACAAAAAAAATATTATTTTATAAATTAAATATTTTTATATTTGAAAAAAAAAATTCCCATTTAAATCATGTTTAATAAAAAAAAATTTATATTTTCAACAGGAAAAAATAGTGCTGAGAGTAATTTAGCTTAAAGTGTTTATACGCATAAGCTGCGAGTAGTTTTATATGCTTTTTTTAGAGTCAAGATAAATATGAAATAAAAAATTGTAAAAAAAAAACAATTGCGACGACCCCTGGCGTAAATGGGATAGAGTGTGTCTCTCCGCCCATAATATTTATTAAAAATATGAAGCAAAATTTTGCAGCAAAATAAATACTGTATGCAATCGACGCTTTATAATTTTTTCAAATATGAAAAGTATTGCTGTAAGATTAAAACCATTTACCGTTTTTAAATTTGCTTTAACCAAAGTTGAGACATTGTCAAGTTTTACACCAAAGGTTTTAGGATAATTTTTAGGATATCCATTATTAAAAAAACATCTTATTTTTATTTAATAAAAAAAATTTTATTAAAATTTAAAAAATATTTGAAAATTCTTTGTCTGTATAGTCATTGAAGAGGAGTTTGATATTATGCTTAAAAATCGTAGCAAAAAATTTTAATTGACAGTAACATTATAAGACTATGCTGTGTTAATATTTTATTAAGCCATAAAAATTTAAAAAAAAATATAAATAGGCTTACCCAATCACAACAAGGTTGTCCATCCACTTGTGCAGCAACCTTCTGAACAATGTCCTTTATGTGTGGCCTATGAAATAGCATTTAAATGTAAAAAATATCTTATAATACAAATAGAGCCGGTATTCATGATCAATTTAATAAAAAATTAAATAAATTGAATCTGTATTTCCTAATCTTTAAAACATACAAGTATAAATTTATGAAAAATCAAATTAGAAATAATAAACACAAACTCATATAAATACTTAAAGTAAAAAAAAACTTCTAAAAGCCGTTAATTTTCCTATATGAATATATACCAAGCATCAGGATTTCCGCCGGGCATGAGCGAAGGACCGTAACGAGCTCCATCCTCACCCCCAGAGACGCCCATCCCAACGTAGAGAATACCCTTTTCTTTAAGGGCCCGGCAACGACGCTAATTTAATTAAGGAATATAATTTAAAAACGTTTAATATTGATCGAAATGAATAAATATTAAATATAATGATAAATTAAAACAAATTATATTAACTAATTTTCTTTCATATCATTTTCCGTATTTCGCACATTTTTTTGTTAGTAGTTGCTAAAAAGAGCCAAACTTATATTATTTGGCAGTCAACTCGGTAAATGATCATGGCGTTTTTATGATAAAATACAAAGTGTTAAAATTTTGTAAATTTAAGATATTTTTCGATAATTATTTTTATAACCCCATTATTTTTTAAAAATAAGTCTGAACAAAATTAGAAAATTACATAAGACATTTTATAGAAAAGTTACACAAATGTCCTTTTTTAATTTGGCCAATATGAACTTAAGAATGTGATAAATTAAATAAAAAATTAAAAAAAACAAAATGTAAACTTTAAGGATATTAGGCGGTAAAGTACATAAAAGCTATATCAATTTTAAATTTAAAAGGATTATTGGCATTCTATGATTTCAAATAATTGCGTATTTCCATATAGCATATTTGAAACAAAAAACATGACAATTTTTTTAGAAAAATTTGTACTTTTCATCAAATTTAACTTATAATAATAATTAATAAAAAAAATAATTTGTATCAAAATATTAATCTTATATGGTCAGTTAGCTATATCTTTTTTTAAGTAAATTTATTTAAAAAGTGATCCTAAACGAACCGTATTGTAAAAATATTGTTGATGCGCAAAAAAAATATTATAATTAATAAATATGAAATATCACTGTAGTTTCTTCAAATTCTGAGTTTCCACCGTCAATGATTATGTCACCTTTTTGCATGAGAGGTACCTAAGGTAACAATTTATTTATTAAGCCTTTCAGCTGGCATTAAATTTTATTGTATTAAAAATATTAATAATTTTCAAGCAACGATAAATTATAACAATTTATAATGGGAGAAAACACCATTGGATTAATAAAATCCCCAAATTGAATTTAAACAAGTACAAAAATATTCTATTAATTTCTTTATCTCGTTTAAAGGAGTTTTGTTTTTTCCGGAATTGTAAAATTTGAAAATCTACATTAGGAATAAAACGCAAATTTTCAAAAAGTCAAATTTTATATATTATAAAATTTTTTTAAAAAAAAAATTTTTTAAAAAAAAATATATTTTTAAAATTTTAAATTTTTAAATTTTTAAAAAAAAAACACTTTCCGGTGTCTTAATGAAAAAACTAGTATTTGAAAAACGTACAAGTATATTTATAAATTCATCCACAGCTTGTCCGGCCTTAACCATGAGCCAAACCCTGTGAGGTGGTTTAAGTTTGCTAATAAATTCTTGGGCATTGTGAGCGCCTATAACATTTGTACCTTTGGCTTCATTTTCGAGGAAGCGGTCAACTTTACTAACCTAAAAGATAGAAATATAAAGAAAAAATTAATTATAAAAAAAAATATTTTTATGTCCAATAAATAAATAACGTATTAAAAATTCCGGCATTATTTTTTGTCTTATAAAACACATAATTTGTTAAAGTTGTGCTGTACACATCAGATATGTAAAATTACCGTGGTTCAAAAAATTATATAAAAGCAATTGTTATAGGCAAATTGTAATAAAAACTTTGCAAGTTAAAGATATATGTTTTAAATGAACCTAATTCTTGATAAAGTGTTTTTAATTGTATAATATTGATAGAGTACTATTGTCAAAACGTTTACACATAGCGTATTAGCAATTTTAACGAGTTTATAAATTAATAAATTTTAAATATTTTAATCTCGTTTTACTATACAAAATCTTCAATTTTTCAAATTTAGGATAATAAAATGAATTTAAGAAATTCTACATTTAAAATTTCTTTAAAAAAGTGAGAAGATGAAGGAAAACAACCGATGTTGAATATTTTTTTTTTTTTTTTTTTTTTTTTTTTTTTTTTTTTTTTTTTATTAGATTAAAAAATTATAAAATTTTTATATTTTTTTTTTTTTTTTTTAATATTGCAACCCCAATGAGAATACATTAATATAGTAATTTAAAATTTTTTGGTTTAGGGCATGTGCAAAGTGAAATTTAAAAAATTCAATTTATATGCATAAATAAAATTTAGCAACTTTTTAAAAATTTGTGTTTTTTTACAAAATAAAATTTTTTAATATTTCGAAAATTTCACAAAAATAAAAACTCACTTTGCAAATGCCCTAAGATATAATATATTATCTCATTATGGCACAGTAAAGACGGTGGCTACTGGGTTAATTAATTTTCACTTTAATGTTAATCAATTGCATTCGTTTTTTAATAGCCACAGCCAATAAAAGATTGAAATTTTTTTTTAATAAACCAACTTTAATTTGTAAAATATGTAAGAAAATCATAATAAATAAAGATATATAAAGAATTAGGACAATATTTTCATTAAATAAATAGATATTAAACATATATGTAAAGAATAAGCTTATAAGGCATTATTTTAATAACTAATAAAAATGAACCTAAAATAAGATCTATAAAAAAGTTGAAAAAATTATAATAAGACTATGATGATGCATATATATATTTTTAACAAATCAAAGTTAATAAGGCATATCACTTTAATTATAACAGAACCCTAAAAACAAAATATATGTTATTATTAAAATAAATTATTTAGCCCTAAAAAATATTAAAAGAATAAATAAGGTGCATGATTAACTTTTAATCAATTATCTTTCTTAACAATTAAAAAAAATTTCCTAACAACAAAGGCTCATTACCTAATTCCAGGTGCAATAAAAAAGTCCCTGCACTTCCCATACAACACCAAAACAATTTTATAACTCACAATAACAAAACAAAATACAAATTTATAAAATAAAGTTAAAGAAACACAAAAAAGATCTATATAAAAATAAATTTATACTGTTCTGTTGAAGACGCATACTTTGATACCATGATCATTCATATTTAAGACCAAGTTTTGACCCATCACAGCTAACCCAATTAATCCTATATCAGCTTGACTACAATATCAAATAATAAAATTGAATATAAAATATTGTACAATTTATTTTAAGAGCAACACCTATAAATGTATATTAAAAACCACTATAAACAAATAATATTTGTAACATTGAAACTTTATTAAAAAACAATAAAAAAACTAAAATAAATAAATTTCAAACAAGAATAAGCACTTTTAAGAATTGCACAAAAATACATGCAGAGTTGCAAATTATATAAACCCTGTGAATTTGAATGTTACATAATTGCAGAATTAAATAACCTAAACAAAAAATATGATAGTTTAAAAAAATGTTTTTATTATGTATGCTCAAAAATAAATCTAAAATAATGCCCCAAAGTTCAAATATTTTTCATTTTTTAACCCCCTAAGCTACATATTATGTTATGGCTTAATTAAAATCTAGACGATTTAAACTAATAATTTAAAACTACTAAAATTGAACTATGCTAATTTGGCTTGTTATATAATATAACCGGTTAATCAAATAAAATAATTTCAGCAACTTACTCTTGAGACATAAGGAATGATTTATCAATGTCAAAAATTCAAATAGTAAGGTGACTGCGAAGATGAATCAACAAAAATTAAGATGTTTATATAACCGTATCAATCATGCATTAAGTGACAATGTATAACCATGTATTAGAAATAGATTAAAAAGCTTTGGTTTTTAAAATTTTGTTGCTAAATTAAAATAATTATAGAACTAAAAAAACAATTTATTTTGAAATTTTTTTGAGGGCGCGCTCAGACTTAATTCGTTTCAAAAATTTTTAAATTTAAATTTTAAAAAATTGTTTTTACAATATTTTCTAATTCTTATATTAATTTCTATATGTATTTTAAATGATTAATTTATCTAAATCTAAACAAACGCAGATGATCATTTCAACAAAGCTTTTAAAAATCTAACCTTCAAATTTACATTAGATCATTCTTTTTTACTTAAAAAATCTGAGTTTTTATATATTAAAAACAGTCTAAGCGTGCCCTAACAAATTAAATTTAATTCTAACACCTTAGGGCGTTTTCATAATTTATTCGTTTCTGCAAATTTTAAAAATTTCAAAATTTTAATTAATTTGAGCTTTCACACCAAAAATTAACTTGAGTTTTTGATCACTTTGAGCAGTTGCTTGAAGTATATTTAGAAATCTTGATAAAATATTTAAATCTATTAAACATATCTGATAATTATTCTATCAAGACTTTTAGATGAATTCTAAAACTTAAAAAATTTTAACATTAGAGTTTTTTTTTAACATTTTAAAAAATTTTAAATCTAGAATTAAGCTTGAACACGCTCTTATTAAATTCAAATTTATCTATTAAGACCAGCTAATTTTAGTAAATTTTGTAATTAAAAACGTTTTTTAAATAAAATATAATATTTATTATACAGCTTTAATTATAACGTATAAATTTTTTTTAATTGAGGTAAAAGTTAGGTTGAATAAAAATGTTTTACAAAAGCAAGCCCTGAGAAAGGGCTTAATGCAGCTGATTTTCATTAATCCCTTAAATAAATTTTGGACTTGAATCAATTGTTTGTCTCAATATATGTAGTATTATTAATTTCGTCAATTTTAAGAGGTCAACAGAGGCAACAAAAGTTTATTATAAAGATGACTCACAGTGGTTCTGATACTGACAAACTTGATTTGATTAGTATTAAGGTAAAAATTGCTCAAATTAATTTTTTTAGAGTGATGATACCTCTTCTTCTTATGAGCATATAATGCCTTTTATGGATGAGAATATGTTTCAATTACAATCAAATGAAGATGGATTTGTTACAATAATGTAAATATATATGCATATATAGTTTTATCACATATATTTTCAATACTATTAAACATGTGTAAATTTAAAGTGTCATTAAATTACTTATATTGTTAGGTTGGAAAATAAAAACGTGGAGTCTAAAATTGGCTATGAGGACAATCAAGAAGATGTTAATGATGAAATTTTGGTAGCTAAATCTCACCCTTTTAGGGAAGATATAAAAAATATGCCTAGTATAGAAGATATCAACATTACATCTGAACAAGAGTGTTTTAAGGAAGACATTATTAATAAAGATAATGACAATGAATTATTTGAGAGCATAAATGATCAAACTCAAAAGAATGCCATACTTTATAAAAAAGATAGGACTGAAGATGTAAAACAATTGATATCTGATTTTGATGATGAGACTAGTTTAGAAGAACTTGATTATGATCAACTTTCCTTTCAAATTGATTTAAATAATCCTACTCATACGTCAATTGAAAAAGATGCTTTGCTTATAAATAATCAGGTTAATGATGATGCTAGTAGCTTTGACATCACTGACAGTGATGCATCTTCTACCTCATATGACAAAATAAACAAAGTTCTATTAGAACCAGATATAGATAGCAAAGGGCTTAGAGATCTTGAAATAATTGAGAATGATATGGAATTAAATCTAATAAATGAGGAAGATGATTTAATTAAAAATTTGCTGTTAAAATTGGTTCCAAGTGATAATTATTTATTGGGAAACCCCTACCTGACTAAATTTTTGCAATCAATTTTTACGTCACCACCAACCAATAATCAAGCTAGAACTCAAACAAGTGTACGCAATATTAATGATGTTGGTAAATCTGAACTTTTTTGTGAAACTGAGACAATTGATCAGCAATTCATTCTTTCAACCATGATATTAGTCCTGCTTGGTTCCTTCTTAGTCACAACATCCTTCTTATTTTTTGATGGTAATAATTGTTTTTTAGCATTCAATACATATACATATAATTGCCTTTTGCACATGCAAAATTAAATCATAGGGCTTGCACACTATCTATAAAAAATAATCACACAGCCAGTGTGATGAGCTAAATTAGAGATCAGACCTGACATCTTAACATTATTTATTTTAAATGGGTTTAATAATTAAACAATGTAAGCCAGCAAATTAAATTGATTTGAAAAATTGTCAATCAAAAAAAAGGTTCTAAAATAAAAAAAATTGTTACTGTTAAATTCAAACTTTAAATAGTATTTTTATTTCAAAACTGATACAATTTGTTATATTAAGGTTGGTGGCTAAATAATTTATATAGCATAAATATTAATATAAGAGCTTGACAAACTTAATTTTATAACCTATTTGAGGTGAATAGAAGTTAGAAAAGATTTCATTATGAAAAGAATTTTTTTAAATTTTTTTCTTTAAGTATTTTTGAGCTCATATAATTAATTTTGCCAATTTTTTCGATTTTTATCTAGCAAAATAGCCAGAAATTTTTAATAACGGATTAAATATATGGTCACGTAGATTATTTTAGAAGGTGTCTTAATTTTCGGTGATCATTTATTAAGTCGACCTGTTTTTTAAATTAATATGTAAAGGGGCACGTTCGAAATATATTTCTTAATAATTGAAATTTTTTTATAATTTTTTTGGCAATATTTTTTTTATAATTTTATAAAAAAAATACAAAAAAAAAATAATTTGAAACCTGGCTTTGAAAGTGCTTGCTTTACACGTAAGATTGTTTTGATATCCAATTAATGAATCAGATAAATCATATCACAACCGTATGAATCGTACCTTTATGCGAGCTTCGCCTTATTACTACCTCCGACTTTCAAAAACGACCTTTTCCCGACACCCCGTTGTCAATGGCAAATGTTTCCCAAATATGTTACGTACCAATGACAAATACTTTCACGATAACGCTAGCCTCCTCAATTACTTTTACGCCTTTCCTTCCACCACGCGACATCAGACATTATTACCACCCATGGATAATAATCGGCTAACTAGAGTTTTTCCCATTCATTCGTCTCTACATTGGCTCCGAAATAGGGCGCTGGCAAGCCGACGTCTTGGCGGCGCTCGTGGCAACTTGCGCCTCGAAAGTGCGCTTTTCAAACCTACCGCGCTAGCTTCTACAGAATCGCCCGGGATCGTGAACAACAACCAAACGCCTTACTTAGAAAAAATGTGCGCTGCCCTTAGGCGGGAGTCGGCCCAGAGGATAAAGGTTTGGCTCATTTACCTTAGATGTTTTACCGTTCTCAACCCTGTTTTCTTTTTCTTTTATAGGGTAATAAAACAACGTTTATTTGCACGAATGTTAATCTTCAAATACAGTTTTACAAATTCTTTAGGTAGGGGTTTTGTTAAATTGTTATGAGACGTTTCGCACGCAATACGTATTAAATGATGTGACACATTTAGATACATTAATCGATGTTTTTTAAAGGAGAAGGGGTTAATTTGAGTTTCGAATATTGTTTATTTTTGGCTTGGCTTGGCTTAACCCTACCTGAACTAAATTTCCGATAATTAGGTTGACGTAATTTGATACAATATAAAAATACGAAGTTAGGGTTGACGCAATTTTCTCTAGTCTTTTATTGTTAAATCGCCTACAAAAAATTGACTTAAACAAACATACAAAAAAAAATCTTATATTTTAAAAATATGGCCGAATGTTATTCAGTTTTTGCGTCAATTTTTAATGAATGCAATTGAGCCAAAAATGTCATTTGATTTTGTATTTAGGAAAATCAATTTCCTAAATTAATTTAATGTACTAACATTAAAATTTATTTATTTAAATTAATGGATGCATAGGAGATTGAAAAATTTTAAAATTAAACGGGGACTTAATTAACGGACTACGCCTGATCTTTTTAGAATATGAAAATTATAAATTTTTGATAGTTTTTTAGTTTTAATTTTCTTTCGCTATCTTACCTATAGTAAAATCATTGTTAGCCTATGCTCTTTAACATGTAGGCCAGCTCGTTGCCCTTGAAAATAAATGTAACGTTGCCATTCAAGGTCTCTTTCACCATTTACAAACAAATAATCTGTTGTGACGGCTAAGAGATAAGGAGAACCTTGGCGGCTATTTATTTAAAAATCTAGCGATTTTTATTGGCGCTTACTTTAACTGAAAACATTTTTTACTACAAATTTTTATTAACTTTATTTTGAAAAGTTTTCTAAATTTCCTTAAATAAAATTTTTATTTTGAATGATTATCTTCTACAGTTTCTTTTAAGTTGTGCAAACTCATTGGCCAACCTTTTTTATAACAATTTTTATTAAAAAAATGTTGACAAATTATTTTGCTTTTTTTTGCAAAGTTTGTTAAGGGCACGTGCAAAGTGAGTTTTTATTTTGGTAAAATTTTGAAAATTCTGAAATTTTTAAAAATTTGATTTTTTTTCAAAATTTTTTGAAAAATTTTTTATTTCATAAAAAGCATTTTATGTGCATAAACTGAATTTGGCAACTTTTAAAAAATTTGCGTTTTATTTCAAAAAAAAATTTCTCAAAATTTTGAAATTTTCACAAAAATAAAAACTCACTTTGCACGTGCCCTAAGCAAAATTTTTAAGCTGCTTCTTAAAAACAAAATGTTTTGTGCATAAAACCAAATAAAGAAAAATTCTTGTTTAAATAAAATATTTGCGAAAATTCACAAAAAATTTGTAGAAACTGGTGTTACCTTGTTTGTATAATTTTTTGTCGGTATCTGTTATTTGCCTTTATTAAAATTTTATCATACTCATAGATAAATAAAATTCCCCTGACTTTTTTCCTCGACCCCCCTTATTTTTGACCTTTTTTCTTTTTTACCTTACTTAACGTTTTATAGGTCACAGAGGAGCTCAAAATAAATAAGGGTTGATGGTCACTTAAAAGATCTGACCACACTTAATTTTCTAATAAATCTGATTTCCATAAAGATGTAATATTTTGAGAAAATTAATTTTATTTATGAATTTTGTTGAAAAAAAAAATTAAAAATATTTATTTTCCCGACGTTCATATTTAGTTCAGAGTGGTGAGCTTGCCCGTTTTGATAATAATAGGAGCAACTCATTTTAGTTTGAGTAATTACTTTCTTACATTTTTGAGTTGAATTAAGAACAGATATTCAAAAGAGTCTGAAAAAATTTTAATCCTTTTTATAAACTGAATTAAAAAAATTGGCCCAAAATTCAAATTAATAAAGATGATTGTATTCTTACTTCAAGTTAACGCCAAAAAAAAACTAGTTTGAGCTTCTAAAGTATTCGAGGTTAAATAGCTTAATCTTGTAGATTTATCCACTATAGTCAAATATATTTTTTGTTTAAAGTTGCTTCTTTAATGGTATAAAATGCTTTTCATTAATTAATTTTTAAACCTGACAACGAAAAAAAAAAATAAAAATCGTTTTTCATCGGTGCCAAAATTCGTTTTTCGTCATACCATTATTTTTTTAATACATTACGACAACAGGTGGGACTGTATTAGGGGAGTTTATAAAATTATTTGCCTCTCGACAATTTTTTGACTTTTCATTTATTTGATTAAAGAAACCCTCCCCCTCCACCATTTTTGATATATTTCAATTATGGGGTTTTTAATGAGGTAATTTGGCATAATACCAAAATTGTATTTGCCTACCCTTTTTTGATTTCATTAAAATTTAACTGTTTTTTAACGGTGAATATTATTCGCATATATTTCTGCAAGTTTTACGGTCAATATTGTGTACATATTTTTCTGAAAGTTAAACCGTATAAGCTAGTTTAAATTAAAAATCCCTATTTCTCTTGAATTTTTAACATTGTTTTAAATTTTAAATGCTCGATGGAGACGAGAGCTCTCAGCTTATTATCTAACCTTAAGGATAGTCATCAATACATAGAGACTGCCGAAAATTGCCTCTCTGTGGTTTCAAAGCATTTGAACGTTTTAACTTTCATTTTATTAAGAAATCGTTGTCGGCTCAGATAGCTTAGTGGCAAACCTTCCTGTCTTACACGCAGGAGGTTGCGAGTTAGGATTCTCAGGAGGCTTTTTTTCGAAAATATAATATACATGTGCAACCACTTTGAAGCTGCTGAGTGGCCTGCTTAGGCAAATGATATGTCTAAAAGAAAGAGCTTAGGCTAAAAACCTAGGTCGCCGGCGTGCGAGCAAATCTTACTATTTAACCCGTCGGCAATATTAATTGCTTTGCTCGGGTTAAAAGAGTCAAAGCCCTAACGGGTATGGCGCCCCTAAATTGGGAAAGGTATGGGAAAATCTCAAACCAATTGTTTTTTTTATATTAAGAAATCGTTGCTCGTTTAGTCAAACATTAACGTTAAAATAACACTGTTTTTCTTTTTTATTGGCTTTGTACGACCTTATTATTTTTTAAGGTATGGAGACGTTCAATGGATTTGCGTGGCCCATTGACGCCGAAGAGTCCACTTATATGCGCCGATGCATCCTGCAATGGTGATCAAAGGTTGTCTAAACCGCAACCTTCCCTCAAAGGCAGGTGTGCTTGGATTTATTTTCCACCTAATAAATTTTCTACTGTTTAAGTGTAACTGTTTGTTATGTTTTTTATTTTGGAAATTTTGCATGTATTATTTTTGGGAGTGACAATGTATACCAGTAATTCTCTTATAGGCGTTTACATTCATTTTTTCTTAGGTCAACAAATTTTTGAGATTTATGAGCTAACAGACATTTAACTTGCCATCTTAGGGATTTTCAAGTTCGTTTATCGTTTTTTCTAAACTTAATAATTCAGCTATAAACATTGAAAAATAAAACAAAAAAAATTTAAAACCAAAAATAAATGGATTTTTTTTTGCATATCACAACAGCTAAACTGTTAAATTTAAACTATAAAAAATTTTTTTTTATTAAAAACTGATATATATCGTGTCGTATTTATGTTTGGACCCGAAATATTCTGTATTATCTAATAGCTGATGTAAAAGCTTGATATACTCCAAAAATTTTATTTCTCATAATTTGAGATGATAAATATAATTCATAAGAGATTTTTATATGAAATAAAGATTCTTGAATTATTGCTTTTTATGGTATTCTCGTGGTAGCAAAATCTGTTAATTCGATCAAATAACGCCATTTTTTATATATGGACGGATAGGAGACGAAGGTGAAAGAAACTACGAAAATCGGAAACTTTGAGATAGGGCCATCAGGGGATGTATGCTTTTATGTTTTCATATATTTTTGCCGACCTGTGTAATTAGGCTTTTACATAAAAAATTATTAACCATTATTTTTTACAATATCTTCTTGCTCCCATTGCTACTGTTCTTAACATAATTAGAAATTTCATTTTTCATCTGATAAATTTTGACATAATTCATTACATAATCTTAACGCTTAAAATTTTATGACGTTAAACCAATTTTTTAACAATTTTAATTAAAAATGAATGACTTAGAATCCGCCTTAATTTGCAATTAATGGCGAGCTCACCTATGTTTGTCTATTCCATTTTGAAAAATAAAAAAACAACCATTTGCCCGTTTACTTATACGCCTCACAAAAAATTTTTGAAAAATTATAATTTTGTAACGATTTGGCCACGCGACTGTTAAGTTTAATTCAATGTGTTCAGTTTTTTTATTCAAACTTTTTTTAATAACACGCCACATAATAATAATAATAATAATGATCCAGGTCACTATTGAAATTTGTAAATATAAAACCAGGAAGTGATTCTAAAAATAGTATTATCAAATACTTTATTAAAGCTACCTTTATGGAGATATTTGTACAGTAATATACAGTTGTTATAATGGACTTGGCGTGAGGAGCAGGAATCTATATATCATTTTATAAATATATGTATACCTTATTTTTATTTATGTCTTTGTATATTATTTCAAATTTTTTTTTATTTAATTATCAAGAAAATTTGTTAGAGCAGCTCTCGTGGTTCTGCCAAAAAATTTAGGGTACAGACCTGTCGTCAGTTTAAACACCGTCTTGTCCAACTCGGCTCTTCAAATCATTAGACATAGTTCGTTGAATAAAAGTAACAATCGTTTTTTCTAATATGTTATAATAGCCATTTAAACATGGCCACTCCAAAGCTACCATTTATATTCAAATAAAACATAAAAATTATTAAAATTTAGATTTTAGGGCCATTAATTAAAAGTTATTTTCATTATATGTGAATTAAATGTTATTTCCGATATACGTGGTATTTAACGTTTATTTGTAATTATTGAGCTATTATATGTGTATTGCCCACTGTTTTTGTTGTTGCCAGAAAAAATATATGGCTCTTAAATTATTTCAAAAATCGCAAAAACCTAAAAACGACATTTGTGCGAGCTTTAGATTTAAAAACTAAGGAAGGTATAAGTACAGAGACTGGTTTATTTAATTTAAAGTTTTAAATATATTTCAGCTTTGTCGAAAATTTTAATTAAGTTAACAATTGCTAACAAAATAATTTTTGATTGACAGGTTAAGTAAAAATGTCTCTCTCTTTATATTTATATTTTTTTATACTTTAAAATTAATTTTAAAGTAACCCTATAATTAATTAAAATAAGCTTGGACAGGATTTAAAATGATTATTTTGTGGCATTAAGGTTATAGCAATTGATATATTACTAATTTTAAAACATTACTATTTTTTAATTAATTTTACTTTTTGCTAGCGTTTGAATTATTGAAAAAGGATAATTGAAGAAACTTGTTTTGTTAAAAAATTTATTTACAAGTTTATATCTGGAAAAAACTTCACTTTTCATGAAATAACGACTTTTTGTTTATAGCATGGTATTGAGGTACAGGATTAAGGACTCGCCGTTTAGTAATTTTGACTGCTTCAACCAAACCAAATTATTATTGTTTTTTTTTTATGAAAGTTGCCTGCCCTATATATAATTAGGAAGGATTACATAGATGAGTTTGAATAAACACATATATATTGCTGATCTAAACTTGCTATGTGTTTCCCCAAATATAGCGTCAGACCTTAATGGAAAGTCAGCGCGACACGAAATTTCAACAAAAAATCTGAGCACGTTTTCGCGGGGTAATACCATTTGGTTCAAAAATTTTGTAGTTCGTGAAACCGTTAAAACGTACAACAAAAATATTAATCAACACGAGCCCAAAATTCCGCGAAACTATTATTGCAAAGACGCTGATTTTGCGCATGAAAAATTTGAAATAGTCGGTGTTCGACAAAACGCCCTTCCTTGTAAATTTGTCAGTCATAGGAATCCAGAATCTTCAAACACGTGTTACATCGAATCGGATTTGACTACAAATGCCTATCCGCTCAATCTTTATACCCAGGCTATTAGCACCACGAGGTCGATTAAACCATCTGAGGTGATTACAATTTTTATGTCCTGTGTTTTATTTTTGTTCACCTTATTTAAATATAATATTTATGGATTTTTTGTCACAATTAATTGTAAATTTCATAAAAATAACACATATTTACAAAAAAAAGATTAAACTTTTTGTCACTAATTTTTAGTTTAATTAAATTTTGTCTAAATGTTTATTTATATATACGCATCGTCATATGTTCAAATATCTTCTTAATACAATTTTTTACAAAATTTAACCTTAACGTATAAAAATATAAAAAGGTAGACTATGTTCAAAATTTTAATAAAACTTGACTAATAGGTTTTATAATATAAATTTTTATATTTAATTAAGAATTTTTTACTAACCCTAAAGTATTTATTTTTCAATTTTATAATATACCCAAATACGTGATGAGATAAAGAAAAGCATATGTTAAAAAAGAACAAAAAATTTAATTGTCGATTCTCCCCTTTTATGGCTATAATTTTGGTCTACTAAACTTAAGTTTAAACAGATTTAAAAAAGACTAGGTATCATTATTTACACTTTTTTCCGATTTTCCCGCCAGAGAAATTTTTTTCTTGGATCACACCGAAAATATTCAAAAAATTCCAATTGCACTTTTGTGATTTCGAGACTTGAAGACTAATAAAAAAATTTACAAGCTAACTATAAAATATTTTAAATAAAAATAATAGATTTTGTCTATTTTTACAGATTGGTAAAAACATTTTTTTGATAGCTTTAACACAACTTTCAATTAGGTTATATGAATTTGTGTTACCTACATATAAATAGATTAAAGAATTCAAATTTTTAAAAAAGTTCAGGTTTGATTTTGTTAGTTTTTTCATATTTTAAATATTCATCTAAGTCTCGAGGTGCTTATATTTTTTATTTTTTATGACTTAATCCGTTGTGTACAGGTAATGAAAATTGGCTGGTTAAATAAAGTCAAATCTATATTGCAGCAAAATTAGAATATTTATGCTTAGTTTGAAGCCAATCAGGCGACCTAGATATAATTTAAAAAATGTGTTATTTATCATTTTCAATTTTACATTTATTTCAAAGTTTATAGAAGACAGAAAATTATGTTTTTAGTTAAGAATCATTGTTTAAATAACAAATTTAATAAAAACTTTGATATTTTTTTTTCGAGTTTCAAGGCCGCAAAAAATGACCTTTGACTTAACTATCTATGTATGTTTATGACTGACCGTGAAAAATAAAAAACGAATATGGCATTCGAAAATAGCACCCACTGTGGGACGAAGAATCTTGAGAAATCACTTTTTGGTCAAATATCAACATTAAAAATGTTGTTTTTTTTAACACTTGTGTTAGGGCACGTGCAAAGTGGGTGGTTATTTTCGTGAAATTTTCAAAATTAAAAAAAAATATTTTTTTGTAATAAAACGCAAAATTTCAAAATGTTGCCAAATTTAATATATGCACATAAATTGCTTTTTTTGAAATAAAAAATTTTTGGAAAAATTTAAAAAAAAATTTTTTTTTTAAATTTTCAGAATTTTTATTTCACGAAAATCAAAACTCACTTTGCACGTGCCCTTATATGCGTCTGAGGTTAGTTTTAAATTAATTATGGTTTATTTTTTGTTTAATATACATACAATTTGTGTTATGATATAATCTCCTATAAATTTTTAATTAGATCCCAGCATTCTTGATCAAAGATATTAATGTCGAACATCGTTTAGTAGTTAAACCCTCGACCGCGTTGTCACAAATCCCTACCGACACTTGCAAAAAAATTAAATTGCCCTTAGAGAAAACTAACAAATCGCGAATACCTTCTTCACAAACCTCTACTGACCTGCTTGATCAGTTTGTTTGCTGTTTGCATCCAAATCACCTTACAAGTTTGACTAAGATAAATATCTTAACTGTTGCACGCAATATAGCTATTCCTCGAAGAATGGGATCCGTAAATAAGGAACTTACGCACGGTCGTAAAAAGATTGGGAGGACAAACGGGAGTTTGACATCGATGGCAACTCTCTCCCACAACTTTTCTTCTACGCTTTTGGGACGGCTTTTTGGCATACTCTTGAAAGATTGTATGCGGCTTAATCGAACCCTGCTGGCGCATTCGATATACTACGACATGTTGCTTAATGGTATCATAGGTCCTAACCGAAGACAGGCACATATTTTTGCTTCTTTTCTCCCGAACGACTTGAAACGTCCCTTCCCTCGCAACCTACGAGCATGCGCAAATGAACTCGCTTTCGTACGTAGACTAGCGGCCCTCTTAATGCGTCAACCGCCGTACCCTTGGTTTGATTTGCTCACAACGCAAAAAGTGCCACCATCTTACGGTGATTATCAACGTGCGTTAACCTGGCCACGATCTAGTACCGTTCGTTCCCGACTACTCCTTGATTTTCGCTCGGAGGATAAGAAGGGAGAGGAGGAAAGGCTCTTTATAATTTTTAGACAGTTACTCAATAACGGTGCGTACCGTAATGCCTTGCTCCAGTTACATTTGGGACTGGCTCATCAATTAGATGCTTTTGCATTGGTATATATCGACTACTTTGAGTCAACTTGGAAACAAAAATCTGGTTATCGCCGAGCTCTTACTGTTTCAAATAACACTCCCCCAACGTCTGATATTTCCCGAAACTATGAAACAAACGAAGCGTCAACCGAACCCAGTGCCATAGAATCTTTGGCAACCTTTAGATCTAATATTAAACGTTTAAAGCGCTTCCGGTACCAATTAACAAGGACTTTGCAAATGCTATTTAAGTTACCCGTCCCTGATTTTTGTGTAAAAACTCAACGTTCATTAGGTAACACTTGTAGATTTGGAAAACGCTTCAATTTAAGCCGTAGTGTTAACGTAAATCTTGTAGGAAAGAAAACAGATAAGCTTGTTGAGCGTTTAAACCAAACTCGAAACATTAGACGACGTTCTAGATCGTATCGTAATAGATATAATAAATTGCATCGTCAGGCAACCAATGCTGAGTTTTATGCAGGGTTGACCAAAAACTCTCTATTAAAAACAAACTCTTCACATGTTGTTCCCGTTTATTCAATATCACCTTTCCCCTTTTTAACTTGTAAAATAAAAACATTTGGTCTTTTGCGCCCCCAAAAATTGGAGAGAAATATTAAGGATGAGGTGTCTTTTACCGACGTCGCTGTTGGCAAACAACCATCATCGCTAACGATTCCATATAAAAACGAACAAAAACGAAATTATGAAATTTATCAATGTAACAAGTCCTCTGAAAAATTTACCGTTTCTAGAACTCCTCTCTCACTGGCCCCACCGCCTAAAATTATAGGCCCCCCTGGAAATTTCAATTTCCTCCAACCAGGATTTACAGATCGCATAGAACGAAACCAGTTACCAAAATCTTTGTGGACCCGAATGGAAGCCGGCGGGCTTGAACACCAACCAAATGGGCTACAGCACTTGCCAGTCATTGGTGGGAATGGTATTAACGACCCGTTGGCACTTTTAGTTGGTAACCGTATATATGGCAGTAACAACGCCACACGGTTCGGGAGTTCGAAAACCCCTCGACATGAATATAAAAGGAAAGGCGAGTTATCGGGGACGTTGCCGAGCAGCAAGACCGGGCAGCCTTCGGCGCTCTCCTGCAGAGAGAGCGCTATCGCTGTCGCCGCTTTTGCCGCTTAAAAACGTCTCTCACCATCTCGCAATTTGAGAAAATAAACATGGATGAGAATTTATATTTTACATTTTTATTCATTATTTTCATAAATGTTTAATCAATCACCTTGCTTAATATACCGAAATTTTTAATATTTAATTGAGAAATTTTTTTTAATTTATATTGAATATTTTCAAAGAGCATTGCTCATTTTGTTTATGGCAAAGTTAGACTTTTCCCATCTCGTGGGCCCTACACCTATCTATTTTTTGAACCTTTTTCTGCATTCCAATCGTTGTTATACATGATTACAAATTAGACTAGTCTTCAAAATACGAAATTCATTTTTTTATATTATAAATTTTTAATATTAATCTTTATACGTATTGTTAATTATAATATATTCCTGTTGATTTAGTAATTTGAAATAAATCATATTGATGGCTTCGTTAATTTCTTTTACAAAAACGTTAGGTAATTAGTATAACATATTATGAATTGATGACAATTCATGCTAATCTGTTGCCCTTGTCCTCGTTAGGTTAAAATGTGTCGAGTCCGCATTAACAATGTATAATTTTTCGAGCAGAGGTTTATATTTTTTAGCCCAGATTGGTGAGCTCATTCAGAAAAAGCATGAAATTTGAGTTAGGACTATTGATTTTTTGAATTGAATGAAGAACGAATAATCAAGTTTTAAAAAAATTAACTAGATTTTATATGTGATTAATAAATAAAAATGGCTAAAATTTTGATTTTAAAAATGAGGGTTTTTAGCTCGCCTAGATTTAGCGCCGAAAAAAAACTGAGTTTGAGCTCCTCGACTATTGTTTCCTCTGGTTTCAAGTTGTTTGAATTCGTTTTCTAGAAAATGAGGTACTTTGAATTTTAACTTACCATTTTGACACGTAAGTTTTTGAAAACATGCTCTCACAATTTACAAATTTTTAAATGGTACATTTATCAGAATTTATGCAAATCATGGAGTCAAATAAAAACAGTTCAAATTCGATACATTTAAACTATTTTAATTTATGACATGGCTTATCAAATATAAAAAGTGAAACATCAACAATATTTAAGTAATCAACATTAATTAATATTAAGATGACTAGTGTAATTAAAATTTTAAAAAATTAACCCGCGATTAGCACTGTGGGGTCATTATGAAGCCCAGCACATTTTAAAAATTGAATATCTTGGCTAAAAAAATAATTTCTACAGAAAAAAAATAAACAAAACTAGTATTTAAAATTTAATCTAAAAATAACAAAATTTGTTTATAAATTAGAAACTTCATTGGGGTCCGTATGGACCCCACTTGGTCAATTAATGTTTAAAACTATGATAGGGCCAAATTGCAACCTCTAGATATTTCATAGTTTTACATATTAAGTAAAGATGTTTGTACTGTACAACACAGGTCAACAAATTTTTGAAAGTTATGAGCTAACTACAGAGATCAAACCTGCCATATTGAGGATTTTAAAATCCGTTTACCGTTTTTTTAATCAAACTTAGTCAGCTATAAACTTTAAAAATTTAGAAAAAATGCCAAAAAAACAAAAAAGATTTAAAAACAAATATAAATTTACTTATTTTTTTGCATTTTTAAAACAGCTAAACTGTTAAATTCAAACTTCAAATAAAACTTTTATTAAAAACCGATAATATATCGTCTTGTATTTAAGTTTAGACGCTAAATATTTTGTATTATCTAAATGCTGATGTAAAAACTTGATATACTAAAAAATTTTATTTCTCATTTGATATGATAAATACAAGTTACAAGAGATTTTAATATGAAAGATTCTTAATTTTTTTAGGGTTTTCTCGATCTGTCAATTCGGTCAAAATAGCCCATTTTTTCGATATGAACGGATGTAAGGAGCCAATGCCGGAAGAAACTAAGAAAAACTAAATATATATATGAGATAAGGTTATCATGGGGATAAATTCTTTTAATTTTCATTAGACTCACGGTTGTGGCATTGATATTTGTTGACCTGAGTAATAACAGATTTATTTCTCTATAAAAGGCTGCGTCTAATACTAATTTCAAAATTGTAAAAAATAAATTATAAAAAATAAATATTAACGGCTAAAATCAAAAAATGAGAAATTATGGGATTCGGCCGTTTTAGGATATGGCCAACCAAAAATATTTGACACTAACCACCTTAATGTAATCAATTGCGCTAAAATTTTTCTTAAAAACTTTTTTTACTAGCTACAGCCAAATATCTAGTTTCTAAGGTGAGTATTAGCCAAAAATAATTTTTCATTTCAAAATACTTTTTTTCATGAATCTTTCTTATAATGTTATACTAGACTTGAAAACACAATTTAATCAATAAAATTAATACATTTAATTTGTTGACAAGGTTTATTAAAAATGATAGAAAAATAAGAATTTTCCATTTTTCAGATTTGTACTTTTGTTTAATAAAATTTACAATTTACATAAATGATATCTTATATTAGTTTATTAATAACAATTATTTTTCTTCAAAACAATTAAAAAATAAAGTTTATAACTTTAAAACACTTGAAGTTATAAAGGTTTAAAATTGTAGCATTCGCGTTTCAAATTTCTCACCCTACCATTGGCGGGTTAAGGTGAGTAGTCCAAAATAATTTATTATTTCATAATATTTTTTTTCATGATTTTATCTTAACCCGCAAATGGTAGGGTGAGATTTTTGTAACGCGAATGATACAGTGAGGTTCATACGGCATCTTTAAAACCTCTAACTTCAAGAGTTTTGGAGCCATGATCTTTATTTGTTTATTATTTTAAAGAAAAACACGTGCTCTATAATTATAGATTTATAAGATATCTTTAACCTGCGATTAGCACTGTGAGGTTCATACGGACCCCAGCACATTTTAAATATTAAATATCTTCAAAAATATTATATTTTATGGGCTAAATCTTTGTGACTTAATTTTTAAATATATAATAAACAAAACTAGTAATTAAAATTTGGTCTAAGTCTAATAACAAAATTTGTTTAGAATTTAGAAATAATTGGGGTCTATATGGAAAACCATGTTATTGCCTCTTTTTAAATTTAAACTTAAATAATTGCATCCTTATATTCCAGTTATTTTAAATAATTTTAATTATTAAGTATAAAAAATGTTTGTATCGTTTAATAATAATATGAATCATTTTATTTCTCTTTAAAACATCTAGTTTTTGGTAAATAATAGCCAAAAAAAAATTCTTATATTAAAATATTTTTTTTCGTTAAACTCCCTAAATTTGTTTTACTAGACGTAAAAACACGATTTAATCAATAATGTTGTTACATTTAATTTATTGACATAATTTATAAGGTAATATGGAAAAATGAAAAATTTTAACTTTTTAGAGTTTTTTGTACTTTGTGTCAAATAAAATTTTCAATATTTATTAATGATTTCTTATATTAGTATATTTAAAGAGCACGTATTTTTCTTCAAAATAATAAAAAAAATAAAGATCATTGCTTTAAAACTATTGAAGTTATAGAGGTTTAAAATTGGGAGGCCACCATAGTATTCGCGTTACAAATTTCTCACCCTACCATTCGCGGGTTTTTAAAAATAGTGCAAATTTTATTTGACACAAAGTAGGAAATAATCTAAAAAATTATTTTTATATATCCCAGGTCAACAATTTTTTGAGAGTTATGATTTAACTACAGAGATCACACCTGCCATTTTAGGAAATATCAAATCCGTTTACCGTTTTTTCTACTCAAACTTAGTTAGTCAGGTTTAAACATTGAAAATTTTAGAAAAAAAAGATCAAAAAAACAGAAAAAATGAAATTATATTATTACATATTAAAAATATTTAAACGGTTAAATTCAAACTTCAAATAATAATTTCATTAAAAAATATATCATGTCGTAGTTAAGTTTGGACCCAAATTATTTTGTATTATCATGCCGATGTAAAAGCTTGATATATAAATAAAATATTTCTCATTATTTGTGATTATAGATATAAGTTACAAGGGATTTTTATATGAAAAAGATTTTTAAATTTTTTTAGGGTATATTTAGATCTGTCAATTTGGTCAAAGAGGGCCATTTTTCGTTATAGACGGATCTAAGGAGCCAAAGACGGAAGAAACTAAGAAAAACGAAAAATATATATGAGATTAGGACATCATGGGGATGAATTATTTTATATTTTCATAAAATTCACGTTTCTGACATTGATATTTGTTGACCTGTGTATTATATTAAATATAAATATATCGAAATAATTTATTAATTGTGCTTTTAGGTCGGGTAAAACATTTTATAAAAAATTCATGGAAAAAAAATATTATGAAAAAAAAAATTATTTTTGGCTATTCATCTATTAGACATTTTACAAAAAAATAATAATAATATACAATACAAAAATTTTATATAATTAATATTTAAAAATTTATTGAAAAATAACTAAAAATAAGGTTGCAAATATATAAGTTTGAATTTACATTGAGGCAATAAGGTTTCCAACATTGGAATTTACCATATGTGGTCCATACGGTTCAATTTCTAAATTTTAAACAATATTTGTTATTTGACTTTGACCAAATTTTAATTACTTGTTTTGTTTATTGTATATTTAAAAAAAAGTCACAAATTCCAATAATATATATTATATTTGATGATATTCAAAATATAAAATGGTGGGGTCTGTATGGACCCCACAGTACCAATCGCGGGTTAAAATCTTCTATTAGATCTAAAAACACAATTTAAAGAATAATTTTGATACGTTATGTTTGTTTTCTTTGGTGAGAAACATTGAAATGGCTATGCGGCGACGTTATAAATTTTAGTGCATCTTTCCGTAATTACCATAATATCCATTAAAATGACACCCCATAACTGATTATTACATCATGCAGGCTCTACAACCCTGAAAAAGTCAAAAGTTTACCTGCTAAAATGCCCTCCTTACCCTACTTTTTTTTTGAAAGAGACGGCATACCAATCAGGGCATAGCTACTTTAGCCCTGTCGAAAACTAGGTAATCACAACCTAATCCGCGAGCTAAAAAAATTTCCAATAAATTGACAATAATTAATTATATACAAAATTTGTGACTAATCAGAAAGCCAAATTTTAGTTAACAATATATTATAATATTTATAAAATAATATTAATTACAAGTATAAGCATAATTCATGCAAAACAATGCTATAGAAAAAGAAACACGCAAGTGTGTCGTCAACTACTTATTTACAGCACGTAGAGGAAGTTGCTTGTAACTATGACAAGATTAACGTAATATAAAAAAATTAAAAATTTTCATTTTTTAAATTTTTTTTCCACCTTTTAAAACAAAATTTGCAATTTATTACATTAGTATAATAAAGAGCAAGGTTTTTTTTTTAAATAAGGGCGTGCAAAGTGAGTTTTTATTTTCGTGAAATTTTCAAAATTTTGAAAAAATTTATTTTGAAATAAAACGCAAATTTTTAAAAAGTTGCCAAATTTTGTCTATGCGCATAAAATGCTTTTTCAGAAATAAAATTATTTTTTTAAAAATTTGTAAAAAAAATAAAATTTTCAAAATTTTTAGAATTTTTAAAATTTCACGAAAATATAAACTCACTTTGCACGTGCCCTAAAAAAAGTTCATAGCTTCAAAACTCTTGATCATATAGCTTTAAAAATTGAGTCCGTACCAACACTATTATAGCATTCATATTACAAATTTTTTATCCTAGCATTCGTGGGTCAAATTTTGTAGAACATTTGATTACAGCATTTGTATTTTAAAAAATGACTCGTTATATGACCTAACCAATGGACATGTCTTGTGAATGAACGCTGCAAGTCTTTTTGTTCTTTTTATTGTTTTTTTACACAATAAAATCAATATAGCCATCATTTTACGGTGATTTAGCCTAAATAAAATTTTGTTATGGCTTCATTTGATTACAATAATAATGATTTGTCTCTTGGCGGTGATATGGAATACTTACCAAGATCTCATAAATTTCTTTTGAAGCTAGGCAATTTGATACAGGTAAAAAACTCAAAAACCTGTTCTTCAATTTCTTTAGCTAGTGGCGTTTCATCAGTTGAAGGTATATAATTTTACTTTTAATTGAAAAATATATAATACTATAATGTTTATTTTTATAGATGGCATTTCAGTAAATAGTCTTGATGACTCACTCAAGCGTTTTACCAATAAATCTCATAATTCTTCCAAAAATAGATCTCATCAAAATATGGCTCATAGAGAGGTGGATGAAAAGGGACAGGTAAAGAAACTGTACTAAATATTTTTGCTGTTTTTGTTACTAAAACATTAAATTTTTTTTAGTGTTTTATCACATGCTTAATTTTTTAAGTTAAAAAAAATTTAAAATATTTTTTGTATTATTATATTTAAATTCTTTGTTCAATAAAAATTGTTTAGCATATATAACAGCTCAACAAATTTTTGAGATATATGAGCCAACATTAGAGACCTGACCTGCCATTTAAGGATTTACTAATTTGTTTACAATTTTTTAAATTAAATTTTGTAAACCAGCTATCAACTTTATGAAAATTTATGATAAAAAGCAAAAAAGATTTAAAAACAAAAAATGTTGAAATTATTTTATAGTGCAAATAATATTTTTAATACAAAATCATTGAAATATTTTGTTAAAATTTTGATGTATAGCTACTATAAATTTTTACCCTTTATTTATAAGAAAAATAAAAGTAAAGTGATTTTGCTTGAAATTTTTTTTTATTTTTTTTAAGTATATTCTGGAGCAGGTCACTTTTGCCAAATTTGGCTATTTTATTTTATCTATCAAAATAGCCAAGTTCTGATTATACAGTTTAACAAATTATTGAAAGTTATGAGCTAATTGCAGTGGTCAGATCTCCCATCTTAGGATTTTCATATCAATTTACTGTTTTTATAATCAAACTTTGTAAGCCTGCTATAATTTAAAAATGAAAAAAAAACAAAAAAGAGATAAAAACAAAAAAGATTTAAAAAACAAAAAATATTGAAAATAAATTTTTTTATATATTTAAAACAGCTTAATTTACACTTTAAATATTTTTTTTTAACCAAGATTATATCATTTCCTAATTAGGTTGGGGTTTTGAATATTCTGTATAACCTACATCTTTGTGTAAAAGCTTGATATATTTAATTCTCATTATATGAGATAAAAAATATAAGTTCCAAGTGATTTGATATGAAAAAGAAATTCTTAAATTTTTTCTCTTCAGGGTATTCTCAGGGTCATTTGGTCATGTATATATTTTAATTTAGGTAAAAAATATAGCAAATGTCAATAAAATATGAAATACAACCATTTTGAGGATTATTTTTCTCCAATGTCTTAATTTTTCTTTTTCACTCATTGATTTTTGACAACCTAAATTATATTAAACAAGAAATATTTTAGAGATTAGGCTACCATGTAGATTATTTCCCTGGTCATAATTTTTATCATTCATTGATTTTTATGATGTTATATAGAGTTGTTTTGCAAAAGTGCTAATTTACCATACTATTACACTTTTCTTATTAGCATAAATAATCCTCGATTTTGCCAAAAAAAATTAATTAAATTTTTAACCTCGCATATAATGGTACCTGTGTTTTTTTGCATTAAAATTATTTTTTGATAGCCTTTTTTTTCAATACAATTATTTTTCTATTGTTATTTAATTTAATTATTTTTGTGCTCATTTACTTCATTATTAAATAAATTCTTTATATTTAAAAAAAATTAATTTTGCTCATTAAAAGGATTATATTATTTTAGTTTGTTCAAATTATTAAATTTTTAGTTTGATTTGCACGTTTTTTTTTTCCTCTGAGCTATAACAATAACCAGTAGTATGCTGCATAATGTATGTGTCACTCACTTATTTCCAACATGTGGCCATCTCTGTCTTTTGTAATCTATTTTGTACAGTTAATTTTAAATGAATTGTATATCATCAATAGCCTAACCCTCACACTACAACGCTCTTCAATTTTGGTAACAATGTCAACAAGGGCAACTCCAAACCTAATGATAATGCTACTGCTCCAGCTTGTTCAATGTCATCTGAAACAGCTAACAGGCGTCACAGTAACCCGGCTAGTTCATTCCTCTCAATGGCAAACCATTCCTTGCTCTTTGGGCCAAACACGGATCTGTATGGGAACCATAAAAACTCGATACCGCAGCTTCTGATTGATCATCAGCTTTCGCTCTTCAATGCCTCGAGTTACCATAACCTCAAGATACCGCCGTGCATTGCTGAAGCCGCCTCGAACGAGATCCTTGAAACGTCTAAGAATGAACCTTTTGGGTTGCGGGGATGTGTCGTCCGCGTCCGATTAACCCTAACTGGTGGCACCCTGCAAGGCGTTGAGAGTGCGCCCAAGAGCGCTTCCATTGCTGGCGCCAACACCTACGTTCTGGGACATGTGATATGCGACCCGGACACGGTTACTACCTTTCACATTGAACTGATACTCCACGAGGATGAGCAAAGGTTTTTAATTTTTTCCTATGTTTTTTTTTAATTTAGTTAGTAACCCCAATTATGGATTTTTTTTCAACTGAATTTTAGATAAAATGGTGTAAAGATGCGTTTTCGAGCTTACATAATACTTGCAAATAAATAGGCTTGTATTAATTATTTTATTTAATTTGGAAATATTTCAATCTAGATTCCTGACCAAATTAAAGTATATGCTCCCACGAAAATTGGCTAGACGGGCTCCCATTATAGTGTCACCGAGATACACGCTCAAAAAAGTACGTTTATTCCGAGTTTCTGAAAACGACACTACATCAGCAGAAGAATGAAATTTGTTTTAATATAAAAAAATTTGCGAGTTACATATTTTCTAGCAAATTATGTAACATTTTTTTTCTCTAAACAAATGTTGAATGTTAAAATATATCGTTTTTTAGCTATAAAATGCCAATTCTTACCCCTTTTTAATTTGATATTGTTAAAAATATTTATAAAGAAATTAAATTAGAGTATTTTACTTCTTAATAATTTAATTTGACTTTAGCAACCATAAATGACTCTTTTAATATCTAGCCACTTTAAATATACATTGTTGATTTTATATAATGAAACTTATATTTATGAAACCTTACTTTCATTAGTTGTTAGATACTTATTTATTATTTATATAATGTTTTAATGTTTATGAGACTATATATTTATATTTTAGAAAAATATAAGCTATTCTTTATCTTTACAAAGGAACGCAATTTTATTTAATAAAATGTATTTGCTATATTGGTTATATTTGCTCAAAATTTTGCACCATTTGTCGCAGGCCGAAATTTTAGACTTTGACACTTTTTAAAATTTTATTATTGGCTTTTTGTCTCTCGTAGCGGCTTAAATAAAGTTGATGTCACTTTGTTTAACTTTTTAATCAATTGGTTTTAAAAGATCCGAATAATTATCTAATATTATTAAACATATATAGGTTGGGTCGACTAGACTTTTAATTGGTTTGGTTGAAGCTCGAGTTCTCAAATTTTTTTAATATAGAAAAAAACTCTAATTTCAACTTATATTAAGATTTTTTTGTTATTAATGACTCTAAATTATTAACAACAAATCTTGTTTTGCACAAAAGGCCACTAAAAAGCTAATTTTTTTATCGTAAAATTTTAAATTTTTTGAAAAATTTTGTTTTGTAAAGTTAAATTTAGTTAATTCACATAAAATCCATTTTCTAAAATAAAAAATTTTTTAACATTTTTAAAATTGTACGAAAATAAAAACTCACTTTGCACGTGGCCGAAGAAGTATATTTATTTAAGCTTTTCCTAGAAAACCGGATCAAAATCTATAGTTTTCTAAATTATACAATACAATTTATGGATTAAAATTTTCTTATATGGCCAAATTTATTTTGTGCGAGGCGCAATGAAAATAGGTGGTTTTTGGGTTAATATCCTGAAGACTAGGGAGATATTATAAGGATTTTGTTATAAATCAAATTAAACCAGCCCAGCCTGCCCGATACAAATTAACTTGGGCTTGGCCCACTCCAACTCGCGGGTCGGTTCGGTCCATTATTTTGCTTATATTTTTGGCCCGATACGATTCGAAATTCTAAAACACCAGAAATTTTATTAATTAAGCAAAAAATGGTGTGCAGTAAAATTCACACACAATGCGTCGAAATATTAGCCTTTTTAACCCGCGAACGGTAGTTAGAAATTTGTAAAGCGAATGCTACAATAGAGTCCATAGGGACCCCAATTTTAAACCTCTATAATTTCAAAATTATTAAAGCTTTGAACTATACTTAAATTATTATTAAGAATATTACATCTCTTTAAACCCGCGATTAGCACTGTGGGGTCGATACCCAGCACATTTTAAATTTTGAATATCTTCAAAAATATTATATATTATTGGCTAAATTTTTGTGACTTTTTTCTTAAATATATAACACAGGTCAACAATTTTATTTGTGAGTTATGAGTAATGAGATCAAACCTGCCATCTTAGGGAATATCAAATTTTACCGTTTTTCCTATTCAAACCTAGTAAGTCAGTTATATACAGGGATTGGGACCGGTACCGAAATCGAAAACCGCAGTACTTGGAGGGTCGCTCGGTACCGGAACCGGTACCGGTTCATTTAAAAAAACGGTTCCGCGGTACCAAAATATATTAATAGCTTAAAAATATTTAAATTATAACATAGTGCCTACTACACTAAGTAGTTTGATAATTGCATTCTACACTAAATCACCTAATTAGCAATATAATCTTGAGCTTAAGCTCAGTAATCAAAATATTATTATAATATTGGTTTGAAAATGCATATCTTACATATAATTTAAAAAATTAAATTTAATTATGAAATAAAATATTTAAGCTAAAATATTAATAAGTTATATATTTTAGTAATATATATACTTATATATTAAAATTTTATTAATTTTAGTTTAATTTTTTATCAGAGATTCAGCTATAAAACTATTTTAATCATACCGAAATTAATATTTGATGCAATTTAATTTTTAGATGTTTAAAATCTGTATTAAACTCATTCATCCAATTATACAAATAGCTTTTAGACATTCACCACCCCCAAATTTAATCTCTTAAAAAATAAGTACTCGTCAATTAAGTTAGAAGAGAAATCCAAAGTAGAAGCCAATGTTGTTGGGATACATGAGTTAGACAATTTTGAAAAACATGAAAGAGTTTCAAAAGATAGGTCAATTTTAAAATTTTGGGAAGAAAACTCTGTGTCTCATCCAGAGTTGTATTACTCAAGTAATTTAATTATATTATTTTTTAGGTAAGTGTTGCAAGAGCCTTCTCAACTTTGAAATATATTTTTTCAGATTTAAGTAATCGAACAGATTCTAATTTGTTAAATTCAATTATTTTACTTCGTTTAAATAAAGATTTAAAATGATGTATTGTATACGTGTAAATATATATATATGTCTAATTTACAAATAAATATAACCTAAATTTTATGTGCTATCATAATTGAATAATTGTTGTACCCCGTGGTACCGGAACCAATACCAAGTACCGATGAGCTAAGCTGGTACCGGTACCGGTACTAAAAATTTCGGCGGTTCCAATCCCTGGTTATAAACATTTTATAGAAAAAAAGGTCAAAAAACCAAAAAAGATTCAAAAACAAAAATAAATTGATTTTAATTTTGCATATTCACAACATTTAAACTGTTAAATTCAAACTTCAAATAATATTTTCATTAAAAACCGATTTCTCAAGGCTTCAATCATAAAAAACCTCCCCATCGTACAGTGTTAGTGTCCCTCGACCTAACTCGCATTCAGTTAACCACCAAATACCGAAAAAATTTACTACTCATCTCTGCCCGCTCCCGTCAAACGCTGGCTGTCCAACTACCTACATGGCCGCCAAGCCTATACCACTTTCCGTGACGTAAAATGGAAAACACGCATCGTTAGAGAAGGAGTTCCCCAGGGCTCGGTTCTCTCTCCCACCCTATTCAATGCCTACCTAAACGACCTTCCTATCCCATCCACCAATATAAATATCGTCTCATACGCTGACGACATAACCATCTAAACTGTCACTTCACACTTCAGGCTCAAATGTTGATCTTCTATCGACCTCACTAAACAAATACCTTACCTCATTATTCGAATTTTTTGCCAACCGCAACTTAGTCGTTTCCCCGGCAAAATCGTCAGTCACTCTTTTCACTCCCCTCACACGCCAGATCAAAGATCATCCACCTGTGTATTATACGGGCTCATTACTCCCCCTTGCCGCAACTAGCTTATAAAAAACACTTCAGCTAAAGTTAATAGATGAAACAACTTCCTAATCTTTGGCGGGCACTTCTTGGGGCCAAAACAAAGAAACATTATCCATTAGCTACAAGACGATATCTCGCTCTATAATCAACTATGCCGCCCCGGTTTGGTTTCCAACAGCTTCTCAGTCCAACCTCGACAAACTTCTATCGGCATAAAACGGCGCCCTGCGTACCATCACGGGCTGCCTTAAAATTACCCCAGATCACCTTCACCAAGCAACACAAATTCTTCCAATCAAACCTCATTCGCAACTACTATGCGATCAGTTTTTGGCGTCCAGGGTCTCTTCCGATCACCGATGTCACGAACTCTTTCATCTTGATGCCCCTGCTCGATCGATGAAAAATACTTTGCCCTCAATCAGCTTTCCACGCATCAGTCATTTACTTGACTTCAACCCAACAACAAAACAGTTGCTTAAACAAATTCATACAGAGGTTGTATGCAATACAATTAAATCTTATAAACCTCCTCCCATTCTTTTATATGGTTGGCCTCCTCCCACATCACAATCCGAAAAAACTCTCCCCAGGCGAGAAAAATCCCTATTATCTCAGCTAAGATCAGGCTTCTGTTATTTACTAGCCGACTTCCGTAGTCGCATCTATTCAACAGACCACAAGTGCATCGACTGCGAAGAAGCGAATGACAATCTTCTAAATTGGCTATCGTGCCCCTCACGTGGGACCTCCATAAATCCAAAGGATCTATGGACAAACCCCATCTTAGCCGCCTCCAAACTCGCTCACACCTATCCCTTTTTAAGCGCATGGGTTAAAAACAACAACATTAAAAACCGATAATATATCGTGTCGTGTTTAAGACGCGAAATATTTTGTATTATCTAAATGCCGATGTAAGAGCTTGATATATTAATAAAATGTATTTATTATTATCTGTGTTTAAAAATATAAGCTACAAGATATTTTTTTATGCAAAAAAGACAAATTTTTTCTTTGGTATATTTAGATCTGTCAATTTGGTCGAAAAGGCCTTTCTTTGTTATAGACGGCTAAGAAGCCAAGGACAGAAGAAAATAAGAAAAACGAAAAATATATATTAGATTAGGCCATCATGGGGATGCATTCTTTTATGTTTTCATAAAATTCACTTTGACATTGATATTTGTTGAAATAAAACTAGTAATTTAAATTTGGTCTAAGTATAATAACAAAATTTGTTTAGAAATTAGAAATTCTATTGGGCTCCATATGGACCCCTAACTCTAAATTTCAATATTGAAAACTATGTTATTGCCTCTGGGTAAATTTAAATTATACCTAATATTCTAGTTATAAATTATTTTACATATTAAGTTCCCCAAGATGGCCTATTCTTATATATATTTTGCTTCTTAGTTTCTTCCGTCTTTGGCTCCATAGACCCGTCTATAATGAAAAATGGCCTTTTTTGACCAAATTGACAGATCTAAATATACCCTAATAAGAAAAAAATTAAAAATCTTTTTTGCATATAAAAATCCCTTGTAACCTAAATTATTAATCACAAATAATGAAAAATAAATTTTATTAATATATCAAGCTTTTACATCGGCATTTAGATAATACAAAATATTTCGCGTCCAAACTTAAATACGACAAAATTATCGGTTTTTAATAAAAAGATTATTTGAAGTTTGAATTTAGCAGTTAAAATATTGTTATGCAAAAATAAATTTTTTTTTAATCTTTTTTTTAGGTTTTTTGACCTTTTTTTCTAAAATTTTCAATGTTTATAACTGACTAACTAAGTTTAATTAGGAAAAACGGTAAACGGATTTGATATTCCCTAAGATGGCAGGTTTGATCTCTGTAATTAACTCATAACTCTCAAAAAAATGTTGACCTGTGTAATAATGATATAAACTTTTTGTTTTCTCTAAAATATCTAATTTTTATGGTAAATAATAACCAAAGATAATTTTTATTTCATAATATTTTTTTTTGTGAATCTTTCATAAAATGTTCTACCCGCCCTAAAAATCAATTTAATCGATAATATTAAAAAATTTAATTTATTGACATGATTTTTAATGTTATATAGAAAAATGAGAAATTTTATTTTTTAAGATTTTTAACTTTGTGTTAAATAAAATTTGCAATATTCATTAATGATAACTTATATTAGTCTATATTCATAGGGCACGCATTTATCTTCGAAATATTTAAAGAAATAATGACTATAGCTTTAAATAAAAAAGTTTAAAATTTGGGTCCGTGTGGACCCCACTATAGCATTCGCGTTACAAATTTCTCACCCTACCATTCGCGGGTTAATTAAAAACTAATATAAGTTATTAATATATATTGTATTAGCACAAAATAGAAAAAAATCTGCAAAATACGAATTTTTTATTTTTCTATATTACATTAAATAGATCTTGTCAATTTACATGTTTCATTATTATAAATCAAATCGTGTTTTTAGGTCTAGTACAACATTTTTAGAAAGATTCATGAAAAAAAATATTTTGAAATAAAAAATTATTTTTTTCTATTATTTACCATAAAAACTATATATTTTAAAAAGAAAAAATAACTTATATCTATATTATACAATACAAACATTATATATAAATGTGTTAAAATATTTAAAAAAATAACTAATAAATAATGTTGTATTAATGTAGGTTTAGATTCACATGGAGGCTACAATATGGTTTTCAACTTCGAAATTGACGATGTGGGGTCATTACGGACACCTTAAGAAAAGTCACAAAATTGACCAATAATTTATGATGTTTTTAAAAATAATTAAGAATTAAGATGTGCTAAGGTCCACCTTACAGTGCTAATTGCGAGAAAAAAATATTGTATTTTAAAAATTGATAATATTTTTGCTGCAATTCCAAATAGCCTTGGATCCACCATTTACACAATCGCTGTTTTAACATCAAAAACAATAGGCGATAAACTAAAAAATGATTTTAATATTAGCTATTTTATGTTAATAAAAAATTTTAGGTTATAATAGTGTGTCTTTTAACTTATTTTGGAAAAGTACAAACAAATAAGGCATAGCCTGGAACAGGTATGAGAGGTTTTTAAATTCAGCTGATGTGGGTAAACCCGACTGAAATTTTGATAGCTTATTCTTGGTAATAAATATATATAATTTTAATTAACGTCTAATAGCTGTTATGACACTTGTATTTCTTATAATAGGTCAACTGAAAGAGCTAATACATATTTTAGTCTCCAAAAAAGAATAGGAAGATTTGAAAATAATAATAGCCTTCCAGAGTTGTCAGATAAGGAAGATAAGGCTAGTCAAAATGTGACCAAAGGATCAAACACTTATTTAAATTTTTCTCTATCTAGAAAACTGAAAAAAGCAGCCCAAGAGATTAATCCTAAAAATTTGTTTGAAAGACATTTGAATATGAGCTCATTGTTTAGTACATTTGATTCCATTTTTGATTCAAACTTGACACCTCCTTTTCGAATTATATATCATCATCCTCAATCAGAGGTTTCATACCAAATTGCAATAGGGCTTACCATGGCTCAAATGTTACCTAATATTGAATGGTTAGAAAACAAGATTTCACCTATATTAGGTAATTTTATTTATGTCAATTATTAAATATATTTTAATGCAGGATAAAATATATTATGAGTGTTGGTATACATTAAGTTATATTAATGAATTTTTTACTATATTGTACCAAAAAGATGACTATTAAATCCATAGGCCTTTTTTTCTGTGTGTTTGATTCTATTTATTTAAGTTAATTTTTTCAACTGTGCACCAAATAATATACAAACAATAAGTAAATTCATTTAGACAAATAAATTATTTTAATAAATCAAGGAAAATAATGATTATTAAATTTAAAAAATAGTGTTTTTAGGCCATTTTTTACTCATATGTAATTGATGTTGACATTATGGCTCCTAAAGATTATTCATTTGCCTTTTTCGTTACATTTAATTTTCAGAAAAGAAGGATTGATTATGTTAAGGCAATATTTCTTTTTAACTATAAACACCACTAATCTGTAAAACACACATACTTATAAATTCACAAATTAACCACCTTTCTATTTTTTAGGGATTTTTCCACATGGTAAAAACTTAGGTTTAAATCTATAAGCAATTTTTAAACTTGGGCCTCTGTTTATAAATAATATAATTGTTATTTAAATAAAATAGATAATTCAACTATCAAAAGAAAATTTGCAATATTTTTTTCCTTTTTAAAATTTTATGATATATCTAGTTTGCAAGATTGATGTTTAAAAATGGAAAAAAGATTTGAAATGAGTAGTTATTAATATTCTTTTATACAAATTAAAATTTTTGTTTTTTTTATAATTATTTGTTTTTTACACCAAATAATTTATTTTCCCATTTCATGCTTATTTTAAACCATGTAAAATTACCATCATAAGATCACAAATAATTATTGCATAGCTTGTGGACCTAGATATTTTATTAGTTCTTAGTTATAGAGCTTACAACGTTCTTTCATATTCAAATAATATTAATATTTCCAAAAAAAAATTTTTTTCAAAATTTTTGAAAATTCTATTTTATAAAAATTATTTTTCTATGCTCATAATTTAGAATGGCGTCTTTTGTAAAAATTAAGACGAGAGAAAAACTTTTAAATTTTTTGATGAACTCTAAATGCTCTCTTAAAAACAAAATTTTATAAAAATATCAATTAACAACCGACTGCATCTGGATTACATTGGAAACAAAGTTTTAAAAAAAACCCGCTTATTTTGAGCCTATCTTGATTCATTCATAAACGTCAAAATATATCCCCATTTTGAAATTTATTTTTTTTACGCCCTTAGGCCTTTTATACTCACAATAAGCAATGAAAAGTGTAAGTTATATTTAAATTTGAATTAAAAATACACACAAACTACATGGCCCAAACAATGTAATCTCCCTATGAATTTTTATGTAAAAATACGAGTTTAATGGGACTTTAGTTTGTTTAAACATGACCTTAATAGATATTTATGGAGTTACATATATAACAGCCTATTTCATAGAAAAGCCTTTTGAATTCGTAGCTCTAAAATGTTGTTGGCTCAGTTAGCTTAATGTAAACATGCCAGCCCCTTACGTTCAAGTAGTCTGGTCTTTGATTCCTTGCATAGACGGTTTTTTCTTGGTAAATTGTATACAACCTTTGAGAAGCTGATGACTTAGAAAGGGGCTTAATGCCTAAAGTATTAGTCTGTGCCAAAAACATCTATCTCTCGCAAGCATGCGGATAAATTTCATTATATAACCCGATGGCAACATTAATTGCTTTGCACGCGGTTCAAAAGTCAATATCGATCTCGTCAAAGTTGAGCTCCATATCAAACATTTAACATTTGCACCTTTTATTTATATGTAGATTCCATTGCAGATGAAAAGGAGTGCACAACGTTTGTTAAATGTAACGTGGAAAGCCAGATTGCTGTAGAAAATTTCGATTATACAAAATATCCGTCATTCCGAAGCTATTTAGCAGACGACGGCGGACATAGCTCTTTCAAACCTGCCGATCGCCTCAAATTTTTTGGAAAAGATTCTAAAACCACCAAAAACAAAAATCTACTAAAATTTCCTTCGCTCCCGCTCCTGTCTAACACAACGTGCAATTTGGAAAAAGCGTCTGCTGCTAAGCCCTTATTTTCGCAAACTCCCTTATTCAATAGGCAAATGAACACGTTTCCCGATTTAAATATCACAAAATCACGGTCCTATCCCCACATTCCTCCTCCAGATAAGTCTAGGCCCGATAATATTTTTTGTGCACCTTCCCCTAGCACACCCTACTCATTTCCTTCAAATTCGTCTGCTACTACTCTAACGAAGAAAAGTAAGAAAAATAAAACGGGTCTCAAACTTTTCGACGGCATTTCAAACTCTTCCTCTTCCAACGGAAGTTATGACCAAGGGTCCCCTACCTCCGGTCCGACCAGTTTTACAGCCAATTCCTCTCAACCGGCTGAAATGTTGTATAAAAAGGTGCTTGAAGACGCTACGCAGTTCAAAATTATTGATTACAAATTTCGACGCCTGTTTAGCATGCCGCCCCAGGAAAAGCTTATTAGTTGTAAGTTTTTTTTCTAACCATTTGTTATATTTAATAATCTAATAGCTGCTTTTGACGTGAGTTTTTAAAATAATGAAATAATTTTGGGAATAGCCTTTTTTAACTTTGTAAAGTATTTTATCAAAATTACAGTTTTGAGTGCATTTTCTTAATTATTGACAGCTGCAACTGTTGGGCGAAGAAGTTTAATAAATGCTATTATATTTTATTTTTAAGTTTATTAGATTCGTTAAAATTAGGGCGCGTTTAGAGTTCTTTCATTTTTTAAAAAATTTTTATAAAAAATTTTCCAACCAAAATATTAGTTCAATGTTAAAAATTAAGCGTTAAAATTTAATAAAGAATCATGTTGAAATGATTGCTATGTTGGATTTTTTTTTATAAATTTAATAGAATCTATACATACTTGGAGCAATTTCACCGGCAGTAAAAATATAGTAATAAACATTGGCTAATTTTTTTCTATATAAAAACAAATAAAAACAAATATTTATAATTTTCAAAAATGAATGAACTCTGACGCGGCGCCCTAAATTGTGATATAATAATTACATAATTTAACTTCATTAACAAACCTGTGGTTTTTAAAGACTGCTTAGGGTTATATATATTGATATTTTGACAGCGTTGCAACGAATAAATTAGAAATGTTAGAACGTTAAATTATTGCAAACCGACAATTAAAATTTTAATCTCGTTTATTTATATTATAAACTAACAATTGCAAAAAAATATTTTTTTTTATTTATTAATTATGTTAAAAGTTTTATTTTGTTTATTAAATAATTTTTGATGCAAAATCAACAATTACAATATATATTTTAATTATAAAACCGGTATTTCTGATTTTAAAAATTTTTATTTGTCTCATTTTTAAATAGATGATTTTTGTTTTAACATTCATTTTTTTTATTAAGTTCGGTTGGCTGTTTATTTTAAGTTTACCTATTTTTATTTTAAATATTTAAAATATTTAAAGATTACTCATGTTCCTTTTGGCGTGGGTATATGCCCAAACAAGGTTGGATATACTTGAGTGTTAATTACGCCGCTTTTCATTCCTACCTATTTGGCTCAGAACTTAAGTTTGTGCTGAGATGGACAGACGTAACGGGTCTCGAGCAGACGAATTCGTTTATAGCCCCGAATACTATAGCAGTGAGCACTCGAGCTGGCCAAGTTTTTAACTTTATTTCTTGTATTTTTTTTTTAAATTATCTATCACGTTTTTAAATTGTTAAATGGCTGGTTTAGTGAGAATTTAACTAATGTTAGAAAATTTTTTCCAGTAACAAATTAATATATAATTAAATTTAAGGTTTCTGTAAAAGTATTAGTGGTGTTTTTTTTATAGTTTTTATACGTTTTAGGTTTGAATAAGTTTATAAAATTGTTTAGTTTTTTTTCACTAATTCTAGCAAAAACAAATTTATTTACTTACACTTTTTTAGCATCATTTTTCATTCTTTTTGAAAATCAATGAAACTTACACTATGATGGAACAACTAATTAATTTGGCTATGCGTCAACTCATATCAGACGACATATTCAACAAAATCGAATCAAATTCTATCTTTTTTCGCAACTATTCTAGAAGTTTACAATTAATATTATTATTATTATTATCTGTTTACTGTTTTGTCGAATCAAATATTGTAAGCTACAAATTGAAAATTTTTGAAAAATAAAGCATTAAAAACAAAAATATATTGAAAAAAATTATTCATAAATACACAACAGCTCAACTACTAAATTCAAAATTAAATATTTTCATTTAAAACCGATAATATATCGTGTTCTATGTAGGTTGGAGTGCTACATATTCTGCATTACCTAAATATTAATATAAGAGCTTGATATACTAAAAATTTCATTCATTAATTGAGATAAAAATTATATTTTAAAGTGATTTCATTAAAAAAATTCTTTAATTTCTCGAGGTCGAATCTGTCACTTTGAACAAAATTGGCCACTTTTTTGATATATACCTAAGGAAATGTCCGAAGTCTGAAGAAACTTTGGAAAACGGGAAATATATGAGATAAGACCATCATGGGGATTTTTCCCCCAGTGACATAATCTTTTTTTTTGATTTCGTTTACCTGTGTTATTATCATTAGCTTATATAAGTATTTCTATTTAATATTATAAATTTAAGCCATTATATAAGGTTATATTAACCAAATTAATTTAAAAGGGTTTTTAATGATATATTTCATTTCAAAAAAGTCATCAAAAAATATTTATTGGTTAATACCTGTGATTTTTTGCGATATATATATTTAACATTTTTTTTATAAATAGAAGCAAGCCAAGAATCCTCTGACTCAATTTTAGGAGCCAGTTCCCTTAAACAGCTCAAAGCGCAACAGAAAAACCATCCACTCATGTTTAAGAAGAATATGGATGCTCATATAAAATCTCAAACTTTTTGGTTATTCTCATAATTTAATTTTCTCAAAATGTATATAAATCAATACAATTAAATAGTGAATATGGCTGTGGCCTGTTCTCAAAAAAGGTTTATAAAATTAAACACGAAACAACGTTATATTGGCTTGTTTGCTAAATTTTTTAAAAATTAAAATTTTGCAAGATGTGTTGCAAACAGGCACATGAAATTAATATTTCATTTTTCACCGTTTACTTTTTTTTTATATGTTTTTAAAATGGAACAGACCACAGTCCATGATACATATTTTACAAAATTTTATTATAATTTTATTATATCATTAAATACATCTTTAAGAGCATGAGTAATTTTGATATATATAAAATATTTTTTATATATTTCTTTTTTTCAGTCAATTATTCTGCCTACCAGCCTCTGAAATTCTAGACGGTAGCGCTCAGTGCACTATTTTTACGCCACATAAAAAACCATGCGGGGCAACTGTATATGGAACCCTCTACTTATCCAACAATTACCTGTGTTTTGATTCAAAAGTCAAATAAATTTTTAATTTTAGGATAATTAGGCTGGAATTTTTATTGGCTTGTCAAAATCATTGCGTTTTTAACATCGTGTTGAATTTAGACTTACTTATTGATTTTTTACAATATATATATAATTAAACTTAAATACGGCGTTTTAAAAGAATTTTGTATGAAAAAAAAAGATAAAATTACTTTTGTTTCTTAAGCGCTTTTTAAAAAAAACTAATAATTAATATTTACTAACTATAAACTTTACCTCATTCGACGTTAAACGCAAAATTTTTATCTGGTAAAAGATGAGGTAGTTGGAAAAATGCCGTAGTTGGCAAATTTATAGGGCTGGGAAAAAATAAAATATTGGGCTATTTAAATTAAAATTTTTTTTGTTTTTTGTACCAAAATGTCCACATAACTCGGCTAGGCTTGCGTCAGTAAATAATTAAATCCCTTTTCTTTCTTATAATAAAAGGGGGCATGTTTAAAAAAGCCCCATTTCTTCAAAAAAAACTCCTTGGAGCTTGAAAAAAAAATAAACCACCCATCATTATTATAAAGAAAAAATCAAATGTTTTTGAAATTAGTGTAAAGAAAACAAGACAATGGGCTTTTTGGGGCTCTTTTTAAGAGCCACTTTTTGTGGGTTTTTTTAGCCCCTTCTCGTAGTAAGAGCTTTTTTTGATTTCTTATTTTGGCCCTTTATTTGTAGCTCCCTTTCTTTCTTTATGTTTTGGGGGGAAAAATGAGCCAAAGTTTTTGGCTCATTGTTTTCCCCCAGCACTAGGCAAAAACATGGAAAATTATATGTCGAAAAACTATAAAATATATTCCTATATTAAAATTAAATTTTTTCTTGTTTTTGTATTGAAACTCTAACTTTTTTAACTACGGATATCTTCAGGTTTAATACATCAGCTTCATAAAATTAATTATATTTTAAATATATTATAATATTAGGTGTTAGGAATCGTCAAAATTATAATACCACTTAAAAAAATTGTTGCAGTTGAAAAAACCGTTTCCAACAATTTACCTTTCCGTGAAAGCAAATGTGATGTGAAACCTGCTGACAATATGCCTAAAAGTAAATTTTTTATGGTTTTTATTTAAACATCACATCAAACATAACTTAATTATTATCCTCGAATTATTACTCCCTTTTTTTTTGCTAAACAATTTTTACCCTTAATATGTCGTTATAGTGCCAAAGAATGACTTATTACAATTAAACTTTTTTGAACTTGAATTCCTTATTTAAAATAATATTTTTGGCTTATTTTAACTTAATTTATCATTTAAAAATTTGGAACAAAATATTAATATATATTTCAACCACCTTAAACTATATTTAATAGCCAATTTATTTTTTATTGAACTAACTGAGAAAAATTAATAAAAATATATTTTGCTAAAATAGCATGATTATATGAGGAGGATATATGAATCTATCTAGCGTAAATTTTGTTCGTAAATTTTTTTAGTTATTAATATTTTTTTTTAGTTTTCAATTCTTAAAGCGACAAAAGGTGTAACATTTGCTATTTTTACCATTTTTAAAATATTGTTAGAGGTTGAGACATTGTATAATGAATAAGAAAAAAACAAAAATGGGGACATATAGTAGGACTAATCTGAGCATTTTTTAAATTAAAAATTTTTGCAGATCATATTCTACTTAGTGGCTAATATCAATTTTTACTATTAATAATTTGATGTTAATTATACATCTTGTTCTAATCAAATCGATTTACCATTTTTTTCAAAAGTCGCGAAAGGATTAAGTTGCACTTTGACGGTTCAATATTTTGAATTATACTATATAGTTTTTTTTTATAAAATATGCATCATAACTTAAATTTTATATAGTTTTAATATTTAATCATGTTATTGCGCAAAATGGTTAATAAGTAATCAAAGAAAATAAGTATAACTGGCATATGCAAAATAATTTATTAATTAGAAGTAAAGGCAATTAATATGTTGGCCTAACCCGTTCAAAAATTATCCCAACCTTAATTTACTCTCAAGAGATGCTGTGTAACAGTGTTTTAGCAGGTGAATGGCTCTAGCCTTCGGCTTTTAGGCTAGTAAAGCCTGCGTGCTGTAATATTACGGAGAATGCGGCGTCATTTCAAATAATGGTGTTAGCGGAGTAACGCACTCAATACTATTCCCAGGGGGTATGAACGTCGCCGCACAGCAATACAAATAATGCTCTTCACCAAAAAATTCAACAGAACAGAATTAATAAAATTTGAGCTAGCACCTTTAATAAATATTAATATTCAGATCTGGTAACAGAGAACCATTTTGAAAAGAAAACAAACAATACTGTTGATTAATGCACTCTATAAACAATTTATATATGTGACTTTTGTATGTACCATTTATATTTTTTTTTAAATTTTATTTATTATGGTTTTTTTCTATTTGATTATGAATTTGCTCTTTTTATTGTTATTAATTTTATTATTATTATTGTTATTTATTATTAATATTATTTTTATTATTCTCAAGATAATACACAGGATAATAGAAAAATCCAAGAACTTTTGCTTCGAAATGGATTTGAAATTACCATGAAAACTCAGAGTTTAAATGATTTTATCTCACAAAGCAACCTTGAAACCCAGGTGTTTAATTATGATTATTATTTTTCATTGGGTGCAACATGGTTCTTTTAAAATTAACATGTTTTAACCAATGTATAATTTTAACACAAATTAACTGAATGATGCTTTAAATATATACTAAGCACATAGATATCCCTAGGCCTGATTCATCCTTCCGTTTTTTCGATACAAATTTCCTTCCGATACATCAATATATTCCTTAAAAATGGCAAAATATTGTGATTTTTGGATTAAGAGCATATATAATATAAAAAAAATTATAATATAAAAGTAATATAAATTTACCCTTTTTAAATAAAATAATATTTTTGTTATCATTCTAAAGCTTTGACGGCTTTAAATAAGATTTTAAACCACCATTAAGTAATATTATTTTTTTAAATTTTAGTTTTGAATTCGCTAACATATTAAAAAAATTCATAAATCTTGTTTAGTGAGTCTCGAAGTTGAAAAAAATGTATGACATATTCTTATAACATTGGGGATTTTTCCAACCCCTTTCCCTTTTTTTTAACACAAATTTTTTTACATAATAAAAATTAAAAAATGGAAAAAAAAAAAAAAAAAAAAAAAAAAAAATTAAAAAAAAAAAATTAAATAAATTTTTTTCCACATTAAAAACAACCAAATTTTAAATTCAACTTAAAAAAATTTTTATCAAAAAATATTTTTTGTATTATTTAAATTGAAATTTTTAAAAAAAATAAATAAATTTTAAAAAGAGGAGGAGTTAAAAAAAAAATATTTTGGATAAATATGTTTGTATGTAAAATTCAGAGTGCTAATAAAATCGGAAAAAGGACTTAAAATTAGTACACATAATAGGACGAATCTAAGTTAGTGAATTATTTTAGACCTAGGTAATGTGAAATGGTTTTCAATATTTTTTTGACAGAGTTTGTTTGCAGCATTAATATATTTCTTTTAGGGTTTTTAACTACTCTTGAAAATCTAAATATGCCATAAAAAAATTAACTCTTAATCATTTTATGTTAATTTGGGACTGCATTATATTTAATATCCTATAATTGAAATAATATTTTTTGTATAGTTTTTATAGTTATTTAAATGGGCTTGTAACACAGGTCAACAATTTTTTGAGAGTTATGAGTTAACTACAAAGATCAAACCTGCCATTTTAGGGAATATCAAATCCGTTTACCGTTTTTCCTAATCAAACTTAGTTAGTCAGTTATAAACATTGAAAATTTTAGAAAGAAGGTCAAAAAACCAAAAAAGATTCAAAAACAAAAATAAATTAAAATTTTATTTTTGCCTATTCACAATATTTTAACTGTTAAATTCAAACTCCAAATAATATTTTCATTAAAAACCGATAATATATCGTGTAGTATTTAAGTTTGGACGCGAAATATTTTGTATTATCTAAATGCCCATGTAAGAGCTTAACATATTAGTAAAATTTATCTCTTATTATTTGTGATTATAAATATAAGTTTCAAGGGATTTTTATATGCAAAAAAGATTCTTAAATTTTTTCTTTTTAGGGTATATTTAGATCTGTCAATTTGCTCAAAAAAGGCAGTTTATCGTTATAGACAGATCCAAGGAGCCAAAGACGGAAGAAACTAAGCAAAACGAAAAACATTAATGAGTATAGGCCATCATGGAAATGCATTCTTTAATGTTTTCCACGGTTCTGACATAAATTTTTGTTGATCTGTGTAATTTGAGTTATTTTATTGCACATTAGGGACAAACCCGATCCATATATTTTTGCGATTTCACGAATGTCGATTTCATTGTCCTCAAAATTCGTGAATTTATCGAAAAATGTAAATGTAATGGCATCAAAACTATATCAGGAAACAGCTTAAACCATTATAGCAAAAATGATTTACACGATAACAATATGCGTAATAATGATGAAAATTATAAAAATAATGATAGTAACATCCATAATAACGATAATAATAATCATAATGATAATATTAATAATAATAAAAACGATAATAACAAAAATAACAGTAATGCTTTAGAAAGTGCAGTTAAAGAACGTCTTTGGCTCATTCATTTCAAAGAACATGGCTGGGGTCTTTCCATGTATCGAACTCACGAACTACATACCTTGGTGACTAAAGGAATTCCAGACCACCTTAGGGGTATCATGTGGGCCATATTTTCGGGAGCATTAGTTGAAGTTATTTTTTTGTAATTTATTTTTTTTGTAATAGTTTCTTACATTATAAATAGGATGTTTATAAAGTTTTAGAATATGTTACTATATTTTAATTTACATAACTAAGTGATAGATATTTTATATTTAAAAAAACACATTACTATATTTACGAGAATTACTTTGCTTGTGATACTCAATATGCTATGTAATAACATATTTAATTTTTTTTTATAATTATTGCATAATTATTAATAGATGGAATGTAACCCCGGTTACTATGACGAGTTGATTGATAAATATGCTGGAAAAATTAACATAATAACGGATGAAATTGAACGTGACTTGCATAGGTTTTAATTAATCATTATTTTAAAATTTAGTTCATTTAGCGTTTATGCTAAAACACATAAATTTTTATTGATATATTGATGTTATTTTGTGATAATTATATTTTATTGAAGTAAAGCTGTTAGTGTATAATATAGAGTAGAATAATTAATATGCTAGTCAAACTTAGATTATTATAAAACTGAACTAAGATAATAATTTTATACCTTCATTCAGTTTTTTTTTAACTTTCAATTTGCAAATTCAGATCTCTCCCCGAACACCCAACCTTTCAGACCGAAACGGGTATTGCTGCTCTTAGGCGTATCCTCACCTGTTATGCATGGAGAAATCCGTCGATAGGCTATTGCCAGGCCATGAATATAGTGGCATCAGTATTTATCATTTATGCGCCATCTCCTGGTAATGAAGAACTTGCATTTTGGCTCTTGGTTGCTTGTTGCGAACGACTCTTGCCTGATTATTATAATACCAAAGTATAAAATCTAAAAAATCAATGGTTTTTATGGGTTTATAAGCCGTTATATCTTTTAAAGAAAACTAGGATAATTACACACAACATTTTTAAAAAAGCTATCACTGCCTTTATAAAAGCAAAAAGCCTAGTTAAACTCAGCATCTATATAATATTATTCCATAATTTAGAAATATATGCGTGGATTTTTTGTTCTATTTATAATTTGAGCGAATGTGATAATATTATCCTTAAATTAAAGTTAATTTTTTGAATACACATTATATATTTATGAAAATTTCCTATATCGTGGTTTTTTGTTTCCTACGACATATTTTTGAACTGAAAACTGAGTTCACATTTTTTAATATTAGGTTCTTGGGGCCTTAGTAGACCAAGAAGTGTTTGATGGCCTTCTTAAAGAACACATACCTGAGCTGCAAATTAAGATGCAATCATTTGGCCTATCTCGTATGATCACTCTTTCCTGGTTTCTTACGATATTCCTTAGTGTACTAACCTTCAAATCAGCCCTCATTGTCCTCGATTGCTTTTTCTACAACGGCGTTAAGTTTTTATTTCAGGTTCTTATTTCTGGTAAATTACACTGGAATTTGCAGATCAATTTTTTAACGAACCAGTACCAATCTTTTTCAGCTGAAACTTAATTATCATTATCCTTAAAACTATTTGTTATAAAATTTGCCATGTAACATTTTTTCTTATTTAATGTTTTTTTATTGACATAATAAATTTATTTATATATAATTATAATTCATAGTATATGTATATGTTACAGCTTAAAATTGACTGAATAAAATTATTAGTGCTAGGATTTTATTCCTTTTTAGTCCCAAGCTAATATTTCAAATTAATCATCACCTTTGTGTTGAGAATATTTTTTGATCCGCAAACATACAAAAAAACATTTTTTTTTAATATTTAGCTATCCCTAGCCATTTTCGAAGCCAACAAGCAACAAATCCTTGAAAGTAAAGACGAGGGCGAAGCAATGCTCATCCTAACCGAATATCTCGACGGCGTCATTTTACAAGAGGCGTCGCGCGCCTTTGATCTCGTAAACTTCACGGGAAACAATTTTGGGGGTATGAAAACTACGAAAAACCGCCCTATTAACCCAGAGGTATTATTTGTTTGTATTTAGTTGAATATAACTATTACTGTTAAATAATATAACTTTTGTGGGTTAAACTTGCTCGGTATCTGGTTTAACATTGTTAATTTTTTTGGTTTACTTGCATTCCGGCCATACTGACCATTTGCTTGGTTATTAGAGGCCATTATGGGTATAGCTCTTTCTTATGAGATAAGAAACAAGGAAAACCCTTTAAATAAATCATTTTTTTCTTATTTAAATTTATACAGAAAATCGTTCAAATAGAAGATCTCATTGCCAATTCCTACAAATATGATATAACGAATGAAAAAATTGAAAAACTTCGCTTTAAATACCGATTGGCAGTTGTACAAGTACATAATTTTGAACATTAATATGCTAAACAAAATTAAAAAAAAATCAATTTTGAGTTCTCCTAAACAAAACATTACATAAGATTGAATGAAATGTTATCTGTTTCCTTAACCTTCATGTTTGGATATGGTAGATAATAAAATTTTAATATTGAAAAAAAAAAAAAGATATATTAGGGCGCTCGAAAATAGTTTGTTTAGGGGCGCCAAGAAGGGCCATAGCCTGGAATTGAGATTAATAAGTTTGAGTCGATAAGTTTAAACGTTCGAGTACGATTTAATGGATCAATTCGCTTTTTAAAATCCCTTTTGAGTTCTTTAGAATTTATACAAAATTTATAAAAAAAAAATTAGGATCAAGACATTTGCTATAACTGTGCTTAAATAAATATTTTTTGTTAGTTTTCTGTATCTCCTGGTTATTCTAGCAATTGAACAGAACGTATTATTAAAATATAAAGTTATCATATCTAAATTTGTAAAAATTTGCTATATAATGAAAATTTTAGAGTATAGATCAGGCCAACACAAAAACCATTGTTCGATATTTGCTCAAAGAATTTCCATCGTTAGAAAAAGCCGAAATTGAGGCCCTTTTTCTCATTTTCAAGGTATTTAAATACTTTAATTTTTGTTAATAACTTTGTTGTTAATTCTGTTAAAACTATAAAACATAGCTTTTAAAAAGGGGTTTTATACAATTTTTTATAATAATTCTACGACACTTTTAATTTATTTTTATGGGTAAGGATTTTGCTTTTAACTATTATGAATATAAAGCAAAAAAAATGTTATGAGAAGATTACTAAACATCGTTATCGAAATGAATTTTGATAAAAAATATAAAAGTTTTGCTATGCCTTATGCATGAGCGCTTGCATTCTTTTCTCCATCTCAAATCCCGATGGAAAATTAAGCAAATTCATTTTAATCCCCACAGCTAAACCTTTAAATATGAAAACTAAAATCAATATTTAGATTTTGAATAACGGCTTAAGAATAAACGAAGTAAATTAGTTATATTTATTGGAGAAACTGGCACATTACACAGCTCGACAAATTTTTTAGATATATGAGCTAACTTCAGCAGACCTGCCATCTTAGAAATTTTAACCCTTTACCGTTTTTTCTAATCCAGCTAAACAGTGAAATTTTTATAAAAAAAAATTTTAATGCAATAAAATTATGAAACAAATTACATATATGAAGCAGCTAAACTGTAAACAAGCTTTAAATAATATTTTTTTTTAAACCGATACTAAAACGTGTCATAGTTATATTGAAGTGCAAAATTTTCTGTATAAACTAAGTGTTAATTTAAGAGCTTAATATACTTAAAAACTATATTTATTTTTATTTGGGATAAATTAAAAATTACGATCAACCTAAAAAATTTATTTTAATTAGGTCAATTTATCAAAACATAAAAGTATGCATTCATGATGGACATATCTCATATATATTTTCTTTCTTAGTTTTTTCCGCCTGCGGCTCCTTAAATCTATCAAATAAATAGCCCACCAAGTTGCAGATTATGTGACCTCAAGAATACCCTAAAAAGAACAAATTTAATCTTTTATTTATATGAAAATCCCTTGTAATTTATTATCATCTCAAATAATGAGAAATAAATTTTTTTAGTATATAAAGCTCTTACATTAAGATAATACAAAATTCGCGTCCAAACTTAAATGCGACTCAATATTCGGTTTTTAATAAAAATATTATTTGAAGTTTGAATTTAACTGTTTAGCTGTTGTATATGCTAATTAAAAATTTCAATTTATTTTTGTTGATGAATCTTTTTTGTTTTTTTTTGACATTTTTTTAAAAATTATTTAATGTACATAGCTGACTAACTAAGTTTGATTAGAAAAAAAAGGTAAACGAATTTCTATCCCTAAGATAATAAGTTTCTCTGTAGTTGCTCATAACTCTCAAAAATTTGTTGACCTGTGTTACATCTTTTTAAGTAATCTCAAGGCCGCAGTCAGTAATTTTTATTAAATTTGGCCTTTTCGATTGTCTTATCCGGGCTCGTAAGAAATTCCGAAAAACGGAAAATTTGAGATAAGGCCAACATGTAGTGCATTAGCATCGTCAACATCATTAATTAAACTTTTTTTAGTTTATTAAGCTCTTACTTCATCATTTAGGTTACACATTGGCACCCCAACCTAATTATCACCTTTTTATCGGATTGAAATAAAATATTAATTTAAGTTTGTATTTAACATTGTAGCTAAATATTTGTTGTATTTTTAACATTTCAAATTTAGAGATTCTTTTTCGATTCATGAGTTTAATTTGGCTGCTCTGGTGAGTGTGGCCGAGAATTATGCTATAGATCTTCCTTAGACGCCGGGCGGGTACAGATTCCTTTCCATATGATGAGACTTAGCACGTTAGGCTTAGTGGTAGGTCTGGATGTGTTAGGACATGTAGTCATGCCATAATATTTTTTTTCTCGAAATTTTTGTTGTAATTTGACGTTCTTGGTAATATGGCTGGGTTTTTTATATTTTGCCGGAAATATTTTGCTATTGGGGTAGAAGGTGACCATGTCTAGGAATCTTCTTAATCATTTGATTGAGATGGTTGACAATCGATTTTTGCTCTTGTGTTTTCGTCATTTGGTCTTAATGTATTATTGATAGTGACGTTGAGGTTCTCGATTAAATTGTTGATATGTTAGCATTTGTTAAAATTGATTTTTAATCCTAATATTTTGGACCTCTTAAAAACTCTTGTGACATTACTTTTGAGATTATCCATATTAGTGCCGGCGTTGATACTATCCAAAATTTGTCCCGCTGTGGTATCAAATCTTCCTTGGTATGGTCTTACTACCTTACACCAACATTATTTTTTTCCTCAGAGTGAGCTATGTTTTTTTTTGGTAGGGAACAGAAAATTAAAGGCTTGTCATTTATCTCATTTTAAAACACATTTTATGGTTAAGGGCACGTGCAAAGTGAGTTTTTATTTTCTTGAAATTTTCAAAATTTTGAAAAAAAAATTTTTGTAATTAAACGCATTTTTTCAAAAAGTTGCCAAATTTAACATATGCGCATTAAATGCTTTTTCTGAAATAAAAAATTTTTGAAAAAATTTTGAAAAAAAATAATTTTCAAAATTTTCAGAATTTTCAAAATTTTACAAAAATAAAAAGTCACTTTGCACGTGCCCTAAAGCAAATATTCCTTACCGAGTGGACAACCCCTTTTGCTGTTTGGAGAGATTTTATTTTAAATATTGGTTTTTTTAATTTTTACATATTGTATTTTTAGGAAGAAAGACTTTGTAGTCTCTGCTTTCGTGAGCTTTACATTGACCCGTGGGAGAAATATGATACTAATCTTATACATTACCAATTTTATAAAATTGATCCCGACTCTTTCAAACACCTGTTTATCGAACTTTGTCCTTGGGGGCGCGGGAAATTTGTTACGCTACTTATCATGAAAATTTTTCGAGTAACGTTTTAAATTATTAAATGTTTTTAGGATTCAAAAGATTTTTTGTATTAAATGTTTAAATTGCTTGAATATTTTGATACGAAACTTCAATAAATGTCGATTGTGTTTTCGGAATAGTACAAATGAAAAATTTAAACTTTAAAATATAGTGCCGAAGTATGAGATGTAATAAAGTGTGTCAACCTAAATATCCGCTTAGCGTTATGCCTAGTTTTATTACATATAATTTCCCAAATCCAAATTATCGGGAATTTGCAGCCAAACTAGATGTTTAATATAAAAAATGAAAACTAATAATTCAGGTAAAAATGAAAACTGATAATTCAGGTAAAACTGTTTATTCAGGTTATCCTGCTTATTTTAAAAAAACTTTTTTTATCCGCTCTTAAATTGCTAATGGCATAATTTTAGCCCGATCTACAATTTTGACTATAGAAATAAAAGAATTTCAAAACATGAATATAAAATAATACACAGCACGACAAATTTTTGCAATATCTAAACCAACTTTAGAGGACCCGACTTACTATTTTAAGGATTTCTTGTATACTGTTTTTTAGAATCAAACTTTGAAAGCCAGCTAAAACATTAAATTTTTAAAATACAAAAAAAATATTGCAAGAAATTTTTTTTATATACGTAACATTCAAATTGTTTAACCCAAACCTAAAATTATTTTTACTTCAGGATAAAATGTCGTATTATATTTAGGTTAGGGTGCAAAATATTCTTTATAAACTAAATGTTGATGTAGAATTTATTTCTTATAATTTTAGATGCAAAATATAAGTTACAGTTGATATATAAATTTTTTTAGTTTTTTCTCTTTAATTATCGAGGTCGCATAACCAGAATTTAGCCTTTTTTGATTGTCATCAATTTTATCGGCTGAATTCAGATGATGATTTAAAAGACGAAATAACAAAAAATTTCTTTTTATTAACTTAACAAACTTTCAACATCATTAATAAAATTATGTTAAATCGCGGTATAGAAAATCAGGACGTTTTAAGAAATTTTATGCCGAAGTGTAATAAATTATATTTACAAATAAGAAATAAAACAATTTACAAGGTGATAAAAATTTATAAAATATTTTGTGATTTAATATTTATATCAGCTTCTTGACGATGATCGAGATAATTTGATAAACTTCAAGCAATTCCTAGCCATCTTCAAGCTCATCTGTCACAGCGGAGGGCTAGAGCCAAAAATCGAATTTTTATATCGCCTTTACCTACCACCTTTTACCCGGTTTACGCTCGATTTTACGCGCCTTGAATCGTCAAAAAAGCAGCTTTGTTCCACGTCTTTAACTCAAAGTAGGACAAAAATCTCAAATAATAAGGATGGCAATAAAAATGACAATGATATATCGTCCAGCTTTTTTGTACCTTTACTTAACCGAACAATTCCTCAACAAAATAACGATAGTTCAGATAAAATTATTCAAAAAGATGACCAAACAATAGGTTTATTTCAATTTGATACATATAATTATTTTATAATTTCAAATTTGTTAAAACATTAAAGACATCAACAATGAAAATTTATGTGAACTGATATTTTATGATTGTGATTTAATACAGACCTAACTGTAAAATAGATAATATAAATCGGTGTTTTCCAGCCTTACCCTTAAAATACGATTTTTGCAATTATTTATGTTAACATATCCTTAAAGTTTAATTGTTGTCAGTTTAGCCATCCGACCCTCTAGCATTTTTCAAAATGGTGGTAAACACATTTTTGTTGCCTACCTGACCAAATGTGCACAAAGGAATCATAAATCATTTCATAAAATAAATCCTAACCGTTCAGTGCAATCATGTTTATTATATTTAAACAGGTACTATTTACACTAGTAACTAACCGATTGTAAACTCACTAATTTTTCTTTGGCCACCTCATAAATTTTGACTGACTTAATAGTCGAAACTGGACATATCTCTTAAAAAGCTAAAAGCATTTTCATCAAGGTGTTAAAAGCTCAATGTAAATAAACTGTGCGCAATCAATCAAAACATTTTCAATGATTATGGAAAATTTTAGATATCCTTTATTTTTTACTGTAGAATTTGATCCAGCAATGGAAGCGCAAGATTATTTTAAGGAGGATCACGTGGATTCCGATGTTACGAAACCCATTAAAGGTTTTGCTTAAATATTTAATTTATTAAAAATTTAAATGGGTGCGTCGAAGTTGAGTTATTTTTCAATTTATAATTTTTTTTACTTTAAAAAAAGGTGCCATTATTATTTACATTTGAAAAAAAAAGTTTTTAAAAACTAAATCATTTTTAAACAATACAAATCTTATTATATAAAAAAGTTACCGACTATTGTAAATAACCTATTTAAACAACCAATATTCTATTATTTATTGCTATTTTGTAATAACGTAACACTTAAATACAGGCGAGGACGAATGTCTCGTTCATGAAAATGTCGTAAAACTTGGTGAAATTCTTTATAAATCAACAATTAATGAACGCTTCAACATCCTTAAAGCCTCTGACATTAAATTATTGATTCCTAAATCACTCAGTGAACCTACCAGTCCAACCGATAACAACAATAATAAAAATCACAGCCCCAAACATATTCAAACTATGAATCAAGTATTTTTTTTTTTAATCTTTTAAGGGTAATAACTAATTTGAAAAGCAAATGGCGTTAAAATAAATTTTAATGTTAATTTTCCACATTTTTAAAATATTTTTAATTTCGCTAATATGTGGTTTATTAAAACGTCCTAAAATTTACGAATTTTGACCTTTAATTTGAATTTAGGAAACATTTTCCGATTTTTGGAACATGGTATGCGACTTGTTTGAAAATTCAAGGACTCCCGAAAATTATCACGACCTTTTAAATGCTGGTGCAAAAGTTGGAACTTTGATACTTAGAATTGGAGAAGCTCATGCTGATTGCGCTGCTAAAAACTCCCAAACAGCATCTAATTTAACGGATGATCCATCAAATCTATCGAACAATTTCAACTCTCCCAACGAATCTGAAACTGAAAAAGTCAATAATAAGAAACATTGGACGGTAAGCCTAAACCAAATTTTAGCCTCTATGCTTACCGAGCAAAAACTATGCGAATTCTTCGAACGCAAACACGATATAATTAAAATAGTAGATAAATACCAACGTGATAATTACAGGCATATTTCATAAAAAAAAACAAAGTTTCTTGAATTTCTCAACATTTTTAAAATTAACAAATTTTTTCTATATATGCCATTTTTCGTATTTATTTAATAATTCATAAGTGTAAGAATGCATTTCAATATTTATAGACGTTATTAATAATATATAAAGAAGTGTTAAAATACATTTAGGTTTCTAATGGTCATTTTCATTCTGTTACACAGCTATTCAATTAGATGTAAGATTTCTGGCTATTTTATAATGCACATATATTCATATCCGTGCCACGTTGTTTTAAAGAAAATTATTAATGCACAACGTTTTATAAAATACTAATAATGTGATTTTTTAAACATTGAGTAAAACATATCTCCATTTCGTTTACCATGACTTCAATAATTTAAACTTTCTAAACCAGCTGTGTAAATTTTAATTAAAATTAAAACTTGTTTCATATTTAGCTTTTAATACAATTCCATAATCAAAACATTATTCTATTTTGGGATAGACCAAAACAATTTATGGAAAAAGAAAAAATTTAGACATAATGTGCACTAAATCACTTTATTTATAGTTGTAAAATAAGTATAAAAATTTTATGAGCTAAAATTTTAAAAATTTTATAAGAAGGTAATTTGTAGTTACAAGGGTAAAAAAGTTGCATTATTTGAAGACTGAGGTTCCTGAATACCCTATAAACTTATACCCAAAAATAATTGTAATAAGAATTTTATTTAATTATAAGCACATATCTTAAATAGGGCTCGGCATTTAGAAGCATAAACTGTTTTTGTTGATTTTTTGACTTGTTTTTATTCTTGTTGTTAATAAAATTATTTTTGTTTTTATTGATCGACAAAGAAGTTTTGAAGTTGTTAGTTTTTTGACAGAGTTGTTTTTGTCTTACCACGAAAACGCGTTTTTGTTTTATATTTAAAAAATTTAAACAATATTTGTAATTAGACACAGCTTTACAAACATTAACAACAGCGTTTATACGCAAAGTTAAATAATACAAGATCGTTTATGAATATTGCAAAATAAAAACTAAATTTTCACACTTATAAATGTTTCACTATCTTACAATAAAAAATATAAAATGTATGATTTGATTTAGTTATTATATTTTTATAGAATGAGGATTATGTATTAATCTTTATATAAATAAGGTTGAGCAAATAATTTGGTATAAAATGATTAAATTAATATCTATGATATTGCCATAGCAAAAAATATATAACAAAAAATCAAAACTCTGAGATTGTATTACAAGTCAAATTTAACAGGTCAATAAGGTTAGATTTTTTCTACCAGGCCATTACTTTTCTTTCGTTTTTTTGCCAAACATATAATTCTTCCGGAAATTAAATTATATCATACCAAAGATGAAACTATTAATTAAGAAAGTTTGTCATTTAAAAGCGTAGACGCAACCTTTGTCAAATAGTTTTCGACCAATATAATTAATAAACTCAAATAAAAATTTAGGAATTTGCTACTTGTCAAAAAAATTAAAAAATGATATTTCATAGCCAACCTAGATGTCGAATGATTAGTTTTTTTGATGCTATGACATATTTTGATGCAGGAAAAAATATGGCCAAATAATCGGTGGAAAACTAGGCCCAATAATAGTAAACATCATTTTTAATTTAATTACAATTTAGCCACCTAGGTTAATTTAGATAAGTAATTTTTTTTATTTAATTTTACAAAAATTTAATTAAAGGTCAAAGATATTGTTTTTTAAACAAGTTTGATTTAACTTATTAAAATTTTGATATTTTTGTTTGTTTTTAAGTCTAACATCGCACATATCACTTTTGGCAATTTAATTTTCAATTTCTATGTATAAAAAGAATAGAAAAAAATATAAAAATGAAAAGAATAAATGAATATCTTCTGGTTGTAAATTTTTTAGGTCTGTGTTAAAATTGTAAATTATGAATTTTAAATCTAAAAAAAACTGATTAGGCATTTAATTACATGAGCTGGGCATCTACAAGTGTTATTATCAAAACCATTTGCTTGTATTTAAATGCATAATTGTGGCATTCTATGGTTATGGCAATTTGAATTTTGTAAAATAAAAGGTTAGACATAGTTGTATAATTTCGTGAACCCCATTAAGACCTTTTTTTGTTCTTTTCAAAATATTTACCAATGTTCTAATTTTTTCAAAGTTTGTTCTCCCTTAGCAAAAATTTTCGGGCAAATTTATTTATAATACATATTTTTGCCATTAAACATTATATCCTATTTAAATTTAAAGATTGTTAGCTCACTGATTATATCCGATTTATCAAAAACGCCTTCTAAAAATTACCTTTGCTATGAATTCTAGTAATTTTTCAATTTTATTGTAATAACATACAACTATTCAATTTAACTAAATTCAAAATTATATAAAGATTCAATTAATGAACAACGTGAACAATTTTGGCCTTTGTTTTTGACCTAGTGATTTATTGTTGCCGCCCTCTTTTTCCCAGATGCCCAACCCTAATGTATGACGTCAAAGGCACATCTAAAAGTTTAATTTCTTAAAAGGTATCAAGTATTTATAATAATATTCAAAATTTTATTTCTGTTTGAACAACTTTAAGGTTATAAATAATTTTAATGAACAAATCAAATAAAAATGATTTTCTTCTAATTAGCATTAAATTAACCCAATTAATTTGTGTATAAAGCCAATAATTATTTAAAATTTTCTAATCTCAAAAAAAATTCATGTATTCACATATAAAATTTATTAGAATTCTTCACGTATCAGCAATTATTAAATATGGTACATGACAATTTTTATGAAGGCAAGAAGATTATTTGTTTGGATATTTAGTATTTGGGTATATATGTTTTCATTCAGTTATTCAGGACGATAGCTTACCCATAGATAAGATATTAAGCGATTGACCATCCTACTTTAGTTTGCACAAAAAATTGTGCTAAAATTAAATATGGTAAAATAAATGTTTTTCTTATTAATTTAGTTATCGAAATCTTTTTTTGCAAATTGTGATTTATTTATTATAAATTGTTAATTCCAAATATTAAATTTTTTTTCCAATAATACCTCCAGGTGTTTTGATACTCTAAATTACACATAGTCTATTAAAATAATTTCATTTTACCACAACAAATCAAACATGCACCTAGAGTCTTTAGCCGTAAGATCTCTTTAACATATAAATACCCTATGCAGATCGAATTAACAGAATATAAAAAGTATAAGATAAAAAGTTAATAAACAAATTTTTTTTTTGAAAAATAGTTAAAATTATTTTTTTATAAAAAATATGTGGATGGATATTAAAAATTGAATTACTCCTTTTCCTAAAACAAATTCTTCTAAAATTCTTTTTATATTAGTTATAAATTTTATTTGAAGTTGTTAATGCTTATTACACAGGTCAACAAATCTTTGAGTTTTATTAGCTAACTACAATAATCGAACCTACCATTTTAAGAATTTTCAAATCCGTTTCTCGTATTTTCTGAATAAACTTAGTAAGTCAGCTATAAACAATTTTTAGGAAAAATGTCAAAAAATCAAAATATTTAAAACAAATATAATTTGAATTTTTTTCATATTTACAACAGCTAAACTAAATTCACCAAATAATATTTTTATTATAAACCAATCATATATCGTTGTCGTATTTGAGTTTGGATGCAAAACATTCTGTATTATCTAAACGCCGATGTAAGAGCTTGATATACTAAAAATTTTTATTTCTCATTATTTGAAATGATAAAAATAAGTTACAAAAAATTTTTATATAAAAAAAATGATTTTTTTCTTTTTAGGGTATTTTTGAGGTCGCAAAATATGTCAAATTGGTCAAAAAAGGCCATTTTTTTGATATAGACGGATCTAAGGACTCGAGGCGGAAGAAAATACCAAAAACGGAAAATGTGTATGAGAAAAGGCCATCATGGGGATGTATGTTTTTATTTTCATAAAATTATTTTTTCTGACATTGATATTTGTTGACCTGTGTTATAGATAATGTTAAAATTCCTATAAAATATCTTTAATAATCATATATAGGCATCATCTTCGATAATTATGGTGAAAATTGTTAAAAATTAATTTGTTGAATCATCATCATCCGTTATTTGAGGGCTACTATCAGAAGTGTCGCAATAATAAGATTTTCTGGAGTTCCCAATTGGAGCTAATTTAATATTTTTTTGTAAAAAAATATCAATTACAATATTCAGTCATATAAATTAACAGAAATATATAGTTACCACTGCGATTCCAAACTTCTTGCTCCCAGGTCTGAGTTTCATTTAAATCTACATGAGAATCACCCTCGATAAAAGAGGCAAACCTATTATAATATATAATTTAAATTCAAAAAAAAGAAGAATGGTTTCCTCCATACCAATTTCCATATAAAAGCGCCCCGATCAAGGTTTTGACTCTTTTAACTCGTGAAGAGCAATTAATTTGGCTGGCAGTTAAATAGTATGATTTTCTTGCATGCCAGGGAACGTTTTTAGCCAGTGCTCTCACTTTAGGCACATTGTCCAAGGCCTACTACATAAGCAGTCCTAGCTTTAAAGTAGTTGCAGAAGTGTACTATTTTTCAATGAAAATGCCACCTTTGTACAGATTGAAACCCAAACCTTATGTTTGTACAGGGATATTTCCCACTTTCTCAAAAAAATTATTAATCTATTGTATGTAGTAGGGTTTTAATCAAGAAACAATTTAGGTGCTTTTTCAATCAAATTATATATAAATTATATACTTTAAGTATAATATATAGGTAGACTAAAAAGCACATAAAAATTTTCTTGATGCTATTTGCCATCCTTTTGTTTTGTAAAAATTATATAACATATTACTTTGATGGATTTTTAAGCCTTTGGGTTAGTTTCCAGGGTACACATTTTGAACTTTTACAGTACTGTTTTAATTGCTCGAGTTGTCTTTTAGTTTCATGCTCAGCTTGTTGCTTATATTCCTCCTGAGACAAAAATTTGACCTTGGGTGGAAAACATTTTAAGCTATAAATGAAAAACTCTATTTAAAATTTTTTAAAGATTATATTAATTATAAGTAAAATACTCACAAAAATAAATATAATTTCCTCTTTGGGTAATTTAGTATATGGTATGTAGAACTTATAATAAGCCTGTGTGTCAATGTCAATACTATAGGTATAATGAATGAGATTTCTTTGAAATTAATAAGGGCAAAATACATGAAGATCATGGAAATTCCATTAATCATCCATTTAATGATATTAATAATTTTTGGGTTAGTTGGTAATCCTTTATAATAGCAAAATGCCAAACTAGCAAGACTTGTAACAAGAAAATATATTACAAAAGCAGAATAGTATTTCATTATTAATATTTGAATATTTTGCAATATATAATTGACTACATATGCAGTCATTGACCAACCACCTGCTAGCATTGCTAAAGAAAGCCCTTTACGCTAAAAATATATATTGTAAAGCAAGTACTTGGGGTATTATTTTGCTCAAAAAATACATTAATATTACGAGAGATAATACATTGCCCAGAATTATGCCTGACAAATAATAAAAAAACTCATTCCTAGAATTATAAAAAATGAATATAAACCGACATAAAATAGGTGACATTAAAAGGAAAAATATTCCAACAAGCAATAAAAATAATTTTTTCACATCATATTTCAAAAATTCAAATGATATTTTGTATTCTCCATTTGTATAGACTCCTAAGCAGCTTGGTTGAAATAATTTGTATCTATGACTGTGCATATGAGATTGATAGTCAAAAAAGCTATATTTCTTAGTTTGGTGAATTACTGAAGTTACATTATCACCCGTGGAGATTTTAAAATAGGCTCTAGCATTATAAAATTTCCATTGTATCTATAAGGTAAATAATTTTTTTTTACCTTTGCAGAACTCAATATATATTTAAATCTTGACTTTATTCCAGGGTAACAATATATATCAAGCTCTTTATTCAAGCGCTGACTTACATGTTTACTCTTAAAAGTGCTGTTTATCCAAAAAATATTTTGGGCTATTGAAAATTCAAAGCTCGCGAGAAGGAAAATAAGACCATACATTCATCCTACATTTCCAGCGGCCGTGGTTTCTTATTTTGCAAATTACTTTAAAAAAAGGCTCTAATTCTCAATCTTAATTTTTTACTGCATAAGATATTGTTTATATAAAATAAATAATTGGAGTAACTCTGCTATAAAAAGTAAAATGGCGCATGAAATATATCTTCATAATACAGCAATTATATCCTTAACCAAATCTATTAAAATACATATTTCATATATATGATGATGGTATATGATATTAAAATAATTTTAGAGGGTGATTGTTTTTGAACCAAGAAAAAGCACAGATATTGTACAGCACAGATATTGTGTACAAATGACGTCATTTTTATGAGAGAGTTCCGAGTACCAAATAAATTAATTAAAGTATAATAATCAAATTTTGGCAATATTTATAGATACAAAAGGTAATATTGAGTTTCAATATATTTAATTTATATTCGCATAAAGTAATCATAATAGAACCGACTAAATAAAAATATGAAGATGCCTTTGCCCAACCCTGAGTTTCAATTATTATTTAAATTCGACATATTGTTACTCACCGTAAAGAATTCGTGGACTATTTAATGAGGTGAGGGTTTTTTAATGAATGATTTTAACCAAAATAAAAACACTTTTCAACCCCCTACAATAAACACCTACAATATAATAAATTCTCATAATCCGACTCCTTTATATATTGCTAATCCTAACGTGGTTCCTCCTGATCAAACATCAAATGCTGTCAAATCTGTTAAGCCTAAAGAAACACCTACTTTTCAAAAAATATACCAGCTTTATCAGTTTTATTTGGATAAATCTGTCCCCTATTTAAAAATACGCTGGGTTGTTACTGTTATTTTTTATGTTCTTTTTTGTCTTAGAGTAGTTTTGGCTCAAGGTTGGTATATTGTTTGTTACGCATTGGGCATCTATTTACTAAATTTGTTTATTGCCTTTCTTACGCCTCAAATTGACTCCTCTGCACGTAGTCATAATTACTATTATGGGGATTCTCCTTATTCAGCTTATTATCAAGATGAAACTCCAATCCTACCCTCTAAAACCGATGACGAATTTAGGCCATTTATTAGGAGGCTCCCAGAATTTAAATTTTGGTTATCTGCCACACAGGCAGTTTTAGTTTCACTGATTTGTACTTTTTTTGAGGCATTTGATGTCCCTGTCTTTTGGCCAATTCTTGTTTTGTATTTTATTGTTCTTTTCATATTGACTATGAAACGTCAAATTGCACACATGATTAGGTATAAATATTTGCCATTTAATAGAGGAAAGAAGGTTTATGGCAAGAGTGGTGGACATACCTAGAATTTTACATTTTATTATGAATTATATTTGTTAAATATGTGTAATTGTACCTGTTATTGGCATTGAATAAAGTTATATTTATTTCTTCAGAGATATTAATGCAGTTATTTGGTCTAAGACTGGATACAAAGGAATAGCTTATGAAGATAAAAATTTAGAAATTAGCAGCACTTTACTTGATAAGACTTGCAAAATGTTAGTTTTTTATAATTAATGGAATTTTAGATCAGTTAGTAAAAGAATAACTAACATGGCTATTTATGATATTAATAAAGATAATATTGTATTTGCCATAGCCGATAAAGTAGGCAATGTTAATTTTTATACCTATCATGTTCAAAAGAATCAAATTGATTATGAAAACAATGGGGCACCATTATTTAGTCATATTAGTACAGTTTTAGATATTGTAAGTTTTTATTTTACCATGAATTTGATCAACATAACAGAGGTTACAATACTCTAGGAGCTCAAATTAAAAGATTATTTGTTGTAGGATTTAGAAGTGAGCTCACAATCCATTTTTTTTATCAATTTTGTTGTTTAAATTTATGTAAAATTTGATTTTTAAACTTTTTATTTATATTTGTCACAATTTGCAATTCATAAATACATTATTTTATTTTCATTAGGTGGAATAAGCATAATGTGTCTGTAGGGGTTTACCCTAATTACTATGTAAAAACTAGTATGAGCTGTTCAAATATTGTAACCTCTGGTCAATAATTAAGTTTAATTTTTCTAACTGATCTTAGTAATTGATTTGGATAGGAATTTATTTACACTTATTTATGCCTTGGTAATTTAGTTAATTATGCTTTCAAAGATAATTTATATTAAAATCAATTTTAACTTAAATATTTTATCTGTTATGAGATTGAAATATTAAATTAAAATAAGAGGTTTAAAATAAAAATACTATTTTAATTTTAATATAGCTGCTATATTTATAAATAATTTCTTTTTATTAATTTATTGTAAAAATCATAATTAATCATATTAACATTAAACGGTTGAAGATATTAATTAAATCTTTAAGAAACTATATTATAAATAAAATTTTATTTTGACCCTCAATTCGTATCTGAAATGTTTCAAAAAAGAGCTGTTAGTAGCCCTTATTAAATAAAAAAAAGCATTAAGCAATAGAAACATAGAAGAAATTGTCTTTATTCAAGCTAATTATAAAATTCAACTTAGCATAGTTAACTAATGTTTTTAATTATAACTATTGAGACTATAATTTTCATAATGGATTTGATTAAAAAAAACAGTTTTGATTAGGCTTTCTCATATAGCGGCGCTATACCCTTTAAGGGCTTTTACTCTTTTAACCCCAGCATTAATATTGCTGGCGGAATAAATAGTAAAGTTTGCTTGCACGCGGGCGCCCTAGGTTTTTAGCCCAGGCCCTCACTTTAGGGATATCGTTTAGGGCCAACTGCTAAAGTAGGTCATTCAGCCAAATTGGTAGCTTACGTATGCTATTTTTCGAAGAAAAAAGCCGTTTATGCATGGAGTCGAACCCATTGAGATTTTGTTTAAGCCGACCAGTTTTTGACTTGTACATTCGTGTGTTCACTCATCAGTTGCTTCACACAAGTTTACGCCATTAGAGTTCAAATCGTATGAGATTCCGGCTCGGCCGACATTTTTCAACTTGATCTTAAATTACCGCCCGGCAATATTATATTGCATGCTATAAATTTTTTGGTTTAAAATTATCAGTAAAAACAGTGTAGAAGTAATATCTTTTTTGAAGTAATAATTAATTTATTTTCAACTTGTTAACAATAGTTAATGAAAAAAAAGGTGAGGTATAAAATTGCCTTGGCCCAAGGCGAGTTTTCGGGTCCCCACTTTGTTTTTTAACTGCCATATTAAAAAACACAAATGAGGCAAAAACGGTGCTAAATTACAGAAAAAAAATCTCTAGTTTTTAGAAAAGTTTTAATAAATTTTACCAATGATTTTTTCCCCTTCCCTTCTTAATTTTTTAAACAACATTTTTTTCTTTTGCTCACCGTTTTCCCAAGCCTGGCCGTCCTATTCGGATCCAGTCGAACGAGCTGAGGTGCTGGAAGCAGGTTAAAACATGGTCACGAAGTGTGCAAAATAGATTAAGATAGGACTAATTTTTTTTCCATTATTGCCGTGTTTTACTAATGCATGAATTTGAATGATATGATATAAGGTAGCAGTTGAAAAACAAACGGATGTAGCGTCTTAAGCTACTGATATCAGATTCCAGGGGTCTAGTGAATCCTACATTTTGTTAGATCGGCAAGAACAGGAGACATTATAACAAAACTTAAGCGCTCAGTGGGTTCTAAGCGAGATTATTACTGCTATTAGGCCTAACATCACACAGGTCAACAATTTTTTGAGAGTTATGAGTTAACTACAGAGATCAAACCTGCCATCTTAGGGAATATCAAATCCGTTTACCGTTTTTCCTAATCAAACTTAGTTAGTCATTTAAAAACATTGAAAATTTAAAAAAAAAGGTTAAAAAACAAAAATAAATTGAAATTTTATTTTTGTATATTCACAATAGTTAAATTAAACTCAAACTAATAATAATATTTTCATTAAAAACCGATAGTAATCCGTGTCGTATTTAAGTTTGAACGCGAAATATTTTGTATTATCTAAATGCCGATATAAGAGCTTGATGTATTAATAAAATTTATTTTCCATTATTTGTAAAATATAAGTTACAAGGGATTTTTATATGCAAAAAAGATTTTAATTTTCTTTTTAGGGGATATTTAGATCTGTCACTTTGGTCAAAAAAAGCCATTTTTTGTTGTAGACGGATCTAAGGAGCCAAAGACGGAAAAAACTCGGAAAAACGAAAAACATTTATGAGATTAGGCCATCATGGGGATGCATTCTTTCATGTTTTCATAACACGTTTCTGACATTAATATTAGTTGACCTGTGTCATATTCCGTTTTGCCTAATTTTTCCTTTTTAACTAATATACTATCAACTTCTAGACTCAAAGATTAATAAAATAGTTTTATTTTGTGTTTTAAATTTTTAGCCTTTTTTATATAAAAATTTATAAGCTTGTTAGCAATCTTTTAATTATTTTCTACCTATCTAGTTGAATTAAATACGTTATCATTTTTAAAATCAAGATTAATTGCTATATAAAAAAAAATAAGAATATTATGAAGTTATTATGTCTAGAGGTCGCACAAAGCGACACTTCAGGCATTTTAATGACATATTTCGAGGTCAGAGGATAGAATTTTATAAAAAAATGGAAAAGTGTTTTTTAATAGTAGATGCGGGGCTTAAATTAATTCTACTCTTTAAACTTCAATTTTACTAAAATTTAAAATTTTACATATATTTTAAAATAGGCAAAAAATGCTGTTTTTATTGAAAACCTAAGGTTTAAATTAACTTATTGATATTATTTTAAATAATTTTATTATTTCATTAACTAAATAGAATAATTTATAATTTGAATATAATTCATCAGCTAAAAAATTCTAATTTCAATAACTTATTTATAAAATAATCTTTATTTGTATTTTTTTTGAATTGTGTGAATTTCGACGTTAACGGCACTTTTACCATTTTTACGTTTTGCAAATGTTGACCGGGTGAGAAAAAGGTTTCCAAAAACATATAAAAGATTAAAATTTACACTGGAGTATATGATTACCTTTTGGTTAAAACATTGTTTTGAGACCTGTGTAAAAAGCTTCGTTTATATTGCTTGGCAATGTATTCGTTTAGACTTAGTTTATCATCTATCCAACAAATTGTGACCCCTTACTAACAAATTATATAAATAGGGAAAACATAATCATGTGATTTGAATTATAATATTGAACTGATGTAATAAGTTTCTTTAAATTTCATTATTAGTCGTCAAATGCTTGAAGTTTGGCTTTTTCACATAATCCCATTTTTTTATTTTAAACTTGTGTTTACGCGCCTAGGTATTTAGCCCAGACGGACGTTACATTATTACCTGCGACGGAGATGAAAAAATTCGTGTCACGAAATACCCGCATTGTCGCACGATTCAAAGCTTTTGTCTCGATCACACCAAGTATTAATAAATGGATCTTTAAATGAACTTATAAAAAAAGGGATCGATTATTTATTAATTTTCTATCTGCCATAGGTAAGCAGGTACAAAATTTAACGAGAAGTAAACTTAGTGGCCTACTACACAGAACAAATATCAATGTCAGAAAAAAAAATTTTTGAAATAGCGTACATTCCCATGCTGGCTTTATTTCATATACCGTTTTTCGTACGCCTTCGGCTTCTTAGATCCGTCCACATTCAAAATGGCCTTTTTGACCAAATTGACAGATTTTGTGACCTCGAGAATACCCTAAAAAAGCTTCAAGGATCTTTTTTTTGTTTAAAAATCCATTGTAACTTATATTTATCATCTCAATGAGAAATAAAATGTTATACATATCAAGCTCTTATATCATGATGCCCAAGCTTAATACGACACGACATATTATTGGTTGTTAATATAAATATTATTTGAAATTTGAATTTAACAGTTTAGCTGTTGTGAATATGCAAAAAAAATTTCATTTATTTTTGTTTTTGAATTTTTTTTGTTTTTTGACCTTTTTCAACTTTCATAGTTATAGCTGACTTAATAAGTTTGATTATAAAAAACGGTAAACGGATTAATAAATCCCTAAGATGGCAAATCTGTGTAGTTAGCTCATAACTCTCAAAAATTTGTTATTTAATGTCCGAATTTTGAGAAAAGTTGAGGTTGATGGTTTTATTACATCATTTGACGATTACGCATGTTAAAAAAATTTTGAGACCTATCGGCTAATTCAGCAGACCTGCAATCTTAGGTATTTTCAAATCCTAACCATTTTTTCTAATTAAACTTTGTGAGCCAGCTATAAACATTGAAATTTTTCAAAAAAATGTTAAAGAACAAAAGATTTAATAACAAGAAATTGTGAAAAAAACATCTTTATATTTAAAACAGTCAAACTATTAAATCAACTTCAAATATTTTTATTCAAAACCGATATCGTGTTCTATGTAGGTTGGGGTGCCAACTATTCTGTACTAAATGTTAATGTAATAGCTTGATTTCTTATTACACAGGCCAACAAGTGACGAAATATGAGTTTATTAAAAACATAAAAGCATGCATCCCTTCCTTATCTCATATATTTTTTCCGTTTTTCTCAATTTCTTTCGCCTTGGCTAGATCCGTCCATATCTAAAGACTTTTTTTTGACCAAATTGATAGCTTTTGCGACCTCGAGAATCCCCTAAAAATAAAAAATTCAAGAATCTTTTTTTCATAACATTTCTTTTCACTTATGTTTATCATCAAAAATAATGAGAAATAAAAATTTAGTATATCAAGCTCTTACATCAGCATTTAGATATTAGAGAATATTTCGCGCCTAAACTTAAATACGACACGATATATTATCGGTTTTCAATAAAAATATTATTTAAAGTTTGAGTTTAACAGTATAACTGTTACAAGTCGAAAAATTAGTCCATTTGGTCAAATTTAGCCATATTTCAATTCAAATTTGTGTAAAAAATGGACTGTAATTTTTTAACCTTTCAGATTCAACTTATTTCTACAAGGTTCGACGCAGCAATTTATATTTATTTGCAGTTGATCTTATATTTTTAATATTAAAGTCAACTTTAAAGGGATATACAATTTTCCGCTTTTCAATAATCACTAGGCGTGGGCTGGCTTTTGTGTCCGATTAATCATTCAGAATATTGAGTCTGCGAGACCTGAAATGTGTTATTTTAACTTGTGTTTAATAGAATTATTAATGTTAAAATTGGAAGGCTACTAATATTGGTCTCACACTGTGCTCTTTTAAGGTAGTCTCAAAAATACTAAATACCATTTAACATTTTTCTCTATAAGTTTCGTGAAGAGGAAAAATTTGTTCGTTAAAATTTAAATCAAGCGATGAACATAGTCTAAAATAACATAGAAACTAAAAAGCAGGTAGTAATATGGGATTAGTTTTTTGTGAAAAAATATATTGATGACGTGGTTTTTCTCTTAGAAAGCCAGGATTTAACCTTGCAAATCAACCTCCGATTACGTTGTAAATTTGATTAAAACCTCCATACTCCTTCGTACTCTGAGCATTTTAATTATGTAATTTAGTCTTAAAATTTGATATATCCATAATGGATAGGGGCATAACCCGTTATTTTTAACCACATTTGCTAACAATAAATATTTTAACCTATAATCTGATTCATTATGCCAAAGGTGAAATTAATTATTTTATGCCCTTTAAAACGCCGTATCACAATTTGTAAAAGGAGGAGGCGGGGGGCGAGGTTGATTGAAAGAAATGTCTTTAATTAATCATATCACCATTGAGAATACAATAAAAAGGTGCAAGATAGGTGTTTTGTTACGGCTACTATGATGAAAATGTAAATAACAAGCATTCGAATCCTAATTAAATATTAAGGAAAGAATACACCTAAATGTCTAAAATCTCTCAATTATTATTCCTACCTTACATATTTATAATTAATATTAATAATTTTTCTAATTTCACGAAATACCTTTTTTAAATGTAAGATTAATTTACAAAAAAACTTACGTTTGTTGCAGAATTTACGAAAATGTTATATCGTAGTTTTAGATTATGGGAACAGGCATTTTATTTTATGCACATTAGGTTTGTATCGACCTTAGCAGTCACTCAGCAGTGGCCCGATGCTTTATTTTCGGGATCTGGAGATGGAACCATTAAAATTTGGAAATATGAAAGTGGGAAGTTGCTTCACACAGAACTGATCTTTCAAAAACAGAAGGATGTTGACAATAATGATTTGCACGAAAATGAGACAAATGCAACTAATTGTATCATATGGAAATTACATGTGTGTGACGAATTGTCTGACCTTTTATTGCTCGGTGCTCAAATATCATCTAATAAGTACACCTGTTTTCATTGATTTTGAAAAATTAATTTAGATTACATTTTTAAGTTAAATAAAAACGTGATATTTTTTATTAAATCTAAAAAATATGGCAAAAAATGTGTAATAAAAACATTTTCAATGTTAAAATATATATTTTTTCAATTTTAAAATAAGAATTGTTTAATTAATCTCACTTTTTAACGTTTATAGAAATATTATTAAGGCTATGTTAAAACTGGATTAATAACAAAATTGTAAAAACGTTTCATGTATAAATTTGAGAAAAAAATTGACTTTTAAACGATTATAGAAATATTATTAAGGCTATGTTAAAACTGGATTAATAACAAAATTGTAAAAACGTTTCATGTATAAATTTGAGAAAAAAATTGAACAATTTTTTTTAAATATTTTTACTCTAAATCTCTTTTAAAAACCAGTGGTTTGTTATATAATTTTGAATTCATTTTCTAAATTTTAAAACGGCCTATCGAACCGGGTCGGATTTAAATATTGTTTGATTTGTGTGTTTAGGCTAATTTTTTAACATTTTACATCTTTCCCATTTTAATTTTATTTGATTCAATTTCAGTTCACCTTTTTTAATTCCACATTTGCTAATTTAAAATTTCGAACCGCAAAATTGTGGGATTGACCAATGTTTTTGATTACTAGCTAACAAGCTTCAAAAATTTATTCGGGAATCACACAAGTGCGCCTTCAAAGAAAATACAAAAAAATTAATATTTTTACTTAGCGTTTAAACTAAAAAAAGTTATAATTTTAGGCAAGAAAGTGTATTATTAATATTTTGTCAAATTATGCTTTTTTAGTTGAGCTGTCAAGCTTTTCCATCTGAGTAGCCTTTTTTATTCTTTGTAAAAATTAAAATTTAAATAAATTCTATTAAATCATCGGATTTTTTTTTATATTTAATTAAAATTAATAAATTTTTTCTTTTATATAAAAGTTCTAACGATCAGATTGCAATTTACGAAATTAACAAAGTTAACGAGAACATCACTCAAATTCAAATTATTGAAACTGTGGACACGAAAAAAGATCTACTACTTCCATATATAGAAGATTTTAGGTTTGGAACGATTGACCAAGGAAAGGCATTAAATCTGTATTACTTAGCCTCTAACCAACCCAAAACTAAATACTCTAGCCATTCTACGATTGAATCCGCCATTTATACCTTGCAATATATACCAGTAATATTGATATTTAAATGCGATATCATGTTGGGTGTTTTAATATAAGTCTCGCATAAGAAATTTTACGGAGTTTTAATTGTCAAACTAAATACATTTATATATTTTGCACAAATATTTCACTTGTTTGTCATATAACAGACCAATTTAAATCAAGCAAACCCTTTTGAATATGGTTTTATATGAAGAAATTTTTTTTAATATTTTTTGTAAAAGAATTTTGAGACCTGCCACCTCCAAAATCCAAAAGTTTACACTTTTCTGACAACTGGCTGTCGTAGAAGCAAATAAAAAAATGATTATTAAAATCTGATGTTGTAAAAATTTTGTCTTTAGCGCAATTATTTTTAAATAAAATATAAATTGATAACTTTTCATTTATTCATGTGGTGTTCTAGCGCATATTTCTTTTCTACGATTAACATTTTATTTTGTTATATCTCCAGGCATTTCTTGTATTAAATCAGTGATCTTTAGATAATTCTTTTCCCCGAAATAAAAATAACAAATTTTGGAATTCTATTTCTACGCCCAATAAATGACTTTTTCTTGGTCAATTTAGTTAATAATTATTAACCATTGCATTTCTTTGTAATTAGGATTCCAAACGATTTGTAAACATGGAAAGCCAACTAGATGATGTAGATTATAAATTGATGAAAGGTTAATTTATTTAAATTTTAATAATATCTGAGTATTGTAATTATAAAAGGGGTAAAATACACCCACTTTCCCAAAAACCAATAAGAATCAATTCTTTATTGAAAAACAAATTTGCTAAAATAAATATTTAGTATGTTGTATTTATTAAATATTTGGTGTTTTCTAAACTTATGCCCCTTATTTTTAGATCTACTGTTTGCTAAAGGTAGAGATTTTTATACACAAATCACCGCAATTCCCATTGACAATCAAACTACCCAACCTGCAGTAAATCAACAAAACAATAAGAGAGTTAAAACACAAATGTTTACTCCAAACTAAAAATTAAACTACTTGATAATTATAATAAGTTTTGTCCTCTTTTAATTTGTTATATAGTTCAGGTTGTATTTGTCCAAACTTACAATAAGGGCAAATATATGTCAAATTAATCAGGTATAAACAAAAAAAATAAATAAATTATAAAAAAGAGTACTGTCAGTTGTGTTTAATGCAGTTTTGTTAGAATTTGTGCAAAAAAAAATTAAAAAAAAAAATCAGAAAAAAAATTCATCAATTATTTGGTTTTCTATAATATAACACAAGTCAACAATTTTTTGAACGTTATGAGTTAACTAGAGAGATCAAACCTGCCATCTTAGGGAATATCAAATCCGTTTACCGTTTTTCCTAATCAAACTTAGTCAGTTATAAACATTCACATTAGAAAAAAAGGTCAAAAAAACGAAAGATTAACAAAAATAAATTGAAATTTTATTTTTGTATATTCACAATAATTAAACTGTTAAATTCAAACTTCAAATAATATTTTTATTTAAAACCGATAATATATCGTGTCGTATTTGAGTTTGGACACGAAATATTTTATATTATCTAAATGCCAATGTAAGAGCTTGATATAATAAAATTTATTTTTCATCATTTGTAATTAAAAATATAAGTTACAAGGGATTATTTTATGAAAAAAAAATTTTAAATTTTTTTTAGGGTATATTTAGATTTGTCAATTTGGTCAAAAAAGGCTATTTTTTGTTATAGACAGATCTAAGGAGCCAAAGACGGATGAATCCAAGAATAACAAAAAATATGTATGAGATTAGGACATTGGAGGGATGCATTCTTTTATGTTTTCAGAAAATACATGGTTCTGACATTGACATTTGTTGACCTGTGTAAGTTGATATCTATGATAATATTTTGATATCACAACAGCTCATTTTGTAGACTAGGTTAATGACAATACAGTAAACAAGATTTAGTAAGATATCATACAGGTTAAGAAATTTTGATAACCCATATTTTATTAGTCTTTATATTCCACTTATAAAATTGTTTTTCTCCTAATTTTATGAGCTTAACCTTAAACAAATTGACCCAAAGGTTGAAAAATAAATTATAAATGTAGGAAACATTACCCAATTCCATATATTTGTTAACCTTTATTCTTAACCTTCCATATTACATTAAAATTTTATAAAAATTATTTTGACAAAACTGTGTTTTAAAACATTGTTAAACTAATTACTATGGGATACGTTAAGTTTAATAATTAATTGTTATGTGTTTAGACAATATTTTATACGAAAACATGAGTTACCTTAAAGCGTATCGCAATATATGTAATAAAATTTGTAAAATTTATTAATATGTTTCTTTTAATCTCAATATATAAAAATGAAATTGATTAAAGGTGAAAAATAATAGATCCAATTTTTTTGATAAAATTTAACAAGTATATTTGAAGTTGAATTTGAGAAACATTATTTGTCACATAAAATTCTGGCACACCAGCCTTTTGTAATGTCATCTGTTGTTCCTTAACCTTTTGGTCAAGTTCTTCAACTATTTTTAGATCCATATCTTTCCTCTCATTCTCATCAATTTGCATCTTAAATTTTAAATTAAATGATTTTTTAAATCAACCAAAAATATATTAGCTTTACTCTTTGTTTATAAAGATTCTTTTCTGTTAATTGTTGAATATCAAGTAAACCTTTTCCAATTTCACAAACTGTTCCATCTCGTAATGAATTAACAAAATTATCTAAATTATTATTCACTCTTAATTGAAAATCTCTTAGCTTATTTAAATTGTCATATTACATTGGTAACGTCTTTACCAACTCTCCAAAAAGCACTTTAATTTCTTCGCGTTTGTCCATGCTTGAAGTTGTACATCTGTTAACGAACAATAAAGGTCCACCAACGGGTGACTATTTTGGCCTTGTATTGTAATACTTTTTTTTTTAAATTAAAAACAATTTAAATTTCTAATAAAACGATTCTCTATGAAGAAGAGCAAATAAAGCAAAATGCCCTTAAATAACAATAATTTGTTTATTTTTATATTTTTTTAGAATATAAACAAAATACATGACTTACATCGAATAATTATTAAAGCATGTTAGTGGGTTTTAGAATACTAACTAAAATAATTTAATTTGTAATTTACTATTATTTGATGCTCAGAATAATACACGCTTGCTCATATTTAAACTAAACCCTAGCACATAGATATTAAAATATAAAGGAGGAATGAGGCGGCTAATATGGAGGAATCTGGTAATCACTTAAAATTAGTTTTAAAAAATAAAGTTTTTTTTAAATTGCGTGCTAATGTAAATTTAGTCTCAAATATATGCATAAAAGTAAATTTATATTTATTTAAACGAATTTTTTCTAAAACGCTCTTTTGTAAAAAACATTTTTATTAAAAGCGATAAAAATTTACTTAGTATTGAATAATATTTTACAGGCTATTTAATTAGATGAAAAATTATATCATTATTGTAAATGTTTTGCAATCTCTGCATATATGGCTGCGACTAGTGGAAAAAAGGCATTGACGAAAAAAATCTCACGCATTTGAATAACATTGAGGCGGCTAGTGTAAAAAACTTTAAAAAATTAAAAATTTAAAAAAAAAAAATTTGTTGGGCATATCCTAAAACGACCAAAAAACCTAAATTCTGATTTTTTGATATTAGCCGCTAAAATTTTTTTATTTTAGAAATATTTTTTTTACAATTTTGAAAGAAGTAATAGCCGCAGCCTATGACAACATACACTATCTCATTGTTTCCCCAAAAAACCGCCAGGTGGTAATAGATAAATCAGTCACAACTTATACAAGCTTCTAAAAATTATCTATTTGTTTGCCCATTTTAAGCCTTTGGGCTACTTGCTTTGTATATTAGTGTTTTTATCAATTGCACCATTGATGCAAATTGAGACTATGATCAGTTATTTTTCAGGTTAACAAATTTTTGAGACCTATGAGCTAAAACCTGCCATCTTAAAGATTTTCAAATTCTTATACGTTTTTTTATATCCAACTTTTTAAGTCAGGTATAACATTGAAAACTTCAATATACCCAAGATTAAATAACAAAAAATAATTTTATTATTGTTCTTGTCAATTTTTAAAACTTATTTGATTTAATTATTTTCAACTATTTGTCTTATCCAATTGATATTAACTGATCGCATTAATCATTTTACATTATTATGGAATCATTGATTGATTTATTATCTTTAACTTTATTAATTACTAGTAATTTTTTTCGGTTTTAACTTGACATCATAAACATTATTACGTATTTTATTTTAACCAGATCAAAAAGAAATAAATTTTAAATATATATTATTAACATTCTTGAATCTAAACAGTGGGGTTCTCACAGATCGGAAAAAAAAACAGGTAACTAAATTTGTTTAATAATCTTATTATTATTCTTGTTGGTACTGTTAATCAGGGACAGTAGAATTATAATTATTAAGATTTTGATCAAAACTCTTTAAGTTAATGTTTAGCAAAAAAAAAGTATTGTTTGGGTTTAGCTTTTTTGTTAAAAGCGTCATATTTATTAGCTTTCCTAGTCCTATCAACAATCATGTATATTAAGTTGTTTAAACTAGACCAAGTAGTCAGAGTAAATAATTTTTGAAGACGTTTCTATAGACCCTATCAAGGTTGGAGATGCACTTGTGGGTCGCAGAGACCGCAAGCGCAAGGGCAGTAGCATTTAGTTAAAAAAGTCTCCTGAGCAGGTGATAATTTTTAATAAAAAAAAATATAAATTCTTGTTTGACACGGGTGCTTCTGTGTACATAATGAGCCTAGATACCTTAAGTAAAATTTTTCCATACGCCAAAATAAATAGTTGTAACCAAATTTTAACTGTGTCAGGAGATAATTTTAGACCTTAACTTTTTATATATGTAAATGTTTACTTTGATCATATATTTTCTAGAATAAAATTTTAAAATGTAGATTTTGACACCGTAATAATATTAGGATGGACAGTTATATATTTTTTATTTCAGAATAAATTTTAAACTTGGTAGATTTTACAAGAATTAATGTTGAATTAAGACAATTTTATAATTTTAAGGATATTAGTGTGTCACAAGCAAAAAATTTTATTAAAGAAACTTTAATAGAATTTAAGGACTTATTTGAGGGATTCGGATTATTAAAAGGCATAAAAATTTCACCCATTTTACCGGACGCCAGACCTATTTTCCTTCCTTGTCGCAGAATACCATTTGCTTGGTTGGATTGAAGTGAAATCAATTTTAATAGATTGGCAAAGGTCAGGCGTACAGTCGATATAGTTGGGCAACTCCTTTAGTACCCATTCAAAAAGAAAATAAAAAATAACGCATTTGTGCGGATATTCGATTAGCAATAAATAAATTTTTAGAAAAAGTAACCTACCCGTTGCCTTGGTTTGACGAAATATCGCGGTTTGCAGGCGCTGGATTTTTTAGCAAACTTGATTTTTTACGAGCCTAAATCATTGGCTGAACGATGCAGGAACACAATGCAAGACCTTCTATCGCATTATGTCGCATCAAGGAAAAGGGGATGAGATTAGGTCAAAACAAACGCTTATTTCTTTTGGAAAAAATAGATTATTTAGGACAAAAGATTAGTGCACAAGGCATTAGACCTTTACCCCAAAAGACCGAAGCTTTGATGAAAATGATAGATCCTAACAATAAAACCGAACTTCTCTCAATACTCGGTACTTTAGGTTATTATCGTAGGTTTATCCCAGACTACAAGATTTCTGCACCACTTTACAATCTTTGTAAAAAAGACGTTCTTTTTATCTGGACAGATTTACATCATAAAAGGTTTGAATCGGCGAAAAACATTTTAACACATCCGCCAGTCTTAGCAAGTTTAAACCCCGACTTAATTTTAGCAGTAGATGCGTCTACACATGGAGTCGGTGGCACGCTATTACAATAGTGTTCTCAACGGGCCGAGGCCCGGCCCGCCCGAAAATTTTTTATGTGTGGCCCTGCCCGGCCCAAAACCAAAATTTTTATTTTCGGCCCGGCCCGGCCCGATGTTTTTTTAAAGGCCCGGTCCGGCTTGGCCCGGCCCGAATCTATAAATATGGGCCCGTAACATTTTTGTGAATACTATAAACAATTAAACATCTAATACATCTTTATTGCTATTATTTACATTAAATGTATCATTTGATTTATAATAATCATTTAAAAAAAGTAAATAATCCAGTTTTTCCTGGCCTAAACGATTTCTTCTTTTGGTAAATATCTGACCGGCTGTCGAAAATGTACGTTCTGCAGTGCAGGAGCTTGCTGGAGTGGCAAAGATTTTGTTTGCGTAACTATTTAATTTGGGCAAGAGTATTTTATTATTATCCCACCATTGGTCAAAGCTCAAGGAGAAAAACCCAGCCTTCACAATCACCTGCAACCTTGACAGCGAATACAATTGCGAAATCATACCAAGTCCTACGCAGTTCTGGTGCGAGTTATCTTTAAAACTCAAAGCGGCCGGGAAAGAAATACTTGGAACTACAAAAGGTGGGCGTGATAAGAGAAGAATTACATGGTGGTGGAATGAAAGAGTTGAAAGGGAAATATCAGAAAAGAAAAAGCTGCTCAAACGATGGAAAAAGAGTCAACTGATCTACGACAAGCTTGATTACAAAGAACAATGCAAAGTTGTGAGAAATGTCGTACGAGAAGCGAAAAAGAAAGTATATGAACAAGCATACAAGGAGATGGCCATCAAAAGTGGGCAAAATTTGGTATACAAGATGGCAAAGCAACGTGAAAGACAGTCAAGAGATTGTGACGGAAACGTAAAGTTTATCAAAAACAAAGAAGGCAAGCTTCTCGTAGATCAAACAAAAGTACTGGAGCGTTGGAAAGAATACTTCAATGAATTACTGAACAGCGACACAAATAGAATTGAGCTCGAGGAGATACCCCCAAACTGTAACCTAATACCACCAATCTCAAAATCAGAAGTCAGCCTTCAGCTCAAAAAGTGCTCAAACAGGAAAGCGACAGGTCCCGACAACATACCCATTGAGTGCTGGAAATCTCTAGGAGATGAGGGAATTTCGGCGTTAACAACTCTATTCAATTCGATATTAACATATCAGAAAATACCTCCGAATTGGCAAGAGAGCTACATTATTCCAATCTTCAAAAATAAAGGCAACGCATTTGACTGTCACAATTACAGAGACATCAAACTAATGTCACATACTTTCAAACTTTTTGAAAAAGTCATAGAAGCCAGATTAAGAGACGTAATCGATATAGGAATTGAGCAATGCGGGTTCATGAAAGGAAGGTCGACAATTGACGCGATTCATGCCGTGCGCAACATGGCAGAACGTTTCACGAGAAAGAATAAAAAGCTCTACTGCACATTAGTAGATTTGGAAAAAGCTTTCGACAAAATTCCAAGATCAGTAGTATGGTGGGCTTTGAGGAGAAAGAATGTTCCTGAGATGTATATCAAGTTGGTTTAGAGTATGTTTGAAAGAAATTTGACGTATGTAAGGAGTTCGTCAGGAACATCGAAAGGATTTACAATTAATGAATGTGTGCACCAAGGTTCGGACCCTAAGTCCCTATTCATCGCGGTGATGGACGTGATCTCAAAGAGCGTTGCCACAAATCTACCGTGGCACATACTGTACGCTGACGACATTCTACTAATGGCTGAAAACCCGCAGGAGATGTGTGAAAGTCTGAATGATTGGATAAAAGCGACTGAAAAGCTAGGCCTAAAAATTAACAAAAACAAAACTAAATTGATAGTTTTCGGAGGCTCAGAGTGAACAACTGGTAATTAACGATGACTGGTCTCAAACCAAAGCCAACAGCAACCTACCTAGGTGCTTACCTACAATCCGATGAAAACGTCGTGCAAGAAGTTAGGAACAAACTCAAAGTTGGGTGGCTAAAATGGAGATCGTTGACAGGTGTCCTGTTCGACAAAAATATACCAATAAAAGTTAAGGGCAAGGCTTACTCAAGCATAGTACAACCGGCAATATAATACGGCTTAAAAACAACAGCGTTAAGGAGAAGCGACGAAAGAATACTACAAACGATGGAAATGCGCATGCTGCGGATGTTTCTCGGATGACTCGCAAAGACAAGATCCGCAACGATCATATACTTGGAAGTTTACACATAACACCCATACAAAATAAAGTCGAAATCAACAAACTTCGATGGTTTGGACACGTTATGAGGCAAAAAGACGGGTATCTAAGCAATCTGGTAAATGCAATTGAAGTACAAGGCAAGAATAAAAGGGGCAGACCTAAACTCACCTGGTCTCAAAGAGTAGACGCTAGCATGAGATGTCACAACCTAAATAGAAATGAGTGTAGAGATAGAGAACTCAATGGAGACTTAAATTTAAAGAGCTCACTGCCTCAATGGCAAAAAGCTAACAATGAAAAAAAAAATTGTAAAAGATTTTGATCATTTACGTCCAGCGGTGGTAGATTTAAATAGGTTGCTAAATCGTCTTCTGTCCTAACATCATCATCTTCCCACCTGCCCCCTTCGTAGGAAGAAAAGTTTACATTTGTCAAATAAAGTGGTGTTAAAGGTTAAGGGTTAGTGTTAGATTAAGTTAGGGTCAGTGTTAATGTTAAGATTAGTTTTCATTGCAAGGTTCAGGCTTAAAAAGTTCAATGCGTTTTGTTATAACCAGCAATTTTTTTCATTGTCATATTTGAACTTTTGAGGGCAAATATACCCAAAACTAAATAAAACCAGAGATTTATAATAAGGATTTGCGCTAAGCGCTTAAAATATGGCCATATTACGAAAATTTTTGGCCCGGCCGGGCCCGGCCCGAGTCCAAAAGTAAATAATAAGGCCCGGCCCGCCCGACTAAAATTTTCTAATTAGGCCCGGCCCGGCCCGGCATTTCGGGCCGGGCGGGCCCGGGCCGAACGGGCTTTCGGGTCCCGACTGAGAACACTATATTACAAAAGTATAAAACAATAAACAGGCCTTTTCTTTTCTTTTCACGTATATTTCGTGGTTCAGAAACTAAGTATTCAACTATAAAAAAAGAATGCCTTGCCATACATTTCGGCTTAGAGAGATGCAGAGAATATCTGATTGGTCAAAGATACAGTTTGGACTGACCATAAACCTCTCATAAAACTATTATAAAAATGACAACCGTGTTCTACTTCTGTCACCATGCTTGCAGCGTTGGCAACTTTGGAAAATTTTAACCCCGAGTTAGTTCACATACCTGGTAAATTAAATAACTTGCCAGATTAACGCCTATGCTATTACGGTACAACGCCCGATATAATTAACTCCATCTGAGATAAAAGTTGCGCCTCAAGGCAAGATATCATTAAGGCGATTAAAAAAGACGAAGACTTATGCATTTTTAAAAAATACTTAAAGGGCGAAATTAAGCATAATAACCCGTCTAACATTTATTATAAAGTGATGACAGAAATACACTTGAAAGACGAACTAGTTAAACGACAAAATCGCCTAGTTATCCCAAGAAGTCTCACAAATATAAGTCAAGAAATATAAGCCGGACATCACAATAAAGATATCTGTCGCAAGTGTGTGCTTAAATAGCACCACGTCCAAAGCGCGAGAAATAGGAAATGGCCTAGATGTACACATGCATGGCAACTACCCATACACCCAGATTTTTTGATTTTGATAAAAACCATTATTTAGTAGTGGCTGACGCGTTTTCTTGCTGGGCAGATTTTAAAAAAGTTACCCGTACTACATCACAAATAATGACTACGTAAAAAAGGTTATCAGTCAATTTGGATTTTTTGAAACAATAGTAACCGACAACGCGTTTACATCACAAGAGTTTAAGACATTCTGTGACAAATGGAATATCTAGCTAATCTTAACTCCACCATATCACCCTAGTTCAAACGGACTAGCTGAGAGATCGGTTGGTATGGCTAAAAAATGGCTAAAGCTACAACAACATGAAAAAGAGGGGACATGACTGTATCCACCGCAATGCTGCGATGTCTTAAAACCAACCATCTATTTCGAATAAGTTTCTAGGTCGTAAAATCAGGCTACTTAACGGATCAAAAATAATAATGAAATAGTAGCAGAGTCTGAGGTCGTGTCTGGTCAAAAAATTACTTATCTCACAATAAAAGACACTCTAAGTGGCTCATGGGAGAAGTAATATCCTCCAAAGGGTCCCGCGTACTCGAAATTTTATTACAAGATAAGACAAGGGTGGTCAGACATGTAGAGAACCTTAGTGTCCGTTACTAATTAATCAACATATAACTACTAAATTATATCTTTTCATAATTTAGGAACAAACTGATGCATGAATTTCGCTATATATTGCATGTATCCAGTTTGGATACATATGGAAAGACATATAATTTTTTTCCCAAATTTGATTATACTATGTGGCCCGTATACTATTGGCTGCAAATGGTCTTTCTGATGATGCCCTCGGGAGGCCCTACGCCAAACTGGCAGCCCCAGATGAACAGAGTAGGTAGAGCCCAAGAGACAACGGCGCCTACAAAGAGAAAACAGAAAAGAAGGATGGCGAGGGACCAACAACTAACCAGGCGACAAAGACAAGAGAAAGAAGAGTCATTAGGATGGCTCCTCTGTCCAATGTTATGCCTCGACAAGCGAGGACGCAAAGGAATAATAATAATAATAATGCAGGACCTACCCCTAGGATGGAGAGAAATTAAAATCCTAGAAGAGCAAACCGAAGACGATGTAGATGTTGCCGAAGATGTCACGGTGGAGTGTATAGATTCGTAAATCAGGCGAGGGTAAACAACGTGAATATATCGCTGTTCCATATATTGGAAACAGCGATACAGCCTTTTAGGGATCTACAGATTATCGGTGTTACCAGTTCCCGCCCTCGACGACTACCGGACTCGCTGTTGCAACAACAGTAAGAGCCGATAGTGAACCTCAATTAATGAATGTTCTACGACCGACCAGACAAATCGAAACCATTCCTCTTCTAGCAGAGCTAGAGAGGATTACGTTAAATTTGGAGTTTTAAAGGTTTTTAGAACTGATTTTTTAAAGGGTTTCCTGACATATATATATTTAAAGATTAAATGTATTAATTACATAATATACCAATAAAAAAATGCGTTTATGTCTAAGTTATATAGTAATAAGTTCAGCCTAGTATAATCTAATTAAATTAAGAGAGACCACTATCACAATATATTTTAAATTGATATAGCAATCAGTCAAGTTGGGCAAGTTTTTATTTTTTTAGCCAACGACGCTCGCCCTGCTACTTAAGCGTTGCGTAGGGCGCTAAGATATCGGGAAGTAATATTAAAACCCAATGTTTAACAAATTAATAAATTTTTAAAAGGTTACGTACATTATAATAATTTAAAAGAATATTTTACGTAATGGAATGATAAATAAGTATAGCTTACCCTAATCCAAAGTACTGCAATTTTTAATAAAATGCCTAATTGTCAAAATAATTAGTGGACAGGGAAGTATAAATGCCTATATAATTAGATAAATCCTTATGGATTAAAAATAATTGCCAATTGTACGTAGTAATAACTTTATTTTTTAAATTTCCTAATTATCAAGCATTAAGAACCGTTTTGTCCGAAGTTGGCAGATGGATGGTCCAGAATGTTGAGTCTAATATTTTTCCTTTTATAGGATTTAAACCAACGTTAGATTATCCCCAAAGTTTTTATTTCCCGCTTGACGGTGATATACCCGCTACGAAGAAAGATTTAAGTCGGCATACTAAACAAGTATAATTAAATTAGCCACATATTATATAAAACTAGGGTTATAAGTTGGGAGCATAAAATAAAAATATTTTAACCGTTTTAACTGAAAGCAAAGCAGATCCACCTTTGTATGATTAAAATGAGAAGGTTCTTGATAAATAAAAGTTAACTTAGAGTAAAACTTCAAACCTAAATCAAACCTTACAATGTCCACGAACTGGTTAAATTATTGATACTCAATAAAAATGATAACCGCAAATCAATACCTCATGACTGGGAATCTCATAAGAAATGACTCGTTACGAATGGTATAGCTGAAAAAGACGACGATACACACATACATTAATTTTAAAACCAATTATGTACAATAGATAACTAGATAGCTTACGTTATACATTTTGTATAGGGTAAGGTGTCTTAGTCAATTTTTAAATCTTATTTGATTTAATTATTTTTAAATTTGTCTTATTTAATAAATTGATTAACTGATCGCATAAATCATTTTACATTATTATGGAATCATTGATTGATTTATTTTTTTTTGGTTTTAACTTGGCATCATAATCATCATTAAGAATTTTAGTTTAACCTCAAAAAAATAAATTCTAAATATGTATTATTAACATTGTAAAACTTATAATTTATAGTGTTCTTATGAATTCTTTAAACTCGGCAAGACAATAAAATTACCAATAACATGAAAAAAAATTTGAAAGTGGTGGGGATGGGGAGAGTTTGACCCTTCAAGTCGTAATTTAAGTGCTTTATCCAAACTTTTTATTTTTGATACTCTAGGAATTCATTTAAAAATTTGCTTGGCAAAACGAAGTTTGCCGGGTCAGCTATATAAATATCTCGTGTCACACTTTTTGTTGCCAAACTCCTCCAAAACGGCTGAACCTCCCACGGAATTTTATATGTAGATTCTGGAGTGAGAATAGGTTGTTATTTTTATACCCCTAAGTCTATGACACCGACCATAACGAATGAACAGCAGTTTTACATTCATATTTACTTTATGAATTATTTGACCGTCATTACAAAATTTTATAATGGAGGGAAGGCCATTCTTTAGAAATATTACCATTGACATGAAAAAAAAAGAAGTGGTGGGGATAGAGGGAGTTTGACCCTTCTATCAAGTTGTATTTTAAAGAATTCTTTACCCAAGCAGTGTTTTTAATTTCTTAGAGTTGAGGGTGGAAAAATTTAATTGGTAACTATTGAATTGACTAATGTATATTTCAAAACGTTATGTTTTTAAGCATGTCAACTGGACCCAGCAATAAAAAAATTGTAAATAAAATCACTCTTATTAACCACGATTTAAAAATCTTGGGGTCCAGAATCCGCTTTTTCCCATATTGTTTTTTAGTGGAAAAATTTTATTTTTGCATACTATTCATATTGATTTTTGATGTAAATTTTAAAAATTTTGATGTTTATATGGCGACATTCAAATTTTAATGTTTGAAAAATTTCTACCCTAAAAATCCCTTAAAAAATTTGCATGGCAAAACCACGTTTGCGTCCGCTAGTATTTATATAAAAATCCAAATGCTATCTGTTGCTAATATATGTTTTGTGAATCCAAAAGTGTTTTCATATGGTCACATTTGGGCCTTACATTACATCGCTCAAATTTCAGATATATTTACAATTATCAGATGAAAGCAGCCATTCGAATTTCTCTTACCGTATACCGTTTTTTAGTAAAACTTTAGCCTGCTATAGGGCATTCTTGCAGTGTTTTAAAATTCTATATAAGCTGAAAACTATAACAACAATTAAAGCGCGTTATGGGCGCCAACACTGTAATGCCTCATAGGTACATAAATCATATGTTTTTCAATTTTTCGGAAAATTGAGGGTAAATATTAAAAATTTATAAAAAAATGTTAAAATAATAACACTTAAGAACTAAAAAAATTATATCTATATATATAATAAAAATTTATAAAAAAAAATGTAAAAAACAGCTAAACTGTTAATTTCGAACCTAAATTAAAAAAAATTTATAAGCCGGCAAAAAATGCAATCTAGAGTGGGGTCTGAAATGTTTTGTATAGCCTAAATGTGGGTTGTAGATGTTGAAGATTTATATAAATATTTCAAGTTACACTTGATAACAAAATATATAAATGGAAAAAATCATTAGTACCAAACACTGGACCAATAACAGTGGTTACCAAAGAAGCTATAAAAAGTAAAGCAAATTTGTTAAGAACAATTCTAATATATACAAAAAATTAAGCTTTTTGTAGAAAGAAATATTAATAACAAATAAAATTTTGCTTAAAGTAAAAAGCGATATTTGGAAAATAAGTTCGTGTTAGAGGTCAACATTTTTTTGAGAGTTATGAGTTAATCAAACTTGCCATCTTAGGGAATATCAAATCCGTTTACCGTTTTTCCTAATCAAACTCAGTTAGTAAGTTATAAACATTGAAATTTTTACAAAAAAAAAAGTCAAAAAAAATTCGAAAACAAAAACAAATTAAAATTTTATTTTTGCATATTTACGTTAGTTAGTTAAACTGTTAAATTTAAACTTCAAATAATTTTGATTTAAAACCGATAATATATCGTGTATTTAAGTTTCGACGCGAAATATTTTGTATTGTCTAAATGACGATGTAAGAGCTTGATATATTAATAAAATTTATTTTTCATTTTTGAAAATAAAAATTACAAGGAATTTTTATATGCAAAAAATTATTAAATTTTTCTTTTTAGGGTATATTTAGATCTGTCAATTTGGTCAAAAAAGGCCATATTTCGTTACAGACGGATCTAAAGAGCCAAAGACGGAAGAAACTAATAAAAACGAAAAACATATGAGATTAGGCCATCATGGGGATGCATTCTTTTATGTTTTCATAAAATTCACGTTTCTGACATTGATAATTGTTGACCTGTGTTATCAAAGTGAGAAAAGGACATCTATAACTTATGCTCTTGATTATCTACAACTAAAAATTAGAATTTATGAACTAGCCTTTTGGCTATTTATTCATCCTTTTTAATAGAAATCAAAGTGGCTCGTAGTAAATACGCGTTTCCAACATAAAACACATAATTAATTAAGATAACATTTATTAAAATATTTATTATAGCTGCCATAATGTTTCATATAATATTTGTAATAAATTTAACTTGCCAATTTAAACAATATGATATAAAATTTTATTAATATATAGAGCTCGGCCCAAGAACAAAAAAATTTGTTTTAGTTTTTGACAAAAACATATCAACTTAAAAATAATCATAATTCATTTTTTTCTGCAAAGGATGATTCAAGTGTAAAGGGCAACAGCCTATGGTGGTAAAAAATATAAAATAACATCAAATAAAAATTTTGTAATAAGAGCCTTATAAAAAAAATTAACAAATATAAAAAAAAAACGTTGTCAAAAAAACCATTGTGTAGAAAAACAATATTGACAAAAAAAACAACAAAACAATATTGGCAAACAAAAGCGCCAGGCCAAGCCCTGTCAAAATCTTTAATATTTATTGTAATTTTGATAAGTATCATTGTTATAATAAGAACTAGTGCTTGAAGTCACTTGGGACGCGCCACCACGTGAATTCGAAGTATGACCACCTAGGAAGTTATTAGAATTGAAGGTAGGGAAGTTGGTAGCATTATAATTCTGGAAATTTGAATTAGTGCATGGATTGTTTTGGAAATTAGGAGCTGTAAGATTATTGTTGGGGAAATTAAGGCCAGCAGTACTAAAATTGTCAGAAGCTGCTTGAGGGAACAAATTAGCGATCATGCTGTTAGCGAGTGCCATGTTTGAATCATTTAAATTTTGCAACATGCCGAAATTGCCCCAATCATTTGTAGTAGCCTGCATACCATGAGAAAAGTTGCCATCGTTTAGGGGAAGGGAAAAGTTACCACTGGCAGGCATAAAGTTTCCACCGTTAATCATTGGGTTGTTGTTCAAGCCGTACGAAGGATTCATGCCAAATGATTGATTTTGTGCGCCGGAATAATTTGTCATTGCTCCGCGAGACTGATTACTTTCATTGTCACGACGGGACCGTCCGTATTTATTCCTGTCTCCGTCGTAATCTCTACGACTAGGGTAGGAAGATTTATGGGAGTCTTGTCGCCTACGGCTAAAAGTTGTGCCATGTCTATCGCCATCGCGACTTCGGCTTCTCCTTCTATGTCGGTCACTGGTACCCCTGCTGTCACTTGGGCGATTGCTGCGATCTCTGCTTCGACTTCTTAAATAAACAATTTTAAATGGTAATTGTTGTCAGTTTGCTATCAAACTTGCATATTACACATATCAAAAAAGAATAAAAATTTGTGCCCTCTTTTCAAATCGGCTTAACAATTGTCTCAGTTTTATTCAGAATCCATTATACAAAATTTATCGATATGTGCGATACAAATCTAAATTAAATATTTTCTTGGTTATAATACTATTACATACAGATGAAGTATGATAGATTAATTTTTGTAAACTATTCTTCAAATCGGCAAATTTAATTAGGCTTTAATAAATAAATTAATGCCTTTAATCGTTAGTTATACCACAATATCTATTTTTTAAAAGGGTTATATGCAAATTAGAGATCAAGGTCGGGACCCGAAAGCCCGGCCAGGTGCCAGCACTCCCAAAAAAAGGACCGGGCGAAAATTCAAAAAGCCGGGCCTGAATAAAAAAAATAATTAAGCGCAAAGCCGATTTTTTGTATCATATTTGACGTTATATGTACTGTGAAATTCAAACCTTAAAAATTATAGCTTGCAATACATTTTTTACGGGGGGGCGTATTTGTAAAATCGGCCCTGGCCTAATATGAAAAACCAAATTCCGGGCCGTGCTCCAGCTTCGGGCCTAAATGAATGTATATGTGGGGCGGGCAGGAATATCGCAGCCCTCGAATTCTAATGCAAATACCTTTTTCGCGACGATCTACTATGAGGACTGTCCCTTGACGACCTATGACGAGAGGAGGTGTGTGAACCTTTGCGATCGCGATCTCTACTTGCACGTTTAGTATCACGATCATCTTTCTCATTTTTATTTTCAGTCTTTTTGGAAGTTTCGTTTCCTGTTTGATGGCTACTCATGGCCTCCTTATAAAGTTCCGGGTTTTGCTTTTGTAATAATTTCGTCGCTTGTAAAGCTAGGTAAGTGTCGTAGGCATTCACGGAGACGTCGGTGGTGGCCGTAGAGAGAGTGAAAAAAGGATTCACTGATGTGGTAACAGTGGGAGCGCTAACTAATTAACCAAAAAATAACACAAATAAATAATTAAAATGAATATTAAAGATATAAACAACGCTATTATATGATTTTTATAAACAAACTCCTTTTCATAAAATGAACATATATATTAGACATTAAAGTCGGGAACCGAAAGTCGTCCGAAAATGGGCCGGGCCTAAATTAAAAAAAAAATTACGAGCCGGGCCGATTTTTCAATCTAATTTTGACCCATTGTTTTTTTCTAACTATTTAAAAATAATAATATTAACACATTGTGATATTTTGAAAGCAAAATTTTTTTAGTTTGTATTACAAAATTTTAGGGCCGTATATGTTATTCCGGGCCGGCCTAAGCCTAAGGGCATGCCAATTTTTATTTTCATGTTTCCAAAAATTGAGTAAAAAAAATAAATTTGCATTTTTACCTGCCAAAACGAGTTAAAAACGCTTTTGTTAGATAGGATGAAGAAAAAACAAACCATATACAGGACACTGCTCAAAATAAAAAACCAAATTCCGAGCCGGTATATTTGCAGACCCGGCCGGAATATCACGGCCAGGTATTAACTCTATTAAATATTATATCACACCAACACAAACGTTATACCATTATCCGATTTTGGTGGCTGTGATGAGACAGCAATGTTATTAGCAACAGGAGTGTCCTTTTTGGTAGCAATTGTGGTTGTAACGGGACGATGAGTTTCCACAGAACTAGAAGAATCATCCTCTGACTCTTCACGCCTCGGTCTTCGGCGACGTCGATCATCTAAAAGGTCAAATTATAACAGGCCATATAATAAATCAATGTCCCAGGTAGTTTTTTATATATTTTTAGGATTGCCAGAAATGAGTAATTAAACAGGTCAACAAATGAGAGTTATGAGCTAACTATAGAAATCGAACCTGCCATCTTAGGATTTTTCGAATTTCAACGTATTTTTTAATCCTTAGTAAGTCAGCTATAAACATTGAAAATTTTATAAAAAAAATTCAAAAATAAAAAAAAAAAGATTTAAAAACAAAAATAAATTGATTTTTTTTGATTATAACAGCTAAACTCTTATATTCAAACTTCAAATAATATTTTAGTTAAAAACCAATAATATATCGTGTCGTATTTAAGTTTGGATGCGGACTAAATGCTGATGTAAGAGCTTGATATAAAAAAATTTATTTCTCATTTAAAATGATAAATATAAGTTACAAGTGATTTTTATATGAAAAAAAGATTCTTGAATTTTTACTTTTTAGGTTAATCTCGAGGTCGCAAAATTTGTCAATTTAGCCAAAAAGGGTCATTTTTTGATATGGACGGATATAAGGGGCCGAAGGGGAAAGAAACTACGAAAAATAGAAAATATATATGAGATAAAGCCATCATAGGGATGTATGCTTTTATGTTTCCATAAACTCATTTTATCTGACATTTATACTTATTGACCTGTGTTATAAGCCATAAAAAGTAAAATATGTAAGTTTTAAAAAACCACTGGTTCTCCTTCGGCCTTCGCGACTACGACTCCTTGAACGACTCCTAAATCTTTCTTTCCTGCGACGCTCTTCTACATTATGCAAATTAACAATAAATAAACAACTTAAACAATAAGTTAATTTAAATTACACATTTTATTTGGGGCAATATTCTATATGTATAGCAACTAAATCAATATACTCAAAAATAAGTTTACAGCAAAGTACCCTTATAAGTAATAAACCCTCCCAAGTTAAACTTACCCTTGCAACGCCCGTATTTAGATGCAAGTTCAGGTAAAATATCAGGAATCTCCTGTCCGCAATCCTCCAAAAGCTCTAAAAGGCCATCTGACATATGGTAATTTTTGGGCGTAAAAAAGGTGTATGCAATGCCCTCCTTGGTATTACACCGGGCCGTCCGGCCAATGCGATGAACGTAATCCTCCATCGTGTCTGGGAAGTCGAAATTAATCACGAAATGAATGTCTTCGACATCTAAAAGCAAGATGGCAAATTATAACGATATCAAAATAATGATTTTAAATTAACTTTAATCGCAAACTTCATCATCATATATTTCTAATGTCCTATTAATTTTGACAAATATTAAATATTCTTGAATAGGTCTTGGAAGTCAATGTCAATTAGATATTTTTTGTATTTTAATTCAATTATTCTACAAAAGGCTCATATGTGAGTGCTAAAAAAAGATTTAAAATTATTTTAACATAACAGATATGTTTCGATATTTCGTTCGAATAAAATAGCCAGAACGCTCAAAAACCCTAAAAATGATTTAAAACATATTCAAATTTTCTCAAAATTTATTTTAAAAAAGCAATAAAGCCATGATTTCAATTTAGATTTACAGAATAAAATGAAGATTTTTCATAGTTAAACAAATAAAACGACCCGAATAAACGGGTAAAAAAACTAAAACACAAATCCGAAATTTCACAATAAGGCAATTTTAGCCACGAAATGCCATATCTCTTTTCTTTATGTAATGAACTGCGACATTGACTGAAGCAAAATAAGTTAAACTTACTCGTCTGGAAAATTGCATAACATTATTGGTGATGCTATAATAATATTGGTGTTGTATTTGCTAAACAAAAATTTATATTTTTAACATAATTAGTGTTTTTCATAAGTCGAAAGTGTCAGTTGAATAGAATCCTAACTAAAACTTTATCTCCCAGCTCCATTGTTTAGGAAAAGAGAAATAAAAACCATGGTTCAAAATATAAATTAAAAAACGAAATATCAAAATGACGTATATGCAATAAAAAAATCCGTGCTTTTTTTAAGATCGAAATATAGTAAAAGGTTTACAAATTTAAACACCTAAATCTCGCATTTGAACGTGGGCTTCACGTTACTATGGGTATTTGAATAATAATAATATCATTTAATGGCGATCCAAGCATTATCCTAACATTTGTTGTAAATCCTTGACAATAACCTTAGTGAAAGTAAATCTAAAAACGAATTGTTTAATTTTTACAGCAACTCTTTTCACTCTTTGAAAACTAAAACGTCGACGGCATTATTGGCCGCAAGCTTATGCTACGGCAATCGATAGAATTTGAAAAAAGGAAGGGTAGTAAGATTAGATAAAAGCTAGTTTTACCGTTCCTGTTGTAAATCAGTAAATGACCCATTTGCTCCTTTTCTTCTACATGCTTAACTTCGCATGTAAACGCTTATACCTGCATGAATTACTATCTTCAAATAAAAGTGATAATGTATTGTTAACTGAATTTTAAAGCTCTCTGAAACAAATTTTTAATATATAAAATATTGTCATGCTGGCCGAAAATTATTTAGCTTGAAATTTAGTTTAGGTAATTGCCTAGTACGGACAGGGCTATGCCCTCACGGGTTTGCGTCTTTTCAGAAATGTAAAACAAAAGGAACATTATTTTATCTGGTAATTTCCTGCCTTCCGCTTTTGCCAGAAAAGCAAAGCTTAAATGCTGTATAATTCGGAACATAGAGCGTCATTTCAATGAATTAGACCGCACTCAATCCTATTGATCCCAGTATGTACGTCGCCGCACAGCATTTTAATCTCATCCCGAAAAAAAATCTTAACCATATAAAAGCTTGACCACACAAAATTTTAACTCCAAAAATGGACAATTGAAAAACTTAAGAATATGATGATAAATTTTTAAAAATGCAATTTAGGTAAAAAAATTGATTTTAAATTTTTTATATAAATTAAACTGTATAACAATAATTTCTCAAAAAACAAAAAAATAGCTAATCAGACATTCTTGTTTAAAACATATCTGGTGACTCTCGTCGATATTAGACCTGTGTGATGATACTGTTTGTATAAAGTCCAATATTAATATAATATAAATACCAAGGCCTCTCGATGCGACGCTCGTTGCAACCAAAATAGGTGTTACTCCATTCTTAAAATCTATAAAAAACAAAATATTAACAAATTAACGAATCAAACAAAGTAGGTTAAATAATTATAGAATATTATTCAGTATATAATACTCATTTTATGTCCTTTTTCAAAAACATTTTAAATACAAATAAATTTCAATACCAAGCAAGACTTGTTCGCGATCTAGTTGTTGTTTATCACCGTGTATGGCACCTACTAGGCATCTAATAATAAATAGTTAGAAATATTATATTTAAAATTCTTATTAATATAAGCCTATAAATACTCTATGTAAGTATTTAAACTATTCTTAACTAATACGTATAATTTTATAACTATCAAAAATTTTAAAACATATAAATGTCCTTTATCAGAATATGACATAAATTTTATTGAAATAAAAATAATAAAATACGCAATTAAAACAAATTATTGAAAATACCCTCTCTTAATAAGAAGACTATTCATAATATTGCATTTCTTTTTGGTACGTACAAAGATAAGCATTCTAAAAGAGCTGTGAACCTTGCAAATTTCAGTTATAAGGTTTAGCATAAGGTTTTGCTTTTGGTGATGCTAATATATAGTTAATAAAAAAGAATAAATAAAAACTTACACAAGCCGGCATTTAACATAAAACAAATTGTGCAAAAAAAATAAATTATCTAAAAATAATGGAATTTAAAATACAGAGTCGCTCATAAGTTTTTGCCAATCAAAATATATTACAGCCTTTAAAATATTCTATCATTCTAACAGGAAATGTGGTCCATGAAAATTAATAATTAATTTTTTAATATCTTTTATCATATATATCAAACTTATTATTGCAAAAAAATAATATTTTAATACTTCACAAAAGTTTATGATTTGTTGTATATTTTTATTAGCAGTGAGCTCCTTAGCTCCAACAACTATTTTCACGTAATCGTCTTTTAGAATATCGGCAGCAAGGTCATGAACTTCGCGTGGCCAAGTGGCGCTAAACATAAGGGTTTGGCGGTCGGGCTAGTTAAATTAATAAAAACTTTGCAAAATTCAAGAAAAAACAACGCAAATTTTAAACGACAATTAAATATAAACATTAAAAATAATTATTAATTAAATTATTTTCCTAATTTATTAAAATCTATATTATGGAGTTCAGAAATTATCACAAATCGACAAATGACGCGATATGTTATCGGCTATGAAAAAAAAAGTATTATTAATAATGAATAAAACAGTTTAACTGTTTGAAATAGAAAATATTTTTTTTTGTTTTTTTTTTTTTTTAACATTTCAAAAATTTCAGTGTTTATAGCTGGCTTAAAAAATTCGATTTGAAAGAACAAACGAATTTAAAAATCCTTAATATGGCAAATCTGGTCTCTGAAAAAAGCTCAAAAGTCTTAAAATTTGTTGATCTGTGTTATGACGATCACAAAATTCAAAAATTTAAATGTCAAGTCAAATTTAAAAAGTGTACATAGCTGTAAAGGAAAGTGTTTAGGAACAAGACATGCGCATCCCACATGATGCGCATTCATACATTTTTTCAATCATACATTTTTGCATTCATACACTTTCATATATCCGATTCATTATCATTCATTGTGTTTTATGTAAATTTATAATTCAATAAATTCACAACATAATAGACACAACAAAATTGGTCCTTCGGGCCGGATTTATCATGGAATTATCATCACTTATACAAAGGAGAGGAGTTCTAAAAGCGACTATCAGTCAATATCAACCAAATCCTTTAAACCGAAAAAATCTCAAGTCTAGAATTCAAAAACTGGAAGAAACTTACAACAACTTTGAGGAAATTCAAATGAATATTGAAAAACTTGGCGAGAATGATCCCCTAACCAGGACAGAATTTAAAGAAGATTTTTTTGGTCTCATTGCTAAGGCCAAACTTCTTCTTCAAGATAATATGCCAAATTCTTCAAACTCATCAAGTCACATTCGTTTACCTAAAATAACACTACCCACATTTACAGGAGCATTTGACGAGTATTGCAATTTTATTAATATTTTCAACAATACTATACACGATAATAATTCCCTATCCTCAACAGACAAATACAATTATTTAAAGTCCGCTTTGCAAGGCGAAGCAGCTGCGGTTATTCGATCTTTAGAAATCAGTGAAGCTAACTACGAAATAGCGCGAGATTTATTGCAAAAAAAATTTGACAACAAACGAATTATAATTCAAAGACACATTGCGAGTCTACACAACATTCCAAAATGCGTAAAGGAATCACATGGCCAACTCCAACATTTGGTGGACGTCATCTACAAACACACCAGAGCGCTCGAAGCTCTAAAACGCCCGGTAAAACATTGGGATGATTTATTAATACATATTGTTACAAGCAGACATCTCTGATTAAAAATGAAATACCAACATTTGAACAGTTGATGGAATTTCTTTCTCACAGATGCAGAGTGTTGGAGGCAACAACAAACGACAAAAATGAAGCACCAGTTGTATTCAAAAAATTCAATGGGCACGCCATAAGCAGGGAACATTGTTGTGCCCTATGCAACGGTCAGCATGCAATCTACACACGCTCCAAATTCTTACAAGAACCACTACGAAAAATTGAAATTATTCGCCAGAATGGATTATGTTCAAACTGCTTGAAATACAAACATTCACTTGGTAGTTGTACTTCACAAAGCTGCAAGAAAATTTTGGATGCCTTGATTGTCTACGATGAATTGTTTCTCTAACCTCAGCAACTCCTTGCTTGCTCCTATAAAATTCTATCATTAAATCCCTTCCTGGATAAGGAATCGTTAATACGCGTAGGCGGTCGTTTAAAAAACTCGTCTATACCTTACGATCAAAAACATCCTATACTTTTACCATCTCACCATCGAGTCACGGCATTGATAATTGAAATGTATCACAAGGAAAATATGCACTCGGGGCTACAAACCACCCTTTCTGCCATAAGATGCAAATACTGGCCCCTTTCAGCTAAAAACCTGATACGACGGCAAATACACAATTGTATAGTATGTTTTAAAGCTAAGCCTCGATGCCAGCCCTATCTAATGGGAGACCTTCCAACTGAACGCGTCAACATTTCCCGTCCTTTCTCCAATACCGGGATTGATTATTTTGGCCCTGTACTCGTGAAGGAGTCAAGGCGACGCAATTCAAAAACCTTCATTTATGGTGCTATATTCATTTGCATGGCCACGAAGGCCCTCCACATCGAAATCGTTGGTGATCTGTCGGCTCAAGCTTTCATCGCTGCACTAAAACGATTCGTATCAAGGCGTGGGCGGCCTTTGGATATATATAGTGATAATGCAACGAATTTTATAGGAGCCAGCAAGGAGTTGCTGAGGCTAGAAAACCAATTCATCGTAGACCATCAAAGCGCCCAAAATTTTCTTGCAACCCAAAATATCCAATGGCATTTCATACCGCCACGAGCTCCTCATTTCGGAGGCCTTTGGGAGGCGGCGGTAAAATTGGTTAAATATCATCTTAAACGTATGCTTGGCCAAGCCCTTTTAACTGGAGGAGATTAGCACGCTAATATGTCAAATTGAGGCTATTTTAAATTCTCGCCCTCTCGGCCATATCACAAGACCCTAATGATTTGGCACCAGTTACGCCAGGCCATTTTTAATTGGAGCTCCAATTACTTCGCTTAATGAGCCCTGTTTATCGCATATACCATTATCACACTTAGCGCGTTACCAACACGTGGAACTAATTAGGCAACAATTTTGGCGTCAATGGTCCCGAGAATATTTAGGTCAGCTACAACAGCGTACCCGCAGGAAAGATTCATCACCACCATTCAAGGTCGGACAATTGGTACTCAAAGCCGAAGACAATTCTCCCCCGTTGCTATGGCCAATCGGTCGAATCGAACAGGTGCACCCAGGGGCAGATGGAGTAGTAAGAGTCGTAATTCTTAAATCAAGAGGAGGCTCGTTAAAGCGACCAGTCGTTAAGCTACGAATTTTGCCTCTTGACAATGATAAGAACCTTGAAAGCCCAACCTTTCAAGGGGGGCAGTATGTTTAGGAACAAGACATGCGCATTCATACATTTTTTCACTCATACATTTTTGCATTCATACACTTTCATATATCCGATTCAGTTCATTATCATTCATTGTGTTTTATGTAAATTTATAATTCAATAAATTCACAACAATAGACACACCAGAAAGAAACAACAAAATTTTAAATATGATTTAAAATAAAAATAAATATGATATAAGTTTTGACACGGATCCTAATTATAGGAATCAAAAATTTACCCTAAGATATTCCAGTATTTTTGCAATTTGTGGTTTAAAGCCCAAATCAAGCATTCGATCAGCTTCATCAAGTATTAAATATGAACAAAGATTTAGAGATGTTTCACATCCTTCAAGAAGGGCTATAAGGCGACCTGGGGTTGCTATTACAATATGAGGATCTGTAATAAAATATAAACAATTATAAATATTATATTAAATTAAAAATTACAATTGTAAATGATATCAGAATATAAAAATTATAACTAAAACTGGTGCAAAGTATTAAGGCACCCAAATTGCTCAGAAACAAAAGTTTAAAATTCTGTGTATTAAAATAGATAATTGAGCTAAACTCATTTATCTAAAAACAAATATAGTCTTAAGTAAGATAAAAATTGTAAAATATCGGTTTTTTGAAGTTTTGTCATTATCATTGACCTTTTTAATTTTTAAAAACAATGGGTTTAGCCAAAATATGTTTATTTCAAAATTCTGATTTACCTATCTTAAGTAGGTTGATTGACTATTGATAATAATATAAATTGACAATCAGCCTAAGCATTAACTAGGTTACTATTATACATGCGTTAGCTCAATAATCACAAGTTAAACTTTGCAAAAAAATATGCATCTATGTTGGGAAAATAAAGACATTGGGCCTGAATATTGGACAAGGTGACAAATTTAAACTTGTGGTTGGAAATACCAACCCTAAGAAAAAAAAATAGAAACTTATGTAACATATCCATTTCCTATTTTTAAAATCTTACTCAATACAGTTTTCTTTTTTAATCATTAAGTAAAAAACTTAATTATAAGTATGAGCTAACCAAATAAAGTATAATTCTAATTATTTCTAAATACACTGTATGTTGATATTTAATAGCTAAAAATGTTAAACAAGTGATCATGAATACAGAAAAGTAATACTTTTTTGTAAAAAATTTTCAATATTTAAAATTGAGTTATTTTTTAAAAAGATTAAAATTGCAAAAAAAATGGTTCAAATAAATTTTTCGAGAATTGTTTGAATTGTAGCTACGTTTTATGAATTTAAATATAAAAATAATAAGCCCCACAATGTACTTAAAGCAATTGCCCAATGTTTAAAAAATTTTAAAAATAAAATTATTTGATATAATAAATCAACTTCCTAGATTAAATTCATTTTTGTTAATTTAACTACCAAAGCTAATTAAATAAATCAAGTATAATTATTAATAAAAATTAACAAATAATAAATATTTGTAATGTTAAGTGTTAAGTTTAATTTTAAAATTATAAACTATACTATTTTAGATTAAAAAAAATAAAAATTAATTTTATTAAACATAAATCAAATGAGATGGGTTTTAATTATATTTAAATACTACAAAAAATGAATTTATAAAAAATAACTTTATAAGAAAATAAATATATTAGAAGAAAAAATTAAATAACCTCAGTGAACATATTTTTTTAAATATGGGTGAATTATGATAATTCTTATTAATAAAATTATATAATAAGAAAATATTTTTCTTTAAATATGTTTGGCAAATAAAAACACACTAAATTATTTAAAACTAAATGTATAAAAGCCTAATACATAAATAAGCAAATTTTTCCAATATCATATTATATGTAATAGTCCAGTATCAGCTACAAGTCCATCTGTCCAATAAGACCACACAACAATTTTGATTACTAAATATTTTTTTTTGTAATCCTTATTCCATTTTAAGGATATATAATTAGAAATAACTAATAAATTAACTTTTATAATACATTAAAATAAATACATCATTTTTTGCAAATAATTTTATATAGAATTTTAAAAAAGAAGAGTTTAGCAAGAGCTTACCTGCCCAATCAATACTTACTAAAAAAATCCATGATGGCAGATTTCTTTGGGCCGCCCCCTGCTGCTCCACCTCCATATATGCAATCATTATGTATGCTCAATGGAGCACCAAACGTAGTAGCATTTGCTTGTACTTGTTGAGCTAATTCTCTTGTAGGACAAAGGACTAAGCACTAAGGTTTTAGTTTACATACCAACAAAATTGTAGGTAACATGAAACACACTATATTACTTGGATCACTCCAATCTTAGCAAACATTTTTTGATATTAAAAATAAAATGAAGAACAAAATATTAAATTAAAAACTATATAATAAATTTAATTTCTTACTAGATTTATATTAAAAATTATCATAAATAAAAATAATTACTATAGGGCCATCTCCCATAAAAGATGGAGGTTGTTTTAAAATATACGTCATGGCTGGTATCAAAAACTACAAATATAACATAAAATCAATATACTCCTAATGTTTTCCCTGATCCAGTTTGAGCAATACCAACAATGTTTTTTCCTTTAAGCGCAATCGGCCAACATACGCTTTGAATGGGAGTTGGCTCAGTTATCGATTTTGACTTTAGAATTTCTAAAATCCTATCTAATAACGAGAGCGCATATAAAATTTAATATTAATACGTCTAATCTACCACAAAATAAAATAATTACTATCTAATCCCGAATTTTCGAGAGAAACTATAGGCTCAAAGTCGTCACAGCCATACACTTTTATATTTTGTTGGTGTAAATATTCCTTGACAGAAGACATGTTATTTAATATATACTCGAGGAAATTATACCTTTTATTACCGGCGGAAAGACTTTTAATCTTATTTTAATCCTGATTTAAAATAAAAATTTTTTAATTTAATTAAAAAAAGATATAAATAAAAATACATTTTTTTATTTATTTTTAGTACATCTAGTATGGATATTATTGATATAAGGGCACGTTCAAAATAAGTTTTTATTTTAAATTTTAAAAATTCTAAAAATTTTGAAAATTTTTTTTTTAAATTTTTTTAAAAATTTATTTCATAAAAAGTATTTTATATGCATATACCCAATTTGGCAACTGAATATTTGCGTTTTATTACAAAATAAAATTTTTAAAAATTTTAAAAATTTTATAATAAAAACTCACTTTGCACGTGCCCTAACAAAAAATAAATAAAAATTTAAAAAAAAAATATATAAGGTAGTGCTGCTGCTAACCTAAATAATTTATATGTCCAATATTATTAAAATATATAGACTTAGCTTGACCCAAACAATATATCAAATTCTTGAATTTAAGTTTATTGCTAATTAAAAAATTAACAACTCATGTTTAGTAATCACTTATTTTTATTTAGTAAAAAACCTAAAAAATTAAATAAATTTGAGTTAAAAAAATATATCTAATTTTTTAATTTTAAAAATAGGTATCTAAGGGCACGTTCAGACTCGTTTTAATTTTTTGAAAATTTTAAAAACTCTTCTTACAGAAAAACTATATAAGGGCGCGTTCAGACTCATTTCATTATTTTAATAAATTTTTAAATTTTTAAAAATTTTTAAATTTTTAAAAATTTTAAAATTTTTACCTTTTGACATTAAACGCTTTTTACAAAAAGTCGCTAATTTCTGTTATTAGCATTTAAATAGTTTCTGAAAAAAAGTTTTTAAAAAATTAAAAAAAAAAAAGAAAATTTCAAAAAATACAAAATTTTTAAAATTTTTCATAAAAATGAAACGAGTCTGAACGCGTCTTAAATGCTAATAACAAAAATTGGCGTCTTTTATTTAAAAAGCGTTCAATGTCAAAAAATAAAAATTTGTAAATTTAAAAAAAAATTGAAATGAGTCTGAACGCGCCCTAATAAAATTAATAAACCTTTTACAATTTAAACGTAAAAATATAACAGAAGCCGCCAACTCATAGTAATATTAAGCTATGGCCTATTTTTTTTTAAATTAGTATAATAACAATATGTATTGTTAAATTGCTGCTAGCTTAGTGCCTATATGAGTTTAATATATGTAAAATTAAATGTGTTTTTTTTGAATAAAATTCACAATATTCTTTGTCATGGCTATTATCATATTAATATTTATAAATATACTAGCCCATGTGGCCCGGCTCCGCCCGGGCAACTTGACATTTTAATTAAACTTATTGGCTGTGTACACGACATTTTAAGTAAACTGATTGGCTGTGTACACGATCAGTCGATATATTTAAATATTTAATTTGATTATAAAAAACATGTATTTATAATTTGTAACTTGTTATCGGAGTTCGTAATTACCAAATTATTAACTTAAAAAATGTTAGGCAAATCTTTCTCATAGCAAATTTTGCTCACAGCAAAAATACAATTAGTGGATATATTAAAATTCTAAAAAATTTTTGTAATATTCATAATGTAAAAATCGTCCGCGGTAAATATGTATCTTAAGCTAGGTTAAAAGGCAAAAAGCGGCTGTTAGGTAATTTCTTAATAAAATTTTGTCACGGACATTTGTATCTAAATATATAGAATTCAAAATATCTGCGGACGCTGCCATTGAGAGGAAAAATACAATTAGTTGATATATTGAAATATTTATTTTTGATTAAAATATAAAAAACATAGCAAAATATAAAATGTATAATATTGTATATATTCATGATATTTATATTTTCTATCGTATTACAGCAAATTGCTCATTGAAGCAAAGATTTATTCAGCTTTCAAAAGGTATAACAATAATAAAGATAAAATTTAAAAATAATACCATATAATTAATAATTTAACGTGATGGAAATTATTCCCATTGCAAGTATATCAACAGTAAACTCATAATAGAAAGATATATTAGTATATTAAATAAAAATTTTAGACATATAATACCTTTGCATTTAGTGATTCTATTTTTTTTTTTTAATTTTAAATTAAATTATCAGATTGTATAAAATAAATCATAAACTGAGGGGGCAGTTTCATCATATCAAAAGAATAAAGCAATATTTAATTAATACCTAATCCTTGTTGTTACCTACAACCTGTTACTTCTGCGATTTTCGATTGGTGAAACTATTATTTATCCATCATAAATATAATTAAATAATAAGTATATATTTGTGTATAAAGTAGATATTACGTATAAATATATATACGTATAATGCGAGGATAAAATGATCAAGATTATAACGGATACCATGATATTCATCTATTTTTGACACTAAATATGTAAATTATATATAATTTATCTCATAATTATAGATTAATTTAATAATGCTTACATATAATCTGAGGCGATGCATTATTATTTAATGTTTGTAACCATCTTAATTCTGCCATATTTCTAAAGGTAATAATATATATAAATACTTGTATTAAAAGTGTGGATGTATAAATTAATTGTTATAATTAATAGTGATTTGTAGGTGATGTAACAGGATGAATCTAAAAATTAAAATATAAATACTTGTATTGAAAGTGTGGATGTATAAATTAATTGTTATAATTAATAGTGATTTGTAGGTGATGTAACAGGATGAATCTAAAAATTAAAATATAAATACTTGTATTAAAAGTGTGGATGTATAAATTAATTGATATAATTGATAGTGATTTGTAGGTGACTAGCCCATGTGGCCCGGCTCCGCCCGGGCAACTTGACATTTTAATTAAACTGATTGGCTGTGTACACGACATTTTAAGTAAACTGATTGGCTGTGTACACGATCAGTCGATATATTTAAATATTTAATTTGATTATAAAAAACATATATTTATAATTTGTAACTTGTTATCGGAGTTCGTAATTACCAAATTATTAACTTAAAAAATGTTAGGCAAATCTTTCTCATAGCAAATTTTGCTCACTGAGAGCAAAAATACAATTAGTGGATATATTAAAATTCTAAAAAATTTTTGTAATATTCATAATGTAAAAATCGTCCGCGGTAAATATGTATGTTAAGCTAGGTTAAAAGGCAAAAAACGGCTGTTAGGTAATTTCTTAATAAATTTTGGCACGGACATTTGTATCTAAATATATAGAATTCAAAATATCTGCGGACGCTGCCATTGAGAGGAAAAATACAATTAGTTGATATATTGAAATATTTTTTTTAAATCAGGATATTGAATTGTAGTCAATCTCTATAAAATTAAAGGGTAAAAATTAAACATGAAATTACAATTATGGCAAAATGATAGCATCGAAAATTTCTTTATGACGGCAAATAATACGGGCAGAGGCACCGAAGTATAATTTAACAAACTTAAAATTTTTAAAAAAATTCATAATAAATAATTAAATTTAAAAATAAAAATTTTTCAAATTATTAAAAAATAAATAATTCAAAAAAACTTATTTAAATTTAAAAAGTTTTTTTAAAAAATATACATAAAAATTAAAAAAAAAAATTTTAAAAAAGATTAATCAAATAAAATTGAAAAATTTAAATAAAAATTCATGAAAAAATATCAAATATTTAAAAAGCTTTTTTTAAAATATACATAAAAATTAAAAAAAAAATTTGTCTAAAGAATTAAATTCCAAATAAAATTGAAAATTTTTTCAAAGTAATTCATAAAAATTATGAAATAATAAAAAAATTTATTAAAATTTAAAAAAAAATTCATAAAAAATGAAAAAATTTTTTTAAAAAGAATTAAATTTTAAATAAAATTGAAATTAATCAAATAAAATTGAAAAAATATCAAATATTTAAAAAGTTTTTTATAAAATATACATAAAAATTAAAAAAAATTTGTATAAAAAATTAAATTCCAAATAAAATTAAATCTGACATAATCCAAATATACCAAAAGCTTTAATAATTAATTATTCTAATTACAAATTCAAGTACTAATTCAGACTAAATCTATTTAATTCAATAAATTAAAATAGTAACATATAAATCCCTAAATAGAAACCTATTTGGTAGCAAATATCATCATATCAAAGATCTGAAGTTAAAAGAAAAGAATTATTCATATATATACTTTCCTATGGAAATTAAAGCAAATACAGCCCAAAAAATCAGTATTAAATCCAAAAACTAACTCTAAATGACTTTCCGACAAATCAAGACTCAAAGATCCTAAAATTTATACTAAATTATTTAAGTTAATTGTTAAAAAACAAAAATCTAAACATACCTTCAAATGTACGGGGTCGACAGTTTGACCGATAAAGTTGTACGGCTTATAAGGGCACAAATCATATATTTAGGCATAATAAGATTAAGCCAATTCCAGGGCTCATCACATGCAGATCTTGCATCTGGGAGTAAATCGTATGAGTATTTCTCCTCCTTATTTCAAGATGAGGAAGTTGCTATGTTAATGGAGGTTTCTGAATTCATAACAGTAAAAATCTATTATTTAATACCATGGCAGCCTCGCTATTTAAGTTACTTGACATGATCTTCCTATATAAAATTATAAACTAAATAATAATATCTTAGTTCATGTTATAGACATTATCAAATATGCATCTTTAATGTCTTTAAATTCCTAAAAAATATCATTAAGTTTAATTGAAATTCCTATATCATCTACTATTTAATTTTCAAACTCGATTTTCCTTTGCTACGCTAGATCTCGGAGACGGTATATAGTTGAGTGGTGTGTTGGGTGGTTTTGTAGGCTAAGTATTGTTATCTGGAATAAGAAAGAAATAATTAACATATGTTTAATATTAAATTCAAAAAAAGAAAAAATAAAATATTTTTTAAATCCATTAATATTATATTGATTTAATTTATTTTTTATAATTATAACTATAAATAAAATTTATATATACATATATTTATTTTTATTTTAAATAATAAAAATTATTATTATTGCTTTTCTATTAATTTATACATATGTCTTATTTTTGAGACAAATATTTGTTTTATAAAAACAATTACAATGAAATATATCAAAATTTTTTATATATCTTACATAATATTTTGCTTACCTTCTTAATTAAGACAGGTGTCTTAAGGGGGTGGGTCTGAAAAGCAAAATCCCAAAAAGCAAAATCCCAAAAAGCAAAATCCTAAAAAGCAAAATCCCAAAAAGCAAAATCCTTAAGTAATAAATCATTTTTTGGCGGAAAACTTGCTTTTTGGGATTTTGCTTTTCAGACAAAAAATTTTTTTTTGTTTTCTGGCATGTGTCGGTGTTTTAAGGATTTCTTTGATGTTTTAAGTAATTTTTTGGGATTTTGCTTTTTGGGATTTTGCTTTTCAGACAAAAAATTTTTTTTTGTTTTTTTTGGCATTTGTCGGTGTTTTATGGATTTCTTTGATGTTTTAAGTGATATTTTGGGATTTTGCTTATTGGGATTTTGCTTATTGGGATTTTGCTTATTGGGATTTTGCTTTTTGGGATTTTGCTTTTCAGACAAAAATTTTTTTTTTCGTTTTTTGGCATTTGTCGGTGTTTTATGGATTTCTTTGATGTTCTAAGTAATTTTTTGGGATTTTGCTTTTTGGGATTTTGCTTTTCAGACAAAAAATTTTTTTTTGTTTTTTTGGCATTTGTCGGTGTTTTAAGGATTTCTTTGATGTTTTAAGTAATTTTTTGGGATTTTGCTTTTCAGACAAAAATTTTTTTTTTGTTTTTTTTGGCATTTGTCGGTGTTTTATGGATTTCTTTGATGTTTTAAGTAATTTTTTGGGATTTTGCTTTTTGGGATTTTGCTTTTCAGACAAAAATTTTTTTTTGTTTTTTTGGCATTTGTCGGTGTTTTAAGGATTTCTTTGATGTTTTAAGTAATTTTTTGGGATTTTGCTTTTCAGACAAAAAATTTTTTTTGTTTTTTTTGGCATTTGTCGGTGTTTTATGGATTTCTTTGATGTTTTAAGTAATTTTTTGGGATTTGCTTTTTGGGATTTTGCTTTTCAGACAAAAAATTTTTTTTTGTTTTCTGGCATGTGTCGGTGTTTTAAGGATTTCTTTGATGTTTTAAGTAATTTTTTGGGATTTTGCTTTTTGGGATTTTGCTTTTCAGACAAAAAATTTTTTTTTGTTTTTTTTTGGCATTTGTCGGTGTTTTATGGATTTCTTTGATGTTTTAAGTAATATTTTGGGATTTTGCTTATTGGGATTTTGCTTATTGGGATTTTGCTTTTTGGGATTTTGCTTTTTGGGATTTTGCTTTTCAGACAAAAATTTTTTTTTTTCGTTTTTTGGCATTTGTCGGTGTTTTATGGATTTCTTTGATGTTCTAAGTAATTTTTTGGGATTTTGCTTTTTGGGATTTTGCTTTTCAGACAAAAAATTTTTTTTTGTTTTTTTGGCATTTGTCGGTGTTTTAAGGATTTCTTTGATGTTTTAAGTAATTTTTTGGGATTTTGCTTTTCAGACAAAAAATTTTTTTTTGTTTTTTTTGGCATTTGTCGGTGTTTTATGGATTTCTTTGATGTTTTAAGTAATTTTTTTGGGATTTTGCTTTTTGGGATTTTGCTTTTCAGACAAAAAATTTTTTTTTGTTTTTTTGGCATTTGTCGGTGTTTTAAGGATTTCTTTGATGTTTTAAGTAATTTTTTGGGATTTTGCTTTTCAGACAAAAATTTTTTTTTGTTTTTTTTGGCATTTGTCGGTGTTTTATGGATTTCTTTGATGTTTTAAGTAATTTTTTGGGATTTGCTTTTTGGGATTTTGCTTTTCAGACAAAAAATTTTTTTTTTGTTTTTTTGGCATTTGTCGGTGTTTTAAGGATTTCTTTGATGTTTTAAGTAATTTTTTGGGATTTTGCTTTTCAGACAAAAAATTTTTTTTTGTTTTTTTTGGCATTTGTCGGTGTTTTATGGATTTTTGATGTTTTAAATAATTTTTTGGGATTTTGCTTTTTGGGATTTTGCTTTTCAGACAAAAATTTTTTTTCTGTTTTTTTGGCATTTGTCGGTGTTTTATGGATTTCTTTGATGTTTTAAGTAATATTTTGGGAAGCTTATTGGGATTTTGCTTTTTGGGATTTTGCTTTTCAGACAAAAATTTTTTTTTTCGTTTTTTGGCATTTGTCGGTGTTTTATGGATTTCTTTGATGTTTTAAGTAATTTTAAGTAATTTTTTGGGGATTTTGCTTTTTGGGATTTTGTTTTTCAGACAAAAATTTTTTTTTTGTTTTTTGGCATTTGTCGACGTTTTAAGGATTTCTTTGATGTTTTAAGTAATTTTAAGTAATTTTTTGGGGATTTTGCTTTTCAGAAAAAATTTTTTTTTGTTTTCTGGCATTTGTCGGTGTTTTATGGATTTCTTTGATGTTTTAAGTAATTTTTTGGGGATTTTGCTTTTTAGACAAAAATTTTTTTTTGGTTTTTGGCATTTGTCGGTGTTTTATGTATTTCTTTGGTTTTAAGTAATTTTAAGTAATTTTTTGGGGATTTTGCTTTTTGGGATTTTGTTTTTCAGACAAAAAATTTTTTTTTGTTTTTTTGCATTTGTCGACGTTTTAAGGATTTCTTTGATGTTTTAAGTATTTTTATTAATTTTTTGGGGATTTTGCTTTTCAGACAAAATTTTTTTTTGTTTTCTGGCATTTGTCGGTGTTTTATGGATTTCTTTGATGTTTTAAGTAATTTTAAGTAATTTTTTGGGGATTTTGCTTTTTGGGATTTTGTTTTTCAGACAAAAATTTTTTTTTTGTTTTTTGGCATTTGTCGACGTTTTAAGGATTTCTTTGATGTTTTAAGTAATTTCAAGTAATTTTTGGGGGATTTTGCTTTTCAGACAAAAATTTTTTTTTGTTTTCTGGCATTTGTCGGTGTTTTATGGTTTTCTTTGATGTTTTAAGTAATTTTTTGGGGATTTTGCTTTTCAGACAAAAATTTTTTTTTTCGTTTTTTGGCATTTGTCGGTGTTTTATGGATTTCTTTGATGTTTTAAGTAATTTTAAGTAATTTTTGGGGGATTTTGCTTTTCAGATAAAATTTTTTTTTCGTTTTTTGGCATTTGTCGGTGTTTTATGGATTTCTTTGATGTTTTAAGTAATTTTTGGGGGATTTTGCTTTTCAGACAAAATTTTTTTTTCGTTTTTTGGCATTTGTTGGTGTTTTATGGATTTCTTTGATGTTTGAAGTGATTTTAAGTAATTTTTTGGGGATTTTGCTTTTCAAACATAACATTTTTTTGTTTTTTGGCATTTGTCGGCGTTTTATGTATTTCTTTGATGTTTGAAGTAAAAGTAATTTTTTGGGGATTTTGATTTTCAGACAAAATTTTTTTTTGTTTTTTTGGCATTTGTCGGTGTTTTATGAATTTCTTTGATGTTTTAAGTAACTTTTTGGGATTTTGCTTTTTGGGAGTTTGCTTTTCAGACAAAAATTTTTTTTTTCGTTTTTTGGCATTTGTCGGTGTTTTATGGATTTCTTTGATGTTTTAAGTAATTTTTTGGGATTTTGCTTTTTGGGATTTTGCTTTTCAGACAAAAATTTTTTTTTTGTTTTTTTGGCATTTGTCGGTGTTTTAAGGATTTCTTTGATGTTTTAAATAATTTTTTGGGATTTTGCTTTTCAGACAAAAAATTTTTTTTTGTTTTTTTGGCATTTGTCGGTGTTTTATGGATTTCTTTGATGTTTTAAGTAATATTTTGGGATTTTGCTTATTGGGATTTTGCTTTTTGGGATTTTGCTTTTCAGACAAAAATTTTTTTTTTCGTTTTTTGGCATTTGTCGGTGTTTTATGGATTTCTTTGATGTTTTAAGTAATTTTAAGTAATTTTTTGGGGATTTTGCTTTTTGGGATTTTGTTTTTCAGACAAAAATTTTTTTTTTGTTTTTTGGCATTTGTCGACGTTTTAAGGATTTCTTTGATGTTTTAAGTAATTTAAAGTAATTTTTTGGGGATTTTGCTTTTCAGACAAAATTTTTTTTTTGTTTTCTGGCATTTGTCGGTGTTTTATGGATTTCTTTGATGTTTTAAGTAATTTTTTGGGGATTTTGCTTTTCAGACAAAAATTTTTTTTTTGTTTTTGGCATTTGTCAGTGTTATATGTATTTCTTTGATGTTTTAATAATTTTAAGTAATTTTTGGGGGATTTTGCTTTTTGGGATGATGCTTTTCTGACAAAATTTTTTTTTTGTTTTTTGGCATTTGTCGACGTTTTAAGGGTTTCTTTGATGTTTTAAGTAATTTTAAGTAATTTTTGGGGGATTTTGCTTTTCAGACAAAATTTTTGTTTCGTTTTTTGGCATTTGTCGGTGTTTTATGGATTTCTTTGATGTTTTAAGTAATTTTTGGGGGATTTTGCTTTTCAGACAAAATTTTTTTTTCGTTTTTTGGCATTTGTTGGTGTTTTATGGATTTCTTTGATGTTTGAAGTAATTTTAAGTAATTTTTTGGGGATTTTGCTTTTCAAACATAACATTTTTTTGTTTTTTGGCATTTGTCGGTGTTTTATGTATTTCTTTGATGTTTGAAGTAAAAGTAATTTTTTGGGGATTTTGATTTTCAGACATAACATTTTTTTTTGTTTTTTGGCATTTGGGTGTTTTATGTATTTCTTTGATTTTCTAAGTAAATTTTTATGATTTACATGTGGAGTTTATACGGCCCCTAATTCAATTTCTAAATTCTAAACAAATGTTATTATTAGACATAGACTAAATTTTAATTACTTATTTTGTTATATATTTAAGAAATAAAGTCACAAAGTTTTGGCCAATAAAATATAATATATTTGAAGATCTTCAAATTACTAAAAACCCCACAGTACCAATCGCGGCTTAAGGGTCTCCTCCACTACAAATTTTTCGGGCTGGACAATAATCAACATTATTGTGTATTATGATATATCAAGGCCTAAAAACACATCAAGGGTCTGTAGCCCCACTTTTTCTAAAATAAAAATAATTTTGCCTAAAAGCGCTTTCGCCTAACGACAACTTATTTCAATATCGAAAAAAACTTCTTTTTTTAAATAATCTGACATACGGTGTGAATGAAGGGGTGCTCAGTTAATAAGTTAATAGTGTGCAAAATATTATCAGCACGGTTATTTGAACTGCAGTTTGTGAGATCTTTTTTTTAATACATGTGTTTATATTGTATATTTGTTTTCCCTAGGCTACAAACCCCTATTCAACTGTTTTTCAAAAGTTTGTTTGGGGGTCAATTAGGTTTAGTTTTTCTTTTATCTATAAATAAATTATTGTCATTTAAAAAAGTATCATATATATCAAAACAGTTTTTAAATTATATGCTATGTAATACAAATATTTAAATTTATACAAATATATTAATTGCAAATATGCTACAAGCATTTTCATTTTTTTTGTTATGCATATGACAATTAAATATGCAATATGTTCTTTGTAAATCGCATATTTAAGATTATATTTAATAATAAATATTATCATATATAAACGTTATGTTATGAGAACAGAGGGGGGAATGTATTAACAAGAGAAAATTTTTATCCAAAAAACAAAGTATCCCCAGAAACTTTTTCTTCATTAAAAAGCTAAATCCTTAATTGTTTTACCGTATAGACAAATGCCAAAAAACGAAAAAAAAAAATTTTTGTCTGAAAAGCAAAATCCCCAAAAAATTACTTAAAATTACTTCAAACATCAAATAAATACATAAAACACAGACAAATGCCAAAAAAACAAAAAAAAATGTTATGTCTGAAAAGCAAAATCCCAAAAAAATTACTTAAAATTACTTAAAATTACTTAAAACATCAAAGAAATACATAAAACACCGACAAATGCCGAAAAACAAAAAAAAATGTTATGTCTGAAAAGCAAAATCCCCCAATAATTACTTAAAATTACTTCAAACATCAAAGAAATCCATAAAACACCGACAAATGCCAAAAAACGAAAAAAAAATTGTCTGAAAAGCAAAATCTCCCAAAATTTACTTAAAATTACTTAAAACATCAAAGAAATACATAAAACACCGACAAATGCCAAAAACCAAAAAAAAAAATTTTTGTCTGAAAAGCAAAATCCCCAAAAAATTACTTAAAACATCAAAGAAATCCATAAAACACCGACAATTGAAAGAAAACAAAAAAAAAATTTTGTCTAAATAGCAAAATCCCCAAAAAATTAATTAAAATTACTTAAAACATCAAAGAAATTCTTAAAACGTCAAATGCCAAAAAAAACGCCAAAAAAAACAAAAAAAAATTTTTTTGTCTAAAAAGCAAAATCCCAAAAAGCAAAAACCCCAAAAAATTACTTAAAATTACTTAAAACATCAAAGAAATCCATAAAACACCGACAAATGCCAAAAAACGAAAAAAAAAATTTTGTCTGAAAAGCAAAATCCCAAAAAATTACTTAAAATTACTTAAAACATCAAAGAAATCCTTAAAACGTCGACAAATGCCAAAAAAACAAAAAAAAATTTTTTTGTCTGAAAAGCAAAATCCCAAAAAGCAAAATCCCCAAAAAATTACTTAAAATTACTTAAAACATCAAAGAAATACATAAAACACCGACAAATGCCAAAAACCAAAAAAAAAATTTTGTTTGAAAAGCAAAATCCCCAAAAAATTACTTAAAACTTCAAAGAAATCCATAAGACAAATGCCAGAAAACAAAAAAAAAATTTTTGTCTGAAAAGCAAAATCCCCAAAAAATTACTTAAAATTACTTAAAACATCAAAGAAATCCTTAAAACGTTGACAAATGCCAAAAAAACAAAAAAAAAATTTTTGTCTGAAAAACAAAATCCAAAAAAAATTACTTAAAATTACTTAAAACATGAAAGAAATCCATAAAACACCGACAAATGCCAGAAAACAAAAAAAAAATTTTGTCTGAAAAGCAAAATCCCCAAGAAATTAATTAAAATTACTTAAAACATCAAAGAAATCCTTAAAACGTCGACAAATGCCAAAAAAACGCCAAAAAAAATTTTTTTTTGTTTGAAAAGCAAAATCCCAAAAAGCAAAATCCCCAAAAAATTACTTAAAATTACTTAAAACATCAAAGAAATCCATAAAACACCGACAAATGCCAAAAAACGAAAAAAAAAATTTTTGTCTGAAAAGCAAAATCCCAATAAGCAAAATCCCAAAATATTACTTAAAACATCAAAGAAATCTATAAAACACCGACAAATGCCAAAAAAACAAAAAAAAATTTTTTTGTCAAAATCCCAAAAAGCAAAATCCCAAAAAATTACTTAAAACATCAAAGAAATCCTTAAAACACCGACACATACCAGAAAACAATAAAAAATTTTTTGTCTGAAAAGCAAAATCCCAAAAAGCAAAATCCCAATAAGCAAAATCCCAAAATATTACTTAAAACATCAAAGAAATCCATAAAACACCGACAAATGCCAAAAAAAAATTTTTTGTCTGAAAAGCAAAATCCCAAAAAATTACTTAAAACATCAAAGAAATCCTTAAAACACCGACAAATGCCAAAAAAACAAAAAAAAATTTTTTGTCTGAAAAGCAAAATCCCAAAAAGGAAAATCCCAAAAAATTACTTAAAACATCAAAGAAATCCATAAAACACCGACAAATGCCAAAAAACGAAAAAAAAAATTTTTGTCTGAAAAGCAAAATCCCAAAAAGCAAAATCCCAATAAGCAAAATCCCAAAATATTACTTAAAACATCAAAGAAATCCATAAAACACCGACAAATGCCAAAAAAAACAAAAAAAAATTTTTTGTCTGAAAAGCAAAATCCCAAAAAGCAAAATTTCAAAAAATTACTTAAAACATCAAAGAAATCCTTAAAACACCGACACATGCCAGAAAACAAAAAAAAATTTTTGTCTGAAAAGCAAAATCCCAAAAAGCAAAATCCCAAAAAGCAAAATCCCAAAAAAGCAAGTTTGCCGCCAAAAAATGATTTATTACTTAAGGATTTTGCTTTTTGGGATTTTGCTTTTTAGGATTTTGCTTTTTGGGATTTTGCTTTTTGGGATTTTGCTTTTTGGGATTTTGCTTTTCAGACCCACCCGTCTTAAGGTACAATTATTCAGTATAATATTATTTTACTAAACAAAGGGGGTCCGGGCCCGGACCACTTTGGTTTATATAATAAATTAATATAAACATTTCAAATAGAATATATATGTATTATAAATAAAATTTAACTTTTACGTATTGCCTGCTTATAGGTGTATTTTTGTACCTGAAAATATATGGCCCAATCTTAGCAAAATAAAGTAGCTATGTCAATCACTTTATACCACGATAAAACTATCATTAAGGAATAGGATAAGACAAATTTTGATCGTTTTGGCGACCTTCTTGTGTGTTAATTTAATTCGTACAGAGCAACATGATTTCCAGGGTTTGGCGCCCTAGGTCTTTCACACCGCTATAGCTGAACAGCTTCAATTTGCATAAATTTTAAGGACCTAACTTGCTTACATATATTATGGATAAGGACGTTTAAAAAATATTTTTTAACTACTCTTTAAGACCGAAATCCCAAAAGGTACATTTATGTACCTTTCGGTACCGGGCCGCTAACTCGGCTCCTATGGGCTAAAAGAGTCTGAAATTTTGAGAAAAGGTAAAGGACTATACTATTATGATTCGATAAAAATTTAAGAAAAATCTGTAGTCAGAATTTTTGTTAAACCGACCCCGAGTGTAAAGTTCAAATTTTAATCCCCTGTTTAACCTTAAATATCTCGGTAACAGAAGCTGATAAAATCTCGAAACTTTCCAAAAACGTGGGCAATATTATAATAATTAACCTAAAAAAATTTCATAATAAAACCTTACCATTTAAAGCCCTGAGAGAATTTCGTCGTTTAAACAAAAAATAAAACTTCCTAGTGGATAAAAATACAAACTCGACATTCCTAGGCACCTTTTCGACAAACAATTTTTTTTTTATCGCTACTGCTCGAAAAAACTTTTTAAAGTTAGGTTTTTACACCCACCGGAAGTCTCGATCGCTTCCTAACTATCTTTCCGCACACCTTTACTCTACAAAACCACACCTCACACGTCGCTCAAATACAAACCATCTCCGAGATCTAGCGTAGCAAAGAAAAATCGAGTTTAAAAATTGTATAGTAGATAAAAAATATAAATGATGGTTATTTAAGAGCAATTTGCTTATTGCCTCAACGCATGATTTTATAGCACAAAAATAGATTAACATATAATTTATATTTTTTGATGAAAAACGGAAACGATACAAGACGCTTTTTAAAGATCTAAATGATTGTATGATAATTTATATTTCGCATGGGAATCCTTGACAAAATTGCAGAAATTGAACGAGAGATATCTCGAACTCAAAAGAATAAGGGTTATAAAAAACCATTTTTATTTTAAAAATTTTAAATATGATTTTATTTTTGTTTATAGCAACTGAATACCATCTTGGCGTATTAAAAGCAAAGCTTGCAAAATACAGAACTCAGCTTCTTGAGCCAACAAAAAAGTCTGAAAAAGTATACTTTGGAATAATTTTATTATATAGGGCGATGGTTTTGATGTTATGAAAAGTGGGGATGCAAGAATAGCCTTGATAGGGTTTCCTTCTGTTGGAAAGGTGAATATCTTTTTAATATTTGGGGGAGGGGGTTATTATTACTTTCAAATTAATTTTTATTTAAAATATTTTAGTCAACTTTTCTCAATACAGTCACAAATCAGCACAGTGAACAAGCTGCTTATGAATTTACAACATTGACGTGTATACCTGGGATAATCAATGTGAGTGTATAGCAACAATATAATTAATTAATCAATGTTTTAAAATCCAATGTTAAATTTTTATATATATATTGACAAGAATTATGTTCCTCAGTAATTATTTTTTGGTTTTTTATTGATCTTATATTTTTATACAGGAAAATTGAGACTTTCTCTTTTAAAAAAGTTTGGTTAAAATAATTATTCTAAAATTAACCAACATTGCATTAAAAATATCCTTGAAAAAAAATGCTTAGTTCAGATGGGGTCTTTTATGGTGAAAATCATTTAAGAAAACTAGTATTAAGTTTTCAACAATTTTCTTGGTTTCTAACAAATCAGGGCTTTTTAACTATGTTTTATTGATTTTTTAGGGGTGTTTCACAAAAAACTTATACATTCTTGCTAATTCTATGACTTTATTAAATAAAATAAAAACGTATGGGTAATTTTTTTTGCTTATTTATTGGGAAGGCTCTAAGACTGAATATATATACCAGCATCTTACAATTTAATCTGTCACTTTGTCTTCTTTTAAAGCCCACCCCCCCACCCCCTATTCATTTTCTTTCCCCACTTAATATTGAATTTTTTTTATTTAAATACTGACAAGTTGCGAGAGAAAAGAATAAGCAAGAATCACACTTCTGCACAAAGCACTAGTTATGTAATACTGTTTTATTATTTTGATAAATTTTCTAAATTATAATAATTGGGTAGAATGATGAATCAACATGGGTTTGTAGTTTTATAGCTTTAAGTATTTATATATTAAATAAGTTTGAGATGTTGCAAAAAAGAAAACAAACTGATCTGTTTTTGCAATAAAATATCTTAACTGTTTCTACGATTGCAAAAAACGTCAGATAGATTTATAAAAATCTATCAAGCCAAGCATATGCTTTCTATATTAGATTATAATGTTTTACTAAAAAATTTTTTTTTAAATTAAATACTTTTTCAGTATAATGATGCCAAAATTCAACTTCTCGACCTACCTGGAATTATTGAGGGGGCAGCTCAGGGCAAAGGTAGGGGTCGACAGGTTATTGCGGTAGCTAGAACAGCTGATTTGATACTTGTAATGTTGGATCCCACTAAAGGCGACACACAAAAGTTTTTATCAGCATAATCTTTTTAAATAATTGATTTTTACTGATGTTACATGTTTTTTTTTTACATTTGTAATAATTGTTAATTTCTGTTACGTCTAATTAAATTTAAGTTATAAATTTTGTTATATAATTAAGGATAATTTTGGAGATTCGTTTATATAATGTTTTTTAATTTAAGCTTTACTCTGTACTAAAACACATTTTTTTTCAGGAATTTATGCTTTTATTTTAACCTTTAGGCGCCTCCTTGAAAACGAGCTGGAAAGCGTAGGAATTCGGCTTAATAAAAGGCGACCAAATATATATTATAAAGTATTTGTTTTTTTTTAAAAATGACTTTTTCCACAAAATTTAATACACGAAATTTTTCTATGTAGCTCAATGTTTTGAAAACTTTTTATTTTAAAAATAGAATATACAGGTCCCTTTGTTAATACCTATGGACATTTAAGTGCCTCGGTGCCTTAGAATATACATAAAAAGAAATCCAACTTGCATGGCAACCTTTTTTTGGTCTAACATTCAATTATTTCTTGCTTAATAAAGATTAAAGGGTTTGAGATATTTAAAGTGGTGAACTTTGGTTGCTCTTAAGATTATGGCTATAATCCATAAAAATGAATTATGATTTATGAATCGCTAAATTTTAATTTTTAACATAAAAGTTTAATAGCTCTCTGGTGTATAAATAAATTTTAAACGTGGTTTATTCCTAATTATAATTTACATCAGCCTCATATATTTATATAAATAAGGTTACCCCTTTTTTATTGCTTTTTTATTCAGCCTTAAAAATGTGGAAGAAATTTCTAAAATTATTATAAAAAAAATATGTAAATTGCTTAACAAATTCTAACACTTGATTTACAAAAATGTTTATATTTATGTGAATTTGTAAAATTTTTCTAAAGTCCACAAACATTTTAAATTTAAAAAGTAATAACCAACTAAATCATTCCGGATTTTACACATTTTCTCTACCTGTCAATAAGTAATAAAAATGTAAGTGGCACATTTTTTGACCAAAAATTAAAAAAAAATATTAAAAAAATGGTTTTATATTAATAATTTAATTGGAACCTTACCTTTTATGTAAAACAATATTAGATATATTTACAAAATTATAAAAATTTGAAATTTTAGAATATAAACAAAATTTATGCTTCGTCTTTTTTAACATAAAATGCCGTGCGCAGCACCATTGTTTTCGTTGCTATTAAGAAACTGTTTGAACTCGTTATATGTTAATTTTTATCTAAAACATTAATTTAATTATTTACACCTTCAAGTTTTTTTTATAAAATCCACACTTAGTTATTAAAAAATTGAATTTAAGCCGGTAAATATAGTTTTTAAGGTTTCTGTACAATAATTTTTAATTGCCCATAATTATTATGTTATTGGAATTCCCAACTTTTTATCCTTTAGGGGCCCCGGCTTTGTCTCTTTTAAATTAAGCGGATGGCCTCGATGGGTTAAATGAGCACAGACGCCTGTGACCTATAGGCTTAGGCTCTCAGAATCGGAAACTTTAGGATTTGTTGGTGGTCACCCATTTAATTACTAACTAAGCTATCAGCTTTAATTTAATTTAAACACAACACAAGATTGCAACCAGGTTGCCGAATTTTTTTATTGCCCAGACTTGTTTGAATCAGGTTTGCGTCCAAGTTTTAATTGGTATTCTTACCAATCTTTTAGAAAAAGACTAAAAATTATATCTTAGTTGAAAAATGTAAGTTTATTTGCTATAATATTTTTTTTTAATTTTGGTTAGAGCTCGGTCACAAATAAGGTTTTCTTGGGGAATTTATAATTGATGGTAGTATAAGTTAAGTTTTATATGAGGCAGGATATTCAACCAAAGTTAAATTTTGAAGTGTTAATTATGAAAGTTATAATCAACTATGTATATAATTTTATGTTTAATAACGATAGGAAAAAAAAGCCGGTGGGATATCTTTTAACTCTACAGTTCCTCTAACCAAATGCGATGAAAAAATGGTTCATAACATACTACACGAATATAGTATAATTTATTTATTTGGGTTATAACAATAAGAAACGATTTTCTGTTAATTTTGTATAAATTTTAAGTTTTAAATCTAATTTATATGCACTTTTTGTTTATATAAATTTTTTCATATTTAAAAATTAGATTTTAATAAAATTTTCTTGATATTTGCCTCTTGATTAATAAATTTTTGAATGTTGTCATTTTTTCATTTTTAGAAATCTTTAACGCAGAAGTCGTTTTCCGTGGCGACCATAACCCCGATGAACTAATTGATAGCATATTAGGCAACCGCTCCTACATCCCCTGCTTATATGTAAAAATATAAATTAAAGATGGCTTTATTTCAATATTTTGGGAAAATATGCCGTTAATATTAAAAAATTGTTTTATGTTACAGCGGGGACCTAGATTAAGGCTAATTTTTTTTTATAATTATATATATTTTAGATAAACCTTAAATTTATATGCATTCTTTCAATTTATTTATGTTTTGCTAGAAATTCATTATAATAACCGATTGAATTTAAGCGGTTAATAACTAGGATCTATCAAGTTTTTTGCAGTGATTAAATTTTTAACTAAATAGCTTTTTGAAGGTATGTGCAGCCTATATGTTAGCCTATATGTTTTTAAGAACTATTAAATTTATTGTAATATTTATTTGTTATTGTCGTAAAATTCGATAAGTCTTTTTATATTAAAAATTAATTTACAAAATAATTTATGGATGAAAATAATTTTAGTTTTAAATATAAATATTAAGTGTTTATTTGGGCATGTTTAAAATAGTCTAAATTTACGGCTTTTTTTTTAATTTTTTTTTTCAAATTGACAGCTGGCGCAATGATACCAGCTTGATTATGGCTAAATTATATTTTGGCTGTTTGATTCGCTAGCTCCGACCCTTTACGCTTTTGATGGATTAAAAACCCCTATTTGTAAATGTTTATAAAATATGCATTTTTATTATTTTAAACTATAACTTTTTAAAATATCATTTTATCACGTCTTTGTCTTTTAACCTCTTATTTTAAAAAAAAATTTTGTTTGCGAAAAAAATGAACATGCCCGAAAGCGCGAAAAAAATTTAGGACGACAATAATATTATATAAGTTAATAGTTTCTAGACTTATAATTACATAAGTATAATTATGTCTGTAAACCTTATATAAAAAATGACGGAAATTGTAATTTAAAATTTTAAGTAGTAATTCAAACGCAATTTCACCTGCCCACACTTACCTATACATGCGGACATTGGGCTTAAATGTTCTAACATTTTGAGACGCTAATTGGTCGAATCAGGACTCATATGGTATGTTCTGAGATGTCGAGTAAACGTAAAACGTGCTTAGCGAATTTAACTTGATATTTGTTTTCATGCATATAAAGGCATGAGTTGGGTTTGACCAAGCGTTTTGCCAATCTATGGAAAAAATTAAGTAGGGATACAGCGCTAGCCCATATCTCATTTTGACCTAATCACGGCACATATCCTTAAGTCTGATTGAATGATGTTAAGAATCGTTCTTATCTACACATACAATAGGCTAGCATAAAAATTAAGGGCGGTAGATATTTCGAGGAAAAAAATTTTTTTTTGTAATTTTTTGATTACAGGTATTTATTATTTATTTTTAAGGTATATAATAAAATTGATCAAATTTCAATCGAAGAGGTCGATATTAGGGCTCACGAAAAAAATGCCGTTGTTTTAAGGTATGTTTTAAATATTTATAAGTATATATTATCTGTATTATTGAATTCACTAATTAATTATTATTGGAATTTTATTTGAAATTTCTTTACGAAATAAATAAATGTATATTTATTTAAATGGTGTATAAAATTAAACTTATTAATCTGAATCAAAAGCTTAAATTTCTATTAATATCATCCCTTTTTTTCGTTTTTTTTGACAATTGTATTATTCCGAAACTTTTTGCAATGCTCGGATTTTAATACAACGTATAAGTAAATTTAAGCATAACAAATTAAGGCAGACTATTTTTCAATATAATGCCTTTAGTTTATTTGAATTTATGGATCCAAAATTTTTTTTATATCTTAAAAAATTTTTAAATCTTCTTTTAATAAAAAAGGACTATAAAATAAAATTATTTAATTTATTGAACCCAAATTCTTTTTTAATTTAGTGTTTAAAAAATTTCAAAATCTAAAGTGTAATTTTACTCATTCAAATTTAAAATAAATACTTTAAAAATGAAAACCAATGTTTATTTATTTAAATTATGTATTTTTTTCCTGGAAAGGAGGGAAAACAAAAGGGGATGGTAATTTATTTTGTTTAGTTTTTTTTTTTTTTTTTTTTTAAATTATTAATAATATTAATAATTTTCAAAATTCAAACTTCAAAAACATGGATTTTTTTTTTAGGGTGGCCGCCCGCACGGGGTGTTTTTGTTTGATTTATTTTTTTTTGAGGACAATTATGATTTGTCAAAAAAAACAAAAAAATTAAAATTATAAATTTTAACAAAGCAAATGAGGTTACATGTTAAGATTAAATTTAAGTTTGGGCTTTTTTTTTAAATATAAAAGAGAACTTGTTATTAATAAAGGAATAGTAATAAATATTTGTTGTAACATTAAACTCAACGTCGATTACCTGCTTGAATTCTTATGGGATCAACTTGCTTTGGTTAGGATATATACCAAAAAACCTGGAAGTAATCGCTGTTATAAGTGATTTATATCCGCAAAAATGTTTTATTTTTTTTTTAAATTCAAGTTTTATATTAATCCAATTTATGTGAATTTTTATATGCCCTGAAAAACTTACTTTTTAATATGTTGGGAAAAATAAATACCATAACTTTTGCATATTCGCTATTTTGAATATGCAAAGAACATTTTAAATTTGTCCTTCCAAACATTTTTTTGATAAATTTATTGTCAAATAAATGGGCTTTACTTTAATTATTGAATTACTTTAAGTTAAATTCGTGTACACATAATTTTGTCTACATAAATTATAGAATGTTCGAAGGTTTGTAAAATAATCTACAATGTGATTTAATATTTTTTACTTATTTGAATCATCTTTTGGGGCAGCCTCACTCACAAATGGCCAAATTTAGCGAAATTGACCGATTTTGTAGCCTCGAGAAATAAATTTTAAATTGAAATTAACCTATAATTTCAATTTCCATCTGAAATGAGATATGAATTTAAAATTATTTCAAGCTATAACATCATATTTAGGTATACAGAATATTTTGCACGCCAACATATATAGGATAAGATTTTTACCGTATTTAAATAATAATAAGTTTGAATTAGTTTAGCTATTTTATATATTATATAAATCTTTTTAATATTTTTTAAATTTTCATTTTTGTAACATTTTTTTTTATCAATTCTCAATATAGCTGGCTTACAAAGTTAAGATAAAACATAAACGGGTTTAAAAATCAACAAGAAAGTAGCTTTAATCGTATAAAGCTTGGATATCTAAAATTTTCTCGGTAAAATGTTTAATATTTTATTATATATACACAAAATTATATAGAAATACTAAATATATAATAAATATATTATTTAGGCCCTCCCGATTTTTCCGATTGCATTATTTTACGAAGGGGATGTCAAATTGAACATTTGGTAACAACATTTATATAAATAATACACGCCTACAAAATTTTGAGATAAACAAGGTCTATTTTTCAAATCATTTTCCTACGCTCATCATTTTGCTTTAAGCCTGCCTCATAAACCTAAAAATGACCCTTTCGATTTAAAACGATAATTAAAATATTGGATTTTCAATTTGCCTCATAATATTCGTAACAGATTTTATTGAATGCTTGAAAGCAAAAAAATTGTAAAACTATGTATGGAATATAAAAAATTTTAATAATTCTTAATTTTATGTCTTATATTCAAATGGGAAAGTTTAAATCTTTATAAAAAAAAATTGATAATTTATTTGAGTCCCCTAACTTTTGTCTTTTATTCAACTTATGTTTAAAACTAAAAAAAGACTTTAAAATCTGCCTTTTTTTTAATTAATTTACACTGGACAACAATAACATAAACGATTTGTACATGGTTTTGTAGAATTTTTTTTTTGCAATATTCCTGGTTTTAGTTTTTCTCCCAATGCCTTCAATTTTTTTATACTGCGCCTAAAGTTCAGAAAAAAATTCTCACAATTTCTTTAACTATTAATTTTCCAATTTTACTGGCATATTTAGATTCCTTATAAAAAACATATCTAAATAAGGTTATAACTCAAAATTATTGGCAATTTACTTTCGAGTTTTAGGATCAAAAAACGTATTTAATGACAAAAACCATTAATTTTACATAAACAAAAAAATAAATAAAAATTATATTATATAAAAAAAAGTAAACACCTTACGAATGAATGTTTCCTTAATCTAAACATATTTTTAAATTTTTGTTACTATCTATAGGTTTTAATACCCCAAAAATAGGAGTCATTTTTGACTTCGAATATCTAAAAATTTGAGGCATTGGCTAAAATTCTTTTATATTTGTCATCAGCACCAAAAATTTGACCAAAAACGATATTTGCCATAAATGATGCTAAAGGTTCACCAGTGTTATAGATCTAAGTTTAATTTCTTAGACTTGCGTAATTTTTTAAATATACATATCACACTCTTGACTGCTTAATGAAATTTTTATTGCATTTTTAGTGTCATCGGATACACCGAACATTAGCGGCAAATTTTAAATACGCCATAGTCTGGGTAAAAAGTTTATATAAATTTTGGTTTCTATCTATATTGTTTCGTAAGTTTTTTTGGTATACACGTTTCAAACAATTTTGTGTTCATAATTTTTATTGAAAAATAACATCTGGCTGGCTGTTTAAAGTTACGCTCTTGACATTTTTATAAATTTTGCACTGGTTATTTATGAGTTTTACATTAGACAAAATCTACAAATTTAATTTGGATTTTCCTTTAAATTAATATATTACCCATACAGGGAAAAAGTGTTAAATTTTCACCTCAAAGGGTCGGACTCCAGCACATGCTGGCGGATGAAGATGTTGTTCAAATTGTCAAAAAATAATTATTCATCCAATTGAATAATTAATTGTTATGTTGTTTTATTATTATATTCAACCTCGGTAATCTTGGCTGTTTTTTGTGAGTTAACATTCAAAATGTTTTTTTAACTATAATTTAATAAAATGTTTCCAACGCTTATAAAGAAAAACTTTACAACATAAACAATTAATATATAATTATTAAAACAGTTTTCTTATTCCAAAGTCAATTAAAAAACAGCCCAAGTAATAATGTTTTATATAATTGTTAATGTATTTTTGATGTTTAATATAGAATAAACTTTATATGACATTATTTTTTTAATTTATTAGTTGTAAGGGGTGGAACCCTTATTTATCGAAAAGAGCGATAAATGCCTTATAAATTGTCGGCCTTATTATCTGTTTTAATTTTCTAAAAAAAAATCATAATTATATAATCAATATTGCGAATACTTTTATTATTCTTATGACGGGTACGCGATATTTTAAAAAATATCTCACAATGTATTAACTTGGGATAAATTTAATTAATTGACCCTTATTAGGACCACAAAGGAAATTTTTATTGAGTAAAAATAATAAATAATTCTTGATAAGTAAAAACAAAGTTAATTAATTATATTTATAACTAAAAAAGATAAGAAATTATATCATTATATAAAATAACAAAAAGGGAGTTAGACAGACGAAGAAATTATTTTATAAAAACTGACTCGTTAAAATTTAGTTTTAACCTTATTCAAAAAAGCTGAGTTTAATTGATAAATTTTATAAAATGGTATAGTATTAATAAATTTAATGAAGGGATCTCGTATATAATTTTTACATGCACAATGAGTATCTTACCAAAATCATATAAAATTGCATATGAATCCCTTTGCGCATAAACTATATGAAATTACTTTTCCTAATTTAAAAATTGAGTTAAACATTATATGATATATAAGTAAGCTTAAATAAGATTTGTGATAATTATTTAACAATTTGATTTATAAAAAAATTGCTATAACAATTGTTCTCGTAAAATTTTAACAGCAATTTCCGCCAGATTTAATGCCAAATTTGTTTGTATTTGAGCCAATTTTGATTTTTCCATTGCTCGAAGAAGCGGTTCTACTGTAGTTCCCTTTAAGATCCATTTGATTTTGTTGAGCTTGATTACGAGCTTGTTGTTCTTTTTTAGTCCTTAAGACCATTTGGGTTATGGCATCGAACATCTAAAAAGGAAAAATTAGTAAAATGTATAATAATGCCACCAAGATCAAAATTATATTAAAAAAACCTGTGTTATTAAAGTTTCATCCAAACCTTTTCCCCCATGAGGGAACAGCGTACCCGTTAGGGCTTTGCCACTTTTAGCTCTTACAGCAGGTCCCGCAGAATTAAATGAGATTTAAAAGTTAAAACATTACAAATCTAACCGTATCAACCAAAATTCACCTTTTTTTAATGTATACTATTTTTTTTTACAAAGTAGAGTTTTAATTTTTGAAACTTGAGCAGAAATAAAAATAAATATACATTGGTGATTGCATAAAATATTATGATTTCGAAAAAGATCTTTATAATTAATTTGGGACCAAAAATTCAAAATCCTGTTATATATACAGGTACACCAAATTAAAAAATTCAGATGAAAAATTGAAGTTAGGATTAATTTTCTTGAAAATTCTAAGTTGCACCAGCACCATTCAAGGCCACTTTTTCGATCTCCCAAATTTAAGGTTCTGCAGCATAAAATGAATAACGGAAAAAACATAAAAATAAGGCTATAATACTATCATGATTAAATAAACTTTTTAAAACATTCATTGATCATTGTAGAAGTGTGTTATAAGAATCGAAATTTGAAAATTTATTACACCTCATTTATTTTATATTACTGTTTTTACGTTTCATTCATTGTACCCAGGTCAAAAATTTATTTATAAATTTAAACTGTTATACAAATTTAAAAAAAAATTATAAAAGGGAGGACAGAGTGAAACAATTAAAACCTCTTCAACGTTGATGTTTGATTTGGCACTCGTTTCAAAAAATTTAATTTTCATTTGGTCGGCAAACGTCTTACCGTCGTTGTAAGAGACCATTCGTTTGTGCGGATCATCTATTTTGTTGCCAACTTTTTGAATATTAAGATAAATTATATACACCTCTCATGTATTTATTGACAGACCTAACAAAATCAAGAATTAATAATTTCAAAATTTGTGAAATATTAATTATTAAAAATTAAAGACCTTAACAACATTTTTTAAACCACGATAGGTAACTATTAAAACAATAAAATGTATTTAATAAAAGAAGCGGGTGGGAAAAAAAAAATGGGTTTTTTTAAAGTTTTGAGTTTTTCCAAATGACAAACTCGTGGGCATGGCAAAAAAGCCCTTTCTTGCTTAAAAAAGGGGGATGTTAAAAAAGTTTTTTAAAAAAAAACTCTAGGAGCTAAGAAAAAACAACCGTCATTATTATAAAAAAAAATAAAATTTTCGAAATATTATAAAGAAAACATAAAATGGGTTTGGGGTTTTTAAGAGACTTTTTGTGGGGTTTTCCCCTTTTTTAGTAAGGGTTTTTGAATTCTTATTTTGGCCTTATTGTAGCCTTTCTTTTTATGTTTGGGGGAAAAAATGAGAAAGTTGGAAAAGTCATTTTTGCTGCATAATTAAATACAGTTTTTTTTATAAAAAATATTATATTCATTTTTTAAATATAAAAATTTAATAAAAGCAACATTAGATAAAAATAGATGGATTAAAAATGTACCTAATATTCGATTAACTTCATCACAATTTTGTTCAATTTCATGAAGCCAGCGTTTTACGTTTTGGAAAGAGTCAATGTTCGTAACATCATAGACAATAATAACGCCATGTGTACCACGATAATATCTGAAATTTAATTAATAAAATGTAATAAAGCTACAAGCTAAAAAAATTTAAAAAAAAACAATTATAATTCGTTAAACATCTACATAATCTTATCATTACCCAAAAATGGTATGGTGAAAAACATTATTACAACACGAGTGATATGGCCAATATGGAGAAAAAACAACACAACTAAAAATTTAATAAATTCGATATTTTTTTATCATTGGTAATATTTAGTTTTAATCGAATTAACTAACAACTTTCTAATTTTTTAATCTTAAAATATTCTGCTAAATTGTCACTTTATTGTTTAAACTTGATACCGCAATGGAAAAGTAAATTTAAAAAACGGAAATTTCTACAATTCTAAAAATTTAAATTACTTTTATTGTATTTAAACAACATCATTAATTACTGGCAAATGCTCTTTTGTTTAGTAATATAATTAAAGAATGTAAATTAATACATATGAAATGAAAATACATATATTTAATCAAGGTGTGTAAAATACAAACAAAATTTTTTTTAGACAAAAAATTTGGAATTCCTCGATTTTTCGGACGTAACTAAGAAATAAAAAAATGATAAAGTGTAGAGCTAACGTGGAAGTGATAGTTCTAAAGCGTTCTTGGCCTGCTGTGTCCCAAATTTGAAGTTTTATACGTTCACCATTTATATTGACAGTTCGTATCTTGAAATCAACTCCAATTGTAGTTATGTAACTGCCTAGAATAAAAAAATTCATTTGGTTATTTTTATCATTTGTTTTCTCTTATAAAGAAAATTCTTAACAAAAAATAATTGTGTTCTCTTCTTAGATTAAAACACAGGTTAAGCCTATCAATATAGCCACTACTTTAAAAAAATATTTTTACAAAGTTGTAGAACATGTTTCTATGTAGATGAGACATGTCCTCAAATATTATTTTAAATTATATTTAAATTTATCTAAAATTTAAAAGCTATTAAAATATTTTATTTTAATGTATTAAATCTAAAAATAAAAAAAAATTTGATTTTTTGTAATTTTCCCAACACCTAAAAAAGTACTTTAGAGTTAAATTTTCATTTTAAATAATAATATTTTAAAAAATTTAGCACCTAAAAAACAATTTATTAAGAAATAATAATGACAACAAAATTAAACTATGGACTGGGCATATTAAATATATATTGAGAATTACAGAGGTAAAATTGTAATATATTTTCTTTTGAAATCTCAAAAAAATAAAATTATTAAATTTAACAAATCTAGCTAATAAGCATAGCAAAATTTAAATAGTTCTACACTAATATAACTTATTCATTACCTGAAAAAGTATTATCCGCAAATCGCAATAATAAGCTACTTTTTCCTACTCCACTGTCACCGATGATTAATAGCTTGAACAAATGATCATAATCTCGAGACATTCCACAATTTTAATGCATTCATTCGTAAATACTATAAACGGTCGCCTTATCATCTTAATTTTTTAAAAAATTAACCTCAAAACATTTTTAATAATTATTTATGTAACTTTAAGAGATATTGCAATTAATTAAAATTAGAAAATAAAGACAGTTTTTTGAGGCTTTATTTCCTAATAAATTTAACGCATATATACATAACTTTAAAGCATTTGGTTATAATTTTTGCATGTAGAATTTTTACAAATATATAAATAAAATAAAAGTCAATTTTTTAACTTTTTTGCTACTCGATTTGTCAGGGAAACAAGGATTATGTTACAATTCTTGTATTTATTTATTCTTTTTTATATCAAATTTGATAATATCTTTGACTATCAACCTTATCGAATTATAAAATCATATACTATCAACTTTTATTTAAAATAAGTAAATTATATTTGTTAAGAAAATAACTATTGGATTTTGATAATTTATGATTGCATCATTTTTGATTTGAAAATATAGTGTTCTTAAACAAATAAACCAAAAAATATTTGCACCAGAAGTATGCACAAAAAGTTTAGTAATAATATATCTATCCATAAGACTTGAGAAAGAATTTTGTTAAGTTAAGATAGTCAGGAATCCTAAGGTACTAGCAAATAAATTTGAAGAAAAAAAATTAAACGCTTTTGATTAACATTAAGGTAGCTTAGAAATATATTAAAACGGCCTAATTATATTATATTTTTTATTAGCCCTTAATTTTTTTTTATAATTTTGAAATTAGTACTAGCCACACTCTTAGGTAAAGATTAGGATTAGTGAGTTAGACTGATTAGGGAAAAGATGTAAATATTATTCTGAATATTGACCGAAAGTTAAGTGATCATACAAACTAAAAACAAAGATCGTGTTGATGCGTTCTACCCCGTACAGCTGATTTAAACGAATGATGGAATTCGTTCAAGCACTTGGATTTTTTTGCGTGTTTGCAACTGTCCTTTTATTCAGCTCAGGCTGGTAAACTCAATTTTCTAAATTTTAGGTCAACATGCCTAAGTATTAAGAAAAATGGTTCTAAATATGTTTCGCCATACCCCTTTATTTTTGGACTCTTATGGTAGCATTAAATTTAATTTTAATTTAGTGCTTATGCTAATTATAATTATGGGCTTGCAATCAATGATCAATCTATAATTTATACAAATTTTTTTGGCATACTCTGTCAAACCTTTTTTGTTCTTTACTATTTTTATCATTATTATAATAAATTGGAAAGGGTAAATTATATTTATTTTGTTGTTAATTTTTTGTGTTCTTATTTATTATTTAATCTAGAAATTTGTAGCCACACAAGCATCCCTGATTACATTATTTGTTATATCATATCATGTATTCCTAAATATAAAGAAAAACGATGTAAATTTAACTGATTACCTAGGATACATAGCTTCAATTATGGCTTTAATGTTCTTTGCTTCACCATTATTATCATTGGTAAAAACTTGTTTATAATCAAATATTAGGTGACAATAATAAAGGCTAAAAGTGTTCAATCATTATCATTTTTGTTTTCTATGTTGGCTTTTATTGTGTCATCAGGATGGTTCCTCTATGGAAAGCTATTAGCAAATCTATTCATTCAAGTATCTAATATATTGCTATAAATTAATTTAAATCCTACATTTCTATTTTACAATTAATAAGGTTCCAAATTTTATTGGTATGCTCATTAGTGGTTTTCAATTGTACCTCTTTTACCATTACAAGGATAAAAAGGCATATGAACAAACTATTCTTGCTTTATAGTCAGGTTTTTTGTTATACACAAAAAAAAATTGTATTTCTTACATAACCATAACTTAAGATATATCAAGGGTGATATTAATGTAATTTAATTAACTTAGCCAAATATAATATACTTGCATTTATGTTTATTTTACATAAGTAATATTTGGTTTTTAGATATAAAAGGGCACATTTAAAATTAATTTTTTTTTTCAAAATATTTCAAAAATTTGCAGAAAAAGTATTTTAATGCTAATAATTAGATTGCCCCCAACATGTTTAAATATTATTTATTGTTATCATTTAAATTATGGTTGAAAATTCTAAATATCTGAAAATATGTTATTTACACCAAATATTATCTAAAAAATGAATATAAAACTATTAATGAATCAATTTTGATACACACCCTACCATAACATAATTTTTATATGTAGTGAGGGGCTTTTGATATTAATATAGTTTTATTTAACAGCAAATTACTCTATGTTATTTTGATTTTTTTTTTGATGGAAAAAATGTTCTTGTTTTTTTTATAAAGCATTTACCAAAATGTCCTAATCCTATTTGTTTACAGCAATTTTTAATTTACTTAATTAACATTTATAAAATTAATTTTTTAGTGAAAAGGGTAAACTATTTTATTAAAGAGTAAATTGACGTAAAGATTCTAAAAGTTTTTCCAGCTATAAATTTTCATAATTTGTATTATCCAATGAACATAAAGAGACAGTAATTTTACCGTTTAGGCATGCCCAGATTGCATAATGCCCTATTTTATAAAGCTTATATCTTAAAATATATTTACCAAATATGAAACATATTCTGTGAACAAAACTATAAGAAAATTCTTAATATTATGTTAAATCTATCTAACTTTTGTTACAAACATAATTAATAACTGTTATTATATTTTTATTTGTCATTGTTAAAATAAAGTTTTAAGATTTGTAGCATATGTAAATCACACTTAAAAAAATTTCTGCAAAATAAACAATTTTTTATAATATTTTTTTTATTTTTACTGTGGAATATTTCCATCGTAAATTTGTAATATACCTTTTTATAATTCATTAATTTGTTTGACAAATTTTTTAGACATAAATTAAATTATCAGATCAAGGCAACATTATTTTAATTTTGATATTGTATACCGTATCTGGTCAAATTTTGTAAGCCTGCTGTAACGGGGTAAAAATTGTGGCAATTACAGATTGACTAGGAACGTTTTGTAGAACCCAAATATGAATGTTGGAGCTTGACATACCATTAAATAAATTTTTTTGTTTTGGTTAAAAAATTAAAGTTAAAATTCATTTTATTACCCAGGTCAACAAATTTTTGGGAGTGAGCTTATTTCAGAGAGACCTGCCGTCTTAGAGAATTTCAAATCCGTTTACCTTTTTTCTAATCAAACTTGTAAGTCTATAAACATTAAAAAAATGTTAAAAACACAAAAAAGATTAAAAACAAAAATAAATTCAACATTTTTTAAACTTCAAATGTCATTTTCATTAAAAAGCGATTATATATCATGTCGTATTTAGGTTGGGATGCCAAAATTTCTATTATCCAAATGCGAGATCTTGATATACCTTAAAAATTTTATTTCTCATTATTTGAGATAAAAAATATAGGTTATAAGAGATTCTAATATGAAAAAATAAATCTATTATTTCTTTTAGTGTTGAATTGGCCATTTTTTTGATATCCTTAGAAAATAGACGAAGTCTAGAGAAACTTCATTGAGAAAGGAAAATATACATGAGATTAGACCATTATGGGAATAATTTCTCCCCAGTTTCATAATTTTCTTTACCACAATAATTTTTTTCGGCCATAAAATTTTTGTTTAAGTTATATATAAGTCAATTCAGTCATTTTTGCCATTTTTTCAGCTTTCTTTCTAAATTCAAAAAATTAAAGCCATATTTTAGACAAGTTAGTTGCAGTTTCATAATTTATTAATCCTTTCTGAATTTTATAGACCTTGGTTTAATATACTTATATAAGCCGATAACCTTATATATTATCTTTATTACTCAAGCCTACAAAAATTTATGAATGTTTGAAGTTTATGTAACTTAATTAAAATACATTGCGTTTTTTCAAATGTCGTCGGAAGACCCTATAGCTCTGAGAAGTCGAAAATAATCGCAAATGAAACTAATTTTGCGACCTCGAGATTCCCTAAGTACAAAATTTTGCAAGTTATAAAATTAAATAAATAAAGTTATTTTATTTCCTAAGGAATGATATGATAAAATCAGCAAAGCACCTACACAGTATGATTAACGATTGCAAAATTTTTGGTCTTTGCTTGAAAATATATTAGCTAAAAAGGTGTAATCGACCAAACTGGTTTTAAAATCCTCAAAGGCGTTTTCCAACAAGCTTTCCTCACTGAAATTCGAAAGTCTCCATTTTTTGGTTAATAAAAAATTCCATGACCACCTGTAACCGATTGTGTAATAACGCAGTGCCTTAGATGTTAATTTTGTAGCGTTCTCTAAAATTGGTATATTTGGCGATAATTTTGAAGTGGAAGATGATTTTGCTTGTATTTCAAGCGCAATAAACATACCCCCGGAAATATGAACGTATTCATGAGTAAACAATTCGTCATTAACAATATCGTGGTTATTGTTAATGTTATTAATATTTTTTCCCTTTTCGATATTTAATCTAGTGCCATTTGTTTCATAGGAGAAATTCGTGTAAAAGGGTAAATGTTTGATATATCCAAATCGTTGTCTTAGCATATCATCCAAAAGTTTTATAGCTGATGGTTTGAGCAAAGGAAGGATATCATTCGTATCGCAACTGTTAGGACTTTCTAAAAAAAGATTAAAAACATAAAATGTATGTGACTTACATCTTTGAAATCATATCCATTTATTGTTTTATTAGTGTGATAAACATTTAAAAATAAAGTATCAGTATTTTTAAATAATATGCCGTCTTTTTCATTGTTAACTATTAATATAACTCTCAGACATAAGTTATTGAAGCTCAAAGTTAATGCTGCATTCAAAAAACTTACCAAATATTTGCCCATAGAAATCTCGTATAAAATTTGTGTTTATGGGTAAGAATACGGGAAGCCTTAGCGGATCCTGGTCACAAATGTTAGGCCGTGCATAATAAAACGGGTCCATCAGGACGGGAAACAAGTGAAGGTTAAGTTTGGTGGCGGCGCGCTTCCAAAATTTACCAATGAGATGGTTGGTCAAGTAGTTAGGTGTGGCTGACAGCCACTCCATCGCAATTTCAAAAGCGTATCGTCCTGCATCATAGGTTGACATGTAATGTAGGAGGACCTTTTCGACATTACCTTAATTTTATTGGGGATTTAACAAGTATTTTAATTTAGCATACAAATAAATTAAGATATTTTTAGAATAAAAAAATTTATATATAATATCAAAATTATATTTTGTCAAGCACGTGAATTTTATGTAAACATAAAAAAATGCATCTCCATGATGGCTATTTTGTTTATGTTTTTTTTTTTTTTTTTTTTTTTCCTTCTTTTTTTCCTTCATTCTTTTTAATAAAAAAAATTTTTTTTTTATTATATAAAAAAATAAATTTATAAAAAAAAAATTAAAAAAAATATTTGATATTAAAATACATTTAATTTATTTTTTTTATAATAAAAAATAAAAAAAAAAAATATATTTATTTATAATTTTTTAAATAAAAATTTAAAAAAAAAAAAATATTTTTTTAAAAATTAAAAAAAAAAAAAATAATTGTTTTTTTTTAATAAAATAATAATTTAAATTTTAATTTTATAATTTTTATATTTTTATTAATAAAAAAAAAAAAAATAAATTTTTTTTTTTTTTTTTATTTAATTTTTTTTTTTTTTTTTTTTTTTTTTTAAATAAAAAGAAAAAAAAAAAAAAAAAAAAAGGGTAAAAAACAAATATTTTAATTTAATTTAAATGGCCTTTGCCTATAATTTAATTCATTGCAATAATTAGTTTTTGTAATTGTGCATGGTTTAGCTATAATATATTTTTAATTAACGTTTCAACGCTATTTATAAAACGCGTTTTTATTCAATATAAGGTTAGTGTTGTTAATTTACTTCAAAAATATTTTATAAAAATGCAATGCTAATTGCTAGATGTTAATTAAAAAAATAAAAAAATCACGGCTACAAACACTATTCTTATATCGGGATTCAAATTATGTGATTCGAAAAAACTCATCAATTTATTACAAAAGATTAATTTTTAATAAAAGTTACTCGAATCAATATTCTTTTTTGTTTTTTTATTTAATTTCTGTTATCCTGTTATAAGCATTCGATAACAAAACACATAAAAAATAAAATAAAATTAAAAAAAGTTTTTCAAAGTTAAATAAACTCAACTTTAAACATACAGTATTCATCTATTACAAAAAATTTTTAATTTTCAACATTTTATATAATTTCAAGACTTATATTGAACAACTGATCAATGATATCGTTTTATTAAAGTTTTTTAATATATTTGAAAATTTCGAAATCTCATTTGTGATTACATAAATTTAAAAATAACTATTACAGATCTAAAAAAAGGAACATATTTTTTTGATAGAAAAATATTTAATTTACGTTCCTTTAATTTGTTAAACAATTATATGTAAATAAAAAATTCAACTAAAGGCGAAATTTGCTTTTTTCTACGTTTTTAACATAAATGGATGAAAATATAAACTATTTCCAACGGGCGATGAGCCAGTTACAGGGTCTCGTTCATCGTTCGATGTATTATTGTTATTGCTATCATCTCGCGAGGAGGACTTGTTTAAATGGGCAGTGGAAAAATTAAAAATGGCCGCGGCACGTTGAGATTTGGTAGTAGTAACTTTTGATTTAGTTTTTAAGGTCGTTGTTGCAATTAATTGGTCATCCAATGGTTTTACTGGTCTGTTTTTATAAAAAGTCCCTCATAAACACGTGCAAAGTCAGTTTTAATTTTTGTAAAATTTAAAAATTCATTTTTTTTAAATAAATTTTAAGAGAAAGTATTTTATGTGCTTTAACTTTGGCAACTTTTTGAAAAAATAAAATTTTTATGTTTTAAAAGTTACTATAATAAAAATCAATTTGTAAGTGGCTTATCTAAAAAATAAAATATCCAAAGAAAATAACTCAATAAAAATAAACAGATAATAATTTGTATATGAAATAATTAACGATTGTTAAAAGTTACAGTATGTTATTTATAAAATATGGTTACTTTTTTGTTTTAAAGCTAGAGTTGGGAGCTATTTGATGCTCGTTAAACACAATATATTTCCGTGAGATATCCTTATTGTAATTTCCCTATTACAGTTTTGTAAAATATGAGCAATAATAAAATTGTATATTTTTTCAATCACTGAGAAACAAAATGACCATATTTTAAACAAATATCTTTAATCAATTGAGCTAACATCGGAATCTTAAAAAAGCTGTAGGCTCTGGACTGCATCTAATCAGAGGGCTAATCCAAACTTGCCCCACATCGGGGATGCAAGTTTCGAAAACTGGCGTCGTTAAATCCTTCACAAAATGGTAAAAATAACCTAAATTAAATTTAGAAAAGCCCTCTTATAGTCAAAAAGGCTAAAAAAAATATGGTAGAGATGCAAAATAACAGTAACCTCATTTTCATATTCGACATTGACAATTTCAACTTCGAAAAAATAATCGAGTACGGGCAAGTGAAGCGGCGAATGAGACCTTTTAAATTCGTTAAGGACAAGCGATGGAATATAATAAAGGTATGTTCCGTATATGAATTTGGAATTGGAGTGTTGATTTTGCGGTAATGGCACGTTGCTAAAAGGTAAGATCAGCGAGTCATTAAGCATAGCCTAAGATTTTATATAAAAAGAGATTATCTAAATATGTACAAAATTTAATAAGGAGAAATAAATTAGATTAAGACTTGTATATAAAATCAAGTCTTGTTGCCACGGTAGATTGCTAAAAAAAATTTTCTTTTCTTTTCTTTTTACTTAATATAACTCTTTTAATATAATAGCAAAATAAGCATTTTTCAATTAAAAGTAATATTTCAAATTCATGCCCCGGGGGCATATCTATAAAAGCATTAAATTGTTTTTCTAAAATTTGTGTTGTACATTAAAATCTTCTACTAATTTTTCATTTGAAACAACGAAATTATAAAGGTTTAAGTATGTCAGCCTCCAAACATTAATTTTTGTGATAAAAAGTATTTTGCATATAAACTTTTATCCCAAAGTTTTATAGCCAGGTTGAAAATTAAAATGTTAATTAAGTTTAAAATTAAAAGTTTATCTGCTTCATAAATAAAATTAATTTTTTTTAGTTTTAAATTTTATTTGATTTCAATGTTTACAAAGGTTTACAAAGTTTGGCCAGTAAAAGCGAAATACAATAACAAAAATTGAATGCTAGTAGTAGACTTGAATTATTATTTGTATATATTTGAAAAATGTCGAGCTGTGTATTATTAAAATGTGGTTCATTTAGTAATATAAAAAGACTTTTAACTAAAGTATTAAAATTACTTGAAAATATTGGCACGCTTGGTTAACGGATATTAATTTCTCCTTTAATAACAACAGCCATTGGACCATTTCAAATGAGAGAAGACAGCTTATAGGTGCTTTATACACAGCAGAATACATAGGGATGGTTGTTAGCTCACTGTATAAAAAACAATAAAAAACATACGACTGATATTGTAATAATAAAACTTTCAAATTTCTTAAGTTAAAGTTTAAGATATGGCTATTCGAACTTTGAAACACGGTCATTTTAACTCTAAATTTTAATTTCGTAAGAATTGTGCAAAATGTTTTATGTTGCAATTTATATTTTACCTATGTAAATTTGACAAAAATCAACAATGACAACCACTAAAATAAAGAAACAGAAAAAATATGTTATTATTTTCAATTAAGTCGGGACTTTTAAAACAATATTTTAATTGAGTTAGGACATGTTACCACAACACAGGGAATATTAAACAAACTTTGTATGTTAGGCCAAACAATTTATAACGAAAAATGCAAAACTTATAATAAACCATAAACATGTATGGAAATAAGTTCACAGATTTTGGAAGAGGGGACATGTCACTATACCAAATGTTTAAATTTGTCAATATAATAAATTATTAACCACATAATATTACTCGCATTGTGACATTTTTTCAAGAATTAGGTCATATTTTGAGGTTGAAACTTCGTGTTTGAGATTGATAGGGCTGTTAGTATGTTTCCTTAACTAAATTTTCATATAAATATTGTTTAAAAATAAATTTTAAATAACGTTATTAACTAAACGTAAAACATAGAAAAATCCGTTCCCACGAAATTATAATTTAGAGCAAAGATACAAAAACACCCATTGCTTCCCCATTTTTTAAGTTGTGACTATAATCTCACTTTTTTAAGGGGTCATATTTTAAGTAAAATCTGAAAGTAACAGATTCTTTAAAATTAAAAAGCTGCCAACAAAGCAATATTTTTATTAAAAATAAAAAAAGAACTAAATAATAAAATACTTCGTAAATAAGGCCTGGTTTTCGAACGTTATTTAAGACAAGAAGGAATGACATAAATGCCCAATGATTTTCATTATCATCATTATTCATATTATTTTTACTATTATAGATATTATTATTATTAGTGTCATTATTAATATTATTACCATTAATATTTTCATTATTATTATTAATATTATTAGTCTTATTTTTATCAACATAATCATTTTTTTGACAATCTTCTAAGGAGGCCGGGTTAGAATTAATCATAGATGAATTTGTATTGATTTTATTGTTATTAACAGCCGATTCATAAAAATTATTATTGTTTTTAAAGTCTGAATAAAATTTCTCAAACTTGCTTATTTCGACGGTGTTTACGGGCAAAATAAGGAAACGTGCATGGTTAAACCAACGGATTTTATTGAGTAAGGGAAGCGACGAAGTAGATTTGGAATGCGCTAGGGATAAAGGAAATGAGAGGTTTTGGGCTGCAAAAAAATAAAAATATTCGCAAAGTTTAGTAAGTCAAGTTATTTTTGTTTATAATCTTGTATTTACCATATATAAATATCAATATTGATTCAATATAACAATGTAAAAATTGCTAATTTTTAAATTTTACACAAAGTTACAATAATTAATTTTAAAGGTTTATCAAAATGTGCATATGAATTTGTTAAATTACGTGATAAAATTGATGTCTTATATGAATTTTACAAGCGAATTATAATTTTACATATAACGTTCAAAGGGAATTTATATTTTTTAAAAACATTATTTGTGCTTAAATTAATTTGACAACTTTTTATAAAAACGCTTTACAAAATTTTTAAAAAAATTTAAATCAAATGTTAACGAGGCCTAGTGTTTAACGGGCCTGTAAATTATATGTTGTAAGCAAATTTTTTGTTTTAAAATTATTATTAAAGTACACAGTATAGGAGGAATACCCTTCATAGTGCAATAGTTAAAAAAATAAAATGAAATATAAAAAATCGACTCGACCCGGATTTCTTTTTGTTTCCAAGCCCGGCCCGTTGAACAGAGTCGACGGGCCTTCGCGATTTTCTAATATATTTATATACCGGTGGTAGTTATCATATTTGGAAAAAGATTGTAAGATGTTGAGCCTGCTATATATGTGTCGAGGGTGTTCCACATAAAATTATCTAGCACCCTCTCAAACCTAAAATGAGTTTGGCATTGTTGGAACGTCTCGTCTTCGGCCGTCCGCAAATTGAAGGTGTAAAAGTTTTTGGATTGTGATTGGTTAAAATTTTCGCACGAATTACAGCCCGATTGGTAATGTGAAACGGTATGTCTATATACATTGTAATAAAATTTTAAAAGATTCAATATTAAAAAGCTAAAAATGATAGTACATGTATCAAAAAACAACAAAATAACCATGCCATTCAAATTTAATATTTATTTCGGAAGATTTAACTGTCTCACAGGCAAAAAAAATTTATTTACAAATATATTTCAAGTATACATAAATTGCAAGAATTAATTGAGTAAAAAACAATAATTTTAAATATTGAGATGAATTCATTTGTATTTAACCAAATTAAAACAAGTTGTTTAGTAAGCACTATTATATTACAAATGAAAGGTATTAAATAAATTTTATTATATAAAACAAAGAAATAAAATTAATTGTCTAACTAAAGTAAAAGAATTATTATTGATGGAAATGTTGAAACATTAAAAGTATTATGTTCGCAAAAATACGCAAAGTAAATAGCAAAGGAGAAAAAATATAACAATTAAAATGCACAAATATTTATCATGCTTATTAAAACAGCCCACACTCAAAGCCACGGCAATTCAATTTAAACCCGGCCCCAAATTTTTTTGCATCTTAGGCGCGGCCCGGCGCAAATTTACAAATACGGGCCGAAAATTTCTACATGCTAAAAATCTTTTGTTTTTAAAGTATCAATAATATAGAGTGTAAAAGTAATACCGTGATAATAAATTTATCATTTTTAGTTTTTGCTAATAATATGTTTAAAATAGAAAAATGTGATCTGAAAAATCGGCACGGCCCTCTCCCGATTTATATGGCTCGGCCCGCCCCGTTTAATATGGCCCGGTCCGGCCGTTTTTGGGCGGATTGGCACCGAGCTAGGCGGGCTTTTGGGTCCCGATTTTGATCTCTAAAAAAGGGAGCTTAAAAATATTAAACGTTATAACCTAGGCTTATAAATGGTAACGCATATAGTGTTTGATGGTGTAGATGTAAGGGCAAGGAGGTGATAAGAACGACCAATACAAACTAAATATTCCCTGGGCTGCTGTGAATGAAAACGACCTCTTCTTTTATTAACAATGAGTCGACTTAGCAAGTTAGATGAATATTGCGAGGCTGAGTTTGGAAAGAAAAACTGCTGAGATTCCTCTGACATTGCTTTGACGATTTGGCCACCCTATTTCAAAATATGATTTATATTTAGCATGTTGGTCATGCGAAAAAGATAACATGATAGCAAAATTTGCATTTTTATAGAGCATTTATGGCAATCTTACTTATTGACAAAGTATCTGTCATGATTAAGAATATGAAATCACAACTATAGCTAATACTTTAGATTTTTTGTTATTCGGTGTCAAAATTATGATTTTATTTTTTTTTGGGAAATTTTATAAGGTAACACCTAAGATTGGTGTCAAAAGTTAAAAAACATGTATCATCAAGCAAAATAGCTTCTTTATATTTACAAATTTCATTTTAATTAGAAATCAAAACATAAGCGAATCCCTATCATATCAAATAGTAAAAAATCTTTTCTTTCAATCAAACTAGCCAAAAAAGTCTTTTCAAAACTTCTCAAAATACAATTATTCATAGAGTTTCTTACAAAACGTAGTCTTTGGAATAAGAGTTGTTCCAGCAAACCATAGCCCCTGTTGCCACGAGATTTGTATTGTTCGTCAGCATCATTTTCCGAGCTATCATTATTACTAGTTTCGTTTAAATCTTCGGCGAGAACAAAGTAATCGGAAACGATGTAATCTCGGCGCATAACCTGAGCCTCAGGCACGTAATTCATGGTGAGTGGCAGACAGGCTGGTGACACAAGAGCCTTCCATTCAATACCTTTAAAAAAAGCTATTTAGATAATATTAATAATAGGATAGAGATTTTGTAAGAAATTATACTTGTTCAGCTCCATTTTAATAATTATGTTATTACAGAACTTCAACATCAAATTTTTAGTGTAAATAGTTTTGTATTTAAAATGTGATCATAACAAAAAAAAACATTTTATCTACCGTTCGAATTTGGCTCAGTACGGTAAAAATTGATTGGTATATTTATTATAGTGTAGGAATAATCATAAATGATAAACCTATTTTAAGTCGTGGTCTCCAAATTTTTTTGTAGGCTACTACAGGTGTACGTTTGCTGGTTTGGGATAAACTAATGTGATCACTTCCTTGTGAAAAAAAAGAGTGAAATTTTAAATAGATTGCAACATATAGGTACATTAGAGTTCAACCCGGGCCGTAATATTCAGGCCGAGCCAATTCGAATTATCGATCAAATGTGTTTCGTAGTATTACATTTTAGAATGTGAAAAAAATTATATTATAAACAAATAAAATAGAAAAATAAAATCGAGACCCAAGCAGTGCTAGGAAAACAATGAGCCAAAAAAATTTGGCTCATTTTTTCCCCCAAAACATAAAAAAATTGGACATAAAAAAAGAAAGGGGGCTACAAATGTACAGCCAAAATAAGAATTTAAAAAAGCCCTTATTAAAAAAAAGGAGCAAAAAAAACCCCCACAAAAAGTGGCTCTTAAAAAGAGCCCCAAAAAGCACATTTTATGTTTTCTTTATAATAATTTCGAAAAATTTTGACTTTTTCCTTATAATAATGATGGGTGTGTTATTTTTTCTTAAAGCTCCTAGGAGTTTTTTTTGAAGAAAAGGGGCTTTTTTTAACATGCCCCTTTTCTTTAAGCAAGAAGGGGGGCTTTTCTTTTGCCATGCCCACGATTTTGTGGGCATTTGGAAAAAAAAACTCAAAAACTTGTTAAAAAAAAGCCCATTTAGTTTTTTTCCCCAGCCCTGGACTCAAGCAGTTTTTCGGGAGGGCCGGCACCGGGCCAGGCGAGTTCTCTGGTCTCGATATTGATCTCAAATGAACCATTAACCAAACTCGTTTTAAAAAGGGCGCATTCTCGGTCAAAAGTCAAATTTAAAAAAAAAAATTTTAAGGTAGAAGTGGCAAAATCTTAAAAATTAAATAAAAAAATTTTTAAATGCAAACAACCTATTTCTAGGCTAGCTTTATTTTTCGATTTTACGCTTTTTCATTTAGATACGGGCTCTACTATGGGTTAAGAATTTTCAATATATCAAAAACGCATTCATACTTTCATCGCCTCTGGTCGAATGAAGATGCGATGGTATACCAAAGGTTTGATCATCCTTCCTAAAAGTTAATTACTTGCAATACAAAAATAATAAATATATAATTTAATTCTTCAAAACGGTAAAACACCACTTTAATACTAATAAAACATACGAACATAGTTATTTGTAATAAATATCCGTAGTTCAGTCGCTAATATATACTTTGTCATCATATCGGGTAATTTAATCGTTTTCCCAAACAAAATACGTCTCACAGGAGGGGTTTTGGCTAAAGTAGCTTTCTGTGTGGGCGGTAACAAAGGCGGTAAAAATGTGTTTATACCATCAAATTCAAAATTTGGAGCCGGTTTAATGTCTAAAAAGCAATCAAATAAAAATTGCATTTTTTAATTTTACTAACAGCTTTTCGCACTTTTCACTTGCAATATGTATAAAATTGTTAAACCAATTAATAATTAAAAAATAATTTATTTTATTTAAATGCCTTATCATGCTGTGTAAAAAAAGCCATCAACATAGTTTTATACAAAAACGTTTTTTTTTTAGTTTTTAGTTATAATATCTATGTTAAAAATAAATAATAATATATAAAATGGATATTTTTCAATCTTTAAAATTTAAAACTTTATTTGGTTGTAAAGTAATCTTAAAATTAATTAAAATATGGAAGATTGATTATTTCAAGCATATTTTATATAAATTTTTGTTAAAAAAATTATCAGAATGATAAAAAAATTGTGGAAATAACCTTCATTTGTTTCTAAACTTATGGTGCTCAGCGTATTAGAGTTAAAATTGGTAAAACTGGTATTTTTTTGTGGTGATCTTGAATTCCTACGATAATTTTTTTCATAAAATTCAAAATAAAAATTTGGGCCAGTATAATGGGCATTATCCCATTTGTACAGGAAATTTTCGGTTGTCTTAGGAAGCGGTGCTGTAAAATTAAACGGGTCAATCAGTTGCTTGAGCGAATTGTTTACTATGGTAAAATATAAAAAAAATTTGAAATTTATAACAAGGTTAAGAAAAATAAGTGTCTTGCAAAAATGTATTTTAAATCCGTTTTGCTTAAATCCATTATATATGCGATCATAATTAAATCTAAATTGTTTTTATGAATTTGATAGTACACAATCCATGACAGCCTTATCTCAAATATTTTTTTAGTTTTTCGACATACACATGGCCCACCAGAGCCTGTACCATCAAAAAATGGCCAACAGGCGAAAGCGCTGTTTTTGCGACCTTAAGAATCCATATAGAGGTAACCCCTATACTTAATCTGAGAAAATTCGAGTTTAGTTATTTTAGGGCGCGTTCAGACTCTTTTCATTTTTTTCAAAAATTTTAAAAATTTGAAATATTTATAATTTATATTTTTTTTTCATTTTTTTTAAAAACTTTAATGCTATTAACAAAGATTCACGACTTTTTGTTAAAATGCGTTCAATGTCAAAGAGTAAAAATAATTTAAAAAAATAAAATGAGTCTGCGTGCCCTTATCAAAAAAGAATTTTGATATTTTTTTGTTTTTAAATCATTTTGTTTATTTTTAACATTTTTTTTTAATGTTAGGTTTAATTGAAAAACGTTTAACGAGTTAAAAATTTTCAAGAGAGTAGGTTTAATCTTATAATATAGCTAATATCGAAAATTTGTCGAACTGTGTTATGTACTCGTTAAAGCAAAATTATTTTGTTATATTTATGTTAAATTCTGTATTTTTTTAATAATTGTGGCCATTTAAAAAAATTTGTAAAAAAGATTAAACACAATGGACAACGGTTAAGGTGGGCAGTTTGCCATATTTTCATAGAATTTTTTTTATGGGAGTATAGTAAGCAGACATATAATCTTCATCTTTTATTTTTTTATAAATAAAATAAGTCGTTTTATTTTTTTCATTTTTCAAAATGAACAGACTAAATCTTAAAAAACCTTGATTTTGATAAATATAGAATTATAATTGTAAATATAACAAAAAATAAATAAAAATTAAAAGTAAAATAGTTTTTTATGCAGTTTATAAACGACAAACCTTTGTTTCTTGCGGACGAAGAACAACTCCTTTTGCGTTTAAAGTAAGTGTTGGATTTGTAACTAAACGATTTTGCTCTCAACCTTGATCTTCAAAAGGGTTTTAATCAAATTAATCATTGATACATTTGTACTTAGATAAATAGTTACTTTAAACTATCATTTTCAATTAAAATCAAGAATTAAAAGGTTTAAAAAATTTTCACATTTATAATGATATATCACATTTTCTGGTGAGGTAAAATCTGGTTAAATAGACCATTGTTTACTGTAGATCTTCCACTCTCTTTTTCCTAAATAAACATAATTAAATACATATTTTTTCCCAGGTCTCAACAAATCAAGGCTATTATTATTCGGACTTTAGGGCACGTGCAAAGTGAGTTTTTATTTTCGTGAAATTTTTAAAATTTTGAAAAAAAAATTTTTGTAATAAAACGCAAATTTTTAAAATGTTGCCAAATTTAGTATATGCACATAAAATGCTATTTCTGAAATAAAATATTTTTCAATAAATTTTGAAAATTTTTTTTTTTTAAATTTTCAGAATTTTCAAAATTTTACGAAAATAAAAACTCACTTTGCACGTGCCCTTAGATAAATCGTTGTGCCGTTTTCCTCTGATAATATTTTGTAAGCCTGCTACATACATTTAATCTAATAAATTAAGGTAAAAACACAAATTGGATAGGCCTATTAAATATGTTAAAATTTTGACCCAACTTAACCTATTTAAATTTTTAAATAAAAAATGTAAAATATGTGATTTATAAAGTATATTTTTAAACTATAAGTTCAAATATCTATAAAATTTATAAAAGTCATGAAAAAAAAATTTTCGAAAGAAAATTGATGATTGGTTATTGTTTGAACCATGTTATGTCCCACAGAAATTCTATAGCATGATTTGCGAAATAGGGAAAAAGCTATCAACATAACTAAAATATTACATTTAAACTTAAAATAACATTTTTATTTTATTCCGGTCAAAAATAAGCCATGTAGAAGAATGGACGAGATGGTATAAAACAAAATTAAAATTACAGTTAATTTGACATTAAATACAATTCTTTATATATGCAATCTGGACGTCGCACAAAACTCATGTCTTGTCATTTTTTCGAATTTTAAAATCGAATAAAATGCACAAACAGAAAAAACATTAGAGATAAGGCTATTTTAAATTAGTTTACTGTAATTAAATAAAATTCACAGAACCTTCATAAATTTTTATCAGGCAATAATATGCTGCAATAATTTGCAAAAAATACAAAATAAATATGATTAATTAAAAAATTTATAATATACCTTTTTAGGCCAATATACTACAAAATCGCGAGAAATATGTTTAACGTTTGGATTGTCACTCATTGGGCTTAAATAGAAACTATAAAACACAAAATTACAACTAAAAATAAAATTCAATGCAAGGCAATAAATCATAAGTATTTTTAAAACGATTTATAAACACATTGAATATAGGTTGATAAATTAAATTAAAATGATGTTACAAATGTGAAATATTAGTGACATGATTATTGTAATTAGGCTCCTTATTGAAACAGTGTAAAAATAAATATGGTTGATTTTAAATGACAACCTCATATCAAACCAATGTGGAATAACGTAATCTGCGCCATAACTCAATGTATCGTCCGCTTCTTTCTTAAACTAATAACATTATAATATTATAAACTATTTAAAAAATTTGTAAAAAATAAAACAAACAAAATTTATGTATTTTATAAATTTTGTAAAAATATTAAGCCTTTAAATAAGTGTTTCAATTGAAATAATATCCATTGTGTTAATACTAGATTAATATTGGTTTTCTATATAAAAAGATATAAATAAAAGTTATAACTCCAACAATTTAAAAATTATTGATAAATTGGTTTTTGAACTATTAATAATGTGTAAAAAACATCCAAACATAACTCACACTTTTTTAAAAATAAGCCCAACTTTTATAAAATTGCCATAATTATTATTATATTATATAATAAAAATTAAATTATGGTAGTTTATGTTATCACTATATGATTAAATTTACTCAAACCAAAAAATAAAAATTATTTATTTTAACCAGTTTTAATTGCATATATCGATTACAATAATGAGTTAATCATTAAGTAATAATTTTTGAGTTTTATTAAATTTATAAATGAAGAACAAACACGCGAGCTCCTATAACAGTTATCTTAAAACTCCATAAATTAGGTAGCTAAGTTCAATGTTCCCTTATAAAATAGACACACAACTAAAAAAGTAATAAATTAAATATTTAAAAGATATCTAGCTGAAATAATATAAAATTTATTTGTGAACACCATTTCAATTAGACACCAATTAATCTGTTAAAATAAATTATTTTTGACCTTGAAATATGGTAAAATTCCATAGGCCGGTTCACCCATGCAAATAATGTAAGGCACAATTCCTAAAATCAAATAGATGTTGAATAGAAAACTAACAACATTTTGATAAAAACATCAAAATTTAAAGTTCCTAAATATACAACCCAAAAATTATCATTCATTAAAAACTTTACTCGTGCCATTTGTTTTCTTTTCCTATCCATTTATATATTCTTATTTCCAGAGAAGCACATTTTTAGGCTAATGGCGACATAAATGGCCAAATAGTATGGGTAATTTTCAAGGGCCTATAATAACCAGATAAAGAATACAACGAAAATTGACGTATGGAAAGGGGGGGGGGAGCGTGGGGTGAGAAATGATAATTCTTGTGAAACATTTAAAAATGCAATAAAAATCTGCCAACAAACCCCACTCAAGTGTTTCCCAGATTTCCAACGTCTATTTTTTCCTCACCCGCCCCCTTTAAGGTACAGCCATGTTTCTAAATATTTATAAGTTAAATTGGTATATATTAACCTAATTCAATGACCCGTTCCTTGGTTATAATGTAAAGGTTGCGATCGACTTCAAAAACGCCATGAGTTGGTGAAACTATAATTGTTATTTGCCCAAGTCTTTCAAAATTGCAATCCATATATTGTTTTTCGGTAACTTGAATTATAAAATTTGAATTTCTCATGATGTTAATATTTCTTATAAATTTTAAACAACAAAGATTTTGGATATAATTTAAAAATATAGTATCAACATTTTTATCCAATTTAGGCAAGAAATACATATTTTTTCCTGTTTTTAAAATCATCAAATGAGCCCGGCTCACTTGATAAATGACATTCGAAAATGGCCAAATTGGCGACCTTAAAAATACCTAAAGAAAAAATTTACAATCCTTCTGTTTTTCATTTCAAATAGGGTGAAATAAAAATAGGTATATCAAGCTCTAACTTCAACATTTAGGTTATACAGTGCATTTCGCACCCAACATATATAAGAAACGCTATTATCAGTTTAAAAACATAATTTTAATTTTGAATTCAATAAATTAGCTGTTATATGTATATAAATAATTTCTTTCAATATTTTTTTGTTTTTAAATCTTTTTAGTTTTTTTAACATAAGTGCTCAGTGTTTATGGCTGGCTTACAAAATTTGATTAGAAAAACAGTAAACGTATTTGAAAATCCCTAAGATGGCAGTTCTGGTCTACATCAGCTCATATAAAATTTGTTAAGTTTTATGATAAGTATAGAAATAATTACTTTTTCTTTGGGCAAAAAAATTAATCTGTTTTAATTCTTCAATTAATATTTATAATAATACTCTACTATTATTAATTCACCTTAAAAAAGGATGACACGCTTATGAAATTATACGTTAATGTTCAAATAAATCATTTATGAAGAGGTAATATTCAATCAGGTACAAAACACTTAATAATTCAAATTATTTTGAGCGGCCTGTTATAAACACTAATAAAATATTTGCAAATGAAATTCAGTAAGATAAATATAACAATAACTTTTAAAAAAAATTGTTTATTATCTTATAAAAATATAATTAATAATTTGAAATCTTAAACGCAAAACATTTTTAAAGACATAATAAGGAGAAAAAAAATTAAATATTTTTAATATTAATATTTTTTTGCATCCAAAAATATTTAAATTTTTTGGGTTGTTCTAAGATTGCAATAAACGTCCCACCTTTGTCATTTTAATATTATATTATTTAATTTTGTTCAACATAACTTGTAAATTTTTTGCTTGTTTGTTTGCCAAATTAACCTTTATCTGAAATTGCTAAGCTAGAGTTGAATTAAAAAGTACAAACGGGTGAAGTGGGTTTTAAAATTCTGGTGAAAATGAGAAATTAAATATTGAGCAAAAGCACAAACCATTTAACGATAGATTAATCATTTCCAGTATATTTCCTGTGTAGGCATCAGAATTCCAACTTTTAAAATTATGTGCGGATTCATTTATATGCCGCAAGGCTTGAAAAGCGCTAATCATTTTGCCCAAAATTACGTCGGGATCAACACATTTTTCGTTTTTGATAATTAGCCTTAAAAAATATTGAATCTCTGTTTACGTTCATTTTGCATAATTACACAGGTCAACAAATTTCAATGGCACAACCGTGAATTTTATGAAAACATAAAAGAATTTATCCCCATGATGTATCCCCATGATGGCCTTATCTCATATATGTATTTTGTTTTTCTTAGTTTCCTCCGGCATTGGCTCCTTACATCCGTCCATATCGAAAAAATGGCCTTTTTTGACCAAATTGACAAATCGAGAATACCCTAAAAAGAAAAAATTTAAGAATCTTTTTTCATATAGAAATCCCTTGTAATTATCATATCAAATAATCAGAATAAAAATTTTGTAGTATATCAAGCTCTTACCGCGTCCATTATCGGTTTTTAATAAGAGTTTTATTTAAAATTTGATTTTAACAGTTTAGCTGTTTTAAATAAGCAAAAAAAATTTCAATTTATTTTGGTTTTTGAATCTTTTTTTTTTTGACATTTTTTTTAAAATATTCAATGTTTTTTGAAAACCCCTAAGATGGCAGTGTTAATCTCCGTAGTTAGCTCATAACTCTCAAAAATATGTTGACCTGTGTTATAAAATATCAATGTTAAAAAAATAAGTTTAGGAAAACATAGAAGCATGCATGCATGATGGCTTATCTCTTATATATTTTCCGTTTTTATGAGTTTTTTTCGCCTTCGGCTCCTTCCATATCAAAAATGGCCTTCTTCGCGACCTCGAGAATACCCTAAGAAAAAATTAAGGATTTTTTTTTCATATTAAAATCCCTAGTAACTTATTATCATCTCAAATAATGACAAATAAAAATTTTTAGCATATCAAGCTTTAACATCAGCATTTAGATAATACAGAATATTTTGCTTAAAGCGACACGATATATAATCAATTTTTAATTTTAATATTATTTAAAGTTTAAAATAAATAGTTCAACTGTTATGAATATGCAAAATTTTTTTTTATTTTTGTTCTTGAATATTTTTTGTTTTTTTGACATTTTTTCTATTTCAATGTTTATAGCTGACTAACTAAATTAGATTAGAAATGATTATTGGAATTAAAAATCCCTAAAATGTTAGGTTTGATCTTGGTAGTTAGCTCATAACTCTCAAAAATTTGTTGACCTATAAGACACAGATCTAAACAAAATTTACGTTTTACGAGCATCATCTGAAATGTTACTTTTCACACATTAACAAAAAAACAAGTAAATTGATATTAACCAATAAAAATCTTGGTATAAATTTCCACCAATGTCTCTGTTTATAAATGGTTGTAAGTCAGGTGGGAAATCCTCAATGCAATCACTTTCATAATAGGTTCTTGAGAAAAATACAATCGTTATGTCATGATTACATTCTTTCACCTAATTTAAAAACAAAACCTAAAATCAAACTTTATATTTATTAGGCAATTGTAAAAATGCAACAAATTGAGATTGAAAAACACACACATACAAAAATATTTTTAGTTGATAATCAAATATACAAACAAGCTAGTTAACATCAATATATGCCATACATACTTTATATATTTCAAAAATTCTATCCATGAGGTCATTTGTTATCCTTGCAAAATACAAATTGCCCAAGGGATCAAATTCCCACATTTCTCTACTCATTTGGATAAATATGTTAACCATAGCTGTCATTGATCTAAATACAAACTAAAAATATAAAAAAGGGAAATTAATTTCTTTGTACACTAAATGTGTTGGTATTAATATTTAGATTAGAAAATAAATTTTATAAAAAATCAGCTAAGATGAAACCTTCTGATTTAGGCACATTGTAATTACTACTTAAATATATTGGCTATTAATTGATTAAATATGTTTGCCATAATTATAAATGTTCAAATTTATAGAGGCATTCAAATGAAGGTGTTGATAAGACCAAAAAAAAATGTTTAGACTATTTACCAACACAATTATTTAATTAAGGGAACAATTATATTTGAGAAAAAAAGTATTGTTGAAAAATTCTAAAAATAATTGTCAAAATTAGTAAGTTAAGCCAACGATGTATAAAAATAATGACTGGGCTAAATATAAGTTTTTCTGGATTTGTAATTTATTCGATCCACAGATTTCTTGTTACCATTGTATAATTATAATTTATTGGCAATTTTTTTATAACATCTATATATAGATTATAAAAAAATTGTAATAGCATGCCAAAATTTCATATTTTTATAAACCTAGGTTGAAATGAAAAACTATGGCTAACAGGCAGACCAACCAAAAATATATAATATAGAAATGAATATCAAAAATATTGTTAAAATATTGAGATTTTGCCATTAATTTGGATTAAATATATATTATCAAAAAAACAAACAAGTGTTCAAGTTAGAAAAAAAATACATAATTTAAAATAAATAATACATTTGTGTCACTTGTAATTGTATATTCATCCAAGGCAATTCCATTTTGAGTAATATTACCAATTTGCATCCTTTACAAAAATTTTGATAAAATTTTATAATAAATTGTAATTCAATATTTAAAGACAATAAAAAAAAATTTATAAACTATATAATTTATATTTCAAAAAACCTCAATCCCATTTTATCAACAATGTTTTCTTTAACGATTCTATCTCCAATCTAAATATATTTATAATATGTGCTACTAGATTATGCAATATTCGCCACATATCGCTGCGGCTCAAATAATGATCTTTAATTAAAAGCTCTACCATGTCCATAATTTTATCAAGAATTCAAATTTTACACATGTATTTTTTACATGGCCTTTATGGCAATGTCTTATTTAGCACATATTTTAAACAGATAAACACTAAAATACGCAGTTAACAAAAACATATGCGTCCTATAAGCTCAATTAACATGGCTCGTTTTAATATGCTATATTCTATTAAAAAAATTTGGAAATTGATTTTAATTGATTAAATGTCGCTTGATGGTGTGTTTATATTTCATCAAAAGGGCAAATTCCAAGCATATAAATTTGGAATAATATTTTATTTATAATTAAATTATTTTATTTTTTGGCCTGTTCTAGGTATGATAGGGTTCTAACAAACCCCATTAAATATTTTAGACATCTCCCAAAATATTTAATATATATGGCTATTTGAATCAAAATTTATGAGCTAATTATAGAGACCAGACAGATTAAAAATTTTAACGTTAATAAGTAATTTATATGTATATATAAAACAACTAAACGGTTATAAGCTTTAAATAATATTTGGCCAATAAAAAATTATATAATTAGATTAGTTTCAATTCTTTATGATGCAATAGCTTGATATAATTAAAATTTATTTGTTATTATAAAATTAAAATGTTACAGTTAACTTATGAATTAATTATTTTTTAATTTTTTTAGTTATTTTCAAGATAAATTAAATTAATTTGGCCAAATTTTGTCATTTACTCTGTAAAGCTTGGGGGGGTTTCAAAAAAAAATTTGCCGCCTTCGGCGGCATAGTGCGGGCACGACCTTCGGTCGTGCCATAGTGTCTTAGTTTGAAATCTACTGATTCTTATGATTATTATTGCTTTTTAAAATTTGAGTAATCATTAAGGACTTTTATAAATAATGTTTATATAAACAAACATATATATTATATGGTATTAAGAAAATTATATTATTAATATATTAAATGCAATAAATTTTTATATTAATGATACAATTATGTAATGAATTTATTTAATACAAAAGGTTATATTCAAGTACAAAACAAATATTAATGGAATATGCTTTTATATTAATGCTACATATTTTAAATGTAATTTAATTTTATATTTAATTTGTATTTTAGTTTGGGGGGGGGGGGGGATATGCACTAAAAATTTTTAATTTGGGTGGGGATATGGCATGCTTGGAGGGGGTTTCATCCTCAAACCCCCCCTCTCCTACGCCAATGGATAATGCCCAATTTGTAACTATTCGTTAATATCATAAACTTTGCTGGACCATTATTTCTTTCAAATTTTTATTATTTTAGCCTTTAAAAACAAATTTAATAATATGCTACAAGATCAATAATAAAATTTGAAGTCAGAATTTCATATTTTCATGTTAACCCGCCGTCTGGGGAATTTTCGAATTATCTAATTTGTAAAAGTTTTTTTTGCTTTTGTAAATTAAAATTTGTTTTTATCTTTTAAAGTTTATTTGACTTTTTTTGCAATTTGGGATACTACACCTGTTTTTTTCATTCAAAAAAGTTTGTTAATTTATTACAAATAAATTTAGTTAAATACGCACCATATATAACAAATTGTTTTACGCGATTAAAACTATTAGACCATCGTTTGTTATATAAAAATATTAAAACTAGAGAGAAAAGTATCCTTATATTCTAGGAATAATTCAAAATCAACCAAAAATATTTCAAATATACTGAAACCATAAAAATTAATTTTATACCACTTAAAGTGTTTAACAATCTATTATCTTAAGAAGCAAAAATAGAGGAAAATTGACAGCGACCTCTTATAGTTACATTCTGCCTTCGTTTTTATCTCCGCGCTATTGAAATACCGTTTTTATAAATGTGAAAGCCTACATTTAAAATTAATATATAATGACTCCTAAAAAAACAAATATTACACTATTCATATTAAAATTATGAACTATTTAAAACTTTGGCTTTATTATATTTATTAGAACGCTGCATTTGTATGATCAAGATTGTGGCAATTTTGCTAAATCGACATTTTGCTTTACGGACCCCAAATTTAAACCTCATAACTTCAAGAGTTTTAAAGCTAGGATCTTTATTTTTTTTATTATTTTGAAGAGAAATACGTACTTTAATTATAGTCTTATATAGGGTTACCAACAGGTTTGGGTTAAAAAGGAGGACGGCTGTGTCAAAAAGGAGGACAAAGGAGGACAAATTAAAAAAACAACGCGCAAGCTTAAAAATGACTTTAAGATCAATATTACATCATTTTATTTATTATTTATGAATTAACATGATCAATTAAAATTATTATAAGAAGTTTTCGCATCTTTTAACAATTTTGTATCATTAAAAGCATAAAATTATAAAAATCTCCGCATTGTAAATCTGTATTAATATATATGATTATTTCGTTTTTTATAAGTTCTCTTTTTGCTCGATTTCTCTCAGCGCGCCACTTTGTATTCATTACTGAGAACACGCGCTCTATAAACGCAGTTGTTGCCGGTAGACTGAATGAAAAACGTATTATTTTTTCAATGTTAGGAAGACTTTGTTTGCTTAATAAATTTCCCCAAGTTTTGCATAGGGTTTCCTCAAAAAAATTTGCATCATCGGCTGATTTGAGGAAATTATCTTTAATGAGAATGATTTCTGTGTAGAGAGCATCAATATTTAGCTCTAATATAGATATCAAAGATAGTTTATTTACTATCATCATAATTTCATCAAACGAGGGAAATTTATTTTTTAAATTTATTTTAAAGATGAGGGCTATCCAATTATCCTCATGAAAATCAAATCTTTTTTCTAAATACATCAACGCCTTATTATAGAAAGCTGTGAAATCTCTTTTGAGTTTTGTTTGAGTTATAACGTCAAGATCTGCCAGTTTTTTATTGACGCTGTATCCAAAAAAATTGATCGTTTATTCTATTTTTAAAATTACTATGGAGCTGAATCATAATATCCCATAGATGGACATAGGTTGTAGAATTGCTTTCTAACGAACATATGGTTGTTTGAAATATTTGTAGCGAATGTTGGGCAAAAAGTAGATATATTTCGATATTTTCATCAAAATTTCCATTTATAAATAATAAACGATCAATAATCTTGGGACAATCTTTTAGAGATGTAAAATATTCTTTTAATCCAGACCACTCTTTTAAAAGCCGTTCGCATGGTAGTAAACTAAGCTATCTTGTGACAACATGTTTAAGAATATCCTTAAATTGTATTTGGACTTCATCGCAAAAATTTTTGAGAGATTCTCTTCTTTTTGCCGAAATTGAAAAATGGCCATATATTTTTAGAATAATATTTTCAATATCAATATTTAGTTCTTCCAGGGATGCTTTAGCACAATTATGCACCATATGTGCATGGCAGCTTGACTTAAGTAAATCACAATTCCTTTCTTTCAATTTTGTATATAATGAGTTTTTAATTTCAAAATTATTATATGCATTATCAGCACTTAACGCAGTTACATGCTTTAAGGATAAATTAAAACTATTTAGGATTTTTAGAAGCATGTTAGACATACTTTCTGATGTCTCTGATGGATTTTCTTCTAAGGCTATTATTTTATTTTGTATACCCTTAAGTGTAAAATATTGGATGCATATTGGAAATATTTTAACATTATTATGATTTGATGCATCTATTTGAATTGAATAATATGTGTTGTTCGTGCGTATTTCATCTAATACTTTATATAACTCATGCTTTCCCAAACAATGTACGAGATATTCTGCCTTTGTCCTTCCCATTTGAATACTTTTTATAAGAGTTGAATCTTTGTGAAGATTTTTAATTAACTTTATGGTGCAATCAAGGGAGTTGTATGAATGATGGTGCTTAATAGTGTGGTAAACATAGGTCAACTCAGTGGCGAGAGTTTTATTATCGTAATTTATATAGAGAAGTTCCATTATTAGATTTTCATTTCTACATTTAATATTTTTCTTGTGTAATTCAGTTTTTTCATGTTGTCTTATAGCAGCTAAACCTTTATAAACTATTGATATTTCAGATTGGCATAATTTGCAAATTGCAATATTACTGCTCTTTTCTTTTAAAAAATCGTATTCTGTCTTCCATTTGGCTTGATATGTACATAATCTTTCTATAAAATTATTTAAGGTAATGTAAAATATTTTAATCAAAAAAATATCAAATTACTTGACATACTAATCACTGTGATAATTAATTAAAATCAATTTCTTTCACTTAAATTTAGATAGGTTGTTCTGTGGGTATGGCAAAATTGATTTGAAATTTTTTGGCGGATAATCAAAAAAACCCAAATGTTTTAATGAATGTGAAAAAAATTAATTAAATCATATCTACTATACAATTTTCAAACTCGATTTTTCTTTGCTACGCTAGATCTCGGAGATAGTTTGTAGTTGAGCGACGTGTGAGGTGTGGTTTTGTAGGGTAGGTTGAGAAGGTGTGCGGAAAGATAGTTAGGAAGCGATCGAGACTTCCGGTGGGTGTAAAAAACCTAAATTTAAAAAGTTTTTTCGAGCAGTAGCGATAAAAAAAAATCGTTTGTCGAAAAGGTGCCTAGGAATGTCGAGTTTGTATTTTTATCCACTAGGAAGTTTTATTTTTTGTTTAAACGACGAAATTCTCTCAGGGCTTTAAATGGTAAGGTTTTATTTTGAAATTTTTTTAGGTTAGTTATTATAATATTGCCCACGTTTTTGGCAAGTTTCGAGATTTTATCAGCTTCTGTTACCGAGATAAAGGTTAAACAGGGGATTAAAATTTGAACTTTACACTCGGGATCGGTTTGACAAAAATTCTGACTACAGATTTTTCTTAAATTTTTATCGAATCATAATAGTATAGTCCTTTACCTTTTCTCAAAATTTCAGACTCTTTTAGCCCATAGGAGCCGAGTTAGCGGCCCAGTACCGAAAGGTACATAAATGTACCTTTTGGGATTTCGGTCTTAAAGAGTAGTTAAAAAATATTTTTTAAACGTCCTTATCCATAATATATGTAAGCAAGTTAGGTCCTTAAAATTTATGCAAATTGAAGCTCTTCAGCTATAGCGGTGTGAAAGACCTAGGGCGCCAAACCCTGGAAATTATGTTGCTCTGTACGAATTAAATTAACACACAAGAAGGTCGCCAAAACGATCAAAATTTGTCTTATCCTATTCCTTAATGATAGTTTTATCGTGGTATAAAGTGATTGACATAGCTACTTTATTTGTTTTGCTAAGATTGGGCCATATATTTTCAGGTACAAAAATACACCTATAAGCAGGCAATACGTAAAAGTTAAATTTTATTTATAATACATATATATTATATTTGAAATGTTTATATTAATTTATTATATTAAAGTGGTCCGGACCCGGACCCCATTTGTTTAGTAAAATAATATTATACTGAATAATTGTACCTTAAGACAACTCCGGCCCGGCCCGGGTTGGTTAAATAAATTAATATATATATAAAATTATTTATTAAATTATTTTTTATTAAACTTCATTACAGCATAACTTCTCTGTAAATAAGTTTTTCTTTTAATATAGATTAAATGGCCTATTTTTTTCTCACTATAATTTTCATTCATTGATAAAATTAATTTTCCCGCAATATGGACCTAAAACAAAAAATTGAAGATAAGATTGTTGATGAAAGATCCAATACGCACGGCAAATCTATTGTCTGGACCAATTTCAACCTCCTTTTTGAGGACAACAAAAAATTAGGTATAATATCAATTGAACCAATTTTATTATAAAGTTTGCATCATATATAAGTACAAAATTTAATTTATATAAAGTGAACAAAATTTAAGATAAATATTGAAAGGAATCAATTTTTGGGTGAGTAATTGATACATCATTTGGCGAAAAAATTTTATTTTGTGCTGCTCGGCACCAAAAACTCAGTACGGAACAAAGTTATTTTTTTATTTTTTTTAGATTCATCCTGTTACATCACCTACAAATCACTATTAATTAAATCAATAAATTCAAATATCCACACTTTCAATACAAGTATTTTTCTTTTAATTTTTAGATTCATCCTGTTACATCACCTACAAATCAATATCAATTATACCAATCAATTTAAACATCCACACTTTCAATACAAGTATTCTTTTAATTTTTAGATTCATCCTGTTACACCTACAAATCATTATTAATTAAATCAATAAATTCAAACATCTACACTTTCAATACAAGTATTTTTCTTTTAATTTTAGATTCACCCTGTTACATCACCTACAAATCACTATCAATTATATCAATTAATTTATACATCCACCTTTTAATACAAGTATTTATATTTTAATTTTTAGATTCATCCTGTTACATCACCTACAAATCACTATTAACAATTAATTTATACATTCACACTTTCAATACAAGTATTTATATTTTAATTTTTAGATTCATCCTGTTACATCACCTACAAATCACTATTAATTATAATTAATTTATACATCCACACTTTCAATACAAATATTTATATATATTATTACCTTTGTAGAAATATGGCAGAATTAAGATGGTTACAAACATTTAATAATAAAGCATTGCCTCAGATTATATGTAAGCATTATTAAATTAATTTATAATTAAGAGATAAATTATATATGATTTACTTTAGTGTCAAAAATAGATGAATATCATGGTATCCGAAGACTGATCGTGTACACAGCCAATCAGTTTACTTAAAATGTCGTGTACACAGCCAATCAGTTTAATTAAAATGTGAAGTTGCCCGGGCGGAGCCGGGCCACATGGGCTAGTTTTATTATAAATATTTAATTGACTATATTGCCAATTTTATCTACAAAATATAATAATAGCAGCTAAATATTTTTCTGAAGATAAATGCGAAAATTTAATGATTTTGAAAAATCTTTGATAAGTTATGTAGAAAAAACGCCATCTATTATTTAAATTTTGGTGTTAATTTTTTTTTAAGGAATTTAAAAGTGAAATTTGATTTTCTTTTGAGTTGTTTATGGGTAAATAGTATGGGAAATGATTTTTAGTATTTTAAATAAAAAAAAAATTTTTTTCCATTTTTATTCAAAAAGGAGGACATTTTCAGCTCAAAGGAGGACGGGAGGACGGACAGCTAAAAAGGTTGCCGTCCTCCCGAAAGGAGGACGTATGGCAACCCTAGTCTTATATAAGTTATCATTAATGAATATTGCAAATTTTATTTGACACAAAGTAGAAAAAAATCTTACAAATTTAAATTTTTTATTTTTCCATATTACATTGAATAAATCATGTCAATAAATTAGTATTAATATTATTGATCAAATCGTGTTTTTACGCCTAGTACATATTTAGAGAGTATCATGTAAGCCACAAAAATTAGATATTTTAAAGAGAAAAAAAATAATTCATACATTGTTATACAATACAAACATTTTGTATACTTAATAATTAAAATTATTTTAAAAAAATAACTAGAAAAAAAGGTTGCAAATATTAAAGTTTGAATTTATATAGAGTCAATAACATGGTTTTTAAAATTAAAATTGGGAGGGTGGGGTCCATATGGACCCCAATTCAATTTCTAAATTCAAAACAAATTTTGTTATTAGACTTAAGCCAAATTTTAATTACTAGTTTTGTTTATTATATATTTAATAAAAAAGTCACAAAAATTTAGCCCATAATATATAATATTTTTAAAGATATTCAAAATTCAAGTTGTGCTGGGGTCCGAATGGACCCCACAGTGCTAATTGCGGGTTAATATTAAAAGAAGGAAGCAAAACTGAAAAAATAATCCCTAGAATTTTTGTTATGTTGCTATATTAGAAGTTGAAATACAAGTATATTTAGTACGAGGGCGAAACGTGGTGATTACCATCGATTGGAACCATAGGCAGCGAAAAAATGAGAAACCGGAACCGTTTAAATCATTGACGGCGGTTTCAATCTAATTTTTATTTTATACAGGTCAATCAATATCAATGGCACAAACGTGAAATTTATGAAAACATAAAATTTATCCCCATTATGGCCTTATCTTATTATATTTCGTTTTTCTTAGTTTCTTCCGGCTTTGGCTCCTTACTTCCGTCCATAGCGAAAAAATGGCCTTTTTTGACTAAATTGACAGATCGAGAATACCCTAAAAAGAAAAAATTTAAGATTTTTTTTTTCATATAAAAATCCCTTGTAATTATATTTATTAAATCATGATGAGAAATAAAATTCTTTATTATATCAAGCTCTTACATCAGCATTTAGTAAATAAATATTTCGCATCCAACCTTAAATACGACAGGAAATATTATCGATTTTTAATAAATTTATTTGAAGTTTGAATTTAACAGTTTAGCTATTGTAAATATGCAAAAATTTCAATGTATTTTTGAATCTTTTTTGTTTTTTTTGGAATTTTTTCTAAAATTTTTAATGTTTAGCTGACTAAGTAAGTTTGATTATAAAAAACGATAAACGGATTTGAAAATCCCAAGATGGCAGGTTTGACCGTAGTCAGCTCTTGACCTGTATTATTGAATTGGCTATAAGTAAATATTATTATGCCGCTGACGTTGTTACCTTTTTTAGAACCGGAACCAGTATCAACTTAGGAGGAACCGAGACCGCTTTAGATTTTGGCGGCAGTTAACTAGTTATTTCATAAAGCGTCAAATTGTCTAACCAACGACTCGAACATAACGGGCATACCTTTTTGGGATTTAGTCAAACTTATCCAAGCACTACATGGGTGCACATTCAATCGCACCACCATCAAACAAAAGGTATTCTTAAAACGTAACATTACGCAATAAAAAAAATGCATAGTCAGGAACTGGGATACAATAAACGCTACTGTTCGAAATATTCCGCCTTCGAGAAGGGAAAAATTGTTAGCAAAAGTTGATGTTACAACAAGGCGTCAATTAATAACATACAGCCGCACGTAATTACTGTATATTCCCAGTTAACCAAGCTATTAAAACCAAACAATAACACGTCCACCAGTCGCATACAAAACAAAATGACAGGACAAATATCGGTCAAAAAAGTAAAAAGTGATTGATACATTCCTGGCTCCGAGCCTGGGATGAAAACGGTTTCTAATTAATTAACCCATAAACCATTCTCAGACCGCCATTCGAAACGAAGTGCGGTGCTCAATATTGGGCCGGCCTTGCGACACCTACGTTAGAAAAATGCCGATAGATATACCTTCATCCTTGTCAAAAGGGTGATAAATGCCTAATGGAATACATACGCAAGTAAATTTTTAAAGACCCGTTCCCAATAATTCATTTAATTCGCAAGGTTAAAAATCATAACCGATCACGTATTGCACCTTTCCCTCATCATTTCACTTGATAATAAATGCGAATCAAAATCAGAAGGAAAAATAAGGGAAGGACTTTCGTTATTATAAACTGATATTAAAAAGATTTGCACATTTTTTAAAACAACGTTAAAACCCACTTTTTTTGTGTTTGTGGGCACCAAGTCAATTGAAAAACGATATATATTTTGAATCACGGTCTTTACGTCGATTTTTGTGGCCAATGTCCCTAATTATGCAAATAAAAACCCAAACAAAAATATTAAAAATAAATTTATACTAAACATTAGAAATTAAATGAAAAAATTCATCTAAAACTGGTAAAAGGTTTTAGCCGTGGTCCATTATTATGGGCCGAGAGTAAGGGTTAGCTAAACCCAGATTGCCACAATTTAGATTTTTTCATTAAAAAAGTGCTAATTTAGTTTAATACACATATTAAAACTTATTGTAACTCTCACTCGACCCCTTGAGCGCTTTTAATATAAGTCGAAAAATGCATTTTAATCTATCGGCCAAAGGACCAGTTGCTAGTTTGAGAGAAGCGTCACGAACTAAAAATATTTCAAGTTAATAATATATTTTTATGAAGCAAATATATCATCGCAAAAAAATTATTTGTGTGTATTCAAGGAGAGGAGTTGTAACAGTGTGAGCATAATAATTACAAAGATATTCTATAAATATAAAAGCATGATATCAGTAACAAAAATTCAAATTCAATGACACAGGTCGACAAAATTTAACGCAGGCCTCAGATTATATTAGTAACATTTAAACCTTTCCCATTTTTTTAGATGAACTGACATAAGTTGCGTAATGCTCAAAAAAGACATTTATACATAACTGTAACCGTGTCGCATTAATTTTAAAGAACGGTAAAAATTAAGGTTATTTTAGTGCAATATAATACCGCCATCTTTTGCTTAATATTTAGGCATATGATGTTTAATTTACCAAAATATTTTATAAAGGCCGCGTGAAACTAAATATAGATTTAATAATTAATTATAAAAAGATGAATCAAAAAAATTAAAAAATCTTTAACCCATTTTGGTTTCTTCAAATTAAAAAAGAATAAAAAAAATTATTGAAAAAAACTTTATAAAAAAAAATTTAATAGCCTAAATTATTTATCTTTTGGCCCACACCTCCTTACATTTTATTATTCCCATAAGAATAACGAAAATTATTTTATCTAAACTATTCATATGTTATATAAAACAAAATAAATTTAAATAGACTAAAAATTTTAAGATCTTCTTGTTACAACAAATTAAATCAAAAAATTATGTATTAAATTAATGTAATTCAATTTTTTTAACATTTTTATGTTTATTACTGAGAATTAGGTGAAAAGCAAAGGTTCTTCTGCAAAATTTTTTAGTCATTGCATGGACATCTGTAAAAAAATGTAATAAAAAGCGGTCAATAGTCTTAAATGTTACATAACTAATCTGATTTTGCAGACATAATAAAATTTAACTATCATAGACTTAAAAATTTTGCTATTTAAATTAAAAATAAACTAAAAATAATTTGTAAGTTGGTACAAAATTTAGCAATTGTCAACACGTGGAATACAAGCATAAATCACCGAGATTAAAATTAACAAAAAGGAAATAATAAATAGTAATAATAATAATAATAATATTAATTAATAATGATAATATTAACAACAACAATTAATACCAAAAAATATAAATGTAAATGTCATATTATTGCAATTATTGGTGTTACTGTGGTTCTTGGAAATTAGATATTATCATATGTGAATGCATTTTTAACCAATTTTATGCCTTAAAAGGATCTGATACCTTTTCTAATTAAAATAGCATTCAAGGTTTCATAGGATGGGGATGATCACAGAAAGCACCATATTAGAGGAAGGAATTTTAAACAAAATAAATATCGTTTCTACATTTTTCGAATATTCTGAATATTTTGCAATATCAATCATGAGATCTCTTTGAGTAAACAACATGTAGTTTCTATTATATCTTTCTCAATGATTTATAAATACTCGACTTCGTCGAAGGTCCATAGAAAGACTTAAAAGGGATTAAATAATACTTGCAGGCTGCAATGTTATTTTAGTTAAAGCATTTTAAAAAAAATGTGTTATAAACCCTGAAGGGTATAAAATATTAAAGGGTGAGATTGACCAAAACCCATTTCTGGTTGGGATCTTTACCGTCGCATGGGTAGAGAGGAACTTTTTCAAAATTTTTTGTTTTCGGCATGGACATGCAATGACCGAGCCCTAAGTTCTGGAGAAGTTGTGTCTAGTAAAACAATTCAAGGTATAACATTAAAATAAATTTAAAATCAAAAATTTTATGCTCTTTCATGGTAAAACAAGAAATCAAATATTTAAAAAATGAGTATTGCAAACACCTAAGCAAAAATAACAACACTAATATCAAAGTTTAGTAGACGCAATATAAAAAATTAATTTTTAACTTGTTTATCATAAACCCATTTTTGATTTGCTATTTCGCGATCACAGGCATTCAAAATGATGAATCGTTCAGCCGTAGCCTGGAAGCACATATCGTCGTTGGAAATAAGTTTCTCAGGACCGTACATAAACACCTGAGATGATAATAAACAAAAAAATTAAAAATGGCAATATGAAAAGGGACTTCTAGAGCAATTAACGTTACATAAGCTTTTCACTATAAAAAAAGAGAATTTACCATAAGCCAATTTCCCAGAAGGCATTAAATCTATAAAAAGGCACACAACTTAAGTCAGGCTGTGGCCTTTTACTTTTTTTTGCCCCATAGAGTTTAAATATAAATACATGTTTATTAACAGTCGAACAATAGGGAAAAATAAAAAATGTCTCATAAATTGGACGAATTATAAAAAAAATTGCTCATTAATTTAAATATAAAAAAAGGGAAAATAAGAAAACGGTGAGTGCCTGATTGCCGCCTTGTTGGTGACAGGTAAATAGTCCAATATAATCCAGCTGTTTGTGACCGAGCGTGTCAAGGCACATACCCACATGTTCGTTTTTGATCTGTTCAATATAGTTAATTTTCGTTTACATGAATTTGCAAAGATGCAACACAAAATGTATATAAATTGTATTTTAAAAATTAAGGATATACTATTTAAAATAAGTTTTGAAGCATGAACAAGCGAATACAACAGCCCCATTTTAAGATACAGATACCCGAAAAAGTTTTAAAATTTGGTGGTCGGTCAATATAAACTCAACAAATATATTTAAACAAATTTCAAATTAGGTTAAAATTTTTTTTTATAAAAAACAGAAGAAAAATTACAATAAAAGCTTATTTTTTGCAATATTAAATTTTTTAAAATTTAAATTCACTATTACTTTATTTACTAAATGTTTTGTCCTATTCTATATAATTAAAAAAAACGTTCAATATTTAGAAGTGCACCTACTTTTTTTGCTTCATTATAACATTTTCCTCGTTATATAATGAATTACTTCATTATTATTTAAATGCCGCTATTTATGCAGTCAAATAGAATTAGCAAAAAAATATGTAAAGTATCAAAGATATGTTAATAAAGGTGTATTTAAAACCTCGCCAAGAGAAATAAATTGTCGCGGAAGTTGAGATTCAGGATACACATTTTCAAGATACCATTTAAAGGGTTTGCATTGTAGGCGGGCACGTAGGGCTAATCGTTCGGTTATATCCCCGAAATCGGTCTGAAGTGTGGCTGCAAACAAATAAGAAATAAAATTTTTTTTAGAATGTTCTTAATGTTTCCTAACTTTGCACTATAAATTTAAATCAAAACAGTAGGAGGGTCTAAATACAAGGTTTGACAAAACGTGCTTAACATGATATGCCCATATATTGTAAAAACAGCATAGCAAATTCAACAATATAGCCATAAAAGGAAGAATAAAAAACAAAAAAAGCTCTTCTCAAAATTAAAATTGGCATTAAGCATAAAGCGGTGACGCAAAAGCACAGAAGTTTATGATAGAAATGGGATTGAGTGACAAATGATTGGGGCTTGGTAGCCTTACATATTTTAAATTAAATAAAAAAGTTATTTTTCGTTTTGTTCATTTTGTCGAAAAAAGTTAACCAAAAATAAGTAATTTGCGTCTATAGATAATAATATATTAGTTATAATACTGAGCTATACCCCTTAGTTTGTTAAGGTTGTGGTATGAATAATACTATGACCGCATTTTTTTCACATTTTTCATTACAAGACTATTACAACTTTATTGTCGAAATAAAACGCAATATAATTTTTAAACGAATTAACACTTATATATAAGTTACTACCTGGATTAACCTTGTAAAAAAAGCTTTTCCACTCATCCATCCAAACTTCAGCCGTTCTCCTTTGGTTTCGATTTATGACACGATTAACACCACCAGGGAAGCTATAGGGACTGGTTCGGCGAAACACGTGACCCACGCGAGAACACGTGACCAGCAAGATGGTGCCTCCACACATCCAAATCTGAAAAATAGTAAAAGACAACATACAATGTATGGTATTAAAAAAAAAGATGTAATTGTTGCCAATAAAATTCAGATGTCTAGAATTTAGCAGTGCCAAAATTTCAAATATCTCAATTACTTGCAAATATGAGCTATAAAAGTAAAATGTTAACTCCGGCATTTCAAGTTATTAAACAGAAAAAGGTTAAAATAAAATATAATATAATTTCAAAAATTATCCTAATCGAAAGCAATTAAACTAATGTAAGTACTCGAAATGACATTTCAAGGTTTTCACCGCCCCAAACTTCCATACCAGGATCGTAGCGACCAATGTGATTAAAATATTCTTTGTTGATCGAAAATAAGCCACCGGCCATTGTAGGAGATCTATAGACGTTTGTATAGAAAATAAATTTAAAAAAATTAAATTATCGAGTTAAAAAGAAGATATAAAGTAGTTACTCTAGGTGGTAAACGCAATTTTTTTAATTTTTTTGGCAAAAAACTCACAATTTAATTTTTTTTACCAATTTCAAATATCAATTGGGGTAATTTAAACAAATCTGTAAAAAATATTAAAACAGCAGACCTAAGTGGCAGTGTACGATCCCCACCCCGGCGGTCCAGCTCGCGCTGTGGGGCATTGTACCATCGAAAATTGAGGTGCCAATTGAAGCCGCCCCAAGTCATATCAGAGGCCGAAACGTATTCGAATGTGTCGTCTGAGAGGACATCAATGATAGGCATAGGGACGGCCGATCTAAATTGCATAAGAGAGAAAAATTAATTTTGGAGAGAGAGAAATAATGAGGTTTAATTACACACTCAAAGTAGATAAAATACAAGGTGAATATGGCAAAAATATTCTTTGTTCTAGATAAAACTAAACGTATTTTAATAAACTTGAAAAACACAACTCGCCCAGAACGTAATATACATACTTGTTGAGGTAAATTTCATATAACAGGGGTTCAAGCCAGCCTTCGGTGACTTCGCAATGAGCATCTAGGAATGTTATGACGGGCCCTGGGGCCAAATCAGCTCCAATCAATCTAGCCTGGATTAGGCCCGACCGATTAGTTAATCGATGCAAGGTTACATCAACGGTTTCGCGAAGCAGATCGAGATAATCATCTAAAGGTCTTTTGATTTCGTCTAATAGGCAAAAAGATGTGATAACTTTTTCTTGGTGAAGGTAGAAAAATTTGTTATTTTGACCTCAGAGCTTATTTATAAATAGATAGAGCTTAATATCATTAACTACAATAAAAACCTTAAAGGAAAACAGATGGATCAGTACGAGATTGAATTGAAGGCATAATAAATGTAAAAATGCTTGCACTAACATCCAGAATTCTTAAAAATTAAACGGCGCGTCCAAGTTTAAAGTACCTCCTAAAAAACACTCACGTGGGCACCAAGCCGGTAAAACAAAAAATATTTTTATAATTACTAAAAATCAGTTCAAGTATAGACCAATAAAAAAAATCTTCTAAATGGCTGTCCACGTATAAATTCCCAAATTTATCTATCAAGAAGCTGTCATTTTCAAAATAAAACGAAGATGGTCAAAAAAAATTTAAAAAAAAATACCTTTGGTACTAGCATCATCGACTAGGACAAACCCTGTGAGCAAGTGCTTCGGGGATCTGTCTATAACGCTATGGACCGTACGTAAAAGAGTTGTCCAGGCTTCGTTGTGGAACACAATGACAACTGTGGTGGGCGGAAGATCGGCATCGGGGTATTTTTTGGTTTGACATCTACAAAAAAAACATATACAAATTCGTAAATATTAATTTGCTGTTCTTACATAAATCTTGATCAAAAGTAATTCATTAAAAAAACATGCAGCACAGTAGAAGATTATAGTCATTTTCACTGAGTTTTGTCATTACAAAAAGATATTTATTAGTAAACAAAATTGTCGTAATAAATAAAAAAAAAGTTCATCACTAACAAAAAATAATTGGATAAAAAGTAATCTACATGATGACCTTATCTCTTATATTTGTACCATCTTGATTTTATATAAAACTCAACCCACCAAATCGATGATCGAAATGGCCAAATTTGGCCAATTTAAAATTTTGCGACCATGAGAATCCTTAGCTAAATTAAATAAATTTTATCTTCATTATGAAAACAACTGTAACTTCTATTTTTCATCTAAAATTATGAAAATAAAATTTTTAATTAAATCAAGCTTTTACATCAACATTTAGGTTATACAGTATATTTTGCACCATATGATGTTTGATTAAAAAATTGCTAAACAAATTTGAATCCCTAAAATGGCACCCTATATTAGTGTTGATTGCACAATTTTAGGAATTTTTAAAAAAGGTACAAAGTTTTCGGATTTTTTTTTGTAATTTAATTGATAATGGGTCACCCAAACTAATTTGACTAGCCACTTGATATAAACATTTTGATTTTTTAATAAAAACTAAAGATCAATTCTTATGAAAAGCCAAGAGTGAACGCCCTAACTAATTCAATCTTGCTGATATTTGAAAAAGTATGATATTTTTAGTGACATAAAGCATTGAAACTGTATATATATTTCCAATATTCATAAAATTTCTTAATCAAATTTAGGATTTAAAACTTTATCGTATACGTTTAAAAACCTCAATGGCACAAAGGACTATTGTCGACAGACCGCACTCATACACTAAGTGCTTTTTTAAAAACGGGCAATTATCGACGTTTGTCAAGGACGTTAGCTTAAAATTTGACTTTAAACGATAGATCATTTATATCTGACATATAAAATGCTAAACTTTTTTAAATTCTGACCTAAAAAATAAAAAAATTTCCAAAGTGCATTTATGGGCATTTGATTTTGGCTAAAACATCAATACTGAATTATATTTTTTCTTTTATGATGAAAAATAAATTTTCTCTAACATAGGCAACTTTTATTTCAGTATATTCCTCTAGAAAATTAAACTTGAAAAGTTTTAGAAAACCGTGTAAATAAGAGGTAAATTTTACAAAAAAAAATTATTAATACTTTATTAAACAATAATAGACTAACAAAACTTTATTGTAAGTAAGGAATTAAGTCAAAATTTAAATAGTTTAAAAAATATTGTGATGAGTTAGGCACAAATTTGTACATGTTCATAAATTATTAGTGACACACTTATTTACACATGATTAAATCTTTTATTCAACTTAAATCTTAAAATAGGATTTGTTTAACAATTCAATGAATAACTTAAAACGATCAAATTAAAAAAGGATTTGGGGAAAAAATTTAATACTTAAAAAGGTATAATTATGAGTTTTTGAGATATAAATAATTATATAAATTTATGTATAGTTAAATGAAAACAGATACATTTTCAGTAAGGTAGACTGGAAGGAGAATTAAAAAATTAAAATTAGGGTTTAATGTAATGCCAATTTACCAAAAAGACTATTTTTTGATTATAAATAGCGATATTTGAGAAGCTTATGAAAAACTGTGTTTTATGAGGTATGGTTACCCTCCTCATTTATCGAAAATCGCATTTTTAGCAGAAACTTTTTCAAGGCAGCTTTATCATTTATCTGAAATAAAAACTAACTAGTCAGATCAAGGCTACTATCAATCGGATTCTTAATATCTTGTACCGTTTTTCTGGTCAAACTCTATAAGCTAGCTATATATATTAAAATATGGGGACAAACAAATATTAAGAAACAAAATACTATTTAAAAAAATTATCAAATAAAATAGCAAAAATATTAAATTCAAACTTAATAACAATTAATTGCATTTACCAGTAAAATAGTGTGAAGTTGGGATGAAATATATTTACAATCTTAAGGATATATGAGCCTAATATACAATAATATTTTTATGATTCAGGTGTAAAATTAAACTTCCAGTTAATGTTAATATGGAAAATGTAATTTTTATTTTTTACTCAATAAGTTTCAAAGCCGTAAAATCAATCATATCAAATTCCCATATTTTCCCTAGAGCTGGTGTCGACAATTAGAAAGACTTACAAATAATTGTCTAAAATTTTGTAAACTTTGTGGAACCTTCATAAATTTTCGTATATATATTTATTGACAAAACTGGGAGGCTTTATATGATTAAAATAATTATATTATGAGGAAGCAAAATTGTAAAGCTAGGGTTTTATGGAAAACCCTAAAATATTTTTATGTAAGCAATTTTGGGATAAAAACATAATTCGCGTTAAAATTTATATGCAAATATCAGAATAACCTCATATTTTATCTAATTTCACCAAAATTTTCGGCAGCCCGATGATTAAGTGTCAATTAAAAGTTATTTTGTGGGGCTAAGGTCGCAAAAAATTGTCAACTTTTTATTAAATTTTGCAAATAAGCAAATTTTTTTAGTAAGTACTATTCTAAAAAATTTACAAGCTGAGAGCTCAATATGCATAATACAAAAAATCGTATTACAAAATCGGTTTTAAGAAGGTATGGTTAGAATTAAGAGGATTTTAATTTTAACAACTTGTCAGTTAAATCGAATAATATTTGGGTCTTAAAAAGGCTTAACAGCATGAGCGCTGGGAGGAGGAAAGATGGGGCAGCGGTCATTGATACGCGCGAATATGAGTCAATCGTAGATTTATCGATCTTTGAAGTGTTCCTTAAACATGGTTAAGCTTAAGTGTCTGTCTGATATTTGGGCTACCATCCAACGTACTTTATAAAGAGAAAGCACGGTGCCCCTTTCACACATATTTGTGATTGGGAAACTTTTATAGGTCACATCGAAAATATGAATATTACGATAGAGGAAAAATATTAGTGCTAGTCGATCGGTCATTTAATTCAAACTAGTTGTCTCTATGAAACTACGGGTCGTCGTTTTTTGTTTTATTTTTTTGCAAATGTAGTAGGTAAGGTGATCACGAAACTCAGGTCACAGTGTGGGAATCCGTACACAAGAGGTCAGGTGTTTGATTTCGTGCAGGGCTGCTTTTTCTTCAATATTCGACAAATGCACAACCAATTTTATGCCGATGAGTGGCCTATATAGGCAATAGGCCCCAAACCATATGCTTAAAGTGAGAGCCTGTAAAAACTTCAGTAGCTGCGTTCAACAATATCTCACAATTTAACTAGTAATAAGCAATATAAAATGCTTTGCTCGAGGTTTGAGTCACAGGCCTTAACGGGTAGTCCTTTTAGTAGGAAAAGGTGTAAAATAACCCGAACTCCTAGTTAGAGAACCAATTATCTTATAAATAAATGCGACTAAGTGAGAATAAATTGTTAAAAGCAAAAAGGGTTGTTTAGGACTTGGGCGAGAGAAATTTGGTTTTGGGGGGAAAAGTAGTGATTAAAAATAGTTACACCTATATTTTTGGACCGACTAAAAGGCTGACTTTTATTTCGCCCTTGTTATATATTAAAAATTGCAGACATGGGTTAAAAGGGGTAATTTAGCCTGTAATAATTTCAAGTCGGCTACTCCATTCGTGATTATCCTAAAAAAGACGACCGTAAAAGAAATATGAATTTGCGGATTTGAAAACAAAAGGTAAGAATATTAGCATCATCAGCTAGGTAAAAAAAACAGGAAGTCGCATTTGATTACCTCCGCCTCTTTCAAAACAAACACAATCCAAATTACCTTAGAGCGCGTGTAAGTATTGATTAAAATCCGCTTATATGAACGGCTGATTTCGTTGCCCAATGAATGTCCAAGTCAATTTTTTTTCGAAGTGAACAACTAATTTTCAAGTGCCACTATTAGGGGAGGTGACGGTAAGCTCTTGGGCGCTATTTGGATTCATAACGGGTTTGGCGTGGCTCAGGGGTTTTAGATAACGCTGCTCCTATATTTTTCATGGTACTCACTTGAAGCTCCATACATGTATAAGACTCTCGCAAAACAGAAATGTTGTCTTAAATCTTTCAAAGTTGGCTTTGAGTTCCGTCCGACACCAAATTTTTTTTCAACGGCCGGGTTTAAACTCTAGAAGGGGCCTAACATAAAACTCAAAAGGCAACATTTATTAATGACCTGGGCAAGTTTATTCATTCAGTCACTTGTTCCTTTAATAGTATTTTTGGTTTCTAATTCTTCTATGATGGTCCTGCTGCAGCCTGATCAATGCTTGTAATTGACATCAAAATGCCAAATTTAGTTTTTTCTTCGATAATGCACAATCATTTCAAAATGATTTTTCACTTTTTTTGTTCAGTTTGCTTCAGTAAAATTAGCTCGATAATTAAATTAGGGTAAAGCAGCAAATTTTATAAGAATTCGTCCAAAAAATTATGTGTTTTCCATCTAGTTTAGATGAAGATAATAATAGGATAAAATATATCCAGCCATTTTTGAAAACACTTCAAAACCAAATTAATGTCATACGAAAGTCACACACATGTATGGAAAATCAGGTCAGTGCCGCTAAAGATAAAGAGGCGGCGGCGTTTGATCAAAAGCTGAAAACCGCCCCAAAACCGAGCTGGATTAAACGCGTACTGAAGATGACCATGGTTTTGTTATTAATTTGGCACTAATAGGAGATAGGTCATCTCTTTTAAGAAGACAATCAGGGCAGCTCAGGTACATTGACAAACGTAAAGATCCAGTCAAATCACTGGTCAATGCTAAAAGGTAAAATTTTAGGCGTTCAATTTTCACTGTCTAGGCTACAAAATCCTGTGTAGAGGCGCGATGGTACATATATATGGCTAACTGTTTTGCAGCCTTTGGGTGAAATTTTGGTGCAAATACAAGCATGTTAGAATGGTACGAATAAGGAGTAATTAAAAAGATGGGTTTCTAAATTTGAATGTTTTCAATGTTTAGTCAGTCACCTTTCAGCTAACAGTGAAACTCTTTTTATAAATATGTCCGGCCGGGAAAGTAATGGAGAGGTCAAAACTCTACTACATACTAAGCACAAAATTTTAAAATGACTTTTTTTCGATCACTGGAAGAAAGGGCAAGGGGGAAGGGGTCGTCAATAGTGTTGCCTCCATAAAACCGGACAAGTGATGTGAGGAAATAGAGTTAATTTAGTTTATTAAAACCAAGTGAAGCTCGGGCATCAAAATTAATATCAAATTTTAATAATATTCAATTAAACGCTAATATTATTTATTTATATTAAAGTTTATTGATAAAAACATTATTGTTATTCCTAAATTTTCCTATATATATATAATTTTTATGGAGGCACTCAACAATCCACCTCAAAATCAATCAGTCACATCACCTAAAGGATCAGTCAGCATGATAAGGTCTTATAGCCATCGCTCAATTATAATCTTTAGGGACATGACATGAGGCATACACAATAGTTTTGTCGCGTAAAATGGGGTTATTTGTCAAATAAAAGATATAGAAATTATATTAGTCGGGCCGGATTTTTTAAAATATTTCTACCGACCCGTTATATCCAGGCTCAGCCAAACATATATATTAAAAGTTTGATCACAAGGAAAGGCCTAAATAAAAAGAATTTTAAAAATAAATATTTTAGCTAGTTCGGGTCCTAGTTTCCAAACAACACCTTCAAACAAGTATAGCAAACGAGTTATTTGATTTGCGTCTTTCAAATGATAATAAAAAATTCAATATTATGGTTAAATTGAAAAAGGGCTAAATACTCGAAATGGCAACATTTCAGATATTGCCCTTTTGGGGTTTTAAGTAATGTGTACGTCTTACTTTATATGGATTTGAGTAAAATTTAAAAATCTGTTTTACTATGACATATTAAATTTGGTTATAGGGATAGACACAGGTAAATTAAATACCGGAATAACTATAAAAAATAGTCAATAATAATAATAGTGATAAGAACAACAATGTTGATATATAAACTAGACCTAATTATGATTATGCTAGAAGAAAGAAAGCATTAGGGGAAAAGGGGATTCGGAATAGGTTAGTGCAATCGAAAACACATATAAGCAGCACAGGTAAAAAAAATTTTCTTTGAGTTCTAACACCTTAGTATATGTAGTGTGAGTCATTTTTCTACCTTAAAGGTAGTGAAAGCTTAATTTCCTCTATAACAACAAAAATATTAGTTAAGGCTGAGTTCCTATCTTAAAGCGAGAAAAAGGAAGTGTATAGAGACTTTGTGTAATTGTATTTGCTCGTTATTATGAAGCTTTTTTTTTATCGCTAAAACGCGTTAATTGGAACATATAAAATTATTATATTAAACCAACCAAAATTGGAATATGGTAAGCACAAAAAGTCCTAAAAAAATGTCACCAATCTTATATTTTACAAAATTTATCTCACGTTGGACATGGGGGCCATAAATTCAAAAATTGATCATTCACTGTAGCCGTAAAAAGAATAAAAATAAGACTAATAAGGGCACGTGCAAAGTGAGTTTTTATTTTCGTAAAATTTTGAAAATTCTGAAAAATTTCAAAAATTTATTTTTTTAAATAATTTTTTGAATAAATTTTATTTCAGAAAAAGAATTTTATGTGCTTATACTAGATTTGACAACTTTTTAAAAATTTGCGTTTTATTACAAAAATTTTTTTCTTCAAGATTTTACGAAAATAAAAACTCACTTTGCACGTGCCCTAATAAAAAAAATTATCATAAATAATGTAAATATATTATTTATAATTAATATAAAAATCGAAAAAAACTATTATACATATGTCCTAAAAAGGGTTGAGCTAATATTATATTTGCATTAATATAACCTTATATACAGGTAAGGTATATTTATTTAACATCACGAGCATAACAACGATAAAATATAATAATAATAAAAAGATGATTATGCCAACAACAAACCATTTTATTGAAATGCCTAATCTTTAAGGCATGTATGCGCCTCAAGGTTTCCATAAAAATATAATGGAAAAAATATATAATGCGACGATCGCCTCCTAAACAGATAGTTCATAAAACAAGGTGAAATTCTTATGCTATAATGTTCCACAAGGATAAAATTTTTTAATCTATTATCTTGATGGGAGAAAATAAAAAACTCTTGACTTAGATTTTGCTATTTTTTGTTTCAAGACAACACATTATATACACCTTAAATCAGGAATAATAGGTAAAAATTAACATTCATAGTGTATATTGAATTGATAGATTTTTTATGCCAATATTGTTTTGCACTTATATAAGAATTAGAAGAGTATTAAAAAATTCAGTTAGGCCAAGCGAATGAATATGTCAAATATATATGGACAGGTCATTTAAGAAAAGTTGGCAGGTAAATTTAAGCGGAGAGTGAGGTTTAATTGCTTAAATGCCTCCCTGTACGAATATTACATACGTTTGAAATATCGATAAAAGGTCGGCAAAGTTTATAAAACCGCAAAAACTAACCCTATGTAACCTTATTAACCGAGAAAGTCGTAAAATTGGCAAAAGTAAATAATTTTGCAGCCTCGAAACTTTTCAGGTAAAAAAAAAATTTCCAAATTAAAAACTATTAGTTATTTATTTTAAACCATGAAATATTTAGTATACCAAGTTGCAACATTCACTATTGGATATAGATTGCGACCTCGCAAAAAAAATATATATCAACTGATATGTTCATTTTCATCAAAGATATTAAATTTTTGAGCATATTAAGCTCCAACACCCAATTTAAAACAATTAAAGCTTTATTACATTCCATAATTTGACCAAAACTGTGGCCTGTTTGTAACATCAAACACCATGGATTAAATTTAAAGTAGCTGTTTTATTTGATTTCTTATTGATAAAAAAAAAATTTATTATGCGATCAAGGCCTAAATCAAAGCTTATTTTTGTATCATCACATGTAATTTTTTTTTATTTTTTAAAATGAAACAGTCCACAGCCTAAATTGATTTTCATATGCAGCTATATGTCAAAATATGTAACTATTACATATGTAAATTTCAGCCGGTCCGGTCAATGATGACTTATACGATCTTAAAATTTTTTAGTTAAAGGAACTTGAACTTAAACTTTTAGCGTTAAATTAAGGTGATCAAAATCATATTTTTAACTAATTAAATTTTTTACGGTAGTTTAATTTGATTTTTTAAACTCATTTTATAATTTAATTTATTATACAAATAAAAAAAAGACCACCCAAATTGCAATTAGGAGTTGCAAACTCACTTAATTGGTGTTATTGTTATAAGGGATAAGCTCACAACTCGGAGCATGATAACTTTATAAAAACCTTTGCTATTTAATTCATTTACCATTTTTGAACTTCGTTCAGGTAAAGGCAAATTGACCAAACAGGATAGGGCGACTCAGGCAATGCTTAAAAACGCCCGGCAATTTTTAGTATATAACAGGGTTTTATACGATTAAGCGCTTATAAGCAGTTAGCTTAGGGTCGCTTTTAAGCCACGGAAAGCCTAGACCGCACTCTTAAATGCTTTGCTAAAACTATATTAGATAACAAATTAATTTCCAGCAAAACTTTGTTAACAACTCTAGCAGTTGCAGCGGTTTTTTACCGGATTGCTAAACAATACCCCCAAATTGATATACTTACCTTAAAAACAATTTCAATTTATCCGTGTAAAGGCTGCGGCTACACAATTTTTTGTACAATACTTAGCCCTATTTTAAAAATAAAAAAATTTTAGCGGTTAATATTAAAAAATGAGAATTCAGGTTTTTTGGTCGATTTAGGATATGGCTAACAAAATATTAAAAAAAAATTTTTGTTTAAAAAAATTTAAATATTTTTAATTATTTAAATTTTTTTTTACACACTAGCCGCCTCAATGTTATTCAAATGCGTGCGATTTTTTTTCGTCAAAATTTTTTTTTCCACTAGCCGCAGCCAAAGATGCAAAAAAACAATAAAACATGGAAATATTTGTAAAATAAATAAAATAACGTGTGTAAAAACGTGCAAATGAATACAACACCTAAAAAATAAAGAAAAAATTGGTAGATAATGTTTAAAAAATTAAACTCAGGTCATAAAAAGGCAAAGCACAGCAATTTTATTTAAAAAAAATGATCCAATTTACATATTCGTTTTTATATGGAGCGTTTGTTTGATTTTTTTTATATTTGTTGGATGCTTTAATTTAATGGAATTAAAAGCTTTCATTTAAATAACGAATCCCTGAAAGTAAAATCGATTTAAGAATATACAAGTGTATAAAAATTAGCATAGTGCGATAAAAAAAATATATAACAAGGTTACATTTTAGCCCAGAGTGGTGAGCTTCATTGGCTAGTCAAAAAAATATGCAAAAGTGAATTTGAAATTTAAAGAAATGACTTATTTGTTGAAATATTTCTTTATAATAATAATCATATCCAACAGCTCTCAGCATGAAAATGAAAAGGGACTGAATATATTTGCAAACTTTCCTTTCAAAAAATCATTAAAAAAATGAGAAGCTTTGCAAAAGCTTACATAGGTTTTTCGAAATATTCTAAAAAAGGCACATGTAAAGTGAATTGAATTAAAAACCCCAAATTTTTCATATTTAAGAAATCATGGCGTAAAAAATTAATATAAAATTATCCTCCAATAAAATAGATTGTTTATAAACATTAATTTTAATGTATTGTATTTTATAAACGGCGTTTAGTCGAAAGTATAAAATGACTTTAAACATTTTTTTTCCTCTCAATACATAAGATTTTCAAATTTTGCTTATTTTCGTGAAAAAACAAAAACTCATTTTGCACGTGCCCAAAGCAAAAATAATACGAAAATAAAAAAACATGCAAAATCCAAAATTTCGTTTAAGAATTAAATTAGCCCTCTAACTCAATAAATCTATAGTTCCTTTTATATAAATGGAGAGGAGGCAAAATACGTGAGAGGGTCAACACTTCAAGGACGTTGTATAGTCAAGCTAATTGATTTTTTTTCAATAAATTATTTGAGTCATAATTTATAATTCAAACAAAATAAACAATTTTAAGGCTTAATATGACGATTTATGATGTAAAAAAGTTAAAGAGATTTTAAATCTTGAGAGAAAGCAAAAAAAAATGTCACAATTATAAAAAGTTATAAAAATTAAAATATAATTTATGGCTTTAGTTTTAATTAACAAATAATAAATGATATAAAGAAAATTTAATGTGTTACTGGTTTAGTTAGTAGTATCTCATACAATTAAATTAAACATATAAGCTAATATAACCAATTGTGGTAGAAAACATTGATTCTACAACTTGCCAAACTCAGCAGCAGGTCTTAATGTGTAAAATAAAAAGTTGGTCACAAAGTTTCAAAAATTTAAGCAGGATTATATAAAATTTGCCAAAATATTAAACAATTGTTCATTTGAAAATTAAAAAATAAAGCAAGTCTTAGAGTCTAATGTAAAACATTCAACAAATCCTTATTTTTTGAAAACTAAAACCTCAAATAAAATGTGGTTCTTAAACAAATTATTAAATACCTGTATTTATTAATATTTTTTGATTCCTTTAAAAATATAATTTATAGAGAAGTTCACAATATATTAAAATTTAAGGTAATTCACATGCTTATAACACAGGTCAACAAATTAATGAGAGTTATGAATTAACTACAGAGATTAAACCTGCCATCTTAGTGATTTTCATATCCATTTACCGTTTTTTCTAATCAAACTTAGTTAGACAGCTATAAATATTGAAAATTTAAAAAAGGTCAAAAAACAAAAAAGATTCAAAAAAAAATAAATTGAAATATTTTTTGACTATTTATAACAGCTAAACTGTTAAATTAAAACTTCAAATAATATTTATTATAAACCAATAATATCATGTCACATTTATAAGTTTAGATGCGAAATATTTTGTATTATCTAAATGCTGATGTAAGAGCTTGATATATTAATAAAATTTACTTCTCATTATTTGTCATGATAAATATAAGTTACAAAAGATTTTCATATGAAAAAAAAAAAAGATATTTTTTTCTTTTTAGGGTATATTAAGATCTGTCAATTTGGTCAAAAAGGCCATTTTTCGTTATAGACAGATCCAATGTCAAAGGCGGAAGAAACTAAGAAAAGCAAAGAATATATGAGATAAGGCTATCATGGGGTTGCATTCTTTTATGTTTTCATAAATTTATTTATGACAGTGATATTTGTAGACCTGTGTAAAATATTTTTTACAAATCAGAGTGGCTTAAAATGCAAGCCTCGACCTAAAAAATGGTAGAAAAATGCAGTACCAAATAAATTTACAAAAATATCAAAAAATAAAAAGTACCCAGGTATTCGATAATCTTTAAGCTTTCTATGTAAAGGAATAAGTTCACTGGCTACCAGGTTGAATTGATTAAGTTTAAATTTTTCCAAAGATTTTTGCTTTAATTCAGGTGGAACATGTGCAGGTCCACCCATGTCACCCATTGTGTTAGAGGCTATGTATTAAAATAAATAGGTAAATATTAGGGTCAATATGGGTAAAGACAAGCATTAAAATTTAATAAATAATATAATAGTTTTGCATCAAATATTATATGAATAAGGACAAATTTTTAATCTATACAGCCGACATTTAAGGTGAGAATTTTGTAATAAAGTTAATGGAATGGTTTTAATTTTTTATAAAATTATGAAAAAACTGCATTTATATGAAAGCTATCAATTGTTTGCCTAAAGATTATTTATTGCTAATTATTTCATATAAATAGAAACATGATATGTTATGTTCACATGATTATGCAATACTTGATTATATATATACAGTAAAATATACCTGTTGTAAATTTCCTAGCCTTTGGCAAAGCAAATTTTTTCCTAATATTGCTAGGAATATCTTTTTTGACATTGTAATTTAGTGCTAAAAAAAATTTATTGCATGCTTAAAATAAAAACCAGGCATTAAAAAAATGAAACCTGTCTTTGATGGATGTTCTAATAATGTAGGATTATAGAAGGAAATGGTAGAGTTTAAGTCATGCTGTTTTAAGTACAAACAATAAGGCGTTTTTTCATTTAAAAAAGTAACAAGAAAAACATCCAAAAATATCCAGAACAGTGATGTTAAAATAATTATTGCTGGTATTCGAAACCGATATCTTGATTTAAATAACATTCTTTATAGAAGCATGTTCTTTGATAAAACATGCATACCTTTAAATTTTACGTATGCATATTTATTTTCACGGGGTAAAAAAGCATATGTTCATAAATTTAAATAATATTTAATTATAGATATAAATAAAAATATTATCACAATTATACTGTATATTCTTTATTTCAACCTGCTGTTTAGTAGGTAAAAAAAGTTAGAATGAATGGTAAAAAACAAGCGTCTAAATGTACAACCTTCTATATTTTAAAAAGTATTTGAGTTTTAAACATTTAAGGGCGCGTTTAGACTTGTTTTATTTTTACAAAAGTAAAAATTTAATAATTTAAATTTTTTGAAATTTTTGTTTTCAAAATTTTTTAAAAAACTTTTTTTTCAGAAAAACTATTTAATTGCTAATATCGAAAATTGGCGACTTTTAAAAAAAAGCGTTCAATGTCAAAATGTAAAAATTTTAGAATTTAAAAATAGGAAATAAGTCTGAACGAGCCCGATTTTTTTTCGATTGAAATTTTTTTTGTATGATTATAGCAAATTCACAAAATATTAAATTTTATATTTAAGGGCGCGTTTAGATTCATTTCATTTTTTTGAAAAATTTAAAAAAAAAATTAAATTTCTCTTGACATTGCTTTTTTAGAATAAGTCGCCAAATTTTGTTATTAGCATTTAAATAATTCCAAAAAAAAAAAGTTTTTAAAATATAAATAAAACTTCAAATAAAAAAATGAAATAAGTCTAAACGCGCCCTAAATGAGTTTTAAAATTTAGCACAAAAAGTTGCGACAAGCGCTTAAAAAAAACAAGAGCTATAGGTTTACCCATACCTTTTCCCATTTAGGGGCGCCATACACGTTAGGGCTGGACTCTTTTACCCTAGTTTAATAGCCGACGGGTTAAATAGTAAGATTTGATTGCACGCCGGCAATCTAGGTTTTAGTCTAGGCTCTTACTTTTAGACATATCGTTTACAACCTACTGCCTAAGCAGGCCACTCAGAAGCTACAAAGTGGTTGGGCATGTATACTATTTTCCGAAAAAAAAGCTACTTTACGGGGATTCGAACTCGCAACCCGGCAGGACAAAAACACGAAACATTTATAAATGTTTCGTGTTTTTGTCCTAAGGAAAACACGAAACATTTTTTAATGTTTCGTGTTTTTGTTTTTTTAAAACACGAAATATTTTTTTCGTGTTTTAAAAATTAATTTAGATTTTCGCAAAATGTTTCGTGTTTTAAATATTACTAAAACACGAAACATTTTTTTGGGTTTTAAAATTTATGTTAATTGAGTGTTCATGCAGCAAATTTGGTCATATAATATATCGTTCGACTCCAAATTTTATAGGGATTTTAACTATCATATTGTGTGTGCCCAAAATTGACAGGTGGTCTTTGATGTTTAAAAACTTTATTTTTGTTTTTAAATTTTTGCTTGAGTTTATTATTGATTAAATCTACTTAATTTAAATCATATATAACCTAAAACACCATTAAGTTTATGACCATATATGGTAATATTTTTAAAATTTAACACTGCTTTAATATTTATCGACCAAATTAAACTTGTAATACATAGTTCGACGCCAAATTTTATGGAGAGTTTAACTTGTCTGCGAAAGGTTGACAGGTAGTCCTTGTTGTTTAAAAACTTTATTTTTTGTTTTTAGATCTTTTTTGGGTATTTTATTGATTTAATCTACTATGTATAGATCATATGTAACCTAAAACACCATTTTAAATTTATGACCATATATGGTAATAGTTATTAAAACTTAACACTGCTTTATTATTTATCGACCAAGTTATACCTGTAATACATAGTTCAACGCCAAATTTTAAGGGGAATTTAGCTATCTTGTCTGCGAGGTTGACAGGTGGTCTATGTTGTTTAAAAACTTTATTTTTTGTTTTTAGATTTTTTTGAGGTTTTATTAATACAATCTACTATATATAAATTATATGTAACCTATGACCATATATGGTAATATTAACTATAACTTAACACTGCTATATTATTTATCGGCTAAGTTAAACTTGTACATAGTTCGACGCCAAATCTTAAGGAGAGTTTAGCTATCTTGTCTGCGAGGTTGACAGGTGATCTTTGTTGTTTAAAAACTTTATTTTTTGTTTTTAGATTTTTTTGAGGGTTTTATTAATACAATATACTTTATATAAATTATATGTAACCTAACAACATGAACTATCATATTGCTAGTGCCCAACAAGTTTACATGTAGTATATATTGCTTAAAATTTTTATATTTGGTTTTTTAGTTTTTTTTGTTTTATTAAATTATACAATAGTTTTTTTAAAATAAAAAAATTAAAATGTTTGATATGTTACATAAAACTTTCAAGGTGTTACTTTTAAAATTTGTCACAAATTCTACATTTATTGACCGAATTAGTATTAAATCCTTCAATTTTATTTAAAATTTAATTATAGTGCTTAAAAATTAACAAGTGGTCTATTTTGCTTGGAATCATTTTATTTAACTTACTTTAAAGATATTATTTTACTCAATGGTTTTAATATAATATGATATGTTACTTAATATGCCATATTTATTTGATGTCCATATGAACTAATATTATAATTACAAATTGTATCAAAATTGGGCCATTTGTCTACCTTAACGTGGATTTGAGATTTTTTATAACGGTAAATTTGATTGCCCGCCTCTTCCCATCATTGTAAAGCAGAATTCACCAAGCGTTGGATTGTTCAATTAATATGGAACGTGAGCTGGGTTTAGATATTCGTGAGACAGGTTAGTATAACCCTGTTGATGACCCGTTGTTGCTACAGTAATCCTGTTCAGTACGAGAGGAAGCGCAGGTTCAGACATTTGGTTTAGGCGTTCGACTGAAAATCGACGACCAGAAGCCACCGTTTAGAAAATTATGACCGCATCGAAGTCAGAATCCCACCTAGAAAAGTAACGATATTTTGGAGCGCCTCATAGTCAAATAACTCGATATACGGTACCGTTTACGCGATTACCGAACGAAGTTGAAGGCCGATCGCGTTGATTAGAATCACAATTAACAACCAACAACCGGCTCAAAGTTTTTTATGGTTTTTAAATATGAACAAAATCAGTATATGATAAGGTTCTTTATTGCACTTTTTTTTATGAAACAATTTATGATGATTTATATGTCGGTTTCTTTAATACCATTGTTTTATAACCAGTCATTCTGCTTTCAGAATGCTTGGTGCTATGCCATTTACATTTTGCACATTAAATTTTTTGGCACCAATTCTGACGTTTGACAGCTTTTATTACTCGTACCCTAAATTTTTAGCAAAGTATTATATATCGGTTTTCCTTTGAAAATTTCCCCTTGCTCTATTACCCTTAACTCACTTTATTAACTATCGCTTTTGACGCCCGTCCCATCGTTGTCTATCATTCCACTTCTCTGAATTCCTTTACCGAGTAACATTGCGTTTTATTACGTTTAATTACCATTTTGCACCTACCTTAGTTTTTTCCTTTTACAAACTTAGGTCACTTTGATATCCCAGATGTCAGTCCCGCCTACTCCCCCTGACCAGCTCGTCATCTCATGTGCTTTTAATTCACTACCTCAAAATTCTTTGATGGAAGCTGACCTCCTTTTTGAGCAATTTGGTCAAAATTTTTAGGCCACGACTGCAACGTTTGTAGTCGCCTATTTTTTTCAAACGACCTGGTAAAAATATACACGGTTCGGAATCCTTATGCTTTCCATCACAATTATCCGTATGCCAATGCGCCGCTACGTTGCACAAGCAGGAGCCTAAATTTGTGCGTGTCAATGGTTTTTCTTTCTCGCCTTACCCTTCCCACTTGCCAGTTTTAGATCCGATCGTGGAACGCCTCATCTCCCCCCGCCTTCCATTTATGCATATAGGACGGTTGCGTTATTCTCACGGTCAATATGGCGTTCGAGGCCAAATTATAAATATTCCAATTGACGTTGACGAGATAGTCACCCTTTTGCCCCTGACCCCAGACGAGGATATGAGCATACGTTTTAATCAAAAAATGCCACTCTCATAAGTCGGTGCTATAGGGGCGTTATGTCACTTGCGCACTAAAGACTTGGCTGTCGTATAAGTTAACCACTCCACTCTACAAGCAATTTAATATTCGCCTACATCCAACATTTTTACATCCCCCCAGGCCACGTCGGTGTTGAGTGTCGCGGTTAGGCCTCCGATTAGGATCCGTTTTTATTAATCTACGGGGCAGTTGGAACCTGAGACTTGTATACGCTTAGACAAATTTTTTTTTAACTTTGTATATATATCTAATTTTTTGACCAGTGTTAATTGAAAATTTGTTTTTTTTACGATGTGTAGGCAGAAAAAAGTTTAGAGAAAAAGTCATAAAATAAAGGCAAAGTTTTAAAACATTAACCTTTCTTATTTTTTTTGGACCGACTTCCATCCCTACTTGTCCGACTCAGTCATATCGATAGTGATTATATCAAAGTTTTGAAAATCAGATTAAAATAACTTATTATTGCCCTGATAACTATATATATATCTCTTATTGCACGCGTGTCGGGACAATGAACCGGGCCGTTTTATATTTTATTGTAAGTACATTTGACAGGATATGACATCACATCAATGTGGACGAAGAATTCAGCCCGACTATTAACCATTGTTGTACATAAAAAAATTGATGCTAACAAATATATGTATCCTTGATAAGTTGCCGTCTACCCAAATTGATAATTAGATTGACCTTTAGAACAAAAAGAAGACAACTCGAATGAAGATGATAACTTAGGTTATCTTTTAATATTCACAGCCGTCAAATTTTATATACCTCTCTTTTCTAGTTCGACGTGACAGATGATATATTTGTGATTGACAAATTTAACCATTATGCCTTTTTATTGTGCAAATGTTTCAATTCAAAACTATTATATTTTATAATTTAGCATGGATCAAATCAAAGTATATAATTAATCTAGTTGTTGCTGTACCTGACTGAATTGACGTTATTCCAATCCCCAGCTAAAAACTGCTACTTCCACTACATTTCATTAGAGTGTTGGTTTGCATTTTTACAGAAATTTAGGGGTTAAGCTAAAGCAATTAGACCAAAATTTGCATTTTACATAATTTGCTTTACTTTGTACATTGGGTGATAATTTACATATCAAATAAGCGCATAAATAAAAATATACTTTGGCCCCATTATACATAATTTGCTTTACCCAGTCTTATTTTTATATCTCAGATTTTAATCTATTAACCCATAACAGTCATCCGAAGATGTAAACATCTTTTTATGTTATAATTGATTTTTAAATGTTTTTCCTTTAACGCATCTATAATTTTAACCGAATTTTATAGTTTTTCACATTTTAGATACCAACTTAATTACGCATTCATAAAACCTAAATTCTCATTTTTTAATATTAGCCACTAAAATTTTTTTTATTTTAGAATATAATTTTAATACATTTTGAAAGAAGTATTAGCCAGAGCCTAAGCCAACAGGATTAAAGCCGAATTAAAGAAAGCGGCCTTTGAATGAAAAGACCAACCTTTTATTAAAAAATAGAGTAACTGCATCATGATATTTTTTATTATACTCTATGATTGATTACTTCTTGTTTAGTAACTTATATTAGGGCACGGGCAAAGTGAGTTTATATTTTCGTGAAAATTTTAATATTTTGAAAAAATAATTTTTGTAATAAAACGCAAATTTCTAAAAACTTGCCAAATTTAGTTTATGCACATATAATGCCATTTCTGAAATATAAAATTAAAAAAAATATTTTCAGAATTTTTAAAATTTTACGAAAATAAAAACTCACTTTGCACGTGCCTTATAAGCAACTATATTTCAAACAATTTTGAATGTTTTACTTGGTGTTAAACATTGTGGTTATGGAAAAACAAATATGAAAAATAATTTTGAATTTATATTATTATATGACTTAATATTATTTTATGTAATTTATAAATGTAAATTATTAGCACTTATTTGTATTCATTATTTATATATACAAATTTTATGTACAAATGTAACTCAAATATTTATAAATAGGATTCGTTACCTTTTTATATTATATTTTTCTGGCTATTAATAAATTTAAAGCAAAGTTTTTACGCGAAATATCCTTTATTATTTGAATGCTGCAAAAGCTTGATAAACCAAAAAATTTATTTCTCATTTTTTGAGATGATATATCAAATTTACCAGAAAATTTTAAATTTTTTCTTTAGAATATTCTCGAGGTCATAAAAATTGGCCACTTTGGTCAAAAAGGTCGTTTTTGGCATGGACGAATCTAAAGAGCCGAAGGCAAATGAATTTAAGAATATCGGAAAACATATATAAAAAATAAGGGCCTCATGGGGATTTTTTATGTTTTTATAAACTTCTTTTTTTCTGACATCAATATTAGTTGATTTGTGTAACAAGACTATTTCATAAATTTCACGTCTCTGACGTTGATACTGTTGACCTGTGTCTTTTAAGATTTATATAAAGACTGTTAAATCATACATAACTAAAAAAATTTGTTTAAAAGCATAATGTAAAAATTTTGTTAAATAAGACACTAGCAATATGACTATAAAATTCCTCATAAAATTTGGTGTCGAACGATATATCACACGTTTAGTTTGGTCAATAAATGTTAAAGCAGTGCCACGTTTTTAGAAATACTACCATATATGGTCATAAAGTGTAAATAGTTTCTCACGTTGCAAAGCATATTGGATTTACATATAATAGACCTACTAAATCAATATTTAATCAAAATTAGTTTAAATCCCAAATATAAATATTTTAAACAAAAAAAAACACCTGTAATTTTTTTAAGCATTAAAAATATGACATTAAGATTCTCCATAAAATTTGCCGTCGAACGATGTATTAAAAGTTGGTTTGGTCAATAAATATAAAGCAGTGCCAAGATTTAGGAAATAATACCATATATGGTCATAAAGTATAAATAGTCTTGAACGTTACACATATGTTGTTTTATATATGATAAGACTACTAACTATAAATAACAAAAAAAATAGTTTTCAAAAACAAAAAATAAAGATTTTAAGCAACCAACCACCTGTTAAATTTTTTTACCGTGAAAATATGACCATTAGATTTTCCGTAAAATTTGGCGTCGAACGATATATTACATGACCATATTTCTTTAAAAATTTAAAAATAAAAATAAAAATAAAAATTTGACTAAAAAAAATGTTTCGTGTTTTTGTAATCTTTAAAACACGAAACATTTTGGCAAAAAAATTTTTAATCTTTAAAACACGAAACAAATATTTCGTGTTTTAAAAAAACAAAAACACGAAACATTAAAAAATGTTTCGTGTTTTCTCCAGGACAAAAACACGAAACATTTATAAATGTTTCGTGTTTTTGTCCTAC